>BTPG01000003.1:188637534-189333139 GCA_036245525.1 Semisulcospira habei
TGTGAATGTGTCTTTCTGTCGGTTTAGACAGTGTTGACAGTAGAGAAATGGGCCTGAACTTGTTAGGGTCGGCAAGGTCTTTCGTTTTAGGTAGTGGGATCACTTTGGCTGTCTTTAGAGAAGATGGAAATGTCCCCTGCTTTATGCAAAGGTTATATGTATATAAATGTCAAGGTATCTACAATATACGGCAGGGCCATTTCCAGAACTGTGCTACTAATTTCCTCATGTCCAGATGAACGTTTGTTCTTTAAGTACGAGACGGATTTTCTCACGTCGTATATCGTTAACAAGGTATCAGCTGATAACTGTGTACATTGTGCGGTATTGTTGGACCTCGTAAAAGCATTGATCGCTCGCCACACACATACGACATCTTTCTTGCCGTTCATAAGAAGGTGAAAAAGTGACATTTGAGCTTTCCTCACTAAATGTTTAACATGGTTTCTTTGCCTTCGATAAGCTACAAAATCCATATTTCTTTTCTCGGAGCTGCATGTCATCCTTGATTTCCTTACTTAACCAGGCGGGAAGCTGGGGGGGGTTTTCACCCTTTTTTCTCTAAATGGAGCGTGTTTATCGAGAACACCAAGGAACAATCCGTACCACTCGACAAAGCATCATTGGGGTCATTATGGTAGTACATTGTATCAAAGGGCGCGCTACTTAAATCACAAAGAAATGTTTCCTTGTTGAAGTGTTTAAGTGATCTGTATCTAATAGTCGTGTGCTGATGTTTTCGGAATGAATTATCTGCTTTCAACGCCCAGCAACAGCACACTGGGTAGTGATCGCTAATCCCTACCTGAGGCACTTCTACTCCCATCACCCTTGATTGAGTAGTTGTATTATGTGGTCTATAAGGGTGGAGGAAGTTAGACTAACACGAGTTGCTGTTTTAACTAGCTGCTTTAAACCAAACATAGACATGGTGCACTCCCAGGCAGGGTTATTAAAAAACATGTTAATGTTGAAATCGCCTTGGATCAAAATTTCAGAGCTGGACTGTCTGACCTTATCCATCATGACGATAAAGTCGTCGAACCATTGAAATGTTGATGCTGGGTTCCTATAAATGTACCCGAACAGCACGGGGCTGGATTTGTTTGCCCTGCGTGTTTATCGAGAACACCAAGGAACAATCCGTACCACTCAGACAAAGCATCGTTGGGGTCATTATGGTAGTACACTGTATCAAAGGGCGCGCTACTTAACTCACAAAGAAATGTTTCCTTGTTGAAGTGTTTAAGTGATCTGTATCTAATATTCGTGTGCTGATGTTTTCAGAATGAATTATTTGCTTTCAACGCCCAGCAACAGCACACCGGGTAGTGATCGCTAATCCCTACCTGAGGCACTTCTACTCCCATCACCCTTGATTGAGCAGTTGTATTATGTGGTCTATAAGGGTGGAGGAAGTTAGACTAACACGAGTTGCTGTTTTAACTAGCTGCTTTAAACCAAACATAGACATGGTGCACTCCCAGGCAGGGTTAATAAAAAAAACCATGTTAATGTTGAAATCGCCTAGGATCAAAATTTCAGAGCTGGACTGTCTGACCTTATCCATCATGACGATAAGTCGTCGAACCATTGAAATGTTGATGCTGGGTTCCTGTAAATGTACCCAACCAGCACGGGGCTGGATTTGTTTGCCCTTAACTCATTCTACCCCAACACCGAAATCCTTAAATTTTGCCGTTGTCCTCTGAAGACTGCATTGCAGTGCACGACACATATCGACCATGATAGTTTAAGGGTGATGCCAGAATAGCTTGGCGCCCATAAGCGCCAAGCTGTTCTGGCATCGTCCTTGAACTATCATGTTCGATCCTTATCTTCCTGTGGTGTGTCTGGGGTAGAATGAGTTAACTCAACCCAAATGCATTCTATGGTTTTTGACTCCAGGTCCCCACGCCTGCGAGTAATACCGCTAATTGAATTATGAATGTATGCTGCAATGCCTGTCTGTCCCGGGTATTCAGCATCGCGGCACAGTACAGTGAGAGAGAGTACAGAGTAGAGTAGAGAGAGAGAGAAAGAGAGGGAGAGAGAGAGAGAGAGAGAGAGAGAGAGAGAGAGAGAGAGAGAGAGAGAGAGAGAGAGATTCCCGTACCGCTAATTCCCTCTTTCGGTGCTGTATACCATAAAGCTAAAAGCGTCTATTAAAAAGAAAGGAAGGTATAAAATGTTATGTGTTGAGTCGTGGTCGTAGTATGATATCACACCAGACGGCACGCACGTAAGGTTCTTTTAAAGAAACTTCATTCAGCTGCAACCCGCCACACGTGGCTTAAGGTTGTAGACAATACTGGAGTAACAGTTCCAACAATATTTTATTGCAGCGATGAGATCTCCAACCAATGTGTTCACAAATGCACCAACACTGATACAATATCTCTTGCTTGGCTTGACTTCGCGAACGAAGATTCTATAGGGCTTGCCCACGTCGTCTGCAGGCATTTTCGTGGCTGCGGAGGCCAATCCGGGACAGGCAGGTTCGACCGCAGTGGCTGCAGGGGAAGGTCTGGTCAGGGTTCTGAGTTATGGCAACTCGGTTTTTTCTCCTGAGCCGTTTGTCCTTAAGGTTAGCTCTGCGAGAGTCCTCAAAGGAGATGGCTGCCTTGTAGATGGTGGAGCGCCAGGTGTCACGGTCCGCAGCAAGCGAAGACCACTGGCGGTGGTCGATTTGGCAAGCACTAAGTGACTTCTTGAGACCGTCTTTGTATCTCTTCTTTGGTGCCCCTCTGTCACGGTGTCCAGTAGCAAGCTCGCCGAACAGAGTGATCTTGGGTAGGCGATGATCATCCATCCTGGAGACGTGCCCCGCCCAGCGAAGCTGTGTCCGCAGCAACAAAGCCTCGATGCTCATAGTTTCTGCCTGTTCAAGGACCTCGACGTTGGTGACATAGTCACTCCAGTGAATGCCCAGGATGGTACGCAGGCAGCGCTGGTGAAAGCGTTCGAGGAGTCGTAGTTGGTTGCGGTAGAGGGCCCAGGACTCGGAACCGTACAGCAGGGTGGTGAGGACGACAGCTCTGTACACACTGATCTTGGTGCCCGTTTTCAGCTGTTGATTGTGCCACACCCGCTTGAAAAGTCGCCCGAAAGCGCTGTTCGCTTTTGCCAGCCTGCTGTCAAGCTCCTTGTCCAGCTTGGCATCTGACGTGATGATGCAGCCAAGGTAGGTAAACTGGTGTACTGACTTCAGTTCAGACTCGCCGATGGTGATGTGGGGAGGGCGATGCTCTACCTTGGGTGCCGGCTGATGTAGTACCTCTGTCTTTTTCAGACTGACCTCGAGTCCAAAGAGCTGGGCAGCATCTGCAAAGCAGGATGTGATGCGCTGCAAGGCTCTCTCTGTGTGTGCAACAAGGGCAGCGTCATCAGCAAAGAGCAGCTCACGAATCAGTTGGTCTAGGGTTTTCGTGTGGGCCTGCAGTCGTCTGAGGTTGAACAGGCTGCCATCGAGACGATACCTGATGTACACTGCATCGTCATCGTCGAGGTCTACTGTGGCCTGCTTCAACATCATGCTAAAGAAGATGGTGAAGAGGGTTGGTGCCAGCACGCAGCCCTGTTTCACGCCGTTGATAATGGGGAATGGTTCTGAGAGGTTACTGTTGAGTCTAACCTGGCCTTGCTGGTCCTCGTGGAGCTGGACGATCATGCTTAGGAACTTTGGGGGACAGCCAAGTCGCTCCAGGATCTGCCACATGCCTTGCCTGCTCACAGTGTCGAATGCTTTTGTTAGGTCGACAAACGTTACGTACAGCCCTTTGTTCTGCTCGCGGCACTTCTCCTGAAGCTGTCTCAGCACAAAGACCATGTCGGTGGTACTCCTGATGGCTCTGAAGCCACACTGGCCCTCTGGGAGGTGGTCTTCAGCGATGGCAGGTACCAGCCGATTCAGGAGCAGCCTTGCGAGAATTTTCCCGGCAATGGACAGCAGGGTAATTCCACGATAATTAGAGCATTCAGATTTCTCTCCTTTGTTCTTGTATAGGGTGATGATGACTGCATCACGGAGATCCTTTGGTAGTGTTCCTTTCTCCCAGCAGCAGAGAAAGAGGTCATGGAGCTTGTTGTGCAGTGCTGGGCCTCCATGTTTCCAGATCTCTGGCGGGATTCCGTCAATGCCTGCTGCTTTGCCACTCTTGAGCTGGTGGATGGCTGTGTGGGTCTCTTCGGCGGTGGGCGGTTCGTCCAATTCAACCTTTAGTGGGAGCTGTGGGATTTGGAGGATGACTGTTTCTTGAACAGTGCGCTCAGCGCCGAAGAGGTCCTGAAAGTATTCTGACCAGCGGTTCAAGATGGAGGTATTATCTGTGAGGAGTGCCTGTCCATCGGCGCTTCGCAGGGGACTTTGTACCAGGTACCTAGGGCCATACACTGCTTTCAGTGCTTCATAGAAGCCCCTGTAGTCACCGTTGTCAGCGCAAAGCTGGGTCCTCTGTGCCAGTCTCGACCACCACTCGTTCTGGAGCTCTCTAAGCTTGAGCTGGAGACTGCTGCAGATGAGGCGAAAGGCAGATTTCTTCACAGGGCAGGAAGGCTGGGCTAGGTGGGCCTGGTGGGCGGCTCTTTTGTTTGCTAGAAGTTCCTGGATCTCCACGTCGTTTTCGTCAAACCAGTCTTTGTTCCTCTTTCTAACAAAGCCCAAGACTTCCACAGAAGATTTTACAATAGCAGTTTTCAGTTGCTCCCAGAGTGTTTCAGGGGAGGAGTCTGCTGGATCAACTGTGTCTTTGAGCATGCGCTGTAAATCTGTCTGAAGGGCAGCTTTCTTGTCATCACGCTGAAGGCTGGCGACATCAAGCTTTTTCTTGAGGGGGCCTCTTTTCTTGGGTTTCAGCTTGAGGTGGAGCCTGAGTTTGCAGCGGACAAGGCGGTGGTCAGTGTGGCACTCTGCACTGTGCATCACTCTGGTGAGGAGGACGTCACTGCGGTCCCTCTGACGCACAAGGACATAGTCGATAAGGTGCCAGTGCTTGGAGCGAGGATGCATCCAGGTGGTCTTTCGACTGTCCTTTTGCTGGAAAGTAGTGTTGGTGATGACAAGTTGCTGTTCTGCACAGAACTCCAACAGCAGGCGGCCATTGTCATTGCAGTTCCCAACGCCATGCTTGCCGAGGACTCCTTTCCAGGCTTCAGAGTCTTGGCCCACTCTGGCGTTGAAGTCGCCAAGGATGATGACTTTGTCGTCTGCGGGGGTGCTCTGCAGGAGGCTGCGCAGGTCAGAGTAGAACTTGTCTTTTTCTGCAGGCTCTGCCAGGAGGGTTGGGGAGTACACACTGAGAAGGGTGACGTATTGCTGGTGTCTCAGTGGGAGGCGCATGGACATGATGCGGTCAGAGTGACCCATTGGTAGGTTTTCCAACTTATTCGCAATGGGGGTCTTGACCATGAAGCCGACGCCTGAGAGCCGTCTTTCTGATGCAGGCCTGCCTGACCAGTAGAGGGTGTAGCCAGCGCCAAGTTCTTGGAGGCTGCCTTCCTCCGGGAGGCGTACTTCGCTGAGCGCGGCGATGTCGATGTTTAACCTCCGCAATTCATGGGCAATAAGGGCGGAGCGACGTTCAGGGCGTCCGCTGTCTGCTGTGTCGAGCATGGTTCGGATGTTCCATCATGCTACGTTGAGTCCGGTCGTGGTCGTCATGAAAGTGGATCCATTGTTTTTTCTTGTTTTCTGACCGCAGGAGAAGATGCCCGTTGACCGCGGCTAGCCAACTGGGGTTACGAGGGGATGAGCTTTGGTTAGGCCACCTTTTCTAGGCCCCTCTCCGTGTGGAGCAAGCAGTGCTGTCCCTAGAGAAGGCTGCTTGGTCGTTCAGGGTGTGCCGAGTGACGTTGTCATCCCCAGGTCAACATCAGGCGACCAATATCCTGAACCGCCTGCATGCAGGTTTGAGACTGCGGCTTCCAGTGACATCTTTCACCTGCCGTTTCGCCCCTTGCCCATCGCTACAGGACTTGGAAAGGTCGTTGTCATGGTCCGTGGGCGTTTCCTAAAGCCTGCGCGGTGGAGCTTTTTGGTGGAGTGCAGTGTGCGCAGTACTGGCCCCACCCTTGGGCAGTGGGCAGATGTTCACATCTGCACGGGACATAGACGACCCCGCCCTCCACGAGTCCCCTGCTGCCTTGCAGGACTGGCCGCTTGGCTGCGGAAAGGCTAAGGGAGGAAAACCCTGACATCAAAGCCCCCGTGTCTCCGGGGAAGGTTTTTGAGCCAGAGACTAGGACAAGGACAGTCTGATATAAAACCTACGACCCGAGGACCTCGATGCCACCGTCCTAGCGTGCTAGGCCATGGCAGACGAACCAAGGGTTTAAAGGGTGGGGCCAGTACTGATACAATATCTCCTCTGCGAAATGTCAACACTTTGACACAATGCGTCTCTCATACAATGTACATCACCATTCACTGCATAACTCCGTCACTGACAAAGAAGCACGATACCTTGCGTAGCTCTCTCAATGTCAATGTGCTTACGATACACTGCAATTATACAAATGAACAATGTACCGACGCTGTTACATCGCAATTTTACAACTGAACAATGTACACACGTGCTTCCTAGCACGATCTTTTATAGTGGAATGCTTTCCAGAATAATCGAGAAAATTCGTACAACACAACCAATCAGAACAAAATACGTAACTAAAACTCATAAATATTAATAAGAAAAATTACACCAGAATGGTCTACAAAAATCTGGCTGCTATTTCCAGCCCCTATGTTGGGAAATCCCCGCGCGTTACGACGTCACACAAAAGTATGCCAGACAGGTCACGACCTTGCCCGCATCCCCTGGAAAGTACACGACTATTCTTAACACAATACTGACCGCTAACTTCACGCGCACAGTAAACAATGGTGATTACTCGAGCGGTTTCTAGACTCTTCGGGATTCAACTCCGTGTGTCAAAAGATAATCAATTCCGCACTACGCGTGAACGAAAGTGAAACTTACTGAAAAGGTACGTGATTCGTAAGCATGATAGCTCAAATAAATATCGGATCGTTTCCTATGATTAATGCACGCACGCTCTCACAGAACAACGCAACCACAATCGTAACATAAAAGATGTTACCTTCCTGGCGATCTTATTTCACCATAAACTGATGTACAGCTGATCTAGAGGGCTGTAGCCAATGGACAAGCCCTTGACAGCTACTGCAATGTTAGAGATTTTATATCTAGCTTCCGCCATTTAATCAACAAGATCTTGGAGATAAAAAGATTGCACGTCATTACACATTATGATTATGACAAAAGTTAACGTTTACATTGCTTGACAGGTAAAAATTATTGTAGTTTGAAAGTTCCATTCACAGGAAAAATGACGTCATTATTGTAGTTTGAAAGTTCCATAGTGCCATCTGTCACAGTGATGAAAAAGCTGAATTAATGTTATAAAGCTTTCCTTTTAGTGCACTAATCGCTAATCTTTAAACTGAGTGTTAGATGATAAATACGTACATGAATTTTAATGAAGCTGCCTTGTGGAAATGGTTAACTTGACATTTCCTACTTATTTCAACAACAAACAACAACAACAACAAAAATTAAAAGCACAACATTTGTTGTTCAGTGATCTGTTTGTTTTATTGATTGTAATGGCAGGGTTATATATGATGAAAGTCTTATTCAAAGTTTCTGAGTTGAGGCAAGCCCAAGAAAGCAGAGAGGGAATTTTTGGATATGTAGAATTGTTGCTGGTGGAGCGGAAAACAGTGCTATTTGGCTTATTTTTCGGGCGCTGAAAAATCACACTAAAACGTAAAATTTTAGCCTTTCAGGTGCAAAAGGGCCTAGTTTACAATATTTTCTTCTCATCCCAGCACTTTTCATTTATGTCCTGCCATAAACAAACATGTTTCCTCAGGCAAAAGTTTTAGCAGTCTGAATTTTTTGGGAACGTTTTTGACATGCTATAAAATCAAATCACACAAACTCCGTTCATGGTTTGACGTGCTGGCGTGTCCATTTGAGTGCTGTCTACCGTAAACAACTATCCAAGTGTCTGTAGCAGCAGCCAACAATGAGTTTGACACCGATGATTTTTTTTGCGATAATGTATTAACTATCGTTTCTGTAAACGTACTGCTCAGCGTTTCGCGATGTGTGTTCGCGGCGGCTTAGTGGGCTCAAACGCTATCGCGACCCGTCGGTCACAAAAGGTTGACAAATGTGTGAAAAGTTGTGAATGGTATTTTAGATGTTATCAGTGTTTGGACTGGTCGTACACATGAGCTTTATGTGCTTTGCCATTTTTGTTGGCTTTAGGCGACGCCAAAAACAAACAACAACAAAAATAAATAAAAAATAAAAACAAACAGAATTACAAAGTAAGAATTTACAGTGTGGGTATATATATTTTCACGTTTTACGAAATAACCAGAACGTTTTCACTGACCACGAAGATCTTATTTTAGCTTTCACGACGAACTATTTTTTCACGGATCACCAGGATGAACATTTTTCAGTCAAGAGAACTGAAAAGAGATCAATCACGCATCGCGATTTTAATGCATTCCTTTAGCATAACACCCTGTCGGGTCCCCCCCCCCCCCCCCGCCCCCGCTCCCACCCACCCACCTTTCACTCAACTTCATCCCCCACTTGGGAGTATCTCTGAAAATCTCTTTGTGAGTACCGGAGTACCAGTTTGTCACTTTTTTGTTGTTTCAGGCGACGCGACTCCGTGGTATCTGAAGTTGGCATGGCTGCTGCATGAAATGTCCAGTGTTGTTAGTATTCTTGTGACCATTCTGTACTTCGGTCTACTGTTCCGCGGTAAGGGCCAGCGAATGTAGTACTGACTAACTGAAAAAACAGGCTTCGAGATAACAAGGACAAACATGTTTTGTCCTTGTTCCTACGAAGCGTGTCTCCTTCTCTGTTGGTTACTGCCCAGTGCGCAAAAGATTATCGGGCTGACGTTGGCCGCAGTCTACCCGCGCACTCAGGCGTGCGCGGGCAGACTGCGGCTGACGTCTGCCCGAATAATTTCCTTGCATTTGACACGCTTTTGTAGGCACGCTCATGGTCTGGACTTTGTCCTGGTTTAATATGACAGTATGATTGTTGTATTCCAGCTTATCTGTATATATGTTGTCTTTTCTTCAAACGTATATCACTTATTTACATTTCAGGCATGAGGAGAAACCGGTCGCAGGCGGCAAACCTAAATCTGCCCAATAGCAGGACCAATGTCTATTGTATGTTCATACCCTTCCCGGGAGTGGGGAGGCCTGGATACAGTCAAGTGAACGGCGGGGCACCTAGGGGTAGTCCCTATTGCTTTTTGCAATGTGTGTTTCAGTGGAAGGCTCAAAATGATAGATCTGTCATTCCATCTCGCCCATCCCCCTGCTTTTCTAGATTTAGTGAGCCTTGCAGTCACAAAAAGGGCAGCTGATGTCCTGATAATAGCACGGCAGAGCACTCTGAGAATTGAAATACTGAAATGTAAAATTAATATATATATATATATATATATATATATATATATATATATAATATATATATATATATATATATATATATATATATATATATATATATATATATATATATATATATATATATATATATATATATATATATATATATATATATATATGACACGTCCAGAACTGCTAGCACCATAACTTGCAAAAAGGATTCAAGCGACGATGAAGTCGAAGAATAATTGTGGAAGAAAACAAAAATCCATTTGCACCAAGTTGTTCTGGAGTTGCATTTTTATTTTAACATGTCAAATTTTCGCCCTCTCTGCGAGGACTCCATCAGGGAAGTGCCCAGGTAACAGGTAACCAGGTAACAAAATACCAGTACAAAGAACTGATTATATATATATATATATATATATATATATATATATATATATATATATATATATATATATATATATATATATATATATATATATATATATATATATATATATATATATATATTGTATTTTTTAAATTTTGTATTTTTTTCTTCTCCGAGACCATTTAAGCCAGTCATCAAACTTGGCCATAGGTTACTTTGTGGCAAGACGTTTATAGACATACCAATCTAATGACCTCTGTTAAAACGTCAAGGTCACCGGGGATCAGGAAATGTGTCAAAAATAGCCTTAGTTTGACAAAATTATTTTCTTTCTCAAATACTATTTACAATTTTAAACCCAAACTTGGCACAAAGATACCGAAATTGGTAAGACATTTCTATGCATACTAATTTGGTTGTCAAGTGTCACAAAGATCAGGAAATAGGCGAAAAATAGTAATATTTTGTCAAAGGATTTTTTTTTTTTATCAAATTCTATTCACAACTTCAAACCCAATCTTGGTACAGATACCTAATGGTAAGAGCTATCTATGAATACTAATTTGGATGACACCTCGGAAAGGTCAAGGATCACAAGATGTCGGCAAATGTGCTTAAAATGCCAATTGTTGATAGAATTGTAATTTGTATCAACATTTTTGTAAAGTCTTCAATCAAATTTGAGTCAAAGGTAGCTGATGATGAGACCTTCCTTTGCATACTAATTTGGTTGACCCCTCGGAAAGGTAAATAGTCACAAGAGGTTGGCAAATGTGTGAAAAATGACAAATTTCTTAGAATTATAGTTACTATAAAAGTTTTTGCAAGCGTTTCAATCAAATTTGGCGTGCAGTTTACGAATGGCAAGACATTTCTATGAATAATAATTTAGTCGACTTTGAGTCGCAAATGTCAAGGGTCACGTGGCTTTGACATATGTGTGCAAAATGCTTCAATTTTGAGAAAACATGGATTTCGCTGGCGCTGTCGCCAGCCTTTTACTTATTGTCACAAAGGTCACACACATGTTCATCGATCATATACGTGAGTCATACGGGCTTTGCCTTTCTTGTTTGAACAAGTGCCTGCCAAAGTTGCTAAACTGATTATTAGTGGTAACTATGTTACATTTAGATATCCTCCTTCCCAGGATTAGACATGTAAACGGCGCTGCCTTTCTTGTCTTACGCTCATGTGCATATTTTCTTTTAAGGACATCTGACAGTAGAGGGTGCCATTACACACATTTTCAACACTGTCTACGTCATATTGGACCTCTGCGTCACAGCCATGCCCGTGCGACTTTTACATGTCGTGTACGTCTTTGCCTTCGGGTGTGTCTACTTCAGCTTCACGCTGGTCTACTGGGCAGCAGGAGGTACGAACTATCAGGGAAACATGTACATCTATAAATTACTGGACTGGTCCAGTGGGCAGAAGGCTGCGCTCATATCTGCGCCAACCCTGGTGATAGCGATACCTGTGGTTCATCTGCTGTTATGGGCGCTGTATCTGATTCGGCGCGCAGCTCACAGAAACTGCAGTGGACAACGGGTGTGATAGTAGGGACCACAAGACTCACCCCCACGAAATTCACGGCTGTCCATTCAACTGCACTTGTGGGGTTCATGAGAATCTATGCCTCATGCTGGTACCAGTGTAGCGTTGCCGACAGATGGGAAACACTGTAATCGTCCGTGTTAACCCCTTTATCCGGCATAGAATTTTCGAGGGCTCATGAGAATCTATGCTTCTTGTTGGCACCACATTGTATCCACGTTCCTTGAACGGCTGGGCCTCTTTGGCGTTGAATTAGCAGTGATCAAAACAAACAAACAAACAAGCAAACAAACAAACACAAAAAAACAACAAAAAGTTGAAACCCCAAAATTACGTCCACTGGCAGCGAAAGGGATAAAGCGTATGGGGCAAGTTTTAACCACTTGTGTGACAGTAACGGTGGCTGCAAGCACAAGGGGGCTAGTTTGCATTTGCAGCATATGTGCGCTGTCCTGTGATTTTGAACCTTCTTGATAAACTTCAAAGAGTTATGAACTGCTCTGCCCGACTAATTTACGGAGTACCGAAACGTGAGCACATAACACCCTTACTTGTTGACCTGCACTGGCTGCCTGTATCTCAAATAATTGTGTACAAGGTCTCTGTTATTTGTTACCGGTTGTGCTCCCCCAGATATGTCCGACCTGGTTCATATTTACATGCCTTCAAGATCCCTCTGTTCAACATCAGACACGCATATTTTCAGGGTTCCTAGGCGAAAGAAGTCTAGCCAGGGCCAGCGTGCCTCTTGTTATTTCGGTCCAGTCACCTGGAACGACCTTCCAGCCCATGTCAGACATGCTCCAACTCTGCTTTCAAATCACTGCTCAAAGCCTATCTGTTTTCTTATGCGTATAGTTAGATGCATTTTCAGTGCGTTAGCAATCTTTGGCAGTACCTGTTCTTGTAACGGTGTGTGTGTGTATGTGTGAGTGTGAGCTTTTGATATGTGTCACTTTAGTTTTTGTATCATTTATTTTAGCGTTTTCTTTCTTGTACTTTTTGTTCTGTGATTTTTTGATCTTGTAAAGCGCTTAGAGCACCATTCATTTGGAGGTTAAGCGCTATATCAATGTATATTATTATTATTATTATTATTATTATTATTATTATTATTACGGCCACAAGGTCCAAATTCTTAGAGCAGTAAATATTTAATGGTTTACTAATCGACCTAATCGACAGATCGTTTGATTGGGTAACCCCTTTACTGCCAGCTGATTGTCAGATTGTATTTATCCAGTCTTCGTTTAATTAACACGAAAGAACCCCAAGCGCCCAAAGAACATACACAGTGGTGTCAGCAAAAAACATTGATCCTCATTAGCCCCCGCGACTTCGGGTCTTATGAGGATCTATGCCCCTTGCAATTGGATCGTGTTCACCTTTTCTCGGCAGAGAAGGGGTTAACTGGTTGATGTATGCATGAAGATATGCTTGACTGAAACCATATATGTGCATTTGTGCTTTTGACGAGATGATCGTGCATGTGATGTTATTCACAATACTTTCTCCACTTCTCCAGTAAAAGTTTTCAGAGTTTGAGAGCTATGAAAGAAGTGTTCATTTGGTCAAAGAGTAAGCCCGCATGTACAAGTCAAACTGTTCTCTCAGGGCGAGATCGAGCCGAGGTCGTTTTAGCGAACGCAAAAGCATAATCACGCCTACATTTATCCCGCTTTCGACTATTGATCGTACACATGTCTTTTTCTGCATGGTAATAACCTGAGTACAATTAGTGTCGCCTGGGATGTCAAGCAAAGGATAGGGAAAGCACGAACAGCATTTATACAATTGAGAAACATCTGGAGATCCAAAGAACTATCAACCAAGACCAAAGTCAGGATCTTCAACACCAATGTCAAGGCAGTTCTTCTATACGGAGCAGAAACTTGGAGAACAACAGTTGCCATCACAAAGTCTTCATTAACAACTGCCTGCGCAAGATCCTAAATATCCATTGGCCAGAGACCATCAGCAACAACGAACTCTGGAACAGAACCAACCAGCTGCCTGCAGAAGACGAAATTAAACAACGACGTTGGAGATGGATAGGGCACACCTTACGTAAGCCAGCAGACAACATCACCAGGCAAGCCCTAACATGGAATCCACAGGGCACGCGTAAAAGAGGCAGACCAAGAAACACATGGCGCCGGGAACTGGATGCAGACCTTAAGACCATGAAGATGACCTGGAACCAAGTGGAAAGGAGAGCCCGGGACAGAGACTCTTGGAGATCCTTTGTAGGCGGCCTATGCCCCAGTAGGGGTGCAAGGCATAAGTAGTAAGTAAGTAGTAGTGTGTCAGACGACGTCAGAAGTTCTCTGTCGTGTTCCGCTGCCAAGCCCTACATTCCGGGATGGCTTTAAAGGCCCCGCCACACATGCCCGATTTTGAGGCCGATTCTTGAGCAGTTTCGAATCGGAGTGTGATCGGACCGGACTGCAAAAACGTGTGCACTGCCACACATTCCCCGACTTTATTTAGCCGACCGGTTTGAATCGAAGATCAAGGTCGTACCTGTTCTGCGAAATAGCTGCTAGTTTGGACAGTGATGATAATGTGCTTGCATTATCAGCAGTTTTGCATCATATTCCGGAAGACTGAGGCGGGCGAAACATCGGCAACGAAGGTGGTTGACTGATCTTCCGCCATTGGCAAACTGAAACGACGTGCTTTGCGAGACGCGCTCTGATTGGTTGAAGCTTACAACGGCCGGGGCCGATTCGGATCGGAAAAATAGAGCAGTTTCTAAACACCCGATTCCCAGCCCATTGCGATCGGATCGGATATATGACGTCATCCGATCGCAATCGGATCGGAATCGGCTTCAAAATCGGGGCACAACCGGCAAGTGTGGCGGGGCCTTAAGACCATGGCCACAGTGGACGTAACTTCAGGCACAGCACTGTAACTGAACGCAGTAGAGCGTTGTTGGCGCACATTAGAAGTCAACAGAGATTTGTTGACGACATAACCGCAGCTCTTCGTGTTATGGAGGCCCATTTCAATAAGAAAACCCAAAGTAAACCAAACGCTTGTGTAGGCTTTATCGAGTCAATCTAAAGGTCAAACTGGCATGACATTACACAGGGATCATACGAAAGTAAAATAAATACCTTAACCATTTTCATCCTGATATACCCACTGCTTGAAATAAATTTGACTATGATAGTTCAGGGATGGTGCCAGAATAGCTTGGCGCCTAAGGCGCCAAGCTATTCTGGCGTCACCCTTGAACTAAATTGGTTGATCCATCCCCTAATCTGTATCGGGTTTACTCCCTACGTTACACGACCAGTCACTTTACACGACCAGTCACTTTAGCGCAAACCGTACCATGCGACCGTGATACAAAAACCCTTTTAGCGACAAATGGCGGACTTCTTGTAGCCCTCTTTGTGACGCATCTTGGATGCTAGTTTTGCTCAATAAAAGATCGCCAAACGTTTTAAAGTACAAAGTTACTTAGTGTTGTTCGAAGCAACAAGCACACTCGGTACTGGAGAAGGCAACGTCATGACATATTTTTAAATTACGTCATAAGTCTATAATGTATAAAGGTATATTCCTTTGACGTCAGTCATGTCTGACGTGATCCAGGTCGCAAGATGTCTTCTTGATTTATTTTACGAAAATAGTGGAGGAATGAAAACAAATACGTTATTGGTCGGAGGGGCTTGCTGCACGGACCCTTGTAGGCCTTCTGGAGGTCAAAGGAACCATTGTACCCCGAAGGCCGAAGGCCTTCGGGGTAGGCAACGGTTCCTTTGACCTCCCTCAGGCCTGCAAGGGTCCGTGTAGCAAACCCCTGCGACCAATAACTTATGTTGTTTTCATTCCTACGTCACACAACCAATCCTTTCAGCGCAAACTGTACCACATGACCGGGCTACAAAAACCCTTGTAGCGACAAATGGCGAACTTCTTGTAGCCCTCTTTATGACACATCGTGGATGCGAGTTTTGTTCTATAAAAGATCAACAAAACATTCTAAATAGTCTAGCAGCTTTTCGCAATTTCTGCAGACTAAGTAGTTCGTCAAAAGAGTAACAACGGTTTGCAGGTACGAAACGAAAGTACTAATGCCATATAGTTTATGCATGGCAACAATATTTGTCCTTAGGATGGAGACATTTTTGTAGAAGTGTTTTTCGAAAGCTATTTTTCGATGTGAGGGAACCAGTCCTCGTACACCGCCCAGATAAGGTGCAAGACATTTTTTGTGCATAACATTGAAAATTTCAAGCATACAAGTTACAAGTTTATTCCAGAAGCTGTCCTCAATACATCACCATGCACGGAACAACGTGATTCCATGATTTGTGACATATGACTGATTTGTGTTTAATATTGTGTTTATCTATCTTTTAGTGCTGTATATAGGATGATCGCCAACTAAGTGTATGACATGATGAATGCCCTACAAGTGAGGACATATTTTACTGTCACCATGCCACACAAAAATCCTTGTAACGTTTTACTTGGTGAATAAATGTCTTATGTCTTATACACGTACATGGTAATAGGTGCAGTATCGCTTGCTCCCAACCCCAATCCAGTTACACACAAAACCGCAGAACATCCACCAATGTACATCTGTGCATGATCATAATCTATACTTTACTTAGCATTCTTATGTCCCAGGTATCTTTGACTTACTTTATCTTATTTATTTAACTGCCATGAGATGGCCGTAGTCTACCGCGCGGCGTTAAACCCAAATAACTATCTATTAAAATTATTAATTTATGTTTGTTTGTAATGAAGGTTTTGTACATACACGGTAATAGGTGCCATACCGCCCCACTTTCAACCCCAGCCCACATACAAAACCACAGAATACCCACAAAAGACATGCACAATTGTATACTGATGGGCATTAGTGGACTGTAAAATCTATATATAGAGACTTCAGGTTAATAATAATAATAATCTCTTGGCTTGACTTCGCGAACGAAGATTTTATAGGAGTTGCCCACGACGTCTGCAGGCTTGTTCGTGGCTGCGGAGGCCAATCCGAGACAGGCAGGTTCGACCGCAGTGGCTGCAGGGGAAGGTATGGCCGGGGTTCTGAGCTGCGGCATCTCTGTTTTTTCTCCTGAGCCGCTTGTCCTTAAGGCTAGCTCTGTGAGAGTCCTCAAAGGAGACAGCTGCCTTGTAAATGGTGGAGCGCCAGGTGTCACGGTCCGCAGCAAGCGAAGACCACTGGTGGTGGTCGATTTGGCAGGCACTAAGTGACTTCTTGAGACAGTCTTTGTATCTCTTCTTTGGTGCCCCTCTGTCACGGTGTCCAGTAGCAAGCTCGCCGAACAGGGTGATCTTTGGTAGGCGATGATCCTCCATCCTGGAGACATGCCCCGCCCAGCGGAGCTGTGTCCGCAACAGCAAAGCCTCGATGCTCACAGTTTCAGCCTGTTCAAGGACCTCGACGTTGGTGACATAGTCACTCCAGTGAATGCCCAGGATGGTACGCAGGCAGCGCTGGTGGAAGCGTTCGAGGAGTCGTAGTTGGCTGCGGTAGAGGGCCCAGGACTCGGAACCATACAGCAGGGTGGTGAGGACCACAGCTCTGTACACGCTGATCTTGGTGCCTGTTTTCAGCTGTTGATTGTGCCACACCCGCTTGAAAAGTCGCCCGAAAGCGCTGTTCGCTTTTGCCAGCCTGCTGTCAAGCTCCTTGTCCAGCTTGGCGTCCGACGTGATAATGCAGCCAAGGTAAGTAAACTGGTGCACTGACTTTAGTTCAGACTCGCCAATGGTGATGTGAGGAGGGCGATACACTGTCTTGGGTGCCGGCTGATGGAGGACCTCTGTCTTTTTCAGACTGACCTCGAGTCCAAAGAGCTGGGCAGCATCTGCGAAGCAAGACGTGATGCGCTGCAGGGCTCTCTCTGTGTGTGCAACGAGGGCAGCATCATCAGCAAAAAGCAGCTCACGAATCAGTTGGTCTAGGGTTTTATAATAATAATAAGGAAGATTTATAAGGCGCCAATACATGGTAAGATGCTCTAGGCGCCGTACATATGAACAAAACATACAAATATTACACAAAAAGTGACAAAGCCACATGTACAATTACACAAAAGAACAGAATTATGACTAAATACATGAACACTGATAATCAAAGTGGGAAAAGATGGGTTTTAAGACTGTGTTTAAAACTGGCACTAGACTCACTGTGTCTCAATGATTTAGGAAGATCATTCCAGGCTGATGGACCCTGGTAAGAAAAAGATCTCTGCCCAAATCCTTTAGTCCTTACTGTAGGAATACGAAGCATTTTATTGTCAGACGAACTGCGCAATTGCCTCGAAGGGATATAACAGTGAAGGAGCTCTGAGAGATAAGTGGGTCCAGTGCCAGAAAGAGAAACATGACAAATGGACAAGACTTTGTGCTTGACTCTCTCCTTCACTGGCAACCAGTGGAGAGCGTGCAGGATGGGGGACACATGGTCTGACCTTTTCGCTTTCATGACCAGAGGTGCGGCTGAATTTTGGACTCTCTGGAGCCGATCAAATAGATACTGCGGGCATCCAGATACGAGTGAGTTGGCATAGTCAATGCGAGACAGAACAAATGAACAAACCAGAGTTTTCGTAGCAAGTGGCTTGTATTGACTGCCTGTATTTTAGCTGCCCACCTACAAATTTCATGTGTACAGTTAACCACACTGCACATGCAGCCATCAGTTCTGTGAAAAGTACTGTTGGCCTCATGTACAAGGGCACCAAAACTTAGAGATAAGGCCACACCTGATAACAATAACAGTACTGATAATAATATGCATACTCAGCCACTAGTTCTGTAAACAGCACCTTTGTAAACAGTACCAGTGGCCAAATGCACACATTTTGGATGTTGCTACCACTGATCACTTCAAACAATAGGCTGCCCAGTTCACATTTTGATACCGTGAACTAGCCTGCACATGCAGTCATCAGTTCTGTAAATAGTACTGGTGGCCACATGCACAGCGGCACCAAACTTAAAGGTGAGGCCAAAACTGCCACCTCAAACAAAACCAAACGCTACCTACACACACATATCAATGATACAGTCAACCTCTGTGTGCGTTAGGGGGAACACGCTTAAAGTATGGGACTGTAAATCTTATAGCGAAATGTCAAAACCAGTAAGAAGATAATGTAACAGCAACAAGTACATGTATTTTGTAAACCACTCAAAACATGACAACTCATCGAGTCTAATGGTGTTATGAGTGGGTGATGGAAACACTTAAAGAAATAGTACGTGTACATTATAAAGTATGTGCCTCCTCCCCCCCCCCCCCTCCCATAACTAGCTGTTTATCATAAAACATAGATATCTCATTCATTTGATCACTTGACTGATTTATTAAATCATCTCTGTGTCACCTTTCTCCGTGTTCTTTCTCGTTTTAATCCCAATATGTCAATGCTAATGTCAGCTGCTAAGAATCCTTGCAGTGAACTGCAAATGTCTATATGCAGACAAACTGCAAATAACACAGCAGCAAAATAAGTTCCTCTTTTGTGCAGTAGGCTACTGCTAGCAAGATAGGGTTCAATTTTAAACAAAGCATTGCATGAACTTCTAAGCGTGTTCACATTGTGCTGTGTATTTTTTTTTTTTTCAGTGTGAAGTGTACTGTACCATCAGTGATCACTGAGACTGCATAATTGGCACTGGCAGTGATCGCACATCACAACATAGCTTGTCAGTGCAACTGATTAAAATAAATGTTACTGCTGCATAAAATAATTAATCAAGTTCCGAAACTTTGCTCAGCCATGACAGTTAAAACCAAGTGGTGTGGCACTCTTTTTCTTTTACAGAATGCAGCATAGGTTTTGAAGATAGCGTTTGTGTTGTGGGTTGCGTTTTGTTTTGGTGCTGTGTTGTCGAAATGAAACGGGCAAAGCGATGGTAAAGTGAATGGAAATAAACGTGACAAACCTTTATCAAGCCGTAAAAATCCACACAGCAACTTTACACGTTTGCTTTTTTTTTTAAACAAACAAGCTTATGTAGAACAAATCAAAAAGAACCCGTCGGCACACCAAAATTCACGTCCGCGGAGGTCGTGGCATCACGTGATGTTTTGATCACGTGATTTGGGATACCTTATTGTTGAGTAACGATATTAATTTTGAGTTCAAGGCAAGCGTTTTCGTAATTGTTTCTTCTCTTAATATATCTAAGTGTGAAAATTTTACTTTAAAAAATGAAATCCTTTTAAGTGACATATAGTGCATACTACCACTGAATACAGGAACAATGAGACCCGTGTAAACTACTGATCCCCTGTAAACATGGCCGCTACGGTCCTGGTTTCGTCTGCAGCCATACTGGAAACAAAATGTGCTACAGAAATATGTCTCCATCCTCCGGCGGTTTAAAACGAGTGCGCACTGCTTTTATTCATACTAGACTTCATTTTGATATACCCAAACCTTTGTTACTCTCTAGAAAATCACTATCTCGTAAACGGATGATCGTCTATGAAGGGCAGCTGCTAGACTAAAAGTAAAAAGTTACTTAGTGTTGTTCGAAACAACAAGCACACTCAGTACTGGAGACGGCAACGTCATGAAATATTTTAAATTACGTCATAAGTCTATTATGTATACATGTGTATTTCTTTGACGTCAACCTTGTCTAGCGTGATCCAGGTCGAAAGATGTCTTCTTGATTTCTTTTAGGAAAATAGTAGAGGAATGAAACAAATACGTTATTGGTAGCAGGGGCTTGCTGCACGGACCCTTGTAGGCCTTCGGGAGGTCAAAGGAACCATTATACCCCTCAGGCCTTCGGGGTACAATGGTTCCTTTGATCTCCCGAAGGCCTACAAGGGTCCGTGTAGCAAACCCTTGCTACCAATAATTATAATATAGCCATCATAGGATGATAAGCAAAGTTTACAAAAATCAGCCTCAGGGTGTAATAAAGCGCGCCGGATATTTAATAATAATAATAATAATAATGAGTACTTGTATAGCGTCTAACCTCAGATTAGAGCTCTAGGCGCTTAACAAAAACTAATGTACAAAAATAACTAATTACAAAAGTGCAATTTACAAAAAGTACAAAAAACAAAATACAACGCACTCTGTAAACAAGCTATAAAGTCACCATTCAAAAGTGCTACGCTTATGGACTCACACTGGCATTCACACACACACTCACACACACACACACTACTTCTAACATAGATAGAGATGACATTAACATGACAGGTGTGTGACAAAGTCATTTGTAGCTGACAGAAAAAATATGAGTCTTTAGGGCTCGCTTGAATGCCTCTCTCGAATCCACGTATCTCAGTTCGCGTGGGTGAGGTCATTTCTAACAAGTGGGCTTTGGTATCTGAATGACCTCTCACCAAACGACTTTGTTTTGACAAGAGGGATACGTAAAACTCGAGAGTCGGCAGCAGAGTGCAAATTATGTCTTGAGGGCGTATACAGCTGGAGAAGAGAGGCAAGGTAGTGTGGGCAGGAACAGGTAATACAACTGTGAGTCATGCATGAAATTTTGTACTGAATCCTACCTGTTACAGGTAACCAGTGAAGAGCAGACAGATGGGGTGTGATATGATCTGATCTAGGGACTCTAAGAATCAACCCAGCAGCTGAGTTTTGAATTTTCTGGAGTTTGCCAATCAGACACTGGGAACAGCAAGCCAAAAGAGCATTGCAATAGTCTAATTTAGACAAAACAAAAGCGCAGACAAGTACTTTAGTTGCTTCAGGTGTCAGATAGTGGCGGACTGAAGCAATACGTCGCAGTTCAGTATAGGCGGATCTGCAAACGTTGTTCACATGAAGGTGCATGGACAGGCTACTATCAAGTGTGACACCCAGATTTTTTACATGGGGGGGAGAAGGGGACAGTGGCACCACAGATTTGTAATGACTGGGGGAGTGTCAGCGTCTTCGTCAACCTCGGGGAAGCAATGATCATGGCCTCAGTTTTTCCGTCATTCAACTGTAATTTGTTTGAAGTCATCCACATCTTAGTATCCAAGACACACTCCTGAAGGCTCTCGATTGTGTCCATAATCTGATCAGGTGAACATGAGTCATGGAGTTGAGTGTCATCTGCAAATGCATGATGTGATATAGAGAAACGGTTAAAGACACTGGCCAGTGGCTGAACATACAGGGTAAAGAGGACTGGTCCAAGAACTGAACCTTGTGGGACGCCAAAGCGCACGGTTGATGGGCTGGATAGTTTATCATTAACAACTATGCACTGAGTTCTGTCTGTCAGATATGATCTAAACCACGATATTTTATGAAATTTACCTGCAAAGGGACCTTCCAATGAACCCAACCCTTCCCTTCCTTTTCTGCCACATACAAAGAAGCGTCGCCGCGGCAAGCAAATAATTTGAACATTCCCCTGATGCGTTCTGTGGAGGGTGTAGAGGTATGTTTCCCTAGTAAAATTCACAGTGTGTTGGGTGCACTTTAAACCATGAGTAGCGATGATTTAAGAGCCGAAAACTGCTTTTGACATACAATTCTGGCTCCTCGGTAGAGCCTCGAAGCCAGAACTTGTGTGTCAAAAGCTAGCTGGCTCGTAGACCATGCGCAAACCAAGGTACAGCATCCCTGCTGTTTTCAAAACGCGTAAGGGTCGTGGTGTGGCACTAAACGACAGAAATATTAAAACAAGATGTGATGATGCATAACCCACAAAGTCTCTTTTATAATTATGAAAGCTGCCCTCGCTGTCAAGGGTCTCTACCTTTGTCTTTGACCTGTTTCTTATATTGAAATATCTTCTATTGAAAAAGACTGCAGATCTGCCAATGCGTCAGTGAGCTCTATTATACGGCGCTCAATGTATTGTCATGACGTTTTAGTTTGGCTTTTTTTAAATATTAATTTTATATTTTACGTGAGTGAGTTTCACTTTCGCTTCAAGAGTTGAGAAAAGGTTGAGAAAACTAGCATTTCAGGTAAAATTTTCGTCATGCTATAATTTGTTTGAAATCAGGTTGATTTTACCTAGCTACATTATATACTAAGTACACCTGCATGCTCTTCTGAAAGCGCGTCGATGTGTGTGCGTGTGCTTGTGCGCGCACGCTCCAAACATCTTCAAGAGGCATAGATCCGCATGCGCATGAGGACCTAAGCCTCTTGGAGGTGCGCGCATGTGTGTGAGAGAGCGAGAGAGAGAGAGAGAGAATTACGTCATATTTAGAGGTTTGCGTCAATGTCTGCGTGGTGACAGAGCTGCTTCTTTTACATCACAGCCACTGTCAGACTTTCTCCAGAAGGCAAGGTTTTTTACTGTTTCAATTTTTTTTTTTTCTGAAAAGAATTCACTTTTACTGAAGAAGTTGTAACAAACCTGGCTAACGAACTCATCCAATGTCGTTCTCCAATCTATGTATATTTAAAATGTCCCCACCCGGGTCTGCCCTGGGGGACTTGGGTGGGGTTAGGTATTTTTTAGTTCCCAGGGTCACCCTGGTCAGCCCCACAGGGTGGGTTTTTCTCTCTATTCTGGGGCATGTGTTTCTGTCTACCCGAGGTCCATTCATCTGTATTTGCCTTTTTAAAACTCTCCCTACTGTCTGCACTGCCTGTAGCTCTTGATGTTGGATGTGTGTTGCTAAATGGTCTTAGCTTTATTTATGCCCCATGTTGTAGGTTTATTTAATGTATTTGACCGGCTGGCGACATACATTCAATTTTCTGTTTAGTTTTTTTTTCACAAGCAGTGCAGGCACGTCCTGAGAAAGCCTTGTTGCTGTCGGGGCGTTAAGCAATGTACAATCAATCAATCAATATATTTAAAATGTCAAGTGAATATGATAAAAATTACGGACACTAATGCGGTACAACCGACTTTCTATAAATGGTCTTTTAACCCTTTAACCCTAAATTCCAAACTCAGACGAATCCGCCTACCGAAGTCAGGCTGAGACTCTAATTAGCTGGTGTAATAACAACCTTAAACTGCACACTGGCTGTCACGGTTAGTGACTGTTTTGACAGTGGTAGTCGAAAGTTGCCGAAGCACCGGTCAGTGTAGGAATAGTGAATTGTTTTCACGTTGGTAGAGACGGGTTAGTGTTCCTTGTTTTGCACGTGCGGGGCTCGCTAGTGAATGCGGCAGTGTGTTCACTGCCGAGTTTACCTTGTCGGTAGCAAGGGAATAATAGTTTAGTTCGCAGCTGTACTCGGTTGGACCAAGTTGTCTTGCCTAGCTGACTGTTGGGAGTCAGTGACACAGCGCCGATCCAGTCCCGGGGTCATTGGAGGCCGGAGACGGGTTGTTTTGCCTACGGGTGTCGGCGTTTTGTGACGGGTCGCAGAGGAGGTGAGTGCGTAAAAATCCCGCGTGCGGATGTTTTGTCATGTTATGGTTGTTATAGGTGTTTTGTACTATGTGCTAGGTCTAAGGGACCCCCACCCGGGTCTGCCCTGGGGGACTTGGGTGGGGTTAGGTATTTTTTAGTTCCCAGGGTCACCCTGGTCAGCCCCACAGGGTGGGTTTTTCTCTCTATTCTGGGGCATGTGTTTCTGTCTACCCTTTGTCCATTCACCTGTATTTGCCTTTTTAAAACTCTCCCTACTGTCTGCACTGCCTGTAGCTCTTGATATTGGATGTGTGTTGCTAAATGGTCTTAGCTTTATTTAGGCCCCGTGTGTTAGGTTTATTTAATGTATTTGACCGGCTGGCGACATACATTCAATGTTCTGTTTATTTTTTTTTTTTCACAAGCAGTGCAGGCACGTCCTGAGAAAGCCTTGTTGCTGTCGGGACGCTAAGCAATGTACAATCAATTAGGTCTAAGGGTATCGGGGGGGGGGGGGGGGGAGGAGGGGGAGAACGCGATGGGTGGTAGAGGGGAGGTATTGTTTTGACGTTATTGTTTGGTTCTGTAAGTAATTGTTTTTAACTGTTTAGCGAAATGTTGCATTAGTTAGTGAAATGTGTTGATTAGTGAAATGTTGTATTCGCTTGTTGTGGAAGTGCAGAGAATGTTAGGAAGGTTTATATGTAATGTCAGTTTGAGAACTTTCGTTTTGGTTCATGTGTAAGTTTTGGAACGATTTGGAAAGCACGTGTCATATGAGTGAAGGTCAAGTGCTTGAATGGTTAGTGGTAGTGTTTTTGTAAACCGAGCAGGGTGGGTATGGTGGTTAGCTGTTTTTAGGACCCTCTGGTTTACGTTGCTTACGGGGCCGTTTAAGGCTTCTTTTGTTTTGCATTTTTGACGTTCGGGGTCGGGACCGGTTGGAGGGCCGACGGGCATTGGGACCAACCACGCCTCGCTGGACCGAGGGTCGGCGTGGAAGGCGCGCGTTCATCCATACCGCCGCAGCCGCCGTGTCACAGTTGCGGCCGGACCAAGCGCCAGGGGACCACAGAGGACCCGCGAGGCTGAACGACCGTGAGGGAAGCCGGACGGGAGGGATCCACAGGCGTTCGTCGTCTCACCACGGTGGTCTCATTCCTATTCACCTAGCCATTACTCACTCTGCCTTGGTGTAGTTTCTTAATTTCTGTATATTATGAACAGTACGTTGTAAATGACGTTTTTTAGCCGTCGGCACCGACTTTTATTGTGATTGTGAAGCAACAGTGCTGCGTAGCGTGGCGGAGTGTTTCCACCACTCGATGCAATGCTGATGCTGTGGAAGTAGTATTAATTCTGATTAAACTTGTTGTTTTTTCTCTCTTTTTTTGCCGGGAGGGGGAGGGGAGGAGGGGAAGGGAGGGGACGTGTCGTTGGGAAGTGTGGGAAGGAAGGAAAGGGGGATAGTTAGTGTAATAAGTAATAAAGAGTGAGTGTACGTGTAAATGTGTTGTGTTGCTTGTGCTGAGCTGTAACCTGTCTTGAGGCAAGACGCTAGGGTTCTTTATCTGAATTCTTTCCTCTCTCCTACTCCTAACCTCATTTTTTTATTCTCGTCTCTCTTTAGTCGGGACATTTAGGGGTTCTACTTCTATTCTGTCCTTCAATCTCGTCTGTCCCTCCCTAGTCGTGACATTGGGGGCTCGTCCGGGATACAATAGGGGGAGGTAACTCACCCGTATTGTAGTACGAGGTACAGCTCGGTGTGTGTTTTGTATTGTCGCCGGTCTCGGCCGACGAGTGACGTTGACGAACTCTGACGGTAAACAAAGGGCGGTTGGTTGGGTGCTCGGGCGCACGCGCTGGGGCTCGCACGCGGGGTTTTTAGGCCTATCCTCGGGGTTCGAGACTCGTTACAGGGCGTGTTGCTTGTGGGCATTTCTGATCTTGTGTGTTTCATCTCCTGTATAGTATGGAGGAGGACGGACCGGCCTTCAACACTCGGGGCAGGATGGCGCTTGGCGGAGATCACCCGCGGTCAGTCACTGCTACCGATGTAGAGGGGGCTGCTGCTAGGAGTCCAGGGTTTCAGCCAGTTTCCAGGAGCTCAGGCTTTTCGGTTTGCGTCACCATCGCTGGGTAGAGGTAGGGGAAAGTTAGTTCCATTGTTGTACTCACCTACTAACATGACCCCAGGCCCCGGTAGGCTTACTAACCGTACTGAAACGGAGGTAGTTGAGAGGCCTATGGATGATTCCAACATGAAGGACCTTATCGTCTACATGATGCAGAAGGACCAGGCTGACCGGGAGGAACGTTGTCGTCAGGAGGAGGAGCGTCGTCAGGACCAGGCTGACCGGGAGGAACGGTGTCGTCAGGAGGAGATGCGTCACCGGAAAGAGGAGAAAAAGGAAAGGCAAGAACTTTTAGAGCTGTTGAGTCACATCACTAAGTCACAGCCAGTAACGAAGAGATCTTCCAGCCAGTGAAGATTAATTTGCCGCCTTACGATGAGAAAGAAGACCTTAATTTACTTGACTCACTTTGAAAGGTTAGCTGGAGTTTTGAAGTGGCCATAGGACACGTGGGCCATCAGGCTGTCATCACTTCTGAAGGGAAAGGCCAGA
This sequence comes from Semisulcospira habei, assembly GCA_036245525.1. Classification (NCBI taxonomy): domain Eukaryota; kingdom Metazoa; phylum Mollusca; class Gastropoda; family Semisulcospiridae; genus Semisulcospira; species Semisulcospira habei. The sequence continues at coordinate 188,663,862 of BTPG01000003.1, forward strand.
GAGGTTCTTGACCGACTAGCGCCAGATGTAGTTTTAAAGGTCTACGAGGAGCTGAAGAAAACGCTAACCAGGTTTCAGTTGACAGCAGAAACGTACAGACTCAGGCTGAGGACATCAAGGAAGCAGAAAGAAGAATCCTTTCCGCAGTTCGCTGTCCGCCTGGAGCTCTGGTTGAAGAGATGGATGTCACTGAGTAAGAAGAAAGGAGTTTCAGGACCTGAAAGACTTGATTCTTCAAGAGCAACTCTTGGACGGTATGACACCGGAACTGGCTACTCATGTTAGGGAGAGGAAACCTAGCACCGTCACCCAAACAGCAGAGATCCCTGAAGTCTATTTAGAGGCACGGAGAGGTACGCAGCGTGGAGGTTTGTTCAGTCGCCATACAAGAGTCCAACCAGGAAGTAAACCCAAACCCGCTGACAGTGACGAGACCAAGCCAGGCAAACCGCCAGGGTCTTCTAATTCGAAGTCACCTAAAGGTTGCTGGCATTGTGGAGGACCACATAGGAAAGACAGTTGTCCCAAGCTAACGAAGAAGGCAGCCGTCGCAAAAGTTGGCGAGAGGACCAAGGTAGAGAAGCCTGCCGAGTTCAAGTACGACCCGCGTTGTTCAGCAGTAGTAAATGGTCAGGTTGCTGAAGGTCTACGGGATACTGGTGGCAACTCTACTGATCGTGGCCAAGCAGCTAGTGAAGGAAGGTCAACTGGACGGCAAGAGCCTTTCACTAATGTCAGTGCATTCCAGCACGGTAACAGGGCCCACAGCGATTGTCGACCTCGTCTGCCCCTTTTATGGTGGAAAAGCCAGGGCATTAGTTCTCGACAGACCAGTATCATAGGGAACGAGGTGGAAGACGCGGAAGGAGTCCAACACTTTGTTCCGGTCACTCCTACGGAAATGGCAATGCCTGTCATGACGCGACAGCAAGCACTGAAGACGAGAAGAGGTAACCTAGAGATAGGGGATCAAAGGATAACAGTTTCAGTTACACCTGAAGTTTTGAAACGATCTCAAAGGGAGGACCCAAGTTTGGAAAACGTCCGTTCTAAAGTTGGGAAACCACCTGCTACTTGTAAAAATGGAAACAAGGTCCACTACTTTTGGAAGAAGGGAATACTGTATCGAGCGTACAGTAATAGCCATGCCTCACAGAAGCAAGTAGTTGTACCACAGCAGTTCAGGAACGAAGTGATACGCATTGGACACGAGTCTCCCATGGCCGGACATTTGGGTGCGCGCAAAACGCAGGAGAGTACAGCGCAGTTTCTATTGGCCAGGGGTGTGCTCAGATGTGAACAGGTACTGCAAATCCTGCGACCAGTGCCAACGTTCTACGCCTCCAGGGAAAATTCGGAAGGCTCCATTGGGAATCATGCCGCTGATAGATCAGCCGTTCGACCGGGTAGCAGCAAACATCATTGGACCCATAATCCCAGCTTCGGAGGACACAGGTTTGTTTTGGTTATGGTGGACTTTGCTACAAGATATCCAGAAGCGGTACCTCTGAAGAGGATAGATGCTAATTCTATTGCTGAAGCTTTCTGGAATACATGGACTCTAGTGGGAATTCCGCGGGAAATCCTCACAAAGGGACACAGTTCACAAGTGAAGTCATGGCCGAAGTGAACACACTGCTCGCGATCCGAGGCATGACCACAACACCGTACCACCCTCAGTGTAACGGGTTAGTAGAAAGGTTCAACCAAACCCTGAAGATGATCAGAAGGTTGTGTCAGGAACAGCCGAAGGAATGGGACCGGTTCTTGCCAGGGCTCCTATTTGCATACAGGGAGGTTCCGCAGGAATCTACAGGATTCGCTCCTTTCGAACTACTCTTTGGTCGTACAGTAAGAGGACCACTGCAAGTTCTCCAGAAGTTGTGGACTGATGGAGGCCGATGCTGAATCACGTACTGTGGCAGAGTATGTAGTCGAACTTCGAAACAGGATCGAGGAAACTTGCAAGATAGCCCAGACGCAATTGGCAAAATCTGTCCAAAGGTACAAACGCAACTTCGACAAGAAAGCTAGGGCCAGAACATTCGAAGTGGGGAGCAAGGTGCTACTCTTCTATCCTGCCAAGAACAAGATGGAAATGGCTTAGCAAGGCCCGTACGTCGTTACCGAGAAGAAGGGAGAGAATAACTACAGGATACGCATCAGGGGGAATGAAAAACTTTCATGCAAACTTGCTGAAGGCCTACATCGAGAGGGAGCCACCTGCACAGGTAGAGAAATTAGCAGCAATGGCCGTGATTGCTCAAGATCAGTGCGTTGAGGAAGAGGCTGAGTAAGTGTTTCGACAGGAACGGTTCCCTTGATTCAGTTACAAGCAGAAGAAACTACCATTGATTACCTAGGACATCACGTTGGAAACGGCAAGCTCAGGCCTGACGTTGAGAAACTGGAGAAAATCAGGAGGGCTGAAGCACCCAAGACGAAACGCCAGTTGCGTGCATTTCTGGGATTAGCAGGGTACTATCGTCGTTTTGTACCCAAGTACGCTGAAACTGCTTGACCGTTGACTGACGCTACCAAGAAACGAGAACCGAACCAAGTTCGGTGGACACCGGAATGTAACGAAGCATTCGAAACGCTTAATGACCAGTTGTGCAGTGAGCCAGTGGTCAAACTACCTGATTGGGACAAACCTTTTTGCTTAAGGACGGATGCGTCGGGGGTAGGGCTAGGAGCGGTGCTTCTGCAAGAAGGGGACGACGACCTACTTACACCCCGTGGCGTACGCCAGCAAGAAACTCAGTCCAACAGAACAAAGGTACTCCGCGATCGAGCGATAATGTTATGCGATTGTCTGGGGAATAGGCAAGTTCCACACATATCTGTTTGGTCAACAGTTCACAGTCGAGTGTGATCACTCACCACTCCAGTATCTGCAGACCATGAAACCAGTCAACAGTCGTATTGCTCGTTGGGCACGTTTGTTGCAAGAACATGACTTTGTAGTAAAGGTTATTCCAGGGGTGGAGAATGTCGGAGCCGACTATTCAAGTCGCATGACGGAATAGAGTGCTCTAGTTTGTTGTTTTTTCACGGTAAGAGGTGCTTTCGACTTAGGTTGGAGGGTATTGTCACGGTTAGTGACTGTTTTGACAGTGGTGGTCGAAAGTTGCCGAAGCACCGGTCAGTGTAGGAATAGTGAGGTGTTTTCACGTTGGTAGAGACGGGTTAGTGTTTTGCACGTGCGGGGCGCGCTAGTGAATGCGGCAGTGTGTTCACTGTCGAGTTTACCTTGTCGGTAGCAAGGGAATAATAGTTTAGTTCGCAGCTGTACTCGGTTATACCAAGTTGTCTTGCCTAGCTGTCTGTTGGGAGTCAGTGACACAGCGCCGATCCAGTCCCGGGGTCATTGGAGGCCGGAGACTGGGGTTGTTTTGCCTACGGGTGGCGGCGTTTTGTGACGGGTCGCAGAGGAGGTGAGTGCGTAAAAATCCCCCGTGCGGATGTTTTGTCATGTTATGGTTGTTATAGGTGTTTTGTACTGTGTGCTAGGTCTAAGGGTATCGGGGGGGGGGGGGGTGAGGAGGGGGAGAACGCGATGGGTGGTAGAGGGGAAGTATTGTGGCGTTATTGTTTGGTTCTGTAATTGTTTTTAACTGTTTAGCGAAATGTTGCATTAGTTAGTGAAATGTGTTGATTAGTGAAATGTTGTATTCGCTTGTTGTGGAAGTGCAGAGAATGTTCGGAAGGTTTATATGTAATGTTTGAGAACTTTCGTTTTGGTTCATGTGTAAATTTTGGAATGATTTGGAAAGCACGTGTCGTATGAGTGAAGGTCAAGTGCTTGAATGGTTAGTGGTAGTGTTTTTGTAAACCGAGCAGGGTGGGTTAGCTGTTTTTAGGACCCTCTGGTTTACGTTGCTTACGGGGCCGTTTAAGGCTTCTTTTGTTTTGCATTTTTGACGTTCGGGGTCGGGACCGGTTGGAGGGCCGACGGGCATTGGGACCAACCACGCCTCGCTGGACCGAGTGTCGGCGTGGAAGGCGCGCGTTCATCCATACCGCCGCAGCCGCCGTGTCACCGTTGCGGCCGGACCAAGCGCCAGGGGAACACGGACCCGCGAGGCTGAACGACCGTGAGGGAAGCCGGACGGGAGGGATCCACAGGCGTTCGTCGTCTCACCACGGTGGTCTCATTCCTATTCACCTAGCCATTCCTCACTCTGCTTTGGTGTAGTTCCTTAATTTTTGTATATGAACAGTACGTTGTAAATGACGTTTTTTAGCCGTCGACACCGACTTTTATTGTGATTGTGAAGCAACACTGCTGCGTAGCGTGGCGGAGTGTTTCCACCACTCGACGCAATGCTGATGCTGTGGAAGAAGTATTAATTCTGATTCAACTTCACTTGTCTTTTTTTTCTTTCTTTTTTTTTTTTTTTTTTTTTTTTTTTTTTTTTTTTTTTGCCGGGAGGAGGGGAAAGGGAGGGGACGTGTCGTTGGGAAGTGAAGGAAGGAAAGGGGGATAGTTAGTGTAATAAGTAATAAAGAGTGAGTGTACGTGTAAAGTAAATGTGTTGTGTTGCTTGTGCTGAGCTGTAACCTGTCTTGAGGCAAGACGCTAGGGTTCTTTATCCGTCTTCTTTCCTCTTCTACTCCTAACCTTCATTCTTGTCTATCTCTCTTTAGTCGGGACATTTGGGGGTTCTACTTCTATACTATCCTTCAATCTCGTCTGTCCCTCCCTAGTCGTGACACTGGCAAAACAAAAATGATTGTGGACTTTAGAAAGAAACAGTACTCTCCCCCCCCCCTCCCCCTCCCCCTCTTGTGATCAATAGTTAAATCATTGAAACTGTCCAGAACTTTAAGTTTATTGGCACTACTCTGCCATGTGACCTTAAGCGGGAGGAAAACACTCGTCTCATCGTCCCAAAAGCACAGCAGCGCTTGTTCTTCATGTGACGTCTGCCGTAAAGTTTCGGTCTCGGTGCCCATATGTTGATGCAATTTTACCGAGCTGTGATTGAGAGCGTGCTCACCTTTTCGATCACTGTTTGGTATGGTTCCGGCCAAAGAGAAAATCAGACTGAGCAGGCCCGGGTGGTCAAGACCATAGGCAGAGATCTTCCTAGCCTGGACTCGCTGTACCAGCAGCGTCTCTTGCGTAGAGCAAGCCTTATCTCCAGTGATTCCACCCGCCCTGGCAATGAGCTTTTCCAACTTTTACCATCGGGGCGTAGATACAGGTCCATCAGTACCAGGACCAGCAGATTCCGCAACAGTTTCTTTTTCCCTCTGGCTGTTCGCGCTCTCTCTGATCAGCTGGACTGATTGGAGGGAGCGCGAGAGACGAGGAGTGAGAACTTGTCGGAATGTGTACAGTCAGCTTATAACTGAATCGGTGAGGCGTGCCCGTTCGCCGTGTTTAATACCAGTATTTGCTTAGTATTTAGCATAATCATATTTTAGAGTTTACTGTGTGTGTATTTTAGTCAGTAACTGACATCAAGACAAATTCCAATGTTTTTATTGGGGTTTTTGTTTACATGGAAACATATGGCTATAAACTAAACTAATATTCCCCTTGGTTTGAGTACTAAACTAATATGCTCGGAGGCTGTGCTAGGCACTCGTTGAAAAAAGCACTTCTCCAAGTTTTAAGCTTGTACGTACACAAACATCGGAGATTCTTGTGTTTACATACATACATACGTGCGCGCGCACACACACACTCGCATACATACGGCGTTTCCCGCCAAAAGTACGTTATACAGCGAAGTTAGCGTATCTAGACATGACGTCATTTTTATCTGGTTACTTTTGTCATTTTTAGACCAGCCCGCTTTTGTCGTCGCGGGCATTCTTTTGAATTTGCTCCACCGCGCTAAATCTTTTATAAATAGACTTTTTTTTTCATATTAAAAAAAAGGGTGGGGGAGGGGGGGGGGGTGGGGGAGGGGGCAGAAAAGCAACCTGCCTGGAGCTCCTATGCCACCATAAACTCGCGTATAAGGGTCTAGTCGATGCACAAACAAGTGCCAGCTACTGCGATGTGAAAGATTTCAGACCCCCCGCCATTTTGTCCAGATTTTTGGGATATATTCCGTGTTAGGATATGACGGTGACAAGAACACATTTACATCACTTGACAGCAAGATGACGTCATATTCTTGTAGTTCACAATTTCCTTGACGCCTCATTCTTGCAGTACATGTCAGTACGCCTCGTAAATATATTAATATAAGTGCGTGTTTGAAGGGTTACGAACAGCCACGGGTTTGAAAAGGCCAGCCAATTTTACACTGAACAGTCAAACTGAGATTTTCCTGCGCTCGTGGGTTTTGATTAAACACCATTACGCAAAATGCAGCTTTATGCCATAACATTTGTTCTTCAAAGTCTTTTACGGTTATTAGCACTGAGAAAAAAAGAAGAAAAAAAACATGCAGGGGATCAAAGGAAATTTTCTTTAGTATTGTCATTCTAGAAATGGTTTCCGCACCCATAGCCGAACAGCTGAGCTCTGCGTTTTCAGATAGCCTGTTCTAAATGAATGTAGTAGGCATTCCTGATTTTGTGGGCAGGCTCACATTATTTACAATATGTAAGTTGAAACTGTACTGGGATGACATTCCATTATTATTCGTTAATTTATATCACCGTTTCATGAAATAATTGTAAAATCAGTATGTGAATGTACGCCCCTGCTAGCTTTTTCATTAAAAGAATGTAACGGCGTGTTTATTTAGCCAGCCTAAGCCACCAGGGACGCGAAAATAATAGGATGGAACTCCAGACTTCCTTTGCAAGAATACATGACGTAATACGGTGACGCAATAAATATTTTTTTTAAAAGTATCGAAAACGTCACTAGCATGATAATGTTGCATCAGATCAAAGACAGTCCTGAATGGAAAATCAGTCTCTTGTGCTTGACAAAAGATTACATTTCGTTTTGAGTACCACATTTGCTTCCTGACGTTTCCAGTCTATGAGTATCTTTGCACTGAGATTTTGAGTGTGCTTGTACGGGCCCATACTCTGTAAAACTAACTTCCTTCCTATCTGCTTGAATATATTCATTTCGGGGCTTCACGTTCTATCGTCAACATTTCAAAGAAACGGAGACATCTAAGAGGTGGCTTTCGTTTGTTTCATTTACTTGCCTGGCTGAAAGTTAGAACTTTATAGTTAGGGCTGATAGATGGCAGCAAGCTAGTACATGTTTTCGCTAACGGAGAACAGATAGGGTTCTGAAGGTTTCCATTCCATAACATTCATGCCAGCCAAAATGTGCCCACTCTGTTTGATACAGACAGTCTAACACAACCTCGGCAGCAGCAAGCGTCCCACTTTTTTTCAATATAAGAGGTGAAAGAAAAAATGCTAGGTGCGACTGCGGAAGTGAGATTATGGGAAGTGCTAGAGAGTTTTCCTCCGAACGGCCTTAAAAGGAACCTCGCGCATGATAAATGACGTCATTTCAATGGTGGTGGTGGTGGGTGGGTGGGGGTGGGTCTGGGGGGATAGAGTAGGTGGTCTGGGCCGTGTTCAGGAAAGTATTTTCATGGGTGGGTGTATGGTAGGAGAGGGGGTGGGGGGGGGGGATGGAGTAGGTGATCTGGGCCGTGTTCAGGAAAGTATGATTTTCTTTCATAACGCTTTCTAGCCATGATCGAAAAGCAAAGCATATAAACTTTGTACCTTTTTTTTCTACATACCTTGCACGTCTAAAATCTGCCCTAAAGCCCTATTATGGTATTGTTTTAAGCTTGTAAAATGGGCCGGTCTTGAAATATACCTCAGTAGTGAGAATCTGCCGAATCTTCTACGCCTCTGACTTCTGAACAGCGTGTGTGAGGTTCGCGGCACTTTAGTGACGTCGGGTCACTTTTGTGACGTAAACTTTGTTTGTGTGATATTTTGTTCCTACAAATGCTGATGTCGGCCTGCGGCAAACTTGCCTGAGTTGACTGTTCACTCTGTGACCACATTGTTTTATTACATTTGAGTGTCTCGCTGATCTCCTTTCTCTGCCACATGCAGGTACATGCTTACCCAAACCCGATGCCAGACTTCAAGCCAGCAAAATGGCAAAGAAGCGCGACGGATCCTTTTCTAGTGCAAAGGTAGATACCATTTTCCATGCTTTGAGTGTGATATTTATACAATAATTAATTCATTCCTTTTCCCATCAGGATGAAAAATGCTTCACAGCCCAGAGAGTCACCGCACCCGGAGTGTCGGACATAACAACCCTTGCTGGGTATTTATATTGTACCGACTCCCCTCCGCTATAGCCTTCTTTCTCTACCGTTCTCTCCCCCTCCCCTTCCGTCGTTTGATTCTTCTTACTAACCATACCTCCCCTGGAAATCTTCCTTCATCACGTCACTGTAGTCATGAGTGTTAATCGCCATTCAAGCGAAAGGACCCACGACGGTCATAATATACCTAACACCCCTCTCTCTCCCCCCCCCCCCCCCCCCCCACCACCACCACCACCTGGGACCTCCAGGGCATCCCCTGGATGTTTGTATGCTGAGGCAGAAGAACTCTAAGACTTCGCCGTGTTCGCTTCATAATTAGCTATGTCCTGAAACTAAAAGCCGCCACCCAGATAATACCGTGTATAACTGTGTCTTTAATCCTCAGTTCATTTAGGCTTATGAAGCTCATCCTAAGGCAGTTTACCCATTATCCCTTAGCGACCGACTACATGTAAAGGCGGCCGGAGTGGACTTGAAGCAAGTATCTGAATCTTTGACCCACTCCACTGCTCCCTGAGCACTTCAACCCCAGAAGTCTAGATGAACTTATTTTTTCTGTCTTTTATGGTTACTGCTGATAGTCTATATATACCGATGGGTCTATATCTTAATTAAGATAGAAGGGTAGCTGCGGCTGCAGTTCGTCTTCTCACCATCCCAGACCGTACCCATTTAAAAATCTCCTCTAGACAGAGCATGTGTGTTGAGAGCAGAACTGCAGGCAGATATGTTGGCCCTGAAACATGTTTACCAGAGCCAAAAGAGAAACTTCCTGATCCTATCCAACGATCTTTCTGCACTAGAGGCCCTTCAGGGCGCGAGAGGGGAGCCCCCGCTATTAGTGCAGATAGGGAATTACATAATGTTCTTGTAAGAGGCGTTGGATAGGATCAGGAAGTTTCTCTTTTGGCTTTTCCGACTTCATTCTAGACAATGACCTAGATATTGTCGTGATCACCGAAACGTGGCTCCGCTCGGCTGGCGACGAACCCATCATCGCCAGCGTCACTCCGAGTGGCTACCGCCTGGCCTCCTTCCCGCGCGCTTTCAGAGGGGGTGGCATTGCCATCATCTACAGGGACTGTCTTTCCGCTCACCTCTCCTTCTCTCAGTCTCTACCTTTTGCTCATCCCTCCTTTGAATCTGTCGAGGCCGTAGCAACACTCCCTGGCCAGTCCCTCATTTTCTCATGTATATATCGCCCCCCTCCAAGCTCTCAAAACAAACTCACAAACTCCATGTTCCTCACCGAGTTCGACCTCCTCCTCGACCACTACAGCACACGACCCGGAAAACACATCCTTCTAGGCGACTTTAACTTCCACTTTGACAAACCCGACCACCCTGACACAAAACGCCTCTGCACGTCACTTTCAAACCACAATCTTACACAACACATCACTAAACCCACCCACCGACGTGGCCACACCCTCGACTGGATCATCACCCGCACCTCCGATCAACTCTTTCTCGACTCTGACACCTCCACTGTGCTTCCCTCTGACCACTTCGCTATTCTCGTCTCCCTCAATCTACCTCCCCCGAAAAAAACCAAGCTCGTTGTCTCTCGCCGCAAACTAAAATCTGTCAACCGCGAGAGCTTCTTCGACGAAGCTGTCGACCTTCTCTCGGACCCCGCCCCCTCTCCCGATCTTGCATCCCATTTCGATTCCTCCCTTCGAAAACTTCTAGACACCCATGCCTCTGTCACCACCTGCTCCATACCCAACCGACTCCCCTCGCCCTGGCTCACTGATGATATAGCTGAGGCCAAGCGCGAGCGCCGACAAGCGGAACGCCTCTGGCGCTCAACTGACCTCACCGTTCACAGACAGATCTTCCAAACAACTAGATCCAAAGTCTGCAAAATGATCTCCGAATCTAAACGCAAACACCTTCAAAACCAAATCCTGGAATCCACCTCTTCCAAAACCCTCTACGCCACCATGAACACACTCCTAGGCACTTCTAAAGACTCTCCTCTCCCCAACACACACAGCAAAGAAGAACTCCCGTCTGCTTTCTCTACCTATTTTTCGGACAAAATCCAAAATCTGCGTGACACACTCGACACCCTGCCTCCTCCGCCTTGCCCTCCCGACCCCACCTTTTCCTGCACTCCCCTCTCGTCCTTCCGCCCCGTCTCTCAGGATGAAGTCCTCAAGACCATAAAGTCCATGCCCTTCAAAACCTGCGAACTTGACCCCCTCCCAGCTTCTCTCTACCATGACGGCCTTCCAAAACTTCTACCCTTCATTACCGACATCATCAACGCATCTCTAGAAAACGGCTCCGTCCCCGATATCTTCAAGTCCGCCATCGTCCGTCCTCTCCTCAAAAAACACAACCTCGACCCAAACGAACTCAAGAACTATCGCCCAGTCTCCAATCTCTCTTTCCTGTCCAAGCTTCTTGAGAAGGTTGTTCTCAACCAGCTCAACCTCCATCTCACCGACAACAACCTCCTCAGTCCATTCCAGTCTGCCTATCGCAAACATCACAGCACTGAAACAGCCCTTCTACATATCTTAAACGAGCTGCTTCTCTCCACCGACTCTGGCAACATCTCCCTTCTTACACTACTCGATCTCTCTGCCGCCTTTGACACTATAGACCACTCTATCCTCCTCCACCGACTCCACCACTCCTTCGGCATCACTGACTCTGCTCACTCCTGGTTTCTCTCCTACCTCTCCGACAGACAGCAGTACGTCACCATCAACGGCGTCTCTTCCAACCCGGTAACGCTCTCCTGCGGAGTTCCACAGGGATCCGTCCTGGGCCCGGTCCTTTTTACACTCTACACCTCTCCTCTGTCCAACATCATCCAGTCTCACCGCATACACCACCACCTCTACGCTGACGACTCACAACTGCAAGACAATGACAAACTCGACAACACTCAGTCACTACTGACTCGCACGGCTGACTGCTACGAAGACGTGAAAAACTGGATGACAGCAAACAAACTGAAACTGAACGACGACAAAACGGAAGCCATGCTGGTAGGCACTCGCCAGAAACTCTCCCAGCTCCCTCCCTCTCTCCACCTTCAACTCGATAGCACTCCCATCTCCCTCTCTGACTCGGCCAAGAACCTCGGCGTCATCCTCGATTCCTCTCTGTCCATGACCAGCTTCGTCTCCGCCACGACCCAGGCATGCTATTTCCACCTCCGCCGCATCAGTCAGATCAGAAAATACCTCACTACCGAAGCTGCCACCAAACTTGCTGTCTCTCTCATCTTATCTCGCATCGACTATTGCAACTCTCTCCTTTCCGGTCTCCCTCACTCCACCATCTTCACTCTCCAGCGCGTCCAGAACAATGCTGCCCGCCTCGTCCTCAGAAAGAAAAAATCCGACCACATCACACCCCTGCTCAAACTCCTCCACTGGCTCCCAATCCCCCAACGCATCCAATACAAAGTTCTGTCTCTCTGCTACAAATCCCTGAACAACTGCGCTCCTGCCTATCTCTCTAACTTACTTCACCCCTACACACCTTCCCGCTCTCTCCGCTCTGCCTCCGACCCTCTCCGCCTCCACATCCCTCGCACCAAACTTAACACTTTCGGCCCCCGCTCCTTCTCCGTCTACGGTCCATCCACCTGGAACACTCTCCCACTCTCTCTCCGTCAGAAACACCCTCTCTCCTCCTTCCAGTCCGCCCTCAAAACTCACCTCTTTCAACAGTTTTAGCACTATATCACCACACTCCCCACCCCAAGCTGACCGTCGTAATGTATTTCACTGTTTGTGGTACGTGAGTCATTGTCTAAAGCGTGCGCATGCGTGCGCGAGTTGTGAGTGTGCGCTTAGAGTTATAATTATTATAAGATAAGCGCATTATAAATACCGTAATTATTATTATTATTAAGAGGCAACTATGACATTATTTTTATTTGAGCATGCGGGCATCAGCGGCAACAAACTCACTGACTCTGCTGCCAGCTGTGCCCACAGTGGCCCTGTCTAACGATATTAAACCTTTCATCTTTGTCTACCCAGTAAGCAAAGGTCCTCGGGCCCACGACAGCACACTTGCCGGTTGTGCCCCGATTTTGAAGCCGATTCCGATCGGATTGCGATCGGATGACGTCATATATCCGATCCGATCGCAATCGGCTGGGAATCGGGTGTTCAGAAACTGCTCTATTTTTCCGATCCGAATCGGCCCCGATTGTAAGCTTCAACCAATCAGAGCGCGTCTCGCAAAGCATGTCGCTTCAGTTTGAAAATGGCGGAAGATCAGTACCACCTTCGTTGCCGATGTTTCGCTCGCCTCTTCCCGAATATCATGTGATGCAAAACTGCTGATAATGCAAGCACATCATCATCACTGTTGAAACTAGCAGCCATTTCGCTGAACAGGTACGATCTTGATCTTCGATTCAAACCGGTCGGCTAAAACTGAACCGATGGTGAGTCGGGGAATGTGTGGCAGTGCACACGTTTTTGTAGTCCGGTCCGATCACAATCCGATTCGAAACTGCTCGAGAATCGGCCTCAAAATCGGGCATGTGTGGCGGGGCCTTAATAAATTAGTCTGACTGGCCAGACTTTTACCCTTCCCGCCGTGAGATGGCCTTGGTCGCCTGCCCGGCGTTAAACCCTAATAACCAACTAAGAGCACCACCAGGCGCCCCCCCCCCCACCTCCCCTCCCCCACTTCTCCTCCCCCACTTCTCCCCCTTCACAGTAGCAGCTGGTGGATGAATGCAAGAGAGTTTCCCTCGACTCGATGCGATTGTGTACTGTAACAGCTGTCTTTGGGGTCTGCCAGAGCAACAACTCAGACGTCTTCAACTCGTTCAGAACACGGCCGCCAGAATTGTCACATGAACCAAAAGAAGGGAGCATATCACACCAGTCCTTAAGCAGTTGCACTGGCTTCCAGTCAAGCAAAGAATTGATCACAAGATTCTCACTTTGTGCCACAAGTCTATAAATGACCCAGACTCACCAGAGTACCTCCAGGAAATAGTCCCACGCCATAACCCTCCGAGGCAGCTCCGTTCTGCTGTCCGGTCCAAACTCTGCACCCCAAGTGTTGAAAGCCACACAAAGAAGCGACTTGGTTTCCGGGCATTTTCACACTGCGGATCTAGACTGTGGAATGGACTACCACAATCCTTGAGGGACATTGAGTGCATTGGCACCTTCAGGAGGCACCTCAAAACCCAACTGTTTCTTGACTTTTAATTCTAGGACTACTGTGCACCAGAAGTTGGTTGTGTTGTTTTTATTTTTTTTAATTTATTTATTTATTTGCGCCCTGAGCATGCTACTAGCATCATACTGGAGTGGATGCGCATTACAAGTGGACATCATCATCATCATCATTGTGGATTAGTAAAATGACCATTCCAAACGCACAAAATTAAAAGACGTTAGACATCAAATGGAGAGAAAAAAATATCCGTGAGGGTTAAGGTAATGAAATACTCCATAAGCCAAGCCTGAATACCCTCCCACCCCCACCCCCACCCCCAGTATTCTATAAGATGGCTTCAAAGTGTACCTTAGTATGTCCTTACGACGTTTAAGCCATGTTCCCCTAAAATCCTTAGGAACACACCAGAGATATAGCCGATGGCGCAAGGGTACCCCCCATACACGCTCTTTGCTGATGCTAAAATGAGCTTCAGAAACATATTCCTCTAAAAAATCAGAATTCATTCCAGAAGCCGAAATCAGGCAATATTATGTTAAAGCACACCATCTGCGTCGTCTGCAACAAACAGAATGAGATAATATTGAATCTCTGGCTCACAGCACCCAGTAAACGGCCAATTCCGCGAAATCGCTAAAAAGACAAAAATAATGTGTCAGATGCCTTCAGACATTTTCTATAGCACTGGCAGTCCATTTGTAGGCATACATCATTACAACATGATGTCACAATTATTATAAAATTGACTAGGTGATGCTGTCATCCCTGTGAGTGCCACAATGGTTGATTTTGTATCCCCACCCCAAGTTGTAAAAATACAGGAAATTATTTAGAAAAAAATTCTTACAGCAACTCTCCTTCATTTTTACCTCTCTTTACCTATTAAGTTTCAATAATGTGAGCATACAGTGCAAACAAATGAGGAAAGTCGCAATCCTTTACGGTAAGTTCGTGGTGAATGATAGCTTTTTGTCCTTTAAAATTGCCGAATTCGAAAAGCACATTGTTTCTGATGCCCTTAGAAATTGTGTATACAACTGTTAGGTCTTGTTTATGTTTTAATGGTTAGGATAGTTTAAGTTTAAGATAGTTTAAGATAGTTTATTGTCATATGTTTCCATGTAAAAAAATGGAATGTTTCTTGATGTCAGTTACTAACGACTAAAATAATGTCATATACTATCATATATAATATCACACCAATTATCACACACAACTAATAATCAGAGCATACATAAGGATAAAAACATGACATATAAAGCTGTTACCACAGCAACCATCACAATATAAACGAGTTATTCTGGCGAGGTAAACCAAGATAATCTGGAAATAAACTTGATTAATAACAACAAACATTAAAAGCTCTCTCTCTCTCTCTCTCTCTCTCTCTCTCTCTCTCTCTCTCTCTCTCTCTCTCTCTCTCTCTCTCTCTCTCTCTCTCTTACCACTGTTACTCCAAACCTGATTTTATGACGCTGTGATGCATTTAGGGGCCACAGTGGCTAAATATGCTGCCCTACCCCAATTTTACAAATATACAAAGGAACGCAAAATGATCCAAAAATTTGTTTTCGTCACACTCCTCTATTTAGATATTTTTTGTTACCATTTTCATAACAAAGTATGTGTGTTATGCATAAACAAATGTGGAAGGTTGATATTTTCACCAGTTTCAATGTGACCCATCAATTTAATTGTAATCTTTTTAATTAAGAAAATAAAAAAGGGGGAAAAGTCTGTAAACAGGGGCTGCTGCTAAAGCAGGGCTGCGTGCTGGCACCGACCCTCTTCACCATCTTTTTTAGCATGATGTTGAAGCAGGCCACAGTAGACCTCGATGATGACGATGCAGTGTACATCAGGTATCGTCTCGATGGCAGCCTGTTCAACCTCAGACGACTGCAGGCCCACACGAAAAAGACAGAGGTCCTCCATCAGCCGGCACCCAAGACAGTGTATCGCCCTCCTCACATCACCATTGGCGAGTCTGAACTAAAGTCAGTGCACCAGTTTACTTACCTTGGCTGCATTATCACGTCGGACGCCAAGCTGGACAGGGAGCTTGACAGCAGGCTGGCAAAAGCGAACAGCGCTTTCGGGCGACTTTTCAAGCGGGTGTGGCACAATCAACAGCTGAAAACAGGCACCAAGATCAGCGTGTACAGAGCTGTGGTCCTCACCACCCTGCTGTATGGTTCCGAGTCCTGGGCCCTCTACCGCAGCCAACTACGACTCCTCGAACGTTTCCACCAGCGCTGCCTGCGTACCATCCTGGGCATTCACTGGAGTGACTGTATCACCAATGTCGAGGTCCATGAACAGGCTGAAACTGAGCATCGAGGCCTTGCTGCTGCGGACACAGCTCCGCTGGGCGGGGCATGTCTCCAGGATGGAGAATCATCGCCTACCAAAGATCACCCTGTTCGGCGAGCTTGCTACTGGACACCGTGACAGAGGGGCACCAAAGAAGAGATACAAAGACTGTCTCAAGAAGTCACTTAGTGCTTGCCAAATCGACCACCACCAGTGGTCCTCGCTCGCTGTGGACCGTGACACCTGGCGCTCCACCATTTACAAGGCAGCTGTCTCCTTTGAGGACTCTTGCAGAGCTAGCCTTATGGACAAGCGGCTCAGGAGAAAAAACAGAGATGCCGCAACTCAGAACCCTGGCCATACCTTCCCCTGCAGCCACTGCGGTCGAACCTGCCTGTCCCGGATTGGCCTCCGCAGCCACGAACAAGACTGCAGACGTCGTGGGCAACTCCTATAAAATCTTCGTTCGCGAAGTCAAGCCAAGAGACCCTTTCGACTTTTAGGAATGTTGAACAATAATAGAAATGGAATTCATTTCCTGTGGTGAGAAAGCCCAACGTCATCTGCTGCCACAGTAAACACGCACAGATACTCTTACAACGTCAAAACAGCCCTTACAGATTGGTTTTCACCAGTGAGTCACACTTTGACAAGTGCAACGATAGTTGTGAGTATAAACCCTGACACATATTGCCAATTACTGTACCAACCTTCTGCTTACATCTACCATACATTTTGTCTGAATACCAGTTTTCTGCGTGGAGCGTATTCAGTGGAAATCAAACAGGCACTGGGGTGCTTCAATAGTGCATCATTGTGCCTACACGAGGTAACGTTGATTCACAATACCTAATCCACCTGGGTTTGCTTGGTGATCATAACAATTTAGAATGTTGTTAAAATGGTTTACTGTCACCAAGCAGTTGTGACATTAGTGCTTATTAACAAACTGGACGCAAGTCAATAAGTGTGCAGGCTGAGTACAACAAGTAATACGCACTAAGCATGCGAAACTAAAGCATCGGGGTGTAGGTCATAATACACACAGGGTTTCTGGAAATTTTGCATGTGTGCACTGCATAAAGGTTTTATCATGTGAGATGGGGGAAAAACGGCACATTGCTGAAACTTGTTTTTGCGGTTTTCTGAAATTGTAATTTTTGGGGGTGGTACATACTGAGGAAACAAATTTCTAAAAATGTATTTGTCAGATGATAATGAAATTTTACACGCAAGTTTATAAATGGGATTATTATAGAATGTCAGTGCCGATTGTTTAATTTCAGCTTAGTTTGGGAGCTATGAATAGCCCTTGGCTAACATACTCAAAAAATGACCAAAACCAGAACATTCATATAAAAATATTGTTTTCTTCAAAACCAGGTATAAGATATTCAAAATCGCCACTGACATTCCATAATGATGTCAATTGATATTTTGACCAAATTTGGCTTTTCAGAAGCATCAACGGTAGCCAGACTTTGTTTCTTTAGCAACCAGGTGTAACGGTCACTTAGTGTTCGTTGCCATGGCAACGGTGAGCATACCTGACTAAATGAGCATGTCGGAGCGTTCAGGACAAACAAATACTGATTCTAATGATCATATACAATAAAACATATGTCCACAAAACCCCAAAAAGTAAAAAATGCGCTGAGGTGTCCTAGCTCGCCTTAATCATAAACATTTGTGTACTTGCGCAATGTTTTCTGCAAGTCACAAGCAAAATTTGCGTCATTGTTGACGAAAGAAGCTTCTATTTCGGGCGCCATTGTGAAGTCGTGTTCGCGTGTTGGGGTGTCAATTTGAAAGCCACTGCGCAAATCAAAGATTTGATCGAACGTGTCAAAAGATATATCGATCGAAAGGTTTTTGAATGAGCTTTTCATCGGTAGCTGGCGCCCTTAGCATGCTGCTAGCATGGAGTGGATGCGCATTACAAGTGGACATCATCATCATCATGTGCGCACGATCATGCCCAGATAACATATCTCATGGGTTAAAAAAAATGAAAATTTCACGTCAAAATCTAATGCAGTTTTCTCTTGAATTCAAACATGCGCCAGGCACCGTGATAAAGGACAGGAAAAGTTCTTTCCAGCGATAACAAATATAGCGCTGTGCGTTCTATTTTGGATTTGCGCAAGCGGTTTTTATAACAGCACTGTAGCGCGGCTCTGGGCGGGGTGCTCACGGACAGCTGACCAAGATTTTTTCTTTTTTTACGCTTACCCCTATGCCACATTCGGCGATGCTACAAATACATCTTTCTTTCAAAACAAAACAAACGCGACAAAACTGAAGTCCGGATGATGCTTTATTCGCCCATGTTCTTTATTTTTGTTCTGAGTGCTATATGTTGAGAGCAGCTCTTGTTGCAAAATAGCTAAATATCGCTCTCCGGCACTGATGTTAACTACTGTTTGTATAGGGCCGGACCTACCTAATAATATACTATTATAACTTATAATATAATATAATATAATATAATATAATATAATATAATATAATATAATATAATATAATATAATATAATATAATATAATATAATATAATATAATATAATATAATAATGTTAATGGGTAGACCATCGAAACCGATGATGTCATCATTGTGCATGACTTCTATTTGTGGGTGCGGGTGTGGCTGGCCAAGCCAATCCTGGAGCCACACCTGCGAGGGCAATGGGGGCACTGGAACGTAGCTGTGGGGAGAGTCGACGCTGTCTTTCTGCGAGCTCTGGCACTGGTGATCCGTTCGCGCCGATTGTGTTCAAAGAGCGTGCAGGCTTTCCTGGTGGCGGCACGCCAGCCGGATCTGTCTTGTGCTTGTGCTTCAAGTTCCTTTACCGGGAAGACGCAGTGCTTGAGGCTGTCTCTTATGCAGTCTTTGAAGCGTTTCTTTGGCCGTCCTTGCTTCCTGTGGCCTTTTGAGAGTGCACCATACAGGAGTTGGCGTGGCATGCGAGAATCATCCATGCATATGACATGACCTATCCAGCGGAGTTGTGTCTTTAAGATCAAGGCTTCAACACTCACTAAGCCAGCATTGTCCAGGACTTCCAGGTTTGTCACCTTGTCTTGCCATTTGATGCCCTGAGTGAGCGCAGGGATCTCGTGTGGAAATGTTCAAGCTGCTTGAGGTGCTTTCTGTACAGCGTCCATGACTCACAGCCGTAGAGGAGGCTGGGGAGAATTACTGCCATGTAGACTTTGATCTTGGTGGAAAGCTTGACGTTGTTGTTATTCAACACACGAGTGCGCAGGCGACCCAGGGCTTGGCTGGCCTTGCTGATGCGAGCTGCGATTTCCTTGTCGATAGTACCGTCAGAAGAGATGATGCTCCCAAGGTACCTGAACTGGTCGACAGTCTTCAGCTCGGTGCCTTCGATGTACACTTTGGGTGGGGGGCTCTTGTGCCTGGGGCCGGTTGGTGCAGGACCTCGGTCTTGCTGAGACTGATGGTGAGGCCAAAGAGTCGAGAGGCTTCCGAGAACCTGTTGACGATGGTCTGGAGGTCAGACTCCGTGTGCACCATCAGCGCACAGTCATCGGCAAACAGCGCCTCAAGGATCAGTCTCTCGATGGTCTTGGTCCTGGCGTTCAGTCGACGGAGGTCGAAGAGAGAGCCGTCTAGTCTGTACTTCAGATACACTCCCTTCTCAAGGTCGTGTACTGCATGGGTCAGGACACACGTACAGAACAGGTTGAACATCACGGGGGCAAGAACACAACCTTGTTTAACACCGTTGGAAATGTCGAAGGGTGCGGATGTGTCACCGTTTGACTGGACAACTCCTACCATTCCATCATGGAAGAGGCGGATGATGTTGGTGAACTTCCTGGGGCAGCCGAGCTTTGCGAGGATGACCCAAAGCGCTTCTCTGTACAGTGTCGAATGCTTTGGTCAGATCTATGAAGACAGCATAGAGGTCCATGTGCTGCTCAATGCATTTCTCCTGGACCTGTCTCACAGAGAAGACCATGTCGACTGTGCTGCGGCCGGGTCTGAAGCCGCATTGAGCCTCTGGGAGCGATTCCTCAGATACAGAGCTGATCAGGCGGTTGAGGATGACTCTCGCAAGGATCTTGCCAGCAATGGACAAGAGTGAGATCCCTCGGTAATTGGCACAGTCTGCTTTGCTGCCCTTGTTCTTGAACAGGGAGACGATTGTAGCATCTCTAAATTCCTGTGGCATGTTCTCCTCTGCCCAGATGCATGTCATAATGTTGAGGAAGGCATCAAGGGACGCAGGTCCAGCTGCCTTGAAGAGCTCTGCGGGGATATGTCGTCCATGCCTGCAGCCTTGCCGGAGCTAGTCTGGTTGATCGCTTTCTTGATCTCGTCCAGGGTTGGCGGGAGGTCAAGGTCATCCAGTGTCGGCTTCTGGGGAATCATGTCCAGGGCCGCGGGATCGATAGTGGAAGGCAGGTTCAGCAGATTTGAGAAGTGTTCTCTCCAGCGCTCAGTGATGCTGCCTTTGTCCTTTAGCAAGGTGAATCCGTCGGCGGAAAAGAGAGGGGTTGTGCTGGGTCTGGCAGGGCCGTAAACAGCTTTCATAGCGCTGAAAAACTCCTTGGAGTTGCTGGATTCAGCGAAGTGTTCACGTTCTTTTGCTTTGCCGTCCCACCATGTGTCCTGCATGTTGCGGAGCTCTCTCTGTGCTTTTCTCTGGAGGTGTTTGAAGCGGTCTTTCTTGGACAAGGAGTTGATGTCGTTCTGCCACTCTATGAAGGCACTGCGCTTTTGCTCCAGTAACTTGTTGATCTCTTCATTGTTCTCATCAAACCAATCCTGGTGTACTCTCTGCTTGGGTCCAAGCACGTCTTTGGCAGACTCCGTCACCATCCCCTTGAACTGGTTCCACATTTCAGTTGGGTTGCCAGTCAACGGTCCATGGGCAGTTAGCAGGTCATCAAGGTGGGACTGGAAGTTTTCCTTGACGTCCGGGCACTTCAGCTTGGCCAGGTTGAATGAAGGTCGGGTGAGCTTCGGCCTCTTCCTGTGTGCTGGTGCAATGTGCAGGTTGAGGACAGACCGCACCAGCCGATGGTCGGTCCAGCACTCGGCTCCTCTCATGGCTCTGGTGATTCTGACATCACGAGTATCCCCCTGGCGGACAATGACATAGTCTATGAGATGCCACTGCTTGGACCTGGGATGCATCCATGTTGTCTTGTACTTACTAGCCAGCCTGAAGAGGGTGTTGGTGATGGCGAGTCCATTCTCAGCGCACAATGTCAGCAGCAGCAGGCCATTGCTGTTCATCTTGCCCAGCCCGTGTGGGCCCATCACTCCTTCCCAGCATTCACATTCGCGCCCAACTCGAGCATTGAAGTCAACAAGCACGATGAGTTTGTCACTTGCAGGAGTGGACTTTAGGAGGGAGTCGAGGCTCTCATAGAACGCCTCCTTGTCGTCATCGGCGTTGGTTAGTGTCGGAGCATAGGCACTGATGATAGTGACATGTCGGGTGTGGGAGATGGGTAAACGGAACTTCATCAATCGTTCGCTGATGCCAGTGGGAAGAGAAGGCAGCTGTCGGAGGAGCGTAGTGCGGATGGCGAAGCCAACTCCGTGTATCCTGTCTTCGTTCTCAGCTTTGCCCTTCCAGAAAAATGTGTACCCACCCTCAGGTTCACAGATCGAGCCTTCGTCAGCAAATCTGGTTTCGCTAAGAGCCGCAATGTCGATTTTATATCTCGCCAGCTCCCTGGCTATGAGAGCTGTTCTTATGTGTGGTCTCTTCGTCTGATCTCTGTCCAACAGGGTTCGTACGTTCCACGTACCGAGAGTAAGTTTCTTTTTTTTGTTTTTCTTTTCGACCGCATAAAAGGGTTAAACCGCCAGCCGCGGTAAGCTGACCGGTTTATGCAGGGGAGGCAATGTTTGGAACACCTTTTCTAGTTCCCTCCCTTACTAGGGTGAGCAGTGCTGTCCTGAAGAGGGCTGCTCAGTCGCCTGGGATACTGCCGAACTTCCCTGCTGCATACATGTAATGTAATATAATAAGTTATTGGTCGCAGGGGTTTGCTACACGGACCCTTGTAGGCATGAGGGAGGTCAACGGAACCATTGTACCCCGAAGGCCGAAAGCCTGAGGGGTACAATGGTTCATTTGACCTACCAAAGTCCTACAAGGGTCCGTGCAGCAAGCCCCTGCTACAAATAACGTATTTGTTTTCATTCCTCCACTATTTTTGTAAACAAATCAAGAAGAAATCTTCCGACATGGATCGCGCCAGACATAAATGACGTAAAAAGAATAAATATATATATATAAATAGACGTATGACGTAAATAAAAATCTTTTATGACGTTGCCGTCTCCAGTAGATTACCTGTTATTTCGAACAACACTAAGTAACTTTTTACTTTAGAATGCTTTGGTGATCATTTGTAGAACAAAACTCGCATTCAAGATGCGTCACAAAGAGGGCTACAAGAAGTCCGCCATTTGTCGCTATAAGGGTTTTTGTAGCTCAGTCACATGGTACGGTTTGCGCTAAAGGGATTGGTCTTGTGACGTAGGGATGAAAACAAAATATATTGTTTTTATCCCTACGTCACACGACCAGTCCCATTAGCGCAAACCGTACTATGTGACCGTGATACAAAAACCCTTGTAGCGACAAATGGCGGACTTCTTGTAGCCCTCTTTGTGACGCATCTTGGATGCGAGTTTTCTTTATAAAAGATCACCAAAACGTGCTAAAGTAAAAAGTTACTTAGTCTTGTTCGAAACAACAAGCACACTCAGTACTGGAGACGACAACGTCATGAAATATTTCGAATTGCGTCATAAGTCTATTATGTATAAATGTATATTTCTTTGACGTCGGTCATGTCTGGCGTGATATAGGTCGGAAGATGTCTAATTGATTTATTTTACGAAAATAGTGGAGGATGAAACAAATACGTTATTGGTTGCAGGGGCTTGCTGCACGGACCCGTGTAGGCCTTCGGGAGGTCAAAGGAACCATTTTACTCCTCAGGCCCTCCGTTCGGGGTACAATGGTTCCTTTGACCTCCCTCAGGCCTACAAGGGTCCGTGTAGCAAACCCCTGCGACCAATAACTTATAATATAATATAATATAATATAATATAATATATATAATATATATAATATATATAATATATAATATAATATAATATAATGTTAAGCCATGAGCGGTGGTGATTTACGAGCCGAAACATGTTTTTGATACATAAATTATGGCTCCGATTCTCTGCCGAGGAGAAAAAAAACTGTTTCAAAAGCAATTCGAGGCTCGAAAATAATCACTATCCATCGTTTAACGTCATTATCCCTCTGTCGTATGATCCGTTTGTATCATGCTGGTTTGATGGTTGTGTTAATTCGATAGTCAAAACAAGCATTTTACTTAGTTTAGTTTTTCATATTATAACACTGAACGAGCCCCCGTAACACATAGTTGCACGGCCCTGATGTCAAAAATTATGTATCGAGTTTCAGCGTGACATCAATCAACAATTCTTTATCGCGTTCCGCTGCATAGGCCTACTGTTTCAGAATTTACTTTTAATTTAGCTAGGGCTGGTCTGAGTGTAATGGTCCCATAGGCCAGATGGTCACAAATCCCGGAACGTATGGCATGAACGCGGAACACGATAAAACTTTTTTTAAATTTGTCATCTGATACACGGGCGACACAAGTTGTACTCAGGTGATTGCCATGTAGAAAAGACGTGTAATGATCAAAGGCAACCCTGCTGTCAGTGGAATAAATACGGTTTTAACACCGAGCAGGCTACTAAGGTCATCTCGCAGCGGGTAAAATAAAGAAAACTTCAAGAATTGTATATGCTGTATAAAGACAAAGACTTTTCTGACTGTGTATAATATTATTTTTAGCATGTTAACCCGGAATTACCTTCAGCACACAGCCCTCGTGCTGATGTCAGTCCAGCACTCAACCGTTCGCGGGCCGGCTGCGGCCGACATTGGCACGGTGGTATTTTGCATTAACTGCACTATCATTTCATCATCATTTTACCTGGTGACTTACAGAGGTAGCTCTATTTCAATGACGCCGTCAACGTCACAAACAACGTCGATAACTAGCAGCGCTGATACGAAGCGGAACAAGTCTGAAGATGATATGCGCGTGACGTTCGCTACGACGGAGTCCGTGGTGGAGATGTCTGCAGATCTGGCGTCTATCGATAGAAACACCTGCGATGACGGCATAGCAGAAGCCTGCGCCAGGGAGTGTCATTTGACAGGGCTGGGGTTGGAATGCCAAAAGCCGTGGGTCATAGTACTGGATCAGGTATATCCCAGATCAGGTATATCTCCGCACTCCGAAAAATGCCGGGAGTGAAGTGGGAAGGGGTGGTAGTCACACTGGTAGCGGTTCGAGTCAATTAGTGCGGGCGGTGGGTAGGGGTAGCACAAACTTCGGGTGGCAGAACGTGGGTTTTTTTTTTTTGTTTTTTTCACTGAAACATGTACAAATAGAAACCTGAAAATGTTTAAACCGACTGAAAACTATGAAACTACTTTGTTTTATGACTAAAACTTTATTTTCTACAATTACCACCTTTTTAGGGTACACATTTTGAGCAAGAAGTTTCAGTATTAAATATTCTTGCTGTGACTCATTACAGATACAAGGTCAAATCGAGCAGTGCGATTTACGTGACTGATGGGCCCTTGTAGCCGGTCTTAGACTGAGACAGAGAACTGGAAAACGGATTTTCCTACTAAAGAAAACTGAATTAGTAGGCATCCGTCGGTTTTGAGAGACCATTTAGTAGCACCCTTGAAATGACACTTTGTTCTATGTTGTTCTCAAACCATGGAGTCCTGCGCAAAAATCCAGCACTTTTAGCAGTTGTTCAGGGGAAGCAATCTAGGTTGTCTCCCATTCAACGGCATGTCTTATGCGAGCCGCGAGACTACAACGTTTAACCAAATGCGCATTGTCTTTCGTAGTCACTATAGTCCGTGTGTTTATCACGCAGACTGGCAAGCCGACAACACTGGTTGATTCGAGTTAATATCTTCTTTTTTCCCCGCTCATTTTAAGTTGTATCTTTTACTTATTTCCTTAACTGTATGTTTGGTTTATGATAACTTAAAAAAAAAAAAAATAAATGAACGAACAGACGGACTAACTTACTTACTTATTTATTTAACAGCACCAGTGTGTTTTTAAGTAAGGCTAATTCTGTACGCACTGGAAACCAGGAATACTGTATAACATTTTTTTAGAAGATCAGACACACTACCACACAGACATACACAGGTGTCCAAATCTCTCTCTCTCTCTCTCTCTCTCTCTCTCTCTCTCTCTCTCTCTCTCTCTCTCTCTCTCTCTCTCGCTCCGTTTTTCTCCACCACAAAATATGTGTTACTGACATGCGTAGAATTTTGGCCGAGAGTATTAGTGTACCAGTCCAGCCTCGGAAAATCAAACGTGGGGGGTGGGTGGGAGAAGGGGGTGCCGGCGGATACACCAACGTCGTAAAAATTAAAGGTAAAAATCTGGTAATATTTTAGTCTTCAGAAATATTCTGTTATTCAATTTTTTTTTTAATTTAAATATATAATTGTAATAATTTTCGACAAAATTATTTTTATTATCAAAAGATATTTTTTCTCCAAAACAATTAAGGTGCCATGGGTATACTCTGGTCCCGCCTACCTTTTCATTGAGGTAGGGGGAAGGAGGGGGGGGGGGGAAACATGTTTCCTACGCCACTGACGTGTTAGGCGATTGTAGACCAGGGAAAATAATGTGTGACACCAAAAAAACGGCAGATCATCAGTCAACACTCATTCAGTCCCGACACATCACAGCCAGATAGGGCTCGACCATAGTGGTTCAAGGGTAGTGCCAGAATAGCTTGTCGCCTATGGGCGCCAAGCTATTCTGGCACCACCCTTGAACTGGCATGGTCGATCTGTCTCTTGAATTTGTTAATGCAGTCCTCAGACGACAACTTCAAAATTTGGGGATTTGGTACCTGGGACACAAGGAGCTAAAAAGACCGAAAACGAAATAAGCGTCATGAGCAAAAACAAACCTCATTTACTGCTTGATCGTCATATAAGCCTATAATAGGTAATACTATGATATGCTTTTGGTAGCGTAAATTGCGGTAACATAACTGAATACTGTCCCCGGGTCGCATGTCAAAGAATGCCTCATCTACTGTCCCAGTGCCGGCACGTCGGCCCGATGGCCTTTGCGCACTGGGATTGCGCATGTGACATCGAAAGCAGGGACTGGGACCTTACCATAGGTTATGTGTCGGGACTGAATGAGTGTTGACAGTGCTTTTTCCTACTCACTTGGTAGTTTTTTCTAAATTACAAGCACTGGCAGTCAACCCTTTCGGTCTAGTTTCTTACCATAGGGGCCTGACCAGACGATAGTGCTTTGACTAATGCAAATCCCCTGCGCCACCGCGAGCGCCACCGCCTACTAAGCTCAAGTCAGAATATTGACGAGCTATGTAGGGGGTGGTCGTGCGCACGCGGTGGCGCAGCGGATTCGCATTACTCGTCAGGCCCCTATGGTCATTACAGGGTTATTTTGTTCCCGCGCTCAGAATCACGTTGTTTGGAGTTATTGCAGCAACGTAATTTACTTTCTTATTGCCAGACTGGAAATTAAAGATTTGAAAATGTATACAGTTTAGAAAACACGAACTAGCTTTGCAAAATTATGGTTTATTTTGACAACATTTCTTCCGCGTGATGCTTTTTCTTAGCTGTTTGTTTGACAGTCTGTGTGGGCGTAAATTACGAGCAGTTTTGGACATTAGTTTAAAAAACAACAACAACAAAAAAAAAAAACCTTGAGTGAACCAAATGGTCAGTAACATGTATTCTGTGTTTTACACATGACACTGTCCGAGCTACTCGAACAGAAAAAAGTATATAACAATTATATAACTATTATGTGTAGTAAAATCATTCAACACTGGCGTAAAATAACACTGTCCATATGAACATGCAGTTGCGGAGGCTCACGACGACCTGTCTTTTGCAGTGAGTGCGATTGAGTGTCGGCTTTTATCGACAGTGAAGGGGTTAAAGCATCTATTGGGTGTATGAAAGTCAACAGCTCTGTTGAGTTTATGTACTGTACGTTGCAGTCCCATTTTGAAGACCTGGTACTTTTGCATTATAGTTCAAAGGCGCTTAGCGTCAAGTTCATACGACGCAATATTACGGTGTTTTTACGTAAACCCTAGCGTGCATGGTACAAGAGCTCACTCGGGTGAGACTGAGTTAGATTGTACCGGGCGCGGGAGGGCTCGAGCCCTCCCGTGCCCGGTACAATTTAACTCAGTCTCACACGAGTGAGTTTGCACCGACTCTTTGCATTTGTTGTCAGTGGGGCCATCCCAAATCGTACATGCTCTGGCGCATACTGTGGGCCTATTTCCACTTCATCTGGAGCTTGTACGCCCTCGTGAGCAGCACGGGCAAGGCGGAGTCTTCAATCACCATATTCTTATGCATCACCAGCTGGGCAAACTTCCTGATCACCTTCAGCACCTCGCTCCAGGCGGTCACACTCATCTACGTCTCTTGCAAGCGCCCGGACATGTTCGGTAGAGTATTCTTAACTCCTTCACTGCCAGTGGACGGAAAATGATGTCTTTAAAAAAGCAGGGCAAATTCAACACCGAATAGCCTCGTCATCCAAGGAACAGGACTTATGGTCAGCAAGAGGTAAAGAACCTCATGAGCTTTCACATATGCGCCGGGGGGCACGTGAGGTTCTTTTTCTCTTGCAGTAGGGTGATGCCCGTTTGCATTTTTTCGGCAGTGAAAGGGTTAAGAGTCAAAGTCACATCAAATCATTACAAAGCAACTGAATATGAATAAAAGCACACGTGCGAACACCTTCTGTGAAATGTTCTTTAAAGATTCAAGTGGTTACCTCACTAAACCCGGGCCATGCCAAATAATGAGTTATTGGTAGCAGTCGTTTTCTACACAGACCCTTGCAGGCCTGGGGTAGGTCAAAACTTAACCATTGTACCCCTCAAGCCGAGCGAAGGCCGAAACCCTGAGGGGTACAGTGGTTATTTTGACCTCCATAAGGCTTATTATAAGAGTCCGTGTAGTAAAGCGCTACTACCAGTAACTTGACGTATCTGTTCCGCCGCTATAAAAGTAACGTTGATGAAACGTCGAACTGTTGTGGCCGGTTTGCCGAATAGCTGACCTCAACATGTTCTGGCCCCTGCAGACTGCAGTCGCAAGACGTCCGCACAAAAAAGCTTAACATTTTAGTACTGAATCGGCAATAAAGCAACGATCCTGTGACACTGACTTGGCGCGAAATTTTTGGCTGACCCCGCGAAAGCCCGTAACCCGGTCTCGCGGGTATGGAATTAAAATATCGTTGAAAATTGGGTGATGTCGTCTTAAAAACAACTCTAGAGTGCTCATTGTTTCGAACTGTGCTTCGTTGTTTAGCGTGTCTTTTTGCTGTCGAACAAAGCTGGTACTATAGGCAAAGTGTCGTACGTGAAAGTAGACTTAGATCGCTACATTTATGGCTCACGTGCGAAGCAAAAGTGAGTCTGTTTTCTCGGCCAGTGGTCGTCTGTCGTCCGTCGTCCGTGGTAAACTTCATTTGGCATAGTTCTCTGAGACTATTCAAGCCACAGACTGCAAACTTGGCCCTAGGATACTTTTTGCCAAGACCTTTCTAAACAATTTGAGTGAACTCTCACAAAGGTCAAGGTCACAGGGGATAAAAAAAAAAGAAGGTAAAAAATAGCTATATTTTGACATCATTTATTTTTTCTCACTGATTTTCGTTGTGAGCGTGAGAGAGTGTGTGAGTGTTCCTCCATACGTACTTGTACGGCTGCCTGAGGATGACTGAGGTTGCCGCATGTCTTGCATGTGTAAAGCCAAACAAAGCGCCCGGACCTGATGGTTTGTGTGGCATGGTTTTGAAAACATGTGCTACAAAGCATAAATGTGTTGTCCCTCACTTCTGGAAATGTTCAACCAGTGTTCCAATTCCGAAAATACCTGGTGCACATTTGCTTAACGATTTCAGACATGTGGCACTAAAATCTTCAATTTCTTGCGAGCATGCAATATTTTTAACAAGATCTGATCATTCATAGACTATGTGAATCTTTTTTATTTGCCCTTTTTGAGAGTCTGTAGACGTTTCTTTTAAAGACATGTGCGACATTTTAGCCTGAGATTTTTAATCTATATTTACATCTTAAGACCTTGCTTTTAGTCTGGCTGACCAGATTTTTACCCATCCCGCCGTGAGATGGCCTTAGTCGCCTGCTCGGCGTTAAACCCAAATAACTAACTAACTAACGCCTCTCTGCTGGCCAAGTATTTGCACGTATGTTTATTATTCTCATCATGTTTTTATGCGTGTTTTAATGTCAAAGCCGAAGGAAAATTTCCATCTCATGGGCAATAAAGTGTATTGTATTGTATTGTGTTGTATTGTATTGTATTGTATTGTATTGTATTGTATTGTATTGTATAACTTCAAACCCAAAGTTTGTACAAAGATACCTGACTGGAAGACCTTTCTATGCATACTAATTTGGTTGATCCCTCGGAAAGGTCAAGGGTCACAAGAGCTCAGTAAATAGGACAAAAATAGCCATATTTTGACAAAAGATTTTTTTGTCAAATACTATTCACAACTTCAAACTCAAACTTGCTATAGAGATACCTGATGGCCAGACCTATCTATACATACCAATTTGGATGAGCCCATGGAAAGGTCAAGGGTCACAAGAGGTCAGCAAATAGTTTTGATATAATTGTAGTTATTATCAACAGTTTTGCAAACTTTTCAATCAAATTTGACACAAAGGGACCTGATGATAATAAGACCTTCCTATGTATCTTAATTTAGTTGACTCATTGCAAAGGTCAAGGATCACGGGTGTTTGAAAAATGTGGGAAAACTGATTAAAGTTTGAGAAAACATGGACTTTGCTGGTGCAGAAGCCATCCCTTTACTTATTGTCACAAAGGTCACACATGTAGATCGGTCATACACGTGAGCCATAAGGGCTTTGTCTTTTTTTTTTTTTTTAAACGGTGGTACGTGGTAAGGCCTCTCGGTCTCGGGTCCGATTAGGGAGTTTATTTCGAAGATAAAAGTCGAGGGCTTTAACATAAAATTTTTAGTATTCGGCATTAAAGCAACGATGGTACACACTAACCCTTGCACGCCATTTTTATCCGTCGAATGTCCATAGTCTTGCGTGTATCAAATGAAAATATTGTTGAAAATTGGCTGTTGTCGTTTTAAAAATAACTCTAGAATGCTTATTGTTTCGAACTGTGCTTCGTTGTTTAGCGAGCCTTTTTGCTTCCCCCCCCCCCCCCCCCCCCCCGGGTCAAACAAAGCTGGTACTCGAGTTGAAAATGATAAAATGGGGTGGGGGGGGGGGGCGCTTAACACATAAACCCTGCACTGGATGTTAGAGACAAACTAATCACCACATAGTCGTATAAACATATAGTACATATTTTTAAGTGCGGGACCCACGTTCACAACATCTTGATTAAGCCACAAAAATTAATTAAACTAAAGACATCACAATGTTCTGACTAAAGCGGGTTTCCATACGCTGCGCTTGCAAATGGAAGTTTCCGCCACCTTTGTTCATACTATGGTGGTAATGTATGGTAAAGGAGAGTTTGATTTTTTTTTTAAAGGAGGGGGGGGGGGGTATCTGATATCAGAGGAAGAGTAATATTACGGCTGGCAAAGTTTTCTTTTAACAAAGAAGAGGTGTTTGTCCTTCTTGTTCAAGATCATACAAAATTAACTGTGATACGGACATCACAAGAGAAAAATGTGATCAGCACCACTCGAATCATTTGATTGCCTGGCCAGGGTTTCGAACGTCTTCTTTGCGGCCGTGTACATACGATGAATTAAAAAAGGATTGTTGGATTGATTCTGTCGCACGCAAACGTCTGTGTCCAAAAGCTTTCACGAGGGTTTTGACAAAACCGGCGGACAACAGTGACGTCGTTCTGGCAGTAGCCAGTGCTAGTCTTGCTGGGTTGCGGCATTTGATGTTGGAAATCAGTTCATGTAATCTGCATCAATTACAATATCCGGCATTTAAGGCCCCAAAAGTAAACGTTCCAGTGTTTGTGCATGTCGTCATTAGCCGCGACACCGTATCATTCTGTGCTGGAAAAACAACTCGCTTGTGTTTGGATATGGTACGAAGACAGCATGTGAAGTGTGACAGACAAATCTTCAAGTCTCAGGCGTTTTCATTGCTTTGATGGGGACTTGGATGGAGACGGTTGAAGGTTTTGTCGTCTTTCTGTACGGCAAAACAAACCAACTTGTAATATAAGTCAAAGCAGCAAGGCAGGCTCTATTTGACAGACAGTATAGATATATCTGGAGGCCATATCACCAACGGCGGATGCACTGATTTTACGCGTTGTCCATCCAACGTATCAAGAGGAACTCAAGTGGGGAGACATTATTGCTCGCAGAAAACGCTGCACCTGCCAAGTTTTGCTGAATGAGGGTGACACAAGAATGTCCAAGAGAAACTCTTAAAACAAACTGGAGCTGCAAACAGGGACAGCGCTCCGGAACTTGTATTATGGGTGCCTGTAAAGACACCATTGCCACACGCAGAACAGTCGTGTTATCAATTGATCAGTTGTTCTCGGAAACAAGGGTGCCATTTATTGTGGAAGATGTAATTGTAGGAATGCTAGCCTAGCGTTACAGCATTGTACAGTTTGTCGAAGAGATTTTTGAAACGTACGATGCGACACAGCGCTGTACATAAATAAATTCCTGTATTTACAGGTAGCACCCCAACCCCCAATCTCACACTGGATCCGCATCTGTTCTTTCACAGCATGCATTTTGTCAAAGTATAGGACCGGCAAGACAATCATTTACACACGTATAATGTATTTTGTAGTCTGTATACAACAAATAGACACATTTCAAGACATATTGTGGGTATGAAACCGTGCAGACGAAAATGTCTATTAAAAGTTGGACACGGTGACCTAATTAGTTAATTTGTACAATTTACTCTTGTTATCAGGTACTGATTATATCGCTAGTAATTTTAATTATGTAGGAATGAAACAAACAGCAGTTTATGTAATTTTCTTATGTTTTTATTGCTAAAAACCAGCACCCAGAAAATTATTAAAATATTGCAGTGACCTACATTCGGAGCCGACCACACACACTTCCGGTTGAGTGACACCGTGTTTCTCACGCTCAAATAAATCCCGGTTGTCCAAAGTGTAATATACAACACGGACTTTGTCTCTAACAAGATGTGTTGGATACCCTCAAATATCCGTCATTAGGCACCCCACTATAAATCAATGAAACGAGTAAATAGGTCACAATAATATCATCATTTGAAACTTCTATAAAAGAATTATAAACTTTATCGCTCTTTGTGTGTTAAAGAAGTTATTAAGTATTAGGACCTCACTAACCAAGGCTGAAATATATTTAAGAGACAGTTCTTAAAATCCGCACATACATGGCATACTGTTCCTATGTCATAGTGACAAAACTTTAACATGTAAGCACACACACTTCCGATTGAGTGTTAACGAAGGTCCCACGCTCAAATGAAAGCGTAATGTCTAAGGTAACACATACAACAAAATTTAGGTCTCTAACAAATAGTGCAGGATTGTTTTTTTTTTTAATTAAAAGTCACCTTAATGCCACCCCCCCCCCCTCCCGCCACTTTGAGGTCATAACACGTCACAATGTGAAGTACGTGAAAGTCGCCATAAGTC
This sequence comes from Semisulcospira habei, assembly GCA_036245525.1. NCBI lineage: Eukaryota > Metazoa > Mollusca > Gastropoda > Semisulcospiridae > Semisulcospira > Semisulcospira habei. Next base: position 188,696,388 of record BTPG01000003.1, read on the forward strand.
TCTACATTTTAAAAATAATTTCTTTAGGGAGGTCGCGTGGCCTCTCGCTCTCGGATCAGATAAAGGAGTGTATTTCGAAGATAAAAGTCGAGTGCTTTACCCCAAGACTTTTATCTTAAAAAGAAACAAAAAAAAAAAACAAAAAAAAAAAACTTATCGTACCCTCAGGGCGACAAGAACCACTGGCAAAGCTTAACTCATAATACAACTAATAACATTGTACTCCTTGTGCACGCAGTAAAGGTACTGTGTACTACCGCGACTTTGTGCGTACGGGTCTAACCCCCTGCGTGTCGGTAGTAGCTTTAGTCGCGATGATTCCAACAGAAATCATCGCGACTAAAATCGCTACCAATACGCAAAGGGTTAAAGGTACCTGTTCCAGGCAATAAAGGGTTAATGTTTCGCATTATCTCCTTTATAACTGCTCCGGCTTAGTAATGTCACTAACTTGAATGCTGGACAAAAGGGCTAACTTAACTTATTAACCCGTATAATACTGAGGCTAAAAGTTTCAAATTTGTACACTGTCACTTGCAAGCTACATTATAGTACTTACAGATAAGGATTTAGACCAATGGCTTTAGTTCAAGGGTAGTGTCAGAATAGCTTGGCGCCAAGCTATTCTGGCACTATCCTTGAACTATTTTAGTCAAACTAATTTCACACACTGGTGTATTCCGAATGATAAGGGTTAAGTGAAAATGTCGTTAATGAAACTGTTCTGCGCTTCTTCTCATCAGTACGTAGGACTGAGTTCCACCGATGCCCACAAGAGGCATTAGGACACCTCTGTTGCTTGTGCCTGATCACATGGATCAAAGATGTTAAAGCCGCATTGCGAAGCGGTTCTGTAGTCGTTGGGTGGATTGTAAAAAGAAGTGTAGAAAGTCTGAGTTGAGGCAGACAACACTGAAAACCCGTTGTATCGGTAATTTACATAGGCCCGCCCTGGAGCAGTTTGCTTTTGCACAGCAAAGCAAAACCATCACATTTGAATTAAATGTTCTAAAACGAACGGACTTTTCTGCACGTTCTCCTTGCAATGTCTAGAGCTGCAGACCGATGTGCGCCATACATTTAATATGTAACAATAATAATAATAATAATAATAATCAGCAGCAGCAGCATAATATAATGGCGAATTTAATTACTAAAATTGTATACTGTCGTTAATTGCTTTAATTATGAAGTGTGTTTTTAAACTGTGTGTGTCAGTTGGCAAGACCCCGTGGTACCTGCAAATGGTGTGGGTGGCATATGAGATGGCTTCGACAATCAGTATTACAGTCTGTTTCTTACGCTTCAGCGTATTCTATGAGGGTAAGGTCAATAACTTTTCATTGTGAGTGACAAATGTACAGTGGCGTTGGAAAATATTTGGGATAGGCATGGACCAACCCATACAGTATCACACACTGGTTGTAGCTTCGCCACCGTTGGTCTGCGGTAGTGAACCGAGGGAGACAACCATTGTGAGAGAATCTCACGACGGGGGAAGGTTGGTGGGGGTGTGGGGGGGGGGGGGGAGGGGGATCACACGAGATTTCTTGGTCACGCGAGAATGTTAAAGGCGAGCTAGGGCACTTAAACACACTTTTTGTCTATCGTACTGAAAAAACGGCAGACTTTTGAAATAGGGCTGGTCGGAGCGCATTCCGGAGCATGCACATGACGTTTTTGGCGTGCGGGGCAGAAATTTCGACAAAGAAGTAACAAGATAAAAATGACGTCACGTCTAGCTACGCAAACCTTGCTAGAGAACGTCTTGTTGGCGCCAAAGCGCCGCGTGTGTGTGTGTGTGTGTGTGTGTGTGTGTGTGTGTGTGTGTGTGTGTGTGTGTGTGTGTGTGTGTGTGTGTGTGTGTGTGTGTGTGTGTGTGTGTGTGTGTGTGTGTGTGTGTGTGTGTGTGTGTGTGTGTGTGTGTGTGTGTGTGTGTGTGTGTGTGTGTGTGTGTGTGTGTGTGTGTGTGTGTGTGTGTGTGTGTGTGTGTGTGTGTGTGTGTGTGTGTGTGTGTGTGTGTGTGTGTGTGTGTGTGTGTGTGTGTGTGTGTGTGTGTGTGTGTGTGTGTGTGTGTGTGTGTGTGTGTGTGTGTGTGTGTGTGTGTGTGTGTGTGTGTGTGTGTGTGTGTGTGTGTGTGTGTGTGTGTGTGTGTGTGTGTGTGTGTGTGTGTGACAGCAACTAGAGCCCGCGTTTGAGAACGGATAAGCTTTAAATTTTAGGATATTGTCCCTAAAAGAATTATCTCGAGACCTCCTTTTTTCGAATTTTTTTAATTTAGATGCTCATTGGCGAGAAAATGGCCGTTTCACAAAAACTGGTTGATCCGCACTGGAGTCCGTAATTTTTCTTATTTTTACTAAATATGTTGCGTATAGCTAGATAAAAGGGACATATTGAATGAGTTCGTTAACCAGCATTGTACCTCTAAACGGCACGTTTTGAGTGATAATTAATTTTGTTTTATAAATATATTTTCACGTTTTTGGGATTAATTTCACGAATTATATGGGTTACTCATAAAACAACTGAATTTTTTTAACGAAAAAAAACAACAACAATCTTCTCATTAATAGTTACATAAGCCTACAGTTCAGACGACAAAGTCATCATCCTTGGCGACTTCAATGCCAGAGTGGGCCAGGACTCTGAAGCCTGGAAAGGAGTCCTCGGCAAGCATGGCGTCGGGAACTGCAATGACAATGGCCGCTTACTGTTGGAGTTCTGTGCAGAGCAGCAACTGGTCACCAACACTACTTTTCAGCAAAAGGACAGTCGAAAGACCACCTGGATGCATCTTCGCTCCAAACACTGGCACCTTATCGACTATGTCCTAGTGCGTCAGAGGGACCGCAGTGATGTCCTCCTCACCAGAGTGATGCCCAGCGCAGAGTGCCACACTGACCACCGCCTTGTCCGCTGCAAACTCAGGCTCCACGTCAAGCCAAAACCCAAGAAATGGGGGCCCCCCAAGAAAAAGCTTGATGTTGCCAGCCTTCAGCGTGACGACGTGAAAGCTGCCTTTCAGACAGATTTACAGCGCAGGCTCAAAGACACAGCGGACCCAGCAGACTCCTCCCCTGAAACACTCTGGGAACAACTGAAAACTGCTATTGCAAAATCCTCTGCAGAAGTCTTGGGTTTCGCTAGAAAAAAGAACAAAGACTGGTTTGACGAAAACGATGTTGAGATCCAGGAACACCTAGCAAAAAAAAGAGCCGCCCATCAGGCCCACCTAGCCCAGCCTTCCTGCCCTGTGAAGAAGTCTGCCTTCCGCCTCGTCTGCAGCAGTCTCCAGCGCAAGCTCAGAGATCTCCAGAATGAGTGGTGGACCAGACTTGCACAGAGGACCCAGCTTTGCGCTGACAATGGTGACTACAGGGGTTTCTACGAAGCACTGAAAGCAGTGTATGGCCCCAGGCACCTGGTACAAAGTCCCCTGCGAAGCGCGAATGGCCAGGCACTCCTCACAGATAATACTTCCATCTTGAACCGCTGATCGGAGTACTTTCAGAGCCTCTTCAGCGCTGAGCGCACTGTTCAAGAAGCAGTCGTCCTACAAATCCCACAACTCCCAGTAAAGGTTGAATTGGACGAACCGCCCACCGCTGAAGAGACCCCCACAGCCATCCACCAGCTCAAGAGTGGCAAAGCAGCAGGCATTGATGGAATACCGCCAGAGATCTGGAAACATGGAGGCACAGCACTGCACAACAAGCTCCATGACCTCTTTCTCTGCTGCTGGGAGGAAGGAACACTACCAAAGGATCTCCGTGATGCTGTCGTTATCACCCTGTACAAGAACAAAGGCGAGAAGTCTGACTGTTCCAACTATCGGGGAATTACCCTGCTGTCCATTGCTGGGAAAATTCTTGCAAGGCTGCTCCTGAATCGGCTGGTTCCTGCCATCGCTGAAGACCACCTCCCAGAGGGCCAGTGTGGCTTCAGAGCAAACAGGAGCACCACCGATATGGTCTTTGTGCTGAGACAGCTTCAGGAAAAGTGCCGCGAGCAGAACAAAGGGCTGTACATAACGTTTGTCGACCTAACAAAAGCGTTCGACACTGTGAGCAGGCAATGCATGTGGCAGATCCTGGAGCGACTTGGCTGTCCCCCAAAGTTCCTCAGCATGATTGTCCAGCTACACGAGGACCAGCAAGGCCAGGTCAGATTCAACAATGACCTCTCAGAACCATTCCCTATTCTCAACAGCGTAAAGCAGGGCTGCGTGCTGGCACCGACCCTCTTCACCATCTTTTTTAGCATGATGTTGAAGCAGGCCACAGTGGACCTCGATGATGACGATGCAGTGTACATCAGGTATCGTCTCGATGGCAGCCTGTTCAACCTCAGACGACTGCAGGCCCACACGAAAACCCTAGACCAACTGATTCGTGAGCTGCTTTTTGCTGATGACGCTGCCCTCGTTGCACACACAGAGAGAGCCCTGCAGCGCATCACGTCCTGCTTCGCAGACGCTGCCCAGCTCTTTGGACTCGAGGTCAGTCTGAAAAAGACAGAGGTCCTCCATCAGCCGGCACCCAAGACAGTGTATCACCCTCCTCACATCACCATTGGCGAGTCTGAACTAAAGTCAGTGCACCAGTTTACTTACCTTGGCTGCATTATCACGTCGGACGCAAAGCTGGACAAGGAGCTTGACAGCAGGCTGGCAAAAGCGAACAGCGCTTTCGGGCGACTTTTCAAGCGGGTGTGGCACAATCAACAGCTGAAAGCAGGCACCAAGATCAGCGTGTACAGAGCTGTGGTCCTCACCACCCTGCTGTATGGTTCCGAGTCCTGGGCCCTCTACCGCAGCCAACTACGACTCCTCGAACGCTTCCACCAGCGCTGCCTGCGCACCATCCTGGGCATTCACTGGAGTGACTATGTCACCAACGTCGAGGTCCTTGAACAGGCTGAAACTGTGAGCATCGAGGCTTTGCTGCTGCGGACACAGCTCCGCTGGGCGGGGCATGTCTCCAGGATGGAGGATCATCACCTACCAAAGATCACCCTGTTCGGCGAGCTTGCTACTGGACACCGTGACAGAGGGGCACCAAAGAAGAGATACAAAGACTGTCTCAAAAAGTCACTTAGTGCCTGCCAAATCGACCACCACCAGTGGTCTTCGCTTGCTGTGGACCGTGACACCTGGCGCTCCACCATTTACAAGGCAGCTGTCTCCTTTGAGGACTCTCGCAGAGCTAGCCTTAAGGACAAGCGGCTCAGGAGAAAAAACAGAGATGCCGCAACTCAGAACCCTGGCCCTACCTCCCCCTGCAGCCACTGCGGTCGAACCTGCCTGTCCCGGATTGGCCTCCGCAGCCACGAACAAGCCTGCAGACGTCGTGGGCAACTCCTATAAAATCTTCGTTCGCGAAGTCAAGCCAAGAAAAAGAAAAATCCTACAGTTCGTCTCGGCTGTCGGGTACGATTAGGTCAATTGTGACCTGTATGCCCTATGTGTGAAATTAGACAATTTTCTGCACCACTTTTTTGGAGTCATTTGTAGAACAGCTGACATTACTTTAATTTTTTTTTTACGAAAAAAAACTGTCTTCTCATTAATACCCGCATGATATTTCATAAAAAGTGTTTGCATAAGCCTGCTGTTTGTACCGGCCCTGGGGTAGGATTATTTAAAATTGTGACCTGTAACCCTAGGCGTGAAAATCAGCAAGAAAATTGCAAAGTTGATTCTCTGATACGTCAAATGTTAGTACTGCGTGACGTATAACATAAAGTCGTCACTATGAACACGGCGTCGTGTGACTAATGATGCCATGACGTGAAGCTTGAAGTGACGTCATTTCGCTGCTCCGTCGTGCTATCATTCTTCTTCAGAATAGCTATGCTACGCAAGACCACAGAGCTTACGAATGGCGAGAATCGCCGTGTGTCTGTCTTTATTTCTGTGTGCCAGTGTGTGTGGATGAGAGGGTGGGTTAGAGTAGAAAGAGATGATTACTGTTGCTACACGAGCTCACAGAGCGTACCAATGGCGGGAAACGCCAGTGGGAAGCAAGTCAGTTTTGGCCTGTGGGCACCTTTAGTCTGAGGCCGAAGGTCCCGGCGGGCAGACAAAAAGTTGGAACCCTCTCGTCCTCGGGAGGTAACTGATTCGCCCCTGGTTCTTATGCCTGTGCCATTGATGTAGTCTAAGATGAGTGTGCGCTGGTCTTCAGAAAACGGGTCGGTTCAGTTTTGTCTTGTATCTTAACCTATACAGCCCTGATACCCAAACATTTTAACCGCACTTAGCACTGACATTGGTTATCTCCCTCCATCCGCTACACACACTCGTGCACAGGAGGAAGGTAACCAGTGTACTCACTCAAATTTATTTTATAAGTGCCGACGTAGACAACTGTTCTGTGCTTATCCTTCCAAAGTGTGGTTTGTTTGTTTGTTTTTTCCCTTGAATATTTTATCTTCAGATACTCCGAGGGATGAACAGGTGGCCAGGCAGGTCATGAACGTGGTGTACGTGATCATTGACCTTTACGTCACCGCCACGCCCGTGCGGCTGATGCACTGTGTTTACCCACTACTCTTCACCGTAGTCTACTTCTTGTTCACCTCCATCTATTATGCGGCAAGAGTACACCTCCGCGACACCGGCCAAGCGGAAAGATCGGGCATTTATAAAGTTTTAGACTGGTCCAATCCCGGCAGGGCAACGTTGCTAGGATTTGTTATTCCCATCGTTATGGTGACGCTTGTTCACGCGCTGTTGTGGCTGCTGTACCTGCAGCGGACCACCGTTTATAGGCGAATATGCAGCGACCCGATATGTAACACACATGCGCGGGTAACTCACCGGCGAACGAGGCACTCGTCGATTTCAGCCGACGTTGATACGCAGGGAGGGGGTGAGCCGGAGTCATCAGAAGAATCAGATTCGGCCTAGTGTCGACGCCTTCTCAAACTGCTCATTCTACGACGCAGAGGTCCTGTGGCCGACCGGGCTACCGCACGGGACAGCGTTGACCCAATGGCCTTGTGCTTACTGTCCTAGTAATTAAGTCACCTATGACTTGCCGGCGGGTACTGACCAGATTGGTTTCGATTGAGAAACTAAGAAAAACATTGAGGTCTGCGTCAAGATTTGTACATAGTCGAAGTGACTGTTAAATGAACTTCGCCAAACACGAACAGTGCCGTCTGTGACAAAAACTACACGGGCAGCCTCGGGTCATCTATTTCATTATGATAAATGTTAAAGAGGTGTCTGAATCAATGCAGGTCGCTGTCAACTCCAAGGCACCTCGGTGATCGTGGGGGACTTCCGCAGCCGCCCGCCCTCCTTTTGCTCGCGCCGATAGCGCGAGCGAAAGGCGGGCGAGAGGTTGGGAAAAAAAATCCCCAAGTGTGTAAAGAAGAATGCACATAATTATGTTCCCAGGTACTATGGCCAACTTTGAAGTGAAACTTATCACACTGGTAGCTTATATCAACACATTTGAACACTGAAGCAGAGCAGGCGGCGCTAGCCGCTATGCTTGCGCTCTGAAGGCTAGGATTCAAATGACTCATCGGTTAGTTCGGGTTTAACGTCCACAGCACCGAGGTGATCATGGACGGCCCTGACGGGCGGGTTATGGGGGACAGGGAAATCTATTGCCTATGATCAACTCAGGCGCCCTCCAACTGTGCCACTTTGATTTACCAGGACATTTCAACGGACATGCTATTGAACATCACTCATCGGGACTGTGTACGCGTTTATATAGGCCAGCCGACAGTTCTGTTGACTTGTTCGAAAGTCACAGAAGAACAGATTGAAAAGAGTAAAAGTGTAGGGCTTAACGTCCTTTGTCATGGTGATTTTAAAGACGGAGCACCGAATAGGGTATAAACAAAGGTTGACCCAGCTGGATTCAAACCCTCGAACTTTCGGACGAGGGTTCCAACACTCTATTGTCAAGGTGATTTTAAAGACATGGTACCGAATAGAGTCTGCCGGAACAAAGTTTGACCCCAGCTGGATTCGAACCCCCGACCTTTCGGACGAGGATCCAACGCCCTACCACCTGAGCCATCCAGCTTCCCCACAGAAGAACAGAGAAATTATGAGGAATGGTTATGCACGTGAACCATGTGAGCTTCTTGTTGCATGGTAGACTGCTCTAAAATGAGAGCCATTTAGCCCTGGAAGTGAAAAGGTTAACTATGATGTTTGTGTGGATAAATCAGGAGTCAAATTAAAATCGCAGGTTTGATTGTATGCTGATTTTGTCGGTGAAAATGACGATTTCAAAGACAGAAGTTTGGCAAAGTGCTGTAATTAAATCTGTCTGTAACACGACGTAATGCAAAATTGTGTTTGTTTATACTCTCGTGTGTGTGTGTGTGTGTGTGCGCGCGCACACACACACACACACACCGCACACACACACACACACACAGCAGATTGAGGGCGCCTGGGGGTAGTCCCTACTGCTTTATGTAGTAGGTGTTCAGTGGAAGGCTCAAAATGATAGGTCTGTTATTCTTTCTCTCCCAATACCCTCTCTAGATCTAGTGATATAGTATATAAGCTAGCCAGATCTACCGTGCACCCCCCCCCCCCCCGCCCCCCAGTACTCAGTAAGATGGGTTTCAAAGTGTACCTTAGTATGTCCTGAGATGTTTAAGCCATGTTTCCCGAAAATCCTTATGAACACACCAGAGATATAGCCGATGGCGCAAGGGTACCCCCATTCATGCTCTTCGAAGATGCTAAAATGAGGTTGAGAAACATTTTCCTCTAAATAAATCAGAATTCATTGCCCAAATCAGGCAATATTATGTTAAGGCACACTTTCTGCATCTTCTGCAAAAAAACAGAATGACAAAATATTGAATCTCTCGCTCACAGTGAAGGTATTTGTGCACCCAGTAAACGGCCATTTCCGCGAAATCGCAAAAAAAAGACAAAAATTATGTGCCAGATGCCTTCAGACATTTTCTATATATTAGCACGGGCAGTCCATTTTAAGGCTTACATCAATAAAACAGGATGTCACAATTATTATAAACTTAACTAGGTGATTCTGTGATTACTGTGAGAGCCACAGTGGTTGATTTTGTATCCCTACCCCCAAGTTTTAAAAATACACAAAATTAATTGTAAAAATTTTCTTAAGTTATTCCATTTCATTTTGACCTCTCTTTACCTATTAATTTTCGATAATGTGAGCATAAAGTGCAAGAAATAAGGAAAGTCGGCATCCTTTACGGTACGTTCGTGGTGAATGATAGCTTTTTCCCAATTAAAATTGCCGATTTAGGAAACGTACGTTGTTTCCGATGCCCTCAGAAATTTTGTATACAACTGATAGGTCTTTGTTAGGTTTTATTGGTTAGGATAAAGTACCACAGTGACTCCCAACCTGCTTTTATGATGTTGTGATGCATCTAGGGGCCACAGTGGCTAAATCTGCTTCCCTACCCCCATTTTACCAGTACACAAAGGAACGCAAAATGATCATAACAATTGCTTACATCATACTCCTCTGTTTAAATATTTTTGTTGCCAGTTTTCTTAACAAAGTATGCATATTGAGCATAAAATTTGTGATCATTTCATTTAATTTCAATGTGACCCATAAATTTAATTGTAATTATTTTTAGTTAAGGCATGTTTAACAAGGGCTGCCGCTGAAGCTTCTACCGTCTGCACATTCTGCAGTCTTGTCAAACCTGGGGAAGCTGTACCTCAGGGAGATGTTGTGTCTGATGCTGTTTTTGGTCTGCATTAATGACCTCCGTCCAACAGTACCAAGGTTCATCTCGAATATGCTCCATGCGGATGACTTTGCAGTGTGGAATGCAGCGGAACATAAAGAAATAGCATCCTGCAGAATCCAGGATGCTGCCAATAGCTGGACTGAAAGATGGCCACTCAAACTGAGCTAGACCATCTCTTTCAGATGGAAGAGGTCACCTTGAAACTGGAGACCTTCCAGTACCAATGACAGACAGGTCAACTTTACTGGCAACAAATAAATTATAGGATTCACGTGTAGGCCTCACATCGAAGCCATGGAAGCTAGAGCTCCGGAAAAAAAAGTATCTGATGAAGAAACTGGTGGGGACCACATTGGCGCAAATTACAGCATCCTGGCACAAGCAAACACCTGCTCGGTCAGACCAGTAGTGCGGTACCAAGATACATCAACAACACGAAACACTGCCTGCAAAACCAAAAAAGCCAGGCATGACAAGATGCAGAACATGGGTCATTCTCATGATGCAGTGACATTCTTATAGCCATCTGGAGCACCCCAATTTAGGAAATGGAGGACATTGGAGCCACTGAAACACAGAACAGCACACATGATGAAGAGACTTACTAAACACCGACATCATGGGAGACTACAGTAGCAGACCAAGAACCGTCAGAAACGCCCAAGTCTGAACCGCCAACTGAAGGTCCTAACTATCTATATCCCGTAGTCTTGCCGACCGTTGGGGCACCACTGATAACTTGGCAACCAGCTTCCTCCATTCCTCTCTGTTCTCTGCCATTCTTAGCGTATCGCGCAGCTTCAGTCCTGTCCACTCTGCGATATTGTCCTCCCATCTTTTCCTCTGTCTTCCTCTCCTTCGTCCTCCTTGCACAGTGCCTTGCAGGATTATTTTGGCAAGCTCTGCTGAACGCGTGACATGCCCATACCACTTCAGTTTGCGTTTTCTCACAATGGCTAATAGGTCTTCATATGACCCGCTGGCTTGTCTGATTCTGCTTCCCACTTCCACGTTTGTGACGTGATCTCTGTATGAGATGCCAAGCAGCCTTCGAAAACATCTCATTTCAGTGGCTTGTATCCTCCTTTCAAGGTCTGCTGTGAGGGTCCATGACTCGCAGGCATACAAAAACACTGAGATGACTAAGGAGAGCATCAGTCTGATCTTGGAGCAGAGTGTGATGTTTCTGTCCTTCCATATGGTCTTCAGTCTTGTCAGTGCTGTTGTTGTTTGTGCAATCCTGGACAGTATTTCTGGTTTTGATCCCTCATCTGTCACAATGGCTCCTAAGTATTTCAATTTATTAACGGTTTACAGTTTTTGGCTTCCAATCATGATGTCAGTGCCAATGCCACTAGTGTTATTGGTCATCAGTTTGGTCTTCTCTGCACTGATTTCCATCCCGTACGCAATGGCTGTACTGTCCAGCTTTCCACCAGCTGAGCTAGTTCCTTCTCTGTTCCTGCAAGGCCATCAATGTCGTCCGCAAAGCGCAAATTCGTGATTGTTCTGCCTCCAATACTGACAGATCCTTCATGATCTTTCAGAACGTCTGTCATAATTCCAGGAAGATGTTGAAAAGAGTAGGTGAGAGCAAGCACCCTTGTCTGACTCCGACTGTAGTCCTAAACCAGTTTCCTATTTTGCCGTTGAAGCAGACTGCGCTAGTGGCCTTGTTGTAAAGGTTTGCTACGACTTTGATCAAGTTGGCATTAATGTTGTATAGCTTCATTGTGGACCAAAGGGCTGCATGCCACACCCTGTCAAACGCTTTCTTAAAATCCACAAAGACATGATAGAGATCTTGCTGGTGCTGTAGGTACCTCTCACATAGAACTCTCAGGTTGAAGATCTGCTCAGTTGTGCTGCGCCCTGGTCTGAAGCCTGCCTGTTCCTCAGCTATGATTTCCTCTGCCTGTGGCTTCAGCCTGTTCAGCAGGATCTTTAACATGAAGGTCCTGCAAAGGGCTAAAACTGATGTCCTGAAACCAAGCCCAAAGATGTGTGAATAGCTCCCTTCAGATACCTGGACATCTCGAAAAGCCTTCTAGACAAGATAAGCAATGTTCCAGGACTCTGCCAAATTTCGCGGCACTGCACAAAGCCAACTCGCTGGAGATTATGCACAAGCGCTACCCTCACAGCAGCTGTGGCACCGCACAAGACGCCGTGCGGAATGAAGGAAGTGGCGTGTACATCTGTTGTGCAGACCACACTACTACCTCCCTCTCCTTACCAGCTGGCGGCAGCAGCTCCAACTTTCGTACAGATCTGCAGGTGCTCAACACAGCAGTTGAGCACTAGCTAGGGAAAGGCAGCAGCTTGATCCACTGGCCTCACCAGGAAGCTTCAAGATAGACTGGATGCCCTGTCCACAAAATAGTGCTGCAGTGGATTCCAGTGCATTCTGGGGTAGCTGGGAATAGCACCAGATTATCTCAAGATCACAACCTTCTGTAAAAAAAAAAAAAAAAAAAAAAAAAAAACAAGACACTACAGCAACAAAGTGATTGACAACAGCAGAATGGCGGCTGCAGCCTGTGGGCAGACGACATCAACAAGCTGAACAGGGAGAGCCAGGCCACCATCTTTGATCTACGCACTCATTACTCTGGACAGGGTCCGTACAGAAAGCAGGGACGAAGTTCACAAACTTTTCATAACTTTTCACAAACCCAAACTGAAGCCTGAAGGTTTACACACTTTAAATTAATTAGATCACTCTGTATCAGCAGCTCATTTGAAGCTTTCGTGCCTAATGCATGAAGAGATACCAAAATAAAAGAACGCTTAGTGAATGGCGGAGCTCGGTAGAAGCATAAACCACCCATCAGAATGTTCGGCAGAACGGCCATGCAGTCACTTTATGATCAAAGCTAAATATAGATCACTTGCAACAAGCGTCATCATGATCGTTTGCAATGAAATAGTCACAAATAGGGGGAGAGAAAAAAAAAGAGGTAGACAAAAGTTTGCCAGCACTTTGTCATTTTTTACAAACTTTCACAGACTTTAAGGAAAAAGACTGAAATTTGCAGGCTTTCCAGGGCCCTGAAAAAGCCATGTCATTTTTTAACAACTTTCACAAATATTCACAGACCCTACTGACCCTGCTGGACTCACCTCTTGAGACTGGGGCATGCAGAAACAGTCCTATGCGAATTTGGCTTAGAAAATCAGTCTCCTTAGCACATTCTCCAAACATGTCCATACAGAGAAGCGTTCCGCTGGCAGTTCTGACCAGAAGAGACGCCCCTGTACGCCAAACTCTGAAAACATGCTGCCTAGCTCTTGACAGCTTACTTATTGCCAGCCAGAGCAATATAAGATTTAAAGATGGCCATCAAGGAATTGAACGTTGCAGAAGGTGGAAGTGGTGATCTCGTGGTGGACATGTGGAAACTAAGTATTTTGATAACATTGTTTTGGTTGTTAGGAACCATGAAACGTTATTACGCATATTCCTATTTACACATTTCTAGACGAAAATAAATGAAAGGAAAAGGGGAGACCTTACTACACCCGCCTTATGCTAGGTAAAATATCACCTAAAAGACCAGCCAGTTAAAAATAGTTGCAATTAAATTGATGGGTCACATTGAAATTAATGAAATGATCACAAACTTTTATGCTCAATATGCATACTTTTTTAAGAAAACTGGCAACGAAAAAAATATATAAACAGAGGAGTATGACGTAAGCAATTTTTATGATCATTTTGCGTTCCTTTGAGTACTGGTAAAATGGGGGTAGGGCAGCAAATTCAGTCACTGTGGCCTCTAAATGCATCACAGCATAATAAAATCAGGTTGGGAGTAACTGTGGTACTTTATCCTAACCAATAAAACCTAACAAAGACCTATCAGTTGTATACAAAATTTCTGAGGGCATCTGAAACAACGTACGTTTCCCAATTCGGCAATTTTAAATGGGAAAAAGCTATCATTCACCACGAACGTACCGTAAAGGATGCCGACTTTCCTTATTTTCTTGCACTTAATGCTCACATTATTGAAAATTAATAGGTAAAACTATTCTAAAACTTGATGATTTTCCAAGAACTGCTGTAAATGACGGTGAGTATGTTTTTCTATTGGTTTCGACAAAGTCGAAAGTAAGGTGGTACTTTATCCTAACCAATAAAACCTAAGAAAGACCTATCAGTTGTATACAAATGTCCACTTTCTGTCAAATTAGGCCTTTTTAGACATGAATCTAAATCAGAAAACGACACACCACTAAATTTGTGCGAGAAAAACACGACACAGACATTGTATACGGTTATGTGTTGTACAAAACGCAACGAAGATTTGATCATTTGCAATGTAACGGCCAGAGCACGAACCTTGTACAGCAAAAATTAATGACGGTCGGGCCTCCCCCCCCCCTTCCCCTTCGGGGAGGGGGGGGGGAGGGGGGTGGAGGAGGAGGAGAGATACAGGGGCGGATTGGGGGGGGGGGCGGAGGGAGGGGTAAAAATATGCTATAAGGAAGTCCCTCTTTCGGGAGTTTGAACCCTCCACCCTTCCGCTTCCCCGTTTGATATTTTGCCGACTTTTGACACACATACGCTTAACACCCCCCCCCCCACCCCCCACCCCCACACACACACAAACACACTCCACCCCACCCCCCACCCCCACCCCTGATTGTTCGATATATGGCAAGTGGTGAGAGTCTTGACACACACAACCCAAAATTCTTTAAAAATCCTTTTTGGGGAGTTTGGACCCCTCTCCCCCCCCCCCAATTCCAAGGTATGATCCGCCCCTGAGATGGACCAAAAGGATAAGCTTAAAAGTAGGAATAACTTTGGGCTGGGTATCCCATCTTGTTTTCATTTTGGTGGCACATGAGCCTCCTTTATTACAAAACTATGAATTGATTCATTGCATTGAAAACGGATAAGTAGGGTGTTCAAGGTTATAAACTTGTTATGACCGATGACTCATAGTCTTTAGGAAGATAGAACCAAATACATATACATGTACAAATTTGAACTGTAGATTGTAAGGTACCGTGATATGTTACACGCCTGTCCTTAAAAGTTAATGTTGTTTGCATACATAAGAGTTTAGTTGTTGTTTTGTTTTTGTGTGTGTGTGTGTGTTTTTTTTTTTAAAGTTAGCAGGGGTGTACTTTCACCGTTTGGGTGGGTTACTATATTAAAATGAATGGTAATGAACTGTTTTTGTATAGAAGCTTTGCCTTGAAACTAAGACATCTGTCCTCTTATGACACTTCCAGCGTGCTAATAATAATAATCATAATATTAATAATAATAATACCGGTTATTATTTAGGCACTTTACCCAATTTTGCGAAGCGCCGCCGCCAACTGAACCCAACACGCACGCTCAAGTGAAACACATGCATTCTCTCTGAAGACAAACACAGTACAAGACAAACACAAACGACATTCACGTGGTGCGAGGGCCGCTCATTTCAGCTAATGAGGCTTCCGAAATTTTGATCGCTTGTAGGGCAGGAGAACTATGTATAAAACACTTAACAAAAAAAAAAAAAAAAAAAAAACCGTCTCGCGCGACCGTCTATAAAAAGGTATAATCAATCCGAAACAATGGTTTGATAGAGATTATGTTGATGCATCTTATCGCAAACATCACAGCACTGAAACAGCCCTTCTACATATCTTAAACGATCTGCTTCTCTCCACTGACTCGGGCAACATCTCCCTTCTTACACTACTCGATCTCTCTGCCGCCTTTGACACTATAGACCACTCTATCCTCCTCCACCGACTCCACCACTCCTTCGGCATCACTGACTCTGCTCACTCCTGGTTTCTCTCCTACCTCTCCGACAGACAGCAGAAGGTCACTATCAACGGCGTCTCTTCCAACCCAGTCACGCTCTCCTGCGGAGTTCCACAGGGGTCCGTCCTGGGCCCGGTCCTTTTCACACTCTACACCTCTCCTCTGTCCAACATCATCCAGTCTCACCGCATACACCACCACCTCTACGCTGACGACTCACAACTGCTAGACAAAGACAAACTCGACAACACTCAGTCACTACTGACTCGCACGGCTGACTGCTACGAAGACGTGAAAAACTGGATGACAGCAAACAAGCTTAAACTGAACGACGACAAAACGGAAGCCATGCTGGTAGGCACTCGCCAGAAACTCTCCCAACTCCCTCCCACTCTCCACCTTCAACTCGATAGCACCCCCATCTCCCTCTCTGACTCGGCCAAGAACCTCGGCGTCATCCTCGATTCCTCTCTGTCCATGACCAGCTTCGTCTCCGCCACGGTCCAGGCATGCTATTTTCACCTCCGCCGCATCAGTCAGATCAGAAAATACCTCACTACCGAAGCTGCCACCAAACTTGCTGTCTCTCTCATCTTATCTCGCATCGACTACTGCAACTCTCTCCTTTCCGGCCTCCCTCACTCCACCACTTTCACTCTCCAACGCGTCCAGAACAACGCTGCCCGCCTCGTCCTCAGAAAGAAAAAATCCGACCACATCACTCCCCTGCTCAAACTCCTTCACTGGCTCCCCATCCCCCAACGCATCCAATACAAAATTCTGTCTCTCTGCTACAAATCCCTGAACAACTGCGCCCCTGCCTATCTCTCCAACTTACTTCACCCCTACACACCTTCCCGCTCCCTCCGCTCTGCCTCCGACCCTCTCCGCCTCCACATTCCTCGCACCAAACTCAACACTTTCGGCCCCCGCTCCTTCTCCGTCTACGGTCCATCCACCTGGAACACTCTCCCACTCTCTCTCCGTCAGAAACACTCTCTCTCCTCCTTCCAGTCGGCCCTCAAAACTCACCTCTTTCAACAGTTTTAGCACTATATCACCACCCTCCCCTCGATGCCACCGTCCCAGCTTGCTAGGCCATGGCAAACGAACCAAGGGTTTAAAGGGTGGGGCCAGTACTGCGCACACTGCACTCCACCAAAAAGCTCCACCGCGCAGGCTTTAGGAAACGCCCACGGACTATGACACTGAACTTTCCAAGTCCTGTAGCGATGGGCAAGGGGCAAAACGGCAGGTGAAAGATGTCACTGGAAGCCGCAGTCTCAAACCTGCATGCAGGCGGTTCAGGATATTGGTCGCCTGATGTTGACCTGGGGATGACAACATCACTCGGCACACCCTGAACGACCAAGCAGCCTTCTCTAGGGACAGCACTGCTTGCTCCACACGGAGAGGGGCCTAGAAAACGTGGCCTAACCAAAGCTCATCCCCTCGTAACCCCAGTTGGCTAGCCGCGGTCAACGGGCATCTTCTCATGCGGTCAGAAAAAAAAGAAAAAACAATGGATCCACTCTCATGACCACCACGACCGGACTCAACGTAGCATGCTGGAACATCCGAACCATGCTCGACACAGCAGACAGCGGACGCCCTGAACGTCGCTCCGCCCTCATTGCCCATGAATTGCGGAGGTTAAACATCGACATCGCCGCGCTCAGCGAAGTACGCCTTCCGGAGGAAGGCAGCCTCCAAGAACTTGGCGCTGGCTACACCCTCTACTGGTCAGGCAGGCCTGCATCAGAAAGACGGCTCTCAGGCGTGGGCTTCATGGTGAAGACCCCCATTGCGACTAAGTTGGAAAACCTACCAACGGGTCACTCCGACCGCATCAAGTCCATGCGCCTCCCACTGAGACACCAGCAATACGTCACCCTTCTCAGTGTGTATTCCCCAACTCTCCTGGCAGAGCCTGCAGAAAAAGACAAGTTCTACTCTGACCTGCGCAGCCTCCTGCAGAGCACCCCTGCAGACGACAAAGTCATCATCCTTGGCGACTTCAATGCCAGAGTGGGCCAAGACTCTGAAGCCTGGAAAGGAGTCCTCGGCAAGCATGGCGTTGGGAACTGCAATGACAATGGTCGCCTACTGTTGGAGCTCTGTGCAGAGCAGCAACTTGTCATCACCAACACTACTTTCCAGCAAAAGGACAGTCGAAAGACCACCTGGATGCATCCTCGCTCCAAGCACTGGCACCTTATCGACTATGTCCTAGTGCGTCAGAGGGACCGCAGTGACGTCCTCCTCACCAGAGTGATGCCCAGCGCAGAGTGCCACACTGACCACCGCCTTGTTCGCTGCAAACTCAGGCTCCGCCTCAAGCTGAAACCCAAGAAAGGGGGCCCTCCCAAGAAAAAGCTTGATGTTGCCAGCCTTCAGCGTGACGACAAGAAAGCTGCCCTTCAGACCGATTTACAGCGCATGCTCAAAGACACAGTTGATCCAGCAGACTCCTCTCCTGAAACACTCTGGCAACAACTGAAAACTGCTATTGTAAAATCCTCTGTGGAAGTCTTGGGCTTTGCTAGAAAGAGGAACAAAGACTGGTTTGACGAAAACGACGTAGAGATCCAGGAACTTCTAGCAAAAAAAAAAGAGCCGCCCACCAGGCCCACCTAGCCCAGCCTTCCTGCCCTGTGAAGAAGTCTGCCTTCCGCCTCATCTGCAGCAGTCTCCAGCTCAAGCTTAGAGAGCTCCAGAACGAGTGGTGGTCCAGACTCGCACAGAGGACCCAGCTCTGCGCTGACAACGGTGACTACAGGGGCTTCTACGAAGCACTGAAAGCAGTGTATGGCCCTAGGCACCTGGTACAAAGTCCCCTGCGAAGCGCTGATGGACAGGCACTCCTCACAGATAATACCTCCATCTTGAACCGCTGGTCGGAATACTTTCAGGACCTCTTCGGCGCTGAACGCACTGTTCAAGAAACAGTCATCCTCCAAATCCCACACCTTCCACTAAAGGTTGAATTGGACGAACCGCCCACCGCCGAAGAGACCCTCACAGCCATCCACCAGCTCAAGAGTGGCAAAGCAGCAGGCATTGACGGAATCCCGCCAGAGATCTGGAAACATGGAGGCCCAGCACTGCACAACAAGCTCCACAACCTCTTTCTCTGCTGCTGGGAAAAAGGAACACTACCAAAGGATCTCCGTGATGCAGTCATCATCACCCTGTACAAGAACAAAGGAGAGAAGTCTGCCTGCTCTAATTATCGTGGAATTACCCTGCTGTCCATTGCCGGGAAAATTCTCGCAAGGTTGCTCCTGAATCGGCTGGTACCTGCCATCGCTGAAGACCACCTCCCAGAGGGCCAGTGTGGCTTCAGAGCCAACAGGAGTACCACCGACATGGTCTTTGTGCTGAGACAGCTTCAGGAGAAGTGCCGCGAGCAGAACAAAGGGCTGTACGTAACGTTTGTCGACTTAACAAAAGCGTTTGACACTGTGAACAGGCAAGGTATGTGGCAGATCCTGGAGCGACTAGGTTGTTCCCCAAAGTTCCTCAACATGATCGTCCAGCTCCACGAGGACCAGCAAGGCCAGGTCAGACTAAACAGTAACCTCTCAGAACCATTCCCCATTCGCAACGGCGTGAAGCAAGGCTGCGTGCTGGCACCGACCCTCTTCACCATCTTCTTCAGCATGATGTTGAAGCAGGCCACAGTGGACCTCGACGATGACGACGCAGTGTACATCAGGTATCGTCTCGATGGCAGCCTATTCAACCTCAGACGACTGCAGGCCCACACGAAACCCTAGACCAACTGATTCGTGAGCTGCCCTTCGCTGATGACGCTGCCCTCGTTGCACACACAGAGAGAGCCTTGCAGCGCATTACGTCCTGCTTCGCAGATGCTGCCCAGCTCTTTGGACTTGAGGTCAGTCTGAAAAAGACAGAGGTCCTTCATCAGCCGGCACCCAAGGAAGAGCATCGCCCTCCCCACATCACCATCGGCGAGTCCGAACTGAAGTCTGTACACCAGTTTACCTACCTTGGCTGCATCATCACGTCAGACGCCAAGCTGGACAAGGAGCTGGACAACAGGCTGGCAAAAGCGAACAGTGCTTTCGGGCGACTATTCAAGCGGGTGTGGCACAATCAACAGCTGAAAAAAGGCACCAAGATCAGCGTGTACAGAGCTGTCGTCCTCACCACCCTGCTGTACGGTTCCGAGTCCTGGGCCCTCTACCGCAGCCAACTACGACTCCTCGAACGCTTTCACCAGCGCTGCCTGCGTACCATCCTCAGCATTCACTGGAGTAACTATGTCACCAACGTCGAGGTCCTTGAACAGGCGGAAACTGTGAGCATCGAGGCTTTGCTGCTGCGGACACAGCTTCGCTGGGCGGGGCACGTCTCCAGGATGGAGGATCATCGCCTACCCAAGATCACCCTGTTCGGCGAGCTCGCCACTGGACACCGAGACAGAGGGGCACCAAAGAAGAGATACAAAGACGGTCTCAAGAAGTCGCTTAGTGCCTGCCAAATCGACCACCGCCATTGGTCTTCGCTTGCTGCGGACCGTGACACCTGGCGCTCCACCATTCACAAGGCAGCCGTCTCCTTTGAGGACTCTCGCAGAGCTAACCTTAAGGACAAACGGCTTAGAAGAAAAAACAGAGTTGTCGTAACTCAGAACCCTGACCATACCTTCCCCTGCAGCCACTGCGGTCGAACCTGCCTGTCCCGGATTGGCCTCCGCAGCCACGAAAATGCCTGCAGACGACGTGGGCAAGCCCTATAGAATCTTCGTTCGCGAAGTCAAGCCAAGAGAGACCACCCTCCCCACCCCAAGCTGACCGTCGTAATGTATTTCACTATTTGTGGTACGTGAGTCATTGTCTAAAGCGTGCGCATGCGTGCGCGAGTTGTGAGTGCGCGCTTAGAGTTATAATTATTATAAGATAAGCGCATTATAAATACCGTAATTATTATTATTATTATAAATTTCCAAACTCGAATCGACGCAGAAGCAGTTCCAGTTCAGTTTTAAAAAGTGACATACTGTTTCATATTAGGCACCATTTGTCTTATATGAAAAACCATGTTTCCTATTATGAAACAGTGTGAATATGTCCTTTTTACAAGTTGCAGTTACATTTTGTTGGAAAATTAAGGTATGAGAGATGGTTAGCACACATTATGGGATCATTTAACATTAAAAGTGAGTTAAATATAATGAGTCATCCGCCACTGGTCCACCGTGGTCCATCCATCCATCATCCTGTGTACATCCAGTTGTGACAGATTTTATCATTTTACATTTCTGAGAGACCAACAGAGCCATAGACTTCTAATTTGGCACTGTGATCCTATTTGACAATAGCTTTGACTGTCATTTGCGCTGACCTCCATGAAATGTCAAGGTTACAAAGGTCAATAATCGTGCGATTATTTAAAGAAACTAGTAATAATTTTATTTAAAAGCTTGCTAAAGAGAAAACTGATGATAACACTTTTGTTTGCAGCTCTACTAAGTTAACCTCTCGCCAAGGTCAAAGGTCACGGGAAGTAAGAAGGCTATTTATGTTAGCTCGTTGCTGTTACAGATAGTTTGTATGTGAACTTTGCTGTAGGACCCCAGTAGAAATGTTGCTAAGGGTTACACAGGGTATGCAGATAAATTTTATTGGCCAGGAAAAATATCCTGTACCGGATATTCAACAGCAATGGAGATAAACCTGTGCGTCAAGTAGTAGTTCCTGAACACTTGAGGATGCAGGTGATGAAATTGGCCCATGATTTCATATTGGGAGGACACTCGGGAATCAACAAGACCCTCTATAGGATTCGAGCTGTCTTCTACTGGCCTGATATGGGAGGCGACGTCACCCGATTCTGCAGGTCGTGCGACATATGCCAGAAACCAATCCCCAAGGGAAAGGTGCCCAAGGTTCCTCTAGAGAAAATGCCACTGATCGATATGCCTTTCAAGCGGGTAGCTGTGGATCTAGTGGGGCCAATATCCCCTCCAAGTGAAGATGGTCATCGATACATTTTGACCCTGGTGGCTACGCTACACGTTATCCTGAGGCCATACCATTAAAGAAGATCGACACTCCAACAGTGGCAGAGGCGCTCGTCGACATGTTCAGCCGTTTGGGGATTCCTGAGGAGATCCAAAGTGATTTAGGGACCCAGTTTGTCTCCGACTGCATGGAGGAAGTCAACCGGCTGTTGAGCATCCGACACCTTACTACCACCCCTTGCCACCCCATGTGTAACGGGTTGGTTGAAAAGTTTAACGGAACATTGAAGGCTATGCTGAAGAAACTGTGTGCTGAGGAGCCAAGGGTATGGCATAGATACACCAATACCTTGCTATTCGCATAACGCGAAGTTCCTCAGGATTCGACAGGGATTTCCCCTTTTGAATTACTGTACGACAGAGCTGTAATGGGACCCATGCACATCCTGAAGGAACTGTGGATCAAGGATATCGACGCACCTGAGGTGAAGATCAGCTACCAGTACGTCTTCGACCTGAGAGAGAAGCTGGAAGATACCCTCAGGATGGCTCGAGAAGAACCGGGGAAGGCGCAGAACAAGGGGAAGCATTACTATGATCGTAAGGCGAAACCTCGACGATTCCAGCCAGGTTACCAGGTGTTGGTTCTTCTTCCTACCGACAACAACAAACTTCTGATGCAGTGGAAGGGACCTTAAGTTGTCGACACGGTGGTTGGCATCAACGACTACAGAGTCAAGGTTAACAACAAAGTGAAGACTTATCATGCTAGTCTGCTGAAAAAGTATATCGAGAGAGGTCATCAAGACAGGCGACAACTGGCGGCATCGGTGCGTCTTGCTGATGGCGAAAGACTAGACGACGGGAACCTGTTTGACCTTAATGAACTCCGCCACAAGGAGGATATAGAAGACATCCAGTTCGGTCAGAATCTGACCCAGACTCAACGAGAAGAACTGCGTGTCCTGACTCAAGAGTTCAAGCATCGGTTTACACCTGACCCAAGGACAACAGACACCGTCCAGCACGAGGTTAATCTGACATCAAATGAGCCAGTTCGCAGCAAACCTTATCGTCTTCCTTATAAAACGAGGGAAGAACTGAAAAGGATATCAAGGAAATGCTGAGTCTGGGAGTCATCAGGGAGTCCAAGTCACCATAATTATGCGTCCCCAGTTGTCATCGTGAAGAAACCAGATGGATCCATCCGGGTGTGTGTGGACTACCGTAGACTCAATAAACTAACAGTCTTCGATCCAGAACCAATGCCCACAGCGGAAGAACTGTTCCAGAAGGTCAGTGGAGACCGATTCTTCTCTAAAATTGACCTAAGCAAAGGGTATTGGCAAATCAAGGTTGCAGAAAAAGATACCCCCAAGACAGCGTTCGTCACACCCGACGGTCATTGGGAGTTCCTGAAGATGCCTTTTGGTACGGTGAACAGTGGTGCCACATTGAAGAGATGACTGAAAAAGATCCTAGAAGATATGCAGAATGTTTTTTTTTTTTTTTTTTTTTTTTTTTTTTTTTTTTTTTTTTTAAACTGGGATGACATTTTGATCCATACCAAAACTTGGGGGGATCACCTCAAAGCCCTCCGAGAGCTGTTCCTAAGGTTGTCAGATGCAAATTTCACCATCCGCCCAAGCAAGTGTATTCTTGGGGCCGACAACACAGACTTCATCGGACACAAATTAAGCGAAGGTTTAAAGGGGCTACACGACGACAACGTGCGGAAGATCGGGGATGACCCGCGACCTACGACCAAGACGCAAGTTCGCTCATTTATGGGCTTGGCGAACTACTACCGGGAGTTCATACCAAACTTTGCGGCAGTCACAAGACCCCTGTCTGACTTGCTTAGGAAAGGACAACCTAACGTAGTGAAGTGGGAGGAGGTCTAAGAGCGAGCATTCCAGGCAGTTCGAGACACCCTAACCGAGAAGCCTGTTCTACACCTCCCTGACCCGTTGAAAACCTTCGTCCTGAGGACAGATGCCTCCAACGAAGGAGTGGGTGCCGTCTTAATGCAAGAGGATAATGAAAAACTCCACCCAGTGAGCTACGCCAGCAAACGTTGACCAGAGCTGAACTACTCCACCATTGAGAAGGAGTGCCTAGCCATCATCTGGGGAGTAAAGTGGTTCGAACTGTACCTTCTAGGTGTGCCATTTGTTCTCCAAACGGACCATCAACCCTTGAACTATCTAAATTCTGCAAAGTTTACAAAATCTCGTATTATGAGATGGGCGATGTTCTTGCAGAATTTTGACGTTAAATTACAGTCTATCAAGGGTTCACATAATTTTGGAGCGGATTACCTGAGCAGAGCAGTTTAAATGAACATTTCTGTGTCCAGAACAGTTTAAAGAAACATTTCGGTGTCCATGAGAATTTAAAGGGACATGTCTGCGCTCAGGACAGTTTAAAGGAACTGTGAGACGATTAAAGTATTTGATTTGACTTTGACGTAAAGTTGTATTTATTTAGGGTTCTGTGTAGGTTAACACAGCCACAACCGTATTTTGTGATTTGAGAAGAAATTTTGTGAAATTTCATTCTAAAAAGGGTGGTAATGTCCCGATTGTGGTTGTGTTGTTCTGTGAGAGCATGCATGCATTAATCGTAGGAAACGATCCGATATTTATTTGAGCTATCATGATTACGAATCACGTACCTTTTTAGTAAGATTCGCTATCGTTCGCACAGAGAGAGAACTGATTGTCTTTTGATACACGGAGTTGAATCCCGAAGAGTCTAGAAACCGCTCGAATAATCACCGTGTTTTCTGTGCGCGTGACGGTTAGCAGCCATTATGTGTTACGAAAAGTCATGAAACTTCCGGAGAATTCGAGCAAGGTCGTGAACTGTGTAGCGTATTCTTGTGTAACGTCATTACACACCGGGATTTCCCCAAATTGGGGTTGAAATTAGCAGTCGAATTTTGTAGACTATTGTAGTCTATTCCAGAAAGCTCTTTTTCGTCAATATTTTGAGTTTCGGTTACGTGTTCTGTTCTGATTGGTCGTGTTGTATGAATTTGCTAGATTATTCTGGAAGCTATTATACTATAAAAGATCGTGCTGGAAAGCGGCGCGATTGTACGATGTCATACATTGTCAGTTGTAGGGACACACAGTTTATCGTAGGTCAGTACAGTGGCCCGTATAGGGTGTACATTGTGAGAGACGCAGCGGCGTAACGGTGGTGTACGTTGTATGAGACACGCAGTGTGTCAAAAGTGTTCAATGTATTGGAGAAGAGATAGTGTACCACTGTGTAAATGCATTGTTTGGAGATCGCGTCGCTGCAATAAAATATTGTTGGAACTGTTACTTCAGTGTGGACTACATCCTTAAGCCACGTGTGACGGGTTGCAGCTGAGTGAAGTTTCTTTACAAGAACCTTACGTGCGTGCGTCTGGTATGTTTATCATATTACGACTACGACTCAACACGTAACAATAAGATTGAAGCAGAATGGTTAAAAATAAAAATTTCTCGGGGTATTTTCGTTTTTAGTTCATCACGCCTGCCGCTATTGTACCAGAAATAAGGCTAAGTAAAATAGCTCTATATTACTGCACAGACAGAATTTGGAAAAGTTATTCCGTTTTCACGGGAGCAAGGTGTTTCATAATAGGCACTGTTTCATATTTGGGGCTCCTCCCCTATTTGAAATGTATAAAGCGGCCTCAGTGAAACCGATACTGAGAGTCCGAAATAGCTCAGGCGGTTAAACGTCGGAGCAGGAGAGCGAAGGGAATCGCCGGGTCATGGGTTCGAATCCCGTCCTGGCCCCGGTAGCTGGACTCACAATCCAGGGGGGAAAACGGATTTGTTCAATAGCATGTCCGTTGAAAGGTCCTGGTAAATCAAAAGTGGTACAGTTGGAGTGCGCCTGAGTTGATCAGTGTTCAGGTCGTACTCCATAGGCAATACTAGATTTTCCTGTCCCCCATAACCCGCCCGTCAGGGCCGTCCATGATCACCTCGGTGCTGTGGACGTTAAACCCGAACTAACCAACCAACCGATACCGCAGTGGAGAGGGATCAAGAGCCGGAGTACCCGGGGACTGAACCCCCGACGGTACGCCCGAATTAACGATGACACTAAATAGAGAAGAAAAGTCCGACGCCGGAACCCGGTATCTTTCACCCTGGTTAATCTCATCCACCTATGTGCGACAAATGTTTTTTTTTTTGTTTTGTTTTGTTTTGTTTTTTGTTTCTGAAGCAGTGTCATAGGTGTATAAAGTTATAAACCGTTCTTAGTAATTGTGTCCGCTGTGTCAGTGAACCGAGGGCGTTCCCGGCCTCATACTTTCGGATTGCTGAAGCGTTGGCCGCAACAACCGCCGCGTCAGTTCTGCCCGGGTGCACTGAACATCTCATCAGCTCCAGAACTTGCTTGAACTTGTAGCTAAACCTCATCAGTAAAGACTGAGAATCCAGAAACTTAGCGAGTCCCCTTGTACGTACTACTGAGACATTACGTTGCCATTATCTGGTGCCATGCTCTGCCGTTGCTTTATTTCACAAGTAGTGAACGAAGGCTTATTTTATCCCCGTTATTCAGTACACCAGCCTCCAGGCTATTCAGTCCACCCGCAGTTTCCCTGCTGCCACCCTGGAAAATGATGGAGAACGCCGCCTCACTGCTGGTCAAAATCCGAGCTATACAAAAGCCAACAGACTAAGTCCTCATTGCAGTTATGCCCACAAAATCTAAAATGTTTTTGTTCTGTGATGACGAATAAATTATTTATGGCCGTGTGCTCACTGGTTAGTTTTTTTTTTCATGACTGAACCAAACTGACAACTTGTCTCCACTGCCGGAGTGCCCGTATTGCTATAAACTTTATATATGCATCCTTCTGTTTCGGAACTGAGACAATGGAGTATATGCGCTTGCTGGGTCAGTCGTTTTAAGATTTGCAGTGCCTAGCAGCGGCACTGAACGGAGTGACCTCAGTCTCCAGAAGCCTGGGCGAAGTGTATGGAGATCGCCCAGGCTGGGATGCCCAGTCCGAGATCCCCCGCTGATGTAATCCGGCAAAGAAATGCAAAGCAGTACTCGTCAGTTTGGCATCAATTTGGCTGCTGGAGCTGCCGCCAGAACAGTGCGTGAATACAGGCAGCTGTCCGCCTTCGGGGCTCACTCCTGTTTGAAGGGCTTATTCCGGCCCCCACAGTTTGGCCTTTGGATCAAACCTGATCTCATCCGTCCTCAAGCCGTTGGCTGTCAGAACTAAACAGCTCATCCGCCTAGCGGTGCACTGTGAACACCACCCGGGTCTCTCCGTGGTTTAGCCCACCAGCTGAGGTGGTTTGCCCCGGGGTGTGGCGCGTGGAGCCAGCACGTGAGAGATTAAGGAGATGCCCGCCCGTCCTATGTAGGACGCAGCAGAGGACGATGTCGTTAAAATGTCCAGATAATATACCACTATAATGCTCGATGCTGATTGGCTGACTAGTGGGTTTATCCCGGATACAAAAATAGACACATGTTAACCTCTTAGGCGTCACACTACACACAATGCTTGCGGGCATACAACTGAAAAAATAAAAAAGAAAAGACTAAGAAAAAAGATTAAACCAATGACAAGAAGAGCACTGACTATCCTAGTTGTAAGCAGTATAGCTTCGTGTCAGCTGATACTGATGTGCTGCCGGCTGGCCATTGCGGCTTAACTGACAAAGTCGATTCTGCCGTCTAGGCTCTGTTTCAACGATCTTGGGTAAAGTAGGTCATTGGCTTACCCTAGCATTACGAAGAGTGAGCGGAACCCCATACATGGTACCAGAATAATTAATTTCTAGTTAAATACGACGAAGTACCTACAATGCTGAGCCGGCACTGATAGTGTATGCATATTTTCACTTGCCTGATTAGGCTGACCCATGGTGCTACCCTCGGGGTTTGGCGGCCTATGATACGTAACATACCACCTGGCATCATTTTCTATTCAATAGTCATGAGTTGAAAACATCGAAAGTCTTCAAATCGTGCTTGCTATGTGATAATGAATTTTGTTTTATCCCGTGTTTGTCATTCAAGAGTGTTCGCTATTTTGTCATTCGGCATTGACTAGCAGCACAGATGAAGGTGTTCACTTCGTAACACAAGTGCGTTTTTTGGAATTTTTACGGTACAACTGAAGATTTTACCGACTGATCCAAGACCCGACTAGCCAGTATGGTGCGCGACAGATCAAACCGATCTGCTAAAAAGCAAACTAACAAAATGTGCGCAAAAATAGTTTTCAACGCATTTTTTTTTAAAAGCCAATGTGTACAACTTTTTGCAGAAATTACCAGCCAACGTGACCTCGATACGTGATAGTCAACGCGGGAAGAGTTGCTTCCCGTGGAATGACAGACGGCGTTGCTCGGCTGTTCTATTTGTTGTTTACGTAGAATGGCGCACATGTAGTGAAAATGTAATATGGATTTCAGCTCTGTCTTGGACGACTTGAGATCTGCTGCAACAGATTTCGAGAAGAATAAGGCGGAGATAAGTGTTGCAACTGCGCAGTTTTGCCAGCGGGCTTGCAAGGTCAGTATCCATCATTATTCTTGCCAATTGTGTTAGCTCATACGGTTCGCCATTTATGGCGTACCTGTTCGCACGCACGTACTCATCCCGGACGGTCTTTTGGAAAGAAATGTGGGTGGTTGGTGCCAGTATCGTAGTGCACATTATACATAATGTTTATTTGTATAATATATCGTCATTTTTTGTATAACTGAGATAGGAGCGCATCAGTAATGATGATTCGAACATGTCTACGTCTGCAGCACTTGTGTTCTTTGCTGTGGCTGGAAATAGCTCACAGAGAATCAGTTTTTGGAGAAGTAATGATGACACAACCTTTAGATTTTTTATTCCGCACGAAATGTAAGTTGTTATTTTGCAACAATTCGACATCCTGGGTACTGACGTAAAGAGTAATAAAGCCTGTAAAAACTGTAAATAGTTGTCCCCATGCCGCAATGGCCTTGAAAACAGGAAGTGCAAGAGAGCCTGCAGTTGCCGAGGCCCAGTGAGGCCCCTGCAGAGAATTAAGCAGTCGTTCTTTCATATTTCACACAGTTCTTTAAATGTTTAGAAGGGAGAAATAGCAAGTCTTGCATACAAGCATAACATTTTTTTTTGTTTTTTGCCTGCTCGCGAACCAATTAAAAGTGCTCACCATGAGCTTGCCACCATGGATGTTGATGTGCTAAAACTGCTAATTATTAATGCCTGTATACAAAGTTACATGAATAGGGTTCAGCTTTGCTTTGTGAATATGAACCACACCAAGTGGGCAGCACTGCAAGTACAAGTTCTGTGGTAAGCTTGTAGTGCTAGTAGCTGTGAGTGTGAGTTAAAGGTTGACCATGACTTTTAATGTTTCAGTAGAACTAGAAGGCTTTGTGGAAAATGACGCCAATTGATGTGAAATAGGCGGCAGTTAGTGAGTTACATGAGAAATGCACAGGCAAAAAGACCGGTTTGTCTGTTGAAAGACGGTAAATCAAAGTGGCACAGTTGCAGTGCTCTTGAATTTATCAGTGTTCAGCAGACTTTACGTTAATGGAAAATTCTACATATTTGACACTAATGACAGTGGAGGGAAACAATGGAAGGCCACCCGTCCCCATGATGGACAAATCTTGAGAAAAAAATGAACTCATCCCTGCTGATTTTCAAGTGCATGACAGACTGTAGAGTGTCTAGGGTAGATTTTTTGCTATGCTGTCCGTCCCCATGACAGACAATTTTTAATCCTAGCACTAGCAGAAATCATGTTCAGATTGTGCTTCATAGGCAGTTGTTGTTTTTGTGCCAGTGGCCTGCCTTTAGGGCGGTCCATTATTACTATGGTGCTGTAGCTGTATCCACAGCTCAAATTAAACCTCAGATTAATTAGTCAATCAATCAGACTGAAAATCCCTCAACCAACTGTCCACCAAAACAAACAGACAAATAGAACAATTTCCCCCCCCCCCCCCCCCCCCCACACACACACACACACCCCTCCAAAAAGAAAAGAAAAAGAAACAAACAAAAAACAACTACAACAACTCCCCCCAACAAAAACAAACAACCAAAAACAAAACTCACAGTTTATAGATCTATTGTCAAATCATATCAGATGATGCATGTTTTGTGAAACTAGAAAATCACAACTACAAGTACAACAGTACAATGAAAAGGCAAGGAGAATAGACTAGAGGGGACTTTGAGTGTTTCATAGCATGCTTTGCCATGTTTGTATGAAAGTAGTACACAGAAGAGAGGTCTAAAACAAAGACTGTGTTTCTCTCTGTAGAATTGTAAAATCTTTTTTTAACTCGAGCTGAAGGCAGTTGAGTAATTATCCACTGTTGTTGACTACTGTGCAAATTTCTGTGTTGTTACAGGCCATAGATAAGGTGGTGAAAGATGCAGACACCTTTGAGAGCTTGGTTATTAGCATTTGGATCATCATTGGCTCGGTTAATGGGATTTTGCCGCATCTAGCTAATGGAGCACTCTTGACACAGCTGGCAGAAAAGCTCTTTCGGTAAGTAATGATATTAATAAAAACTAGAGGTGCGTAACGGTATGAAAATCCATAACGGTATTTTTAAGTCGTACTGGTATTTTCTTTCAGTATACCGGCAACCGCAAATATCACTTTCACTCCACTTAGTCACAGAGCGCTCACACAGTCACATACATTTCTCTCTGTCTGTCTTCTCAAAAAACTATATGTTTCTATTAATTCTAAAGCAAATGAATCAATAGTTCATAGGCTACTGCAAAACAGCATTGATGTTTTTAAAAAGGCGTCTCTCCGTTTACCGCAGCGTCCCGTGGGACTGACCCAGCAGTGACCAGCCAAACCATTGGTGGTTTTGCCATTAAACTTATACCGGAAAACAGCGGTATGGCATTGTACCGATATGGTATACCGTACAGGCCCCTGTTCCAGTACACTGGCCTATTAATGCAATAATAGCAGGAAACAAAATCAAAAGTAGAGAGAAGCAAGTGGCTGATTGAGGGACGATGGTAATTGCTGTGTGTGAGATGTTTTCTTAAGTGTACTGCAAAACAGCATTGATGTTTTTAACTTTGGTGTATTAAAGGCCTCTCTCCGTTTACCGCAGCGTCCTGTGGGACTGACCCAGCAGTGACCAGCCAAACTAGCAGTAACCACTCCCACTGTCTGTTACTGTTAGTTTGGCTGGTCACTGCTGGGCCTTTAATACACCAAAGTTAAAAACATCAATGCTGTTTTGCAGTACACTTAAGAAAACATCTCACACACAGCAGTTACCATCTTCCCTCAATCAGCCACTTGATTCTCTCTACTTTTGATTTTGTTTCCTGCTATTATTGTATTAATAGGACAGTGCACTGGAACAGGGCCTTTATGGTATACCATATCGGTACAATGCCATACCGGTGTTTTCCGGTATAAGTTTAACGGCAAAACCATGCAACTCTAATAAAAA
Organism: Semisulcospira habei; assembly: GCA_036245525.1. Lineage (NCBI taxonomy): Eukaryota > Metazoa > Mollusca > Gastropoda > Semisulcospiridae > Semisulcospira > Semisulcospira habei. The sequence continues at coordinate 188,727,379 of BTPG01000003.1, forward strand.
CCAACAAATCACAAATTATACTATAGATAATTTGAAATTTTTTTGCAAGCAATATATAGAACAAAAAATGCCTTTTAACCTGACCTTGCCCTTGAACTACACTGTTGTCATAATAGTACACTGTGTATGTCATTTCACAGATAAAAAATCAAACTATTGTGAAACGCTTTATTCAAATACTGATATTGTGATAAATGTTATGATTTCATCCTGGCATACTTCGTGGCAGTAGCCAAAAGTATGACAGACATGTAGCCCCCATGACATTGACATTTTTTTCATACTGTCTGGGACCATCCTGATGACTGACAGTGCTATATTGCAGAAAGCCTGAGTTTAAACCTTAAGCCCATCATACTATACTATGTAATAGCAGATAGTGTTCCCTGGGAAACATTGAGTATTTTCAATTGCCTTTTACATAGTATATGGTGGACTCGTGATCCTGAAAAACTCTCACTAGTCTCAGTCAGCCTAACTTTCTAACTTCCTACCACTTTTTGTATCAGACAATGTGCACACATGGTGCTGGATATTAAGTGGCAGCAGTTGGAGGATGACAGTGACTCGCGACAAAAGTTCCAGGCATCGCTGTTGACATGTCACGAGCTGATGGCGCCAAGGGGGTTCTCTCGTTTTGGCCTCCTGCAGGGCCTGATGGACATGGCCTGGACCGACCCCACTCTCACCTATGTTATGGGAAATGATGAGGACAATGAAGATGGGGAAGGTATATATATATATATATATATGCAGTTCTGTAGCTGTCTCATTTTATGAAGTCCAATAGACGATTTCCAGAAATCGGAAGTAGGTCTAAACAGTAACATTAAAACCCCGGTCAAATATGTGATATATATATCATTTTTTGCATACTTTTAATTTCACTGTTTTCATCAAAATGTGCAATTTTGACCTACTTCTGATTTCTGAACAACGTATGTTCCAAAGTTTGGGATTTTTCCTCTTGGGTGCTACATTACAATTCCGGAGGCAGATTGAGCATACAATTTCAAGGACGGTGCCAGGACAACTTGCTGCCTAGAGGCAGAAAGCTATTTTTGAACGAGCCTTAAACTGCAAGGGTCAATCCATAGTTGTTAGTTGTACTTGTAGAACATGTTCAGGGCTGAATGGGTTAAGCAGAGCAATTTCTGACCATTGACCATTGTTTTCTTTAAAATATTTTGACCTAGACATTTTGTAAACTATGTTCTGTGTTGTTTTTTTGGAGCTTGGAGTTACTTTGCTGATTGGCTGAAACGTAAACCCTTTCTTTGAGCATGTAGCCACTGTTAGTGTTACCATAAGCAGTACTGGTGGCTGCATTCAGAAGGGGGTTAAATAGCCTTTTAACCCATATCATACTGAGGCTAAAAGCTTCAAATTTGTACATGCAAGCTACGTTATAGTACTTACAGGTAAAGATATAGACCAGTGGCTTTAGTTCAAGGGTGGTGCCAGAATAGCTTGGCACCTAGAGGCGCCAAGCTATTCCTGCACTACCCTTGAACTGTTTTAGTCAAACTTATTTCAGACATTGGTGTATTTTGAATGATATGGATTTTAAAGTTGAAACAAAGTAGTTTACCGCTGTGATTGATTAGAAGGTCTTGAAAAAGAGTTCAGATGTTTGTTTTTTTACCCTGTGTTGTTTTCATTAACCCATAAAGCCCTGAAGCCCTGACCTGTGGATCAACCATGATACTTCAAGGGTCTTGTCAGAATAGCTTGGCACCTATAGGTGCCAAGCTAGTCTGACGCCACCCTTGAACTATCATGGTTTATCTGTCACTTCTTCTTCTCGAACGCCGTCACACTTGGAGTTTGGCTCTCCAAATGATATGTGGTCTTCTGTAGTGCCTCCACAGGCCCGCACAGTTTCTCTTGTAGAGTGGCGGGCTTCAGCCATATCTCCTCCCACAGCAGCTGGTGGCTCCCACAGTCATGGAGGATGCGCTCTGTGGTCTGCTCTGCTTCTCCACAAGGGCACAGGGGGATGGCACAAGGTGGAAGCGTCTGTGCAGGTGGAAATTGAGTCGGAAGATGGTCACCTGCTCTTGTCTGGACAGCTGATGGTAACTGTCTAGGGGCCGTTGTGGTGGTCTGTACACAGACTTAATGATGGTCTTCATCTCTGTGAAGCTGACTCCATTTTCATCTTGTTTTTCCTCTGCGCCCACTTTTACCATTCTGTTAGCTTCTTCATTGCCGTAGATGCCACAGTGTGAAGGGATCCACTGCAGCACCAGTCTGGTGCACTTGATGTTTTGCAGTGCCTCTTGTAGGGTGTTTGCAGCGTGGACCAGGGCTTCCACCTCATCTCTGTAATTTGTGCAGTGAAGGCCTGTTGGTACTGCCTCTGCCTGCCATTTTCCGTTTGGGTACTGAATGTACACCCCAGCCCCTCCATTCTGAACTGCATCTGCGAGTGACTGATCCATCGGTGTATGCCCATATCCATGCTTCTTGGGGATCCTTTTTTCGAGCATGGCCAGTGTCAGGGCATTCTTGCTCACAGTGCTGTGCTCATCTTTGGTGGTGGTGATGTAGGGTACTGTGGAAGAGATATGTCACTGTGACAAACCTCAAAGGGTATATCTTTAAAAATGATGTCATCCTCAGGATGTAATGGGTTAACTGAGTTGTATTTTCTTGCAGGATTACCATACATCCTGGCTCAGGATCCTGAGATTCTGAAGCTGCGAGTGGAGCTGATGCTGCAGGAAAACTGTGACGAGTTCGCCCTCAACCTATGTACCTGGGCCCTAAAGCACCCCGCTATCCAGCATGACCTCGACGTGCGCAAAACACAGTTTACTCTCCTCCACCGCTTCGGCAATGTGGACAGGATACAGGAAGAGGTTAGCAATAAAAATAATAATTATAATATAAATTGTTATGTTTAAGCAGTAAGTGCTTGGATGGATACAATTGTCAAGAGCTGAGTGCGTTGGTCTTTGAGGAAAACTGGGGCAACCAGACACATGATTCTGGCCACTGGGCATGAACTCAAGACCAAAAGTGTGCAAAATACAAATGCATAATTTAAAACTTACCAATTGTGGCAGGGTTAACCAGACACATGGTTCTTCGCACTAATTATGACATGCAAACCAAACAGATGACTGCAAAACGTAAAAAGTGAGGAAAACAGAAAACAAAGAAAGAATTGGGGGGGGGGGGGGGGGGGGGGGGGGGGCAAAACAGTAAGTTTAAAACTGTGTATCATGCTTTTAACACTTTGCCAACTAGTAATTGCACCATAATATTCACCCTGCCATTAAGTAACTTAGGAAAATTCAAAATTTATAAACACATGGAATGGAAATGGCTTGATTTTTGATAGAGTTATGCAAGATTGTTTCCTTTATAATATGAATATAATAAAGTTGACAGTGTCAACGCACTGCACATTTGCAGAATTTGTTGTCAGTCGGTTAATTTATTTGTTCAGTGTTGCTGTGCACATTTTCCATCAAAAAAAAAATTGCACAAAGGCGAACATGTGTGCAAATAACAAAAAATTCAAGACAATGCCAAAATGGTAATTTCATCCTCTGATTTTTCAAAATTCTGCATTCTCATTTCACTATGTCCTTTGAGGTCTGATTCAGAAATGACTTCTGCTCAGTTCTTTTTGAAGACTTAAGTTCAAAATTAATAATTACCATGTGGTAATCAATTAGTGGGCGTCCCAGTAGGCAATAAGGTGCGGATCTGACAGAGGATGAGAATGACTCAGCAGCGCAACATGAGCTGCCCTGGTGCGCGCCAACAGTTGTCAGGGCAGAGGTCAACCGATGACAAACAGGCAGATAGTGTGTTATGATACATTTCTGTTTTGCTTTTGGTCATGTGTCCACAACTTAGGAGTCAGACAGAAGTAGTCTTGGCTGGCCAGAGACATATTCTCATGGATCCCTGTGAGCGTAGGGTCTCATGTGAATGTGTCACGTGTAAATGGTATAAAGTTACAGTAGTACAGCAATGAATTTGACTGATAGGCGGGAGGTTTGAATTTTGAAATGGGTTACTTTCTCAAGTGCTGTGATTGGACTGTTTTACTTCACTTTCTTTTGTTTGGAGAGTCCCTGAGCTGAAACGTCTCGGCATTTGATGCTTTGATGTGACCTCTATCTGTACCTATATTATTGATGAAATATCTAAGTGTGAGCTGGGTTTTGTACACAGCACATGCAGCTCACACAAATGGCCGGCACTTTCAGAATAAGACACTCCTATTTTGATATAGACCTAAACCTATCCTTTTAAATAATACCATCACATGTTTTATATTCAAAACCTGTCTTGCAAGAAACTTCCTTCATGAATCATGTCCATCCACCATACTGCCGCAAACCTACAGTGATTGAAAGTTTTGACTGAAAAGTTGTTCATAGAAGTGGCCCATCTTAGAAACATTATTTGAACATGATGTGAACAAGAAGCCTATTCATTTTTGCATTCAGCATGCGTGTTCTTTCCGTTATGGCGTAAGCACTAAAAGTAGTCGAGGCCCAAGCACATACTGTACTTGAAGCGTCATTTGTGTGACAGCTGCGGTTTCCGTCACTGATAGTACATTAGTAGGCATAGAGTTAATGAGCAGATACGTTGATTGGTCTGAGAAACAAAATGCGGACATTCAGATTACACTGGTCCCTAAAGATACGTTCCTTCCTGTTACTTTATAAGCATTTTCCCTAGCATACATACATATGACTAAGTGCCAAAAGGTGAGCAAAGAGTGAGTGACCTCTTTTGCGGGAAACTAAAATCTGTTAAAAAAGACATGTGTTGACTTTAACAAGTGGAGTGTGTGTGTAAATGATTGAAGATATACTGGCAATAATTTATGCACCTAACGTAAAGCCGTTTGGTGAGTATACTGTAAAACGCCAGAATTCACCAATGAAAATCGGCCCGGGAAAGCGGACAACGATTTGCCGTCGGTCTTTTTTGATCTCGCGTGTTGAAGCAACAATAACAAACCTGGTGCTAACCATGCCCATATGTTCAGGGAAGATTGATCTTATAATCCGTGTATTTCCAAGATTTGAAGGTAAGCCATGCTTTTGTTTATTGCTCTTAAAAGTAGCCTCTGTCGGACGTCACGTTTGTCGCCACAGAAGCATCTTAATTTCTGCGAACTTGTGCTAGCGAAAGGCACGCTGACCCAAACCGGAAATGGCGTCATTGCGTTGTTTTGCTTTCGTTGAATATTTGATATGCTTCAAATTTACTTTTCCGTCACCGCTTTCTAAGCTGGCAAAAAAAAATGTGAGCGGCCAGTTTTTGTCGCAAGATCTGACGTTCAACTATTTGACAAGTTTAACGAAGTTGTTTTGGTTTTTTTGGTCTACGACAGTCCGGTTATGATAGATGCATTATGGGCCACATTCCAGCGTGGTTGTTTTGAATGTCCGGTCTGTCAATGGAGAGCTACAACTCGTGACGTTTTGTCGCAACTGTTTTCATAAATCGTGACGTTCGATCACTTCTGACGTTCGATTGTAATTATTGACAATATAATGAGCCAAATGTTTATTTTATAAATATTGTAAGTGACCATTTTCAAGAGTTTGAATCGCCCGAGACTCCAGTACTGATTTGAGGCAGTAGGTTAGAGAATGAAGATGATTTCTTGTGATAACAAGTTTTATTGCGACAACCGCTGCTGTAGCAACTCTGATGTTCGATCGATGAAAGTTGGTAAATGAGTTATTTGGATGAACACGGTCACCGATGTATTTTTTGTCGTTTGATGGACACGTGCAGTTGTTGTGACGCAAACGTAAGATAATGAGATCAAGGAACAGGTGAATTTCATAATATAATAATGCAATGATAAAAAATTTATCGGGCGTCAGGCTTGTGCCAACATTTGTTGCTGCGATTCTGACGTTCAACACATGGATTGTAGAACTTTTGGGGGAGAAGGCACTGTTAAAATGAGCCATTTTGGACAACCAGTTGCATAGCTATTAGGACCTTCTGAATCTGAGGGTCAGAGTTAAAATAATGCACTCAGCCTGTACACAGATGAAATTTATTTGAATATTTTTTTTTTATTTTTACAGGCGCAGACTGTTTAGCACATCATGTTTTATTATGTAAATTACATCAGAAAGCTGTATGCAGTTTGTTCTTCATATCTGTTTTGTTTGTTAAATATTGTGCTTGAAACTGGGGGAAAGGCTTTGTGTTTGTGGCTTCTGATAACTATCCTGGGGATATCTGCTGCAATCCTGATGTTCGACATAAGTTATAAATTCTGGCCCCGACTGCCAATAAATATATTTGGGCAGCAAAGATGACTCTCATTGTGCACTTCTGTGTGCATGTATTCCTGTGAGTGTGAGTGGTATATATAACACAACAAAGTGTGTTTTTCTTGCTTGTACTTACTTACTTACGCCTGTCACCCCTACCCGGGTATAGGCCGTCGACGAGAGACCTCCAGCAACTCCTGTCCTGTGCTTCTCCTTCGATTCTACTCCAGGTGGTTCCCAGTCTCTTGATGTCTGCTTGGAGGTCTCGACGCCAGGAGTTTCTCGGCCTACCTCTTTTCCTCTTTCCCTGGGGGTTCCATGACAATGCCTGCCTAGTGATACTGGATTTCTTGCTTGTAGGATATATAAAAAATTGAATATGGTCGGATGTCAGGTATTGCAACACAAATCATGTTCAGGGATTAGAACATTCTAAGCCAAAGAGCAGTAATTGTTTGGATAGGTCAATTGTGACCACTACTTATTATTTTAACTGTTTGGAAACAGATTTGTGTTTTTTATCCCACCAAGTTAGAGGCACTATGTCGCAATACCTGATGTCCGACATATCCAGACTTAAAATTTTTAATGGCCATTTTCTCAAAAACCATTTCAGATATTATCTTTTTCTTTTACAAACACATTACCAATACAGTGTACATCACCCAAATACATTTTCTGGCACTTTATGTCAAACTTTGATTTTCAACCCAGTTGTCCTCTTTGTAAGAGCACCTTTTGGCACTTAGTCATATAGGTAGAAAGCTGTTATCAGCTTACAACTTGGAGGCACACCGTCTGACAGTTGACTGTAGCATGTTGGCAGCATGAAGCTTACACGCTGACAGCCAGACACTGACTGTCGCTCTTGGTCTGCTTGTGATTTTATACTCCTTTTTGCAGGTTTAACCCCTTTGGGCATGCAATCACTGGGGCGATTTGCAGGACCAGTGGCTGCATGCCTAAAGAGGCTCCCTGTTATGAGTCATTTACTACTGGTTCTTATATTATAATATTCTGTAGTGTTACTGCTACTGTACACTTTGCATGTTTCAGTGTCAGCACTTCGGTGTAGAGGAAAGTGTGAAACTGATAAACAGTCTACAGAACAACGAAGAGGCTAGGGAGCTGTGTACAATACTGGCACAGACATTCCTTGTGCAGAACTGGATTAAGCCATCCAGCGACGACAGCAAAAAGGTGCAGTTTCAACTAGTTTGTACGAAGATAGATAAGAGATTCAAAAGTACTTACTTATTAAAGCAAGCTGCTGCAGACAATAAAGGGTTATCAGTTCACAATATCTCTTTTATAAATGCTCGTATAGTGGAGTCCGCTTAACACAAATTTCTGGGGACACGGAAAATCACTTCATGTTAAACGTATTTCGTGTTAACCAATATGGCCTCATAATTGATCACGGCCCTCAAGGAGAAAGTGTGTAAGAGATGTGTGCATGAATAAATTTGACGTTAAAAGTGCACATTATCGTACTTTAAATGCATACCTTCAGCTTGCTAGGAAAATACAAGGAAACGTGTACAGCTCGCGTATTTAATGTAAAATCCATAGTAAAGTACAATCCATCAAGTAAAAGCAACACAGGCTGAAGTACAATCCTGCATCAATAAAAGGGTTATGTTGGTACACGAATGATGCAACATGAATACAGTTCAGAAACGCTAGCCAATGAGAAGACTGATTACAACAGCCGAAGGCTATTTAGCCAATCACAGACTAGAGTTTGCTCTGATCTGTGTCGTGTACTACAGTGCAAGAGTAACACATGAATTGGTTTTCATTGTTTGAGAATGGAATAGGTGTTCGTGTTAAACAGGTGAATAATAGTGAAATTGCCCTGGTTGGGAACCGAAACCAGCTTCGTATAAAGCGAAATTTCGTGTTAAGCATTTCGTGTTATCAGTGAAATTTTAATACAGAATAAGAAGGCCGCCGGCTGGGAATGCAAAAACGATTCGTGTAAACGAAAATTCGTGTAAAGCGTGTTCGTGTTAACTGGACTCCACTGTACTATGTTTTAAAAATAATGCTGGCAAGGGCCAACTTAGCTGGTAAAGTTTGAATGTCATAAAATAGACTTTTGTTCTTTTCCTTTGTACGTAGTAGAATTTCTGATGCGCACAGTTGGCAGTAGAAAGCCCTGATTAAAAAAGTAATGATAATTGTGCTATAAAACTGAAGCCATTGGTCCAATTTACTTGATATTTTCACGTTTTGTTGTAGGATTCAAAGGCAGTATGGTACCTTAATTACCCTAAATATTCGACGGCATTTTACATGCAAATTTTCCAATTTTCAGCTCTGGTTGAATATGTAGGCGTTTTTAAAAAGTTGATTGCCTGCGGAGGTGGCATGGTCAAAATTTTGAGGCACTAATTTTACCTTGCACAGGCACGCCGATCGACCCGTTCGTGTTTGTTTCCTCAAAACCTTTACTGATGGCATTACTAACAGGAAGATACGCTAGCTAACCGGATTTCAGCCCAAGTCTGTTGTGTGAATAAGCACAACCAGGGAGGCGACTCCAGGGAGCCTGTTTATCAAACGCAGCCCCGCGTGGCCTCGCCTCCCTTCCCATCAGGCCCTATGGGCTGACCCACCAGTTTGACGCTTAGCTGCCTTCCGGTCGGTTGCACCGGTTTGCAGTGTGTGATTTTTGTGCGTTGTGCGCTGATTCTCTTCACCTGTTTCAGATTCTTCAACAGACTGGTTTGTGGGTGGTGGCCTTGCCTGAAGGATTACCTTCTTTTTTTCTCTTCCGATCTCTCTCTCTTCCCGCAGAGACTTCAATGAGGTAAGGTCTCGTTTGGCGTCCGAGTTGTCGGCCATGGTGGATAGTCTCCAGCCTCGTGGTGGTGTTCTTCCTCGCGCCACCGCATGGCGAGGGGAACTTGCCACGTGGGGTATTGTGCTGTTTTCCTTACCATCAGTCCTAGTTAGGATTAATAATACATAGGACACATGAATGCCACAGCTCGGGAAATGTACAAAATTCATGCGGGCATTTTTCGCGCCACCATGCGCCGAGGGACGCTCGCAGCACGGTGGTTGCGCCATCATCCTTACCACGGTGGTGCAGAACCACACTTTTAGTTAGGAGTGGCCGGGGGCCACTGAGTGCAAGATAAGCCATCTGCAGCAACGCCGGGCGTGGGGGCAATTGGTCGTTAGTACGCGCCTCTTCAGGCAGAGTGACAGAGCTGTTTAGGGTCCTAGAAAGGAGTGCTCTTTCATTACCCTACGCTATGTGTATGTGCCGACAGCCGCATACCGGCGCTCGGCAGCGGAAACGCTGAAAAGTGTTAGTAACTGAACATTCACAAAAAAAAAATGTTCCGCAAGAATATCATTATAACATGAGTGCAGGTTTGTAGCTGATAAAATTTGCTTTCTTTTCATACTAAACATGCCCATGCTGCTTACTACCAGCACACCTGCAAGATCAGTTACATTTCATATTTGCAATATAATGAACATGCACTGACACAAAAAAAGCACTAATTTTCAAGCTCAATCTGTTGTGCATCTAAGTTTTCTGTGGGATGAAAATTTGATGTATCTACGCAGCATTCTAGCCTCTACTGTTATCACTTACTTAAATTCTTGTTTCTTTCCTGCTAGAGCAACACTAGCGTCAGAAAGCACTCCACTGCTTAGGTCCATCAAGACGATCAACACAAACATGCTGATCCCAGTAGTGTTTATGCAGTACACTTGGGTTTACACAGTAAATTCATAACCACTAACACAACAGGTCTTAAGCACATCACACTGGTTCCTTTATATTACTTACTTACTTACGCCTGTCACCCCTACCCGGGTATAGGCCGTCGACGAGAGACCTCCAGCAACTCCTGTCCTGTGCTTCTCCTTCGATTCTACTCCAGGTGGTTCCCAGTCTCTTGATGTCTGCTTGGAGGTCTCGACGCCAGGAGTTTCTCGGCCTACCTCTTTTCCTCTTTCCCTGGGGGTTCCATGACAATGCCTGCCTAGTGATACTGGAAGCTGGTTTTCTCAGACTGTGACTGATCCATCCCCATCTTCTTCGCCCAATTTCATTCTCTGCTGTTATCTGCTCTGTTCTCTCCCAGAGTCTGATGTTGCTGATCTTCTCTGGCCAGTGGATTTTCAAAATTCTTCTAAGGCAACTGTTCATGAAGGTCTGTACTCTGTTGACTGTGGTTTTTGTCAATCTCCAAGTCTCTGCTCCATATAGGAGAACTGCTTTTACATTGGAGTTGAAAATTCGGACTTTGGTGTGTTGTGACAGCTCTCTGGAACTCCACACTTTTTTCAACTGGAGAAAGGCTGCTCTGGCTTTACCGATTCGTGCTCTGACATCTGCATCAGTGCCGCCTTTTTTGTCTATGATGCTCCCGAGATAAGTGAAGGACTCCACCTCCTCCAACGGGGTGCCAGCAAGCAAGACTGGTTCTTCTCTGGTTGCGTTCAGCCTCATTGTCTTTGTTTTCTGTTTGTGAATGGTGAGGCCCACTTGGGACGAGATGTCAGCAAGCCTCGTGGTCTTGTCCTGCATTTGTTGATGAGTGTGGGACAGTAATGCCAAGTCGTCTGCAAAATCGAGGTCGTCGAGCTGTGTCCACAGTGTCCAATGTATTCCACTTTGTCTGTGCTCTGTGGTCATCTTCATGACCCAGTCTATGGCCAGTAGGAAGAGGAACGGAGACAGCAGACACCCCTGCCTGACACCAGTTCTGACCTGGAGCTCCCTGGTGAACTGCCCTTCATGGATCACGCGACATGTCATGCCATCGTAGCTGCTCTTGATCAGGCGGACGAGCTTTGTGGGTACACCGTAGTGTCGTAGGAGTTTCCACAGAGTCTCTCGGTCCACACTGTCAAATGCTTTCTCGTAATCCACAAAGTTAACGTACAGCGGGGAGCTCCACTCCAGAGACTGTTCCACGATGATGCGGAGAGTGGCGATCTGGTCTGTACATGATCGGTTCTTCCTGAATCCTGCTTGCTGGTCTCTCAGCTGGGGGTCAACGGAGCTCTTCATTCTCTCCAGGATGATCCTGTTGAAGACCTTTCCTGATACTGACAGCAAGGTGATTCCTCTGTAGTTGGAACACTTGCTGAGGTCGCCTTCCTTGGGAAGCTTGATTAGGTACCCCTCCTTCCAGTCAGCCGGCATCACCTCCTCTTCCCAGATCTTTCCAAACAGTGGGTACAGCACTGTTGTCTCTAGGTCTGCTTTCAGAGACTCCGCAGGGATGCCATCTGGGCCTGCTGCTTTGCCGTTCTTCAAAAATGCCACTGCTCTTCTGATCTCTTCCCGGCTGGGTCTGTCACAGCTGATGGGTAGGTCGGTCTCTGCTGGCTGGATGTCTGGGGGGTTGGGTGGGCTAGGTCTGTTCAGTAACTCTTCAAAATACTCGACCCATCTGTCGAGTTGGTCTGCTCTGTCTGCAATAGGCTTGCCTTCTTTGTCTTTTACTGGTCTTTCTGTATGGCCATACTTGCCTGACAATCTTCTGGTAATGTCGTAGAGCTGTTTCATGTTGCCGCTGCCTGCTGCCTTTTCTGCCTCTGCTGCCAGGCTGTATGTGTAGGCCCTCTTGTCTGCCCTGATACTCCTCTTCACCTCGCGGTTGGCTTCCGAGTATTCCCCCTGTGCCCTTACTTTGGCTGCTCTCGTGCGACTGTTGTTGACAACTGCTTTCTTCTGTTTCCTCACTTCTATCTTCTTCAAGGTCTCTGCCGACAGCCAGTCCTTGTGATGGTGTTTCCTGAACCCTACAGTGTCTTTGCAGGTTGAGTTCAGCGCTTCTCTAACTGCCTTCCACTGCTGCTCTGTGGTGACCGCCTCCTCTTCATTTACTAGCTTCTGTATCGCTTGAAACCGGTTGGACAGCACCAGTTTGAACTCTTCTCTAACTCCAGTTTCTCTCAGGAGGCCTACATTATAGCGCTGTCTTCTTGTTGTCTCTGTGCGGCTTTTCTTTAGCTTGAGCTTCATTCTTAAGGTAAGCAGATGGTGGTCGAAGGCGACATCTGCTCCCCTCCTCACTCGAACATCTTGAAGGGATCTTCTAAATTTCTTGCTAATGCAGATATGGTCTATTTGGTTCTCTGTTGTATGGTCAGGTGAGACCCAAGTTGCTTTGTGTATTCTTCTGTGTGGGAAGATGCTGCCTCCAATGACAAGTTGGTTTAGAGCACAAAAGTCTACAAACCTCTCCCCGTTCTCACTCATCTCCCCTAGTCCCTGTCTCCCCATCACCTCTTCGTATCCGGTGTTGTCCTCCCCTTACTTACTTACTTACGCCTGTCACCCCTACCCGGGTATAGGCCGTCGACGAGAGACCTCCAGCAACTCCTGTCCTGTGCTTCTCCTTCGATTCTACTCCAGGTGGTTCCCAGTCTCTTGATGTCTGCTTGGAGGTCTCGACGCCAGGAGTTTCTCGGCCTACCTCTTTTCCTCTTTCCCTGGGGGTTCCATGACAATGCCTGCCTAGTGATACTGGAAGCTGGCTTTCTCAGACTGTGACCGATCCATCCCCATCTTCGTCGCCCAATTTCATTCTCTGCTGTTATCTGCTCTGTTCTCTCCCAGAGTCTGACGTTGCTGATCTTCTCTGGCCAGTGGATTTTCAAAATTCTTCTAAGGCAACTGTTCATGAAGGTCTGTACTCTGTTGACTGTGGTTTTTGTCAATCTCCATGTCTCTGCTCCATATAGGAGAACTGCTTTTACATTGGAGTTGAAAATCCGGACTTTGGTGTGTTGTGACAGCTCTCTGGAACTCCACACTTTTTTCAACTGGAGAAAGGCTGCTCTGGCTTTACCGATTCGTGCTCTGACATCTGCATCAGTGCCGCCTTTTTTGTCTATGATGCTCCCGAGATAGGTGAAGGACTCCACCTCCTCCAACGGGGTGCCAGCAAGCAAGACTGGTTCTTCCCTGGTTGCGTTCAGCCTCATTGTCTTTGTTTTCTGTTTGTGGATGGTGAGGCCCACTTGGGACGAGATGTCAGCAAGCCTCGTGGTCTTGTCCTGCATTTGTTGATGAGTGTGGGACAGTAATGCCAAGTCGTCTGCAAAATCGAGGTCGTCAAGCTGTGTCCACAGTGTCCACTGTATTCCACTTCGTCTGTGCTCTGTGGTCATCTTCATGACCCAGTCTATGGCCAGTAGGAAGAGGAACGGAGACAGCAGACACCCCTGCCTGACACCAGTTCTGACCTGGAGCTCTCTGGTAAACTGCCCTTCGTGGATCACGCGACATGTCATGCCATCATAGCTGCTCTTGATCAGGCGGACGAGCTTTGTGGGTACACCGTAGTGTCGTAGGAGTTTCCACAGAGTCTCTCGGTCCACGCTGTCAAATGCTTTCTCATAATCCACAAAGTTGACGTACAGCGGGGAGCTCCACTCCAGAGACTGTTCCACGATGATGCGGAGAGTGGCGATCTGGTCTGTACATGATCGGTTCTTCCTGAATCCTGCTTGCTGGTCTCTCAGCTGGGGGTCAACGGAGCTCTTCATTCTCTCTAGGATGATCCTGTTGAAGACCTTTCCTGGTACTGACAGCAAGGTGATTCCTCTGTAGTTGGAACACTTGCTGAGGTCGCCTTTCTTGGGAAGCTTGATTAGGTACCCCTCCTTCCAGTCAGCTGGCATCACCTCCTCTTCCCAGATCTTTCCAAACAGTGGGTACAGCATCTCAACTGTTGTCTCTAGGTCTGCTTTCAGAGACTCCGCTGGGATGCCATCTGGCCCTGCTGCTTTGCCATTCTTCAAAAATGCCACTGCTTTTCTGATCTCTTCCCGGCTGGGTCTGTCACAGCTGATGGGTAGGTCGGTCTCTGCCGGCTGGATGTCGGGGGGGGGTCGGGTGGGCTAGGTCTGTTCAGTAACTCTTCAAAATACTCGGCCCATCTGTCGAGTTGGTCTGCTCTGTCTGCAATAGGCTTGCCTTCTTTGTCTTTTACTGGTCTTTCTGTATGGCCATACTTACCCGACAATCTTCTGGTAATGTCGTAGAGCTGTTTCATGTTGCCGCTGCCTGCTGCCTTTTCTGCCTCTGCTGCCAGGCTGTCTGTGTAGGCCCTCTTGTCTGCCCTGATACTCCTCTTCACCTCGCGGTTGGCTTCCGAGTATTCCCCCTGTGCCCTTACTTTGGCTGCTCTCGTGCGACTGTTGTTGACAACTGCTTTCTTCTGCTTCCTCGCTTCTATCTTCTTCAAGGTCTGTGCCGACAGCCAGTCCTTGTGGTGGTGTTTCCTGAACCCTACAGTGTCTTTGCAGGTTGAGTTCAGCGCCTCTCTAACTGCCTTCCACTGCTGCTCTGTGGTGACCGCCTCCTCTTCATTTACTAGCTCTTGTAGCGCTTGAAACCGGTTGGACAGCACCAGTTTGAACTCTTCTCTAACTCCAGTTTCTCTCAGGAGGCCTACATTATAGCGCTGTCTTCTTGTTGTCTCTGTGCGGCTTTTCTTTAGCTTGAGCTTCATTCTTAAGGTAAGCAGATGGTGGTCTGAGGCGACATCTGCTCCCCTCCTCACTCGAACATCTTGAAGGGATCTTCTAAATTTCTTGCTAATGCAGATATGGTCTATTTGGTTCTCTGTTGTATGGTCAGGTGAGACCCAAGTTGCTTTGTGTATTCTTCTGTGTGGGAAGATGCTGCCTCCAATGACAAGTCGGTTTAGAGCACAAAAGTCTACAAACCTCTCCCGTTCTCACTCATCTCCGAGCCTAGTCCCTGTCTCCCCATCACCTCTTCGTATCTGGTGTTGTCCTCCCCTATTTTGGCATTAAAATCGCCCATGACGATGGTGATGTCTCGCTCCGCACATTTGTCCACGGCACTCTGGAGTCGGTCGTAGAACTCTTGTTTCTCTTCCTCGTCCCTGTCATTGGTGGGCGCATAACACTGGATGACGTTCAGCTTGAGCTTTTTCTTAGTTCTAAAGGCTGCTGTTATAATTCTTGGCCCAAGAGGTTCCCAGCCCATCAGCGCTCTCTGTGCCACTGGTGACAGCATGAGTGCTACTCCTTCTGTATGGGGGGCATTCTCCTCTTCATGACCTGAATACAGAATCATCTCCCCACTTAACAGCCTTTTCTGGCCAGACTGCGTCCATCTGGCTTCACTGATGCCTAGCAGGGAAAGGTTGTACTTTTGCATTTCCGCTGCTATCTGGGCGGCCTTGCCGCTCTGGTACATGGTCTTGACGTTCCATGTGCCCATGGTTGTATCCCTGGATAGAGAGAGGCGGCTCGGTCCTGTGGCTTCCGAAGACTTCCGGCTTTCACCACAGGACGTCATAAGTCTTCTAGTAGAAGAACCTTCCTCCTCCAGGAAAGGAATTACTGTTAATCTTTTCGTCGGCGTTTTTGTAGCTATTTCCTTTTTTGCAGGGTGGGGAAGCTACCCCCACGCCCAACCCCCTTACTAGGAGGACCAGGGGTTTTCTGTCGGGGTCACCTTCCCTTAGACCATGTTGGTTCACGGCACCTTATTTCATTCGGTGCACCCCTCTCACGAGGGACCCCCTATCCACCACCCAGGGGACGCGCCTCAACGCCGTATGGTCCCAGCGCGAGGGTTGTCCTCCCCTATTTTGGCATTAAAATCGCCCATGACGATGGTGATGTCTCGCTCCGCACATTTGTCCAAGGCACTCTGGAGTCGGTCGTAGAACTCTTGTTTCTCTTCCTCGTCACTGTCATTAGTGGGCGCATAACACTGGATGACGTTCAGCTTGAGCTTTTTCTTGGTTCTAAAGGCTGCTGTGATAATTCTTGGCCCAAGAGGTTACCAGCCCATCAGCACTCTCTGTGCCACTGGTGACAGCATGAATGCTACACCTTCTGTATGGGGGGCATTCTCCTCTTCATGACCTGAATACAGAATCATCTCCTTTATATTAACACTAACACAAATAACTAGGTCTGAAGCACACCACACTGGGCCTTATATCGACACAAACACAAGTAACGAGTCTTAAGCATATCACACTGGTGGTTCCTTTATATGAACAGTTTTTAGAATTTCTCTTACAGGGATGAATACAGTTTTTGTAATTGAATTGATGATTTTCTTTTCAGTTTCATTAGTCTTTGGTAACATTTTACACAAAACGAATTTGAGTAACACCAGTCCACTAGTTTCATCTACAGTGATTCCATGTATTTCCTGAAGTTCAGCTACATAGATTTCACACAGTTTTATTGGATTTTGATCAAGTGTTCGTTTTGACCTTCCTCCACATACTCTACATAGAGAATTTAACCTTTTAAAGTGAAAGGCTTCTGTGTGTGCAAATGTTTCTTGTGTATGTTTTGTTCCCCCCATAACTGTACTGTCTACTCCTTAGGCTACACCATTTGGAACAAAGGAACCAGGATACTATGGATGAGCAGACAACAGTTAGTACATGATACTACTAAACAGTATCACATCTATATTGGAGGCTATGAGCAGAGCATAAAGCACAGGGATTACACAGTACACAACAGTATTCCAGAACAGAGAATGAATGTTCAAACCAACTCGGTACTGTGAGGCTCGGATAAATTACCAGCCATGTTCAGTCACACACAAACACGGTACCTGTCTTTATCCTCGGATTGCACTCTTTAAAAAAAATTTAACTGGAATAATACCACCAACACAGGAACCAGCACACAACAGTTCACAAGTGTGTCAAACAGTTCTATGTAGAAAATCTTTGAAGAGGAGATAGAGAACATTAAACACAGGCATAGCCACCACACATCAGCAGTCCATTACAGAGATTAGAGAAGGAATAGCTGATATCAGACTGTGACCTACTTAAGCCTGCTCGCTGCGGGAGTGGCTGCAGCAAGCATGTTGCTGGCTAAACTAAAGAGTGGAAAATTCAGCGTTCTGCACAGCCGTGTTGCCACCCTTTCTAGTGTCAGGGGTGGGATGTTTCCGCGGACATTCTTTCACAATTCCGCTGAAGCATATTTATTTTCTGCATCTAAAAACAACGAAAAAGACGGAAAAAAAAAACTCTTCTTAAATGGCAAAAAATTCTCAAATGGGTTGGATTTGTATGTAGTTTGGTTCACTATCGCCCGACACTTCCGGTAGCTTTAGGTCGCAGTGGAAAATGGCGGTGAAAAAGGATATTGTTCAAGACAGAGTGCCGTTTAGTGTGCATCTAACCATAAACTGGTAAGCACATTCCATTTTTATACACGGCGGATCAGGAGTGTCATAACAAAGTCCATTTTTGGGGGTGTTTGGTCTCGCTTCCCCTGTCACCCCACCCGGGTCTGCCCTGGGGGACTTGGGTGGGGTTAGGTATTTTTTAGTTCCCAGGGTCACCCTGGTCAGCCCCACAGGGTGGGTTTTTCTCTCTATTCTGGGGCATGTGTTTCTGTCTACCCGAGGTCCATTCACCTGTATTTGCCTTTTTTAAACTCTCCCTACTGTCTGCACTGCCTGTAGCTCTTGATATTGGATGTGTGTTGCTAAATGGTCTTAGCTTTATTTAGGCCCCATGTGTTAGGTTTATTTAATGTGTTTGACCGGCTGGCGACATACATTCAATGTTCTGTTTAGTTGGTTGTTTTTTTTTTCACAAGCAGTGCAGGCACGTCCTGAGAAAGCCTTGTTGCTGTCGGGACGTTAAGCAATGTACAATCAGAATCGCTTCCCCTGTCGGTTTTTGGATACTTTGGCGAATGGTGGACACGCGCATTACCCCCCCCCCCCCCACCCCCCCCCCCCCCCCCCACCCCCCCCCCCCCCCCCCCCCCTGTTGTTTGATTTTTCGGCCGCTGAAAATGAAGGACGTTCCCCACCCCCCACCCACCCCCGTCGTTTGATTTTCCGCGTTTTCTTTGTTACTAGAATCCCACCCCTGAGTATGGGCGCATAATAAATGGGGAATGCCACATCTCGGGAGAATTACGGACTTTCGCTTTTGGGCGCTTCCGTTCACGTGCTCTGTTGGTCTGTTGCAGTGCTCAGCTGTGTTTGTGCCCGGCCTGCCTGGGGTTCCAGTGGCCTAGTGACAATCATGACCCCTATGCCTACCTTGTTCGGGCTGCTTCTCTTCCTGACCTTGCAGGGTTTGTGACTCTTGGAAGGAGCAATACTGGTCCCTCCTCTGGGACTTCTATCGACAGGACCGACCCTTGGCTGCCTGGGATCGCGGTATGATGCCTACGGCTCTTCGCCCCGTGGCTACCGCAACTGCTGCTGCTGTGCCTAACCCCCCCGCCCCCCCCGAGACCCCGCAAGTGGGTTTTAATCGGACATTGGGGGGGTTGTCTGCGCAAAAGCTGACCGCTACTGACCAGTGTGCTCGCTCCCTGACCGTTCGGGCCCCCCCCCCCCAGTTGGGGATCGAAGCTTACGGACCCAGGGACCTCTCAGCTGGATGCAGCCAGACCAAGACCAGGGCCCAGGCCGATGATACGACACACACACAAGAGAGGCATTCACAGGCCCGATGCGCTCCCGCCTGTGGCCTTTTGCCCAGTGAGCTGAGCGCTCCGGAGGCGCACTCACCATTGAGCCCCGCCCATACGGTGCCTATCCACCCTGCGGCACGGGGCTCAGATCGCAGACCACCACGGCACCAGCGGACGGATGGACACTCTCGTCGCAGATGCTCACTGTCACCCGTCGTTCTTCCTGGGCGGATGACCTTCCACCGGCATTCGGGGAGCCCAGACCCACGACTCGGGGACCTTCGCCCCGAAGGTCATCGCTCTTGCTTGCCGCAGGACTCTCGCAGTGCGGACTCCCCCCTCTTGGCGCATGGGGACTCACGGGCTGGCTGCCATCCTTCACAGCCACGGCACCTTCGGTCGCAGGTGAGTGCCGTTTTGGCTTCCAGTGTACTGCGCGTCGAGCTGTCTCCCCTGAGCTACCCACCCGGCCTCCAGGTTCGCGGACCCCTTCTTCTGGGGCGGCCGCGACCCTCTGCATGTTGCCCTCTACTGTCCGCCTGTGCGCAGGCTCCCCCCCACCCCCGCCCGCGCCCCTCGCGACCTCTCTGGTGGGGAGTGGGAAGATGGATGTCTACATCCAGAGGACTCCGCTTCGGCACTCTTTTCTCATCGTCCAACGGCGCTCTCCCTCGCCGCGGGCAGCAGTCCTCGTTCTTCGCTCCACAGCTCCTCACCTTCTGTCCCTCATGGAACCATGGGATCCGAGACCATTAAGGCCCGGGGGCGCGGCCGCGCGTGATCACCAGCTCCCTCCCTCCAGCATGGTGCCCTCCGTCTCCTCCCCTCAAGCGGAAGACCTCTGCCTCGGTCGACACCTTGTGTCAGGCTAAGCGCGTCAAGTCCCTCCCTCAACTCCCCCCATTTCGTGACCTAGCAGACGCATTCAACTCCCACCTGCAGCAGGGCAAATTGGGGGAAAGGAACTTCTTTGCCAAACGCTGATGGCCCGCGGATGTCGACATCCGTTTCCAGCAGTCTTGGTATGCGGGTCATTCCCAGGTTTTTTCGTGCCCCCTCTCACTGGTGGACGCAGCGGCGGTAGGGGGAGCGCAGGGAGAGACACTTTCCCGGGGCTCGACAAGACGGCAACCCTTGTGCGGAATGCCTCAGCCTGCCTCGGTATTTTTGAGCTTGCGACGCAGATGGTGGTCTGCCGCATTGAAGATTTCTGGGCTTCCCCAGAGACGCCGGATCCCCTACGCGATCTGCATTCCTTAGCAGTGACCGCCAATCGGGCGGTTTACCACGCCTCCACTAACGCGGTAGCAGCTACGGCTAACTGCCACTTGATGAGACGGGACGCGGTACTGCAGCGGTGCACTGGGCTTCTGGCCTCAGTCAGGTACAGCTCAGGTTGAGCCTTAAAGGGAGCACACGGAATTGGGAGGCGGACCGTGACAGTTTTATGTCACTCTTGCAGCAACTGGGCTTCCTGGTCAACCACGGGAAATCGGACCTCTCACACTCCCGCACCTTCGTCCATCTGGGAATGGAGTTCCTGACCGAGCAGAACAGGGTGAGACTGACGGAAGCACGCATACTCAAGCTCTCGCTGTTAGCGCAGCAGATGGGCATCGCGGACACGTGCCCGGCCAGGACCTGGCTGCAGCTGCTAGGACTCGTCAGCGCCGTGGCGGAACTGCTTCCCCTCGGCAGGCTTTTTTCGCGGCTGATCCAGCTACATCTCCTCTACCACTGGCGCCCGTCTTCGGGCAACCTGGTAGCCCTGGTACCTGTGGACCCCCTGGTTCGGCCACATCTCCAACGGTGGGCAGACACCACCTGGCTCGGGTTGGGAGTGCCCCTCGCCTCACACACACCCCCCCCCCCCCCCCCCCCCCCACCGCGGCTCTCGCTATGTACGGACGCGAACCGGTTGGGCGGGGGGGGGGGGGGGGGGGGGGGGGGGGCACATCTCCTGCCTGAATTCGCCGAGACTGCGCGCCAGTGGCCGCCAGCCTTTCAGAACAGAAACAGCAACTGGTTGGAACTGGAGGCGGTGCGCCAGGCGTTGGAACACTGGGAGTCTCGCCTCATGCACCAGGGGGTGCTGATCCTCTTGGACAACTCCACGGTGGTGTCCTACATTCAGAAGCAAGGGGACACCCATTCGCCATCCCTTTGCATGCTCATGTACCAGTTACTGCTTTAGTGCAGAGACCGCGACATCGAGCTCCAGGCGCGGCACATCCCTGGCCACCTGAACGTGCTCGCGGACTCCCTTTCTTGTCGAAGACAGCTTCTGCACACCGAGTGGACACTCAAGCCAGAGCTCTTCCTGATGATGGGCGCTCATTGGGAGATGCCCATGGTTGGCCTGTTTGCGACGTGGTGGAATGCCCAGCTCCCCTCTTTGTCTCGCCCGTGCCGGACCCGCTTGTGTGGGCAGTGGACGCCCTGTTGGGAGATGCCCATGGTTGACCTGTTTGCGACGCGGTGGAATGCTCAGCTCCCCCTCTTTGTCTTGTCCGTGCCGGACCCGCTTGTGTGGGCATTGGACGCCCTGTTGATCCCTTCGGATGGCCTCATGGCCTACGCGTACCTCGCAGCAAGGTTCTGCAGAAGCTCCGGTGCGCCAACGCGATTTTCTTCCTGGTCGCTCCCTTCACTTGGACCCGAAGCTGGACGACGGACCTTCTGAGCCTGGCCACGGACCCCCTGCTGCGGCTACCGTCGCCGCGCACGATGCTGAAACAACCGCGGCAGAACCTGTTCCACCCATGCCCCGAGAGGCTCCAACTACACGCTTGGAGGTTGTGCAGACGGCCCTTGCCGCAAGAGGCTTCTTGGGTGCGGCAGTGGTGGCTATAACAGCTGCTCGCAGGTCTTCCATCCTGAGGGTTTACAAGGGGAAGTGGACGGTCTTCCAGGATTGGTGCCATGCCAGAGACCTGTCTCCCACTGCTCTTTTGGCACCCCAGCTGGCCGAGTTTTTCCTCGGGCTATTTACCGATCAGGGTCTGGCCCCCATTACCATCCGAGGGTATCTCTCCATGATCGCTGGCACGTACCGGCACTTGGGCCGGCTGGATCCAGGAGCGTGTAAAAACCTGGCGGACCTCATGGCCCACTTCGAGTTGCAGCGCCCGGTCCAACGTTCCCTGCTTCCGCAATGGGACCTTGCTTGGGTGCTCACGTGGCTTAACCCTTTGAACCCAGCAAACTGCTGTAGTGGTTGGTGGCCTTGTATACCGTTTAGCCCGGCAAACCACTACAGCGGTGTCAGGTGTTTCGTATCGCGCGCCCGGTGACGCGCGAGCCTCGCTGCGCGTGTGGTGACCTCGCCCTTCACACTGAACTCTGTAGACACCAACGACACACATTGGTCACGTGTAGTACATGTATAGTCTTTACAACACTGGTACTTCCATCCGATCGTGTACAAGACACAACACAGACACACTGATCATCATTCGATGCCGCTTATTACATGTTGTCTAATAATAATAAATAATTACGGTATTTATAATGCGCCTATCTTATAATAATTATAACTCTAAGCATGCACTCACAACTCGTGCACGCATGCGCACGCTTTAGATAACGACTCACGTACCACAAATAGTGAAATACATTACGACAGTCAGCTTGGGGTGGGGAGTGTGGTGATATAGTGCTAGAACTGTTGAAAGAGGCGAGTTTTGAGGGCGGACTGGAAGGAGGAGAGGGAGTGTTTCAGACGGAGAGAGAGTGGGAGAGTGTTCCAGGTGGATGGACCGTATACTGAGAAGGAGCCGGGGCCGAAAGTGCTGAGTTTGGTGCAGGGGATGTGGAGGCGGAGAGGGTCGGAGGCGGAGCGGAGGGAGTGGGAAGGAGTGTAGGGGTGAAGTAAGTTGGAGAGATAGGCGGGAGCGCAGTTGTTCAGGGATTTGTAGCAGAGAGACAGTATCTTGTATTGGATGCATTGTGGGATGGGAAGCCAGTGAAGGAGTTTGAGCAGGGGAGTGATGTGGTCTGATTTTTTCTTTCTGAGGACGAGGTGGGCAGCATTGTTCTAGACACGCTGGAGAGTGAAAGTGGTGGAGTGAGGGAGGCCGGAAAGGAGAGAGTTGCAGTAGTCGATGCGAGATAGGATGAGAGAGACAGGAAGTTTGGTGGCAGCTTCGGTAGTGAGGTACTTTCTGATCTGACTGATGCGGCGGAGGTGGAAGTAGCAAGCCTGGGCCGTGGCAGAGACGAAGCTGGTCATGGAAAGAGAGGAATCGAAGATAACGCCGAGGATTTTGGCCGAGTCATGGAGGGAGATGGGCGTGCTGTCGAGTAGAAGGTGGAGAGAGGGAGGGAGCTGGGAAAGTTTCTGGCGAGTGCCTACCAGCATGGCTTCCGTTTTGTCATCCTTCAGTTTAAGCTTGTTTGCTGTCGTCCAGCTTTTCACGTCTTCATAGCAGTCAGCCGTGTGAGTCGGTAGTGACTGAGTGTTGTCGAGTTTGTCTTTGTCTAGTAGTTGTAGCGTAGAGGTGGTGGTGTATGTGGTGAGACTGGATGATGTTGGACAGGGGAGAGGTGTAGAGTGTGAAAAGGACCGGGCCCAGGACGGACCCCTGTGGAACTCCGCAGGAAAGCGACTGGGTTGGAGAAGATGCCGTCGATGGTGATGGACTGCTGTCTGTCGGAGAGGTAGGAGAGAAACCAGGAGTGAGCAGAGTCAGTGATGCCAAAGGAGTGGTGAAGGCAGTGGAGGATAGAGTGGTCTATAGTGTTGAAGGCGGCAGAGAGGTCGAGTAGCGTAAGAAGGGAGATGTTGCCCGAGTCGGTGGAGAGAAGCAGGTCGTTTAAGATATGTAGAAGGGCTGTTTCAGTGCTGTGATGTTTGCGATAGGCAGACTGGAAAGGACTGAGGAGGTTGTTGTCGGCGAGGTGGAGGTTGAGCTGGTTGAGAACAACCTTCTCAAGAAGCTTGGACAGGAAAGAGAGATATTAGACTGGGCGATAGTTTTTTAGTTCGTTTGGGTCGAGGTTGTGTTTTTTGAGGAGAGGACGGACGATGGCGGGCTTGAAGATATCAGGGACGGAACCATTCTCTAGAGATGTGTTGATGATGTTGGTAATGAAGGGCAGAAGTTTTGGAAGGCCGTCCCGGTAGAGAGAAGCTGGGAGGGGGTCTAGTTCGCAGGTTTTGAGAGGCATGGACTTTATGGTCCTGAGGACTTCGTCCTGAGAGACAGGGCGCAAGGATGAGAGGGGGGTGTCGGGAAGGCAAGGCGGAGAAGGAAGAGTGTCAAGTGTGTTGTGCAGAGTTTGAATTTTGTCGGAAAAATAGGTGGAAAAAGCGGACGGGAGTTTTTCTTTGCTGTGTGTGTTGGGGAGAGGAGAGTCTTTAGAGTCTAGACCGTGGATATACCTTATCAGTGGCAGGTGTAAACATTGACATTGGTGACAAGGTAGGGGCCTTACGTTGTATCGGCATGCTGGAAATGCATGGACACTTATGAGTCACACTAACAGACGCCCTATTTAGTGATGCATGTTAAATACCAGCGACCTGTCATGCATGAAAGACATTTTTTTTCAAGTTTATTGTCACCTGTCACTATTTCTGTCACCAGGCATTATGACACATGTGACACAGTGTGGTCAAGTCCATAAAACGGTAGTCCATCCAATGGCAAATCTGTACATATATACCTTTATGGGGATGTCTGTTGTAAAGTATTATTTACAAATATTTTACAGTGCACACCCATTTTCAACAGAAATTTCTCAAATAAAGTCAGGGCTGAAGGGTTTATAGACTTCTTATTTACTCAGGGATGAAAGGGTTAATTCGGGCCGGTTCGAACCTCTGCCCCTGGCCACCTTGGCGGATGTAACCAGGAAGACCTGTTTCCTCCTCGCTCTCGCTTCGGCTTCCAGGGTCAGCGAAGTCCACGCATGGTCTGTGGCCCCATCCTGTCTACAGTGGAGAGCGAACGGGTCAGTGCAGCTCCTGACGAACCCTGCCTTCCTGGCAAAGAACAGGCTGCCGGCAGTAGGGGCGCAAGTAATCACGCTCCAACCCCTCCAGGGGTCTGATAGGTCGCATGAGTTGTGCCAGCAAGACCCTGTGCGTGCCTTACGGATCTACCTGTGCCGAACACAACCCCACCGGCGGGGCCAAGATATACGCAGTACACATGTTGCTCAGACTGAGATCTGTACTGTAGCAACACAGAAACCAGTGCAGATTGTTACCCTGATGCTAATAGCGATGGAAAAAAAAATCCATGTGTCCACTTGGGATAACCGAGCATATTCTGCAGTCAGCTAGCGATGTTTCCTTGTTGTAAACGTAAACCCAGATAAGAATAAGAGTACTTTATTATCTCGAAAGGAGAAATTCGGTTGATAAGGTTTCATTGTGATGATGTAATTTGTAAAGCAGAACTTAAGCCGACACATTTTAATGTGCTTGCAGAGGTTCATGTGAATCTATGTCTTTTGCGAAAGGCAGGGAGAGGCATGATTGCGCTGCCGGCTGCTATCATACTGGTAGTCTCATGCAACAGCCATAGAATCTTAAAAACTGCTGCAGTGGCAATAAATCATGACAATGTATGCCGTCCCTTGGTTACATTTACATCTATGAATAGGCAGCACCGTAGTATGGGTTTGGGGCTACGTCTGCGCACTGTGTGTTGCAGGGCTCGTGCGGCGTGAATGTAAGGATTCGTTGATGGGCTTGTACCACAGATATCGTTCTGAAGTCAGTCTTTGCGAGCAGAGATTTTTAAACCTTTTTGAAAGGCGTTGGACGGATATTTTAGGAGAATTTGGGTGGTGCATGAATATTTGAGGACATGACATTTTCTGGCGGTGGTTGAATGTTTAGGAGTTTGTTGTTTGGTGTTTTTGTTTGTTTGTTTTTTTTTTTTTTTTTTTTTTTTTTTTTTTTTTGGGGGGGGGGGGGGGGGGGGGGGGGAAGTCGTGAAAAATGGGCTGTTGACGAATATTTGGTGCGGTCAAATATTTAGGGTAATTACGGTAGTCTGTAGGCGAAATTGCGAGGCCTGGGGGTGTGAATGCCTCCCTCCTGCCAGCCTCTCTTTGAGTGTAGGGAACAACTGAAAATTGCTTTGATCGAGGCAAGGACTGTATGGTGGCTGTGAAAGAACACAAATGATTTGCTCGTCTATGTAGCATATAGTAGTGACCTTGGCTTTATGGTCACTGGTATTTTCATGTGAAAAAAGTGTTCCCATCACTAAGAGTTGGCCGCTACTCTTGAACAGACTTCATCCTTTTTGGAAAAATAATATTTTACATGATATCTTGCATTTACTGTGCACTCTACTTGTAAAATATGAACAATATAACATGGTTCTCTAAGTTTACAAAAAAATAGGGGGAAATGTTACCGTCAGTTCTGGAATTCTGACAAAAGTGTCGTCAGTCTCTTCTTGTGAGAGGTCACTCGCTCCTGATTGGATTTTTTTGGGTGATGCCATTATGAGACGACCAAGTATCATCTTCCGTGATGACATTACACAGTCATTTTGGGTCATCTGTCCTAAATATTTTCAGCAGTGTTCATTCTAAAATTTTACACACATATGTGTCATTGACCTGCAGTGTATCCAATGGGTCATTTTTAGACTGGTGGGCCAAGTGATGTGTGTTAGTACCTTCAAACCAACTGCCGAAATATCGAAAAGTTGGGGGGGGGGGGGGGGTGTGTGTGCCTTCTCGCCAACTGCAGAAATAGGTGGGGGTGAGATGACATGGGTCAGGTACGTAGGTGTTTAGAAACACGTGAAAGTACGAACTGCCTAGAGAAACGCGCATGACCCATTGACCCCTCAGCTCAAAATATTATGGGTCATTTTGGGAAATGATGCATCAATGGCACAGGGTGCATTCGAAAAATGAACCATGTTTCAGTAGTTGATCTGAGCGGTCAGCTTTCTGTTTCTTCTGAGCCACAATAAAAAGATTGGCATATGCTTGTTGCAGTTAATTTTTCAAGGGCATGATCATTGCGCACTATCATTCGAACTATTCTAGAAGAACAATTGGAAATTTAATGTATTCCTCAAAATAAGGTTTGTGGTTATTTTCCAAAGTCTGCTCATTCCTGGTTGAAATTTGATGAGGTGACCAGTACTTCTCTACAAGTCCTCTCTTTTTTGTGTTTAATTGCAAAATCCACTTGCAGTTAGTGCTGGAAAATACACAAGTACCCTGTCAAACAAGTTTCATGTTTGTTTGGACTTTGACAGGCCTGTCCCAGAGTTTCACTGTTTTTAAAATGTAGAAATAAATATAGATATCGGAGAGTGCGCTGTGTTTCAAGTGCATTTTTTACATCACTTTTTCAATGACTTCGTAAAGCAGCACCAGATTATGCTTGAATAATGGGCGGTTGACATTTGTTTGATACAAATTTTTATCTGTTTACAAACAGCAGCCCAACTGCCATTACGTTTTGATCATACTTTATATATATGCCTACTAAGTGGATTGTGAATGGAATTGGAATAGTAGAACACCTGTTATATTGGTGAATTTTATCAATCAAAACCTGGCCTGGAACAGATCATTTTAAAACATGTATTGATCATGTGCACTGCACGTTGACACACATTGGGGGGTGGAGTGGGTGAGGCTTGTAATTACCCTGACCTGAGTTTCTACATCAAGGCTAAGCTCTTAAAAGTATGGTACCAATATGCTTGAACCAAGCTGATGATATCCATAATTAAGTGGAGTATCACCAGCAAAAAACTGTTCGTTTAGTTGGCACGTGAGTTGATTATAGTCCATGATCAAAGAAATGTCATAATTAACAATTTTTTTCACTTGTTTCAAAATCAGGGCTGTGGCAGCCTTATTTGTTTTTGGTCACTTATCTCTGCAACATTGTTTTGAAAGGAGGTGGAAAAGTTATTTATGTAGATTTTGTGTGTGGTAGGAGCTACTTCGCCTCTGGATCCAGCATCAATACCAAGCAGACCGTGACCAGGATCGCTTCATCAGCAGTCTATGGGCTGTGGCAAAGGTTTCACACTCCACTGAACAACTGCTTTTCATCATTGATGCTGTTAAGGAACAGGTACGGACTTATTAGTGTGCATCTGTTTACCAATGCAGCCCTGAAACACAAGATATAAATTGACATAATGTTCCCATTAGCTAGAAATTCACCGTAACTAAGTGCCTGGGAGGTATTTGGGGGCTGGATTTTATTAAGTACACTGGGCCACATTGACTGGTTGTGATATTTGTGAGTTGTCAGCTGTATTGAACCATGTCCAAGTGTGTGGTGTGGTGATAAGCGAGTACTGCTTTGATAATACCCAGCACAGTCAGTTACATGCGCACTTAATCCATTACATCCTGAAGCTGATTTTGTAAAATTTGCTTATTCATTATTGTCCTCTAAAAGACTACAATACAGATTTGGAAATAGATCAACTGTTTTAGTTCAAGGGTGGTGCCAGAATAGCTTGGCGCCAAGCTACTCTGGCACCACCCTTGAACTATCAGTCAAGTTTATATCAAGCAATAGGTGTATCAGAATGATAAGGGTTAAAATGGACAATTTTTTTAAGCAGAAGAAATAAAAGTGGTCTATCTTGGTCAGCAGGAGGCATAGGTTCTCATGAGCCCCTGCAGTCACATCAGGTCCTTTAGAGGGTCGCATGAGAAGTTGTACCGCTTGTTGGCTTGTAAGCTTGCTTCAGCTGTTTCCTCAATTGAGGGTGTTACCTGAACTTAGCATGGTGTCCACACACTGTCTCAGTCTCAGCTGAAACCTGGATGACTGTTGCAATTTGAGGTTGTAGATATACTAAAAATGATGTCTAACTAATGCCTGAAAAAGTCTAACGAAAGTGCAATTGTCTATAAAACTAAATAATCTTCCAATAATGCTATTCATACATGCTATTGTATCTGACAAGCAGTACAGGCGCATTCTGAGAAAATCTTTTGGTCAGGATGTAAGCAGTATGCAACCAACCAAGCATACATTTATGTCTTGTGTAGTGCGGGGATGCCTTCATCCAGTTCTACACGGACCTGTGTGTGTTCGCTCTGAATGTGGACAAAGGATGTTTGGAGAAGCTGCTGAAGGAGAGTGGGGCGGCTGGGCCTGGGGAAGAGGCAGGGGCTCGCAAGCATGATATGGCCAAGGTATGATTATTTATATTCTGAATCTGATGTAGCATGAATGTTTTTGAGAATGCAAGTTATCTTAAATTTCATGAATGCTGGATTTGATGGAAAGGCCTTTGTTTTCTGAAAACACATTACCGATGGTATTACTTATAGGAAAGTTACCTAGCTAGCATAATTTTAGCCAAAAATTTGGTTGTGTCCTTAATAGGGGTGTTGGCAGGAGAGGGGCGCCATAGAACAGGCCATAACCCGAGTAGCCTCCCCTTATTCCCATCCGGTATGAGATTACCCGGCATACCCCAGTTTAGTTCTTAGCTAGCACTGTGAAAGGTTGTGTCTGTACCTCGCTCTGCGTTTTCGACTAGTGACCGGTCGGCAGACGACCTTGCTTGCTGTTTTGTTCCTTTGGAACTTTCTTGGAGCTTACTTGTGTCGTGCTTGGGACTGTGAGTTGGAGCTCACGCCTGTAACCGGTCGGCTCGTGTTTCGCCTACCGGGAACTTTGCTGTTCGGACTGGGAGCCTACGGCCTTGTCTGACGCTGGTTCAACCCTTCGTGCCTTCCCAGTCTTGCTGTGCGGCGGGGATTCGTCATTCTTTCTACTGGTGATTTCCGCTTTGCTTCGATATACGTGGGTTTGCTCCTTGCTTCGCCATGGCCAGGTAATATCTTGGTGAATGCCCTCGACTGGCGCTCAGGGGTGGGGATGAGCGCCGAGTATCGGCACGTATTGTGCACTCGATTGGGTCGATTCACCTTCGCGCGCGGTTTATTGTTGCGCGGCCTCAAGAGGCCACGCTCGCTCGTTCTTCATAGTGCCATCTTTGTTGCAGTTACCAGGTTCGTACCTGCACGTTATGTGGTGACTTTCAGTGGCCCTCTGATGAGCATGGGTTCTGCCTGCCCTGTTCGGGATGCGACTCGACCCATACCTGTGATGTGTGCGGCCCATGGCTGGAAGAAAGATGGTCACAGCTGTGGGGATTCTACCGCCGCGAACGCCTGACTCCTATCAGAGAGCGACTGACGGGGCCTGCCCAGAGTGCCACGGTGGGAGCCAGGACAGTGGCGGTGATCGTGACGTCCCGGGCCAGTTAAGCTGATAAGACGCATAATAACGCAGAGGGCCCTTGTAAGGTTCCTCTTACCGTGACGAACAAGGCAGTCTACACTGCGCACTTGCCAGCGGAAGGGACAGAGGACCTTCCCCTTAACGTGATGGCTAAGACCAATACTACGACTGCCGGGCGGCCGTCGGCACCCGAACATAAGATGCTCCTAGTCCCGGGCCAGTCGGCGGATCACAGACCTGACAAACAGAAGCTGCCACGTTCGGTGAGTCGGAAGGTGAGCCACGAGACTCGCCCACAACGGGATTCGACCCCTAGAGACGACTGCTCCACCTCCCGCTCGCAGCCCAGGGTGGAGACAGGACGGCCAGAGTTCCTTCCGCCGCGGCTACGCACACGCTCCCGGCACAACTCGGACAGACCCGGATTGACGGCTCGCTCCTCATCTCGGTCCCAGGTTAGTAGGGTGATACCTTTTTCTAGCACACGTTTTGTTTTAGACAGTCCACGCGCCAGGCGCAGTCATGAGAGACGACAGTCTTCCCCTCGACGGGATCCTGACCGCCGCTTTCGCCATAGTGCGTACAGTGCGTCCGACACTTGTAGATCTCCCGAGCCACACAGAGACAAGCACCGTGACAGAAGCCGGCGACGGCGGACTAGTACAGCGGGACCTCTACACCATGGTAGTCCCCACTCTTCCCTTCGTTGTTCAGGTTCACGGGACCGCCCACCGAGTAGACACTCGCCCTCGCGGACGTCACCGGACTTCCGTCGACCCCGACCTTTTTCTCATGTTTCCCGGTCTTCGCGCCGCAGGCGCACCTCGCGGGATCGTGGGCCTGTCTCTCACGCTTCCGCATCTCCGCTTAGGTCCCCTCGTCGCCTCAGCGGACGACGACCAGCGCCCAGGGCAGCTTCCCCTTCGCATCGCTCCATGGCAGCTCCTGCGCCCCTTGGTCCTGCGACGGAACTCGCCAACCCTGTGCTCTCGACTCGCGTGGTGGACGATTCCATCAGCCTGGCGCCTGATGACTCTGTTTCGGCCTTTCTCGACTTTGACGGCGCCTCCCCTACTCGTCGCTCGCAGTCCCCGGAAGATGTGGATTCCCCTCGAGCTTTATTCGGACACAGGATGGAAACCATGCGGGCCCTTGACGAAGCTGCACGCCTGTCTTCCCGCGGAGGACTGCCCTCCATCTCCCCCTCCCAAGAAGAGAGCCTCGGCCTTGGTGGACGCCGAGCTTCACTCTAAGCGCTTCAAGTCCCTGCCGCAGCCTCCCGGGTTCCGGGAAATACGCGACTCCGCTCACCTGCTTCAGGGCTCCTTGGGGGATTCCGGCTTCTTTGCAGACACCAAGTGGCCTTCAGACCTTACGATAGCCTTCCGTCAGAAGTGGTACGTGGGACATTCGCAAGCCTTCGCATGCCTGCTCCCGGCGGTGGATCCTCCGGCGCTGTCCTGTGCCGGTCTGCTCCGACGATGTGTCTTCGCCCCTGGCCTTACTCCGACTGCTGCCCTCATCCGCAATTCCCTCGCTTCTGCGGGTTTCTTTTACTTGGTGACGCAGGCCATCGTCCGTCGCGTTGAGGAATCTTGGAACCCTACCATTTCCCCGCTTTTAGCCGACATCCTCGCCTTGGCTGTTTCCGGCAACTGTGCGGCCTACCACACCTCTGTCAACGCCATGGCAGTGGCGGCGAATTGTGACCTTATGCGACGAGATGCGGTCTTGCAAGCCTGCACCCTACCGTCGGAAGTAAAGAATCAGCTACACTGGGCCCCCCTTGGCGGCGAACTCCTCTTCGGCCCCACCTGGCAGTCCGTCAAGGAGGCGAATAAGGATTTGTGGCCCACCCGCGTCGTTCCGCCCCGCTTTCCGCCAACCCGCAGGCCTGTGGGTTGAGCCCTGCGTGTCGCTCCTCCCTTCACCAGTCGTGGTTGTCTTCCCCCCTGACCTCCGGACTTCGGTCACCCCCGTCCACCTCCGAACCCCGTCTCCGCGGACGCCCCCGCTCCTGCTTGGCCTAGACCTGCCTGACGTCCCTTCGGGCGAGGTAGGGCCCGCTGACTGCCTTTTGCCGCCGCCTCCGCCAACCGCTCCCGTGTCTCCTGTCGGCGGGAGGCTCTACACAGCGCTGCTTGGACTTCGCTGTTTCCCGACGACCCGTGGATCCTGTCGACCGTCTGCCAGGGACTGCAACTTTCCTTTCGGTCGCCCCTCCGCTGCGCCAGTCGCCTCTATGGACGAAGGTACCTTCGGATCAGCTCAGGGCCGTTGCGCTGCGCAACGAGGTCGACGCTCTACTCTGAAAGAACGCCACAGAGGTGGTGACGCGACAAGACACTCCAGCCTTCTACAGCCGTTTGTTTGTCATTCCCAAGCTGGGGGGCAGGTGGAGTCCGGTCATCGACCTCTCCACTCTGAACAAGTTAGTAGTCGCGCTGTCCTTCCGGATGGAGACCGCTCGAGCCCTTCGCGCCGCAGTGCAGCCCATGGACTTTGCTGTCAGCCTCGACCTTTCAGATACTTACCTCCATGTTTCCATGCATCCGGCGGCCAGGCGCTGCCTTCGCTTCGCCTTCGCCGGGGTAGTCTACCAGTTCTGCGCTGTTCCCTTCGGTCTCAACCTCAACCCGTGGGTGTTCACCCGGATCATGGAAGCCGTCGTAGTCAGGTCCAGACGGACGTCTTCCAGTCCCACGTCGAACTACCTCGACAACCTCCTACTAAGGAACTAGGTGGACTCCGCCCTGGAGAAGGACCGAGACGCGCTCCTCGACCTACTCGGGTTCATCGTCAACAAGGGCAAGTCCGACCTCTCGCCGTCGCGCCGATCTCAACGAAGTGTGGCTCCCGGAGGCGCGTATCCAGAAACTGGCAGATCTGGCGCAGCAAGTGGCACAAGAGGACAGAGTCTCTGCACGGCTGTGGTTACGACTACTGGGTCTGATGATTGCAGCAGCCGACCTGATTCCCCTTGGACGCCTTTACTCCCGACCTCTGCAGCTGCACCTACTCCTTCACTGGCGACCCTCGAAGGACGACGTCGACTCCCTGATTCCGGTGCTCCCGATGTTACGCCCGCACCTCCTATGCTGTGGGGACCCCCACCTGGCTCGCTTCAGGAGTCCCGCTTTACTCTCCGCCTCCGCGCTTGTCCCTCTGTGTCGACGCAAGCCTCACCGGTTGGGGAGCTCACCTTCTACCCGCGTTCACCACAGCCTCTGACCTTTGGCCCCCAGATCTTCTGACCCGGCACATCAACTGGTTAGAGCTGAATGTGGTTTGGCAGGCCTTGCTGACGTGGGATTCTCAACTACGGGGCCAGGAGCTTCTCGTGCTGTCAGACAACTCCACCGTCGTCGCCTACCTATAGAAACAGGGCGGCACGCGCTCTCCCTCGCTGTGCATTCTCCTCTACCAACTGCTTCGCTGGTGCGAGGATCGGGGCATCCCAGGATCGGGGCATCACTCTTCGGGCCAGACACATTCTGGGGCATCTCAATGTTCTAGCCGACTCCCTGTCATGCCGCAGACAGCTACTCCACACCGAGTGGACGCTCCGCCCGGACATCTTCCGAATGATCGGGACCAAATGGGAGACTCCCATGATCGACCTATTCGCGACTCGTTGGAACCACCAGCTACCGCTGTTTGTCTCACCAGTTCCAGATCTGCTAGCTTGGGCAGTCGACACGCTTTCCATCCACTGGGACGGGCTCGTCGCCTACGCTTATCCCCCGTCGGTGCTGGTGCCCAATTCCTCCTCAAGCTCCACGGCTGCAACATGATCCTGTTCCTGATGGGGCCTACCCGGCACCGGCCTCCACGTGGCATGGGTGGGTAGTCCACTCGGTCCCTGACTGAGTGGGCTAGCAGACGGGTGCCATCTTTGTCCAGGATTAGGACTTGATGTCAGCAGATATGTTGTTCAGTCTTTTTCACTGGTCCTGTTTTTAAGGAGCTGTGCTTACCCAGGTCTTACCATGTTGGATTGGTCCTTAAAAATACGCGTGAGCTTTTGGTCCTTTGGATCCCAAGTGTTTGCCGTGCTTGGAGACCCGTGTCGGGGGAGAAGAGGATCCTGGTGGCTGAAACACTCCACTTTGGCCTTGACTTCTGCCTAAACGGGAGGCTAGTCGTACCGGCCTAGTCAATCGGCTCTTGTCACGTCGAGCCCTATCCCCCTGTTGACATGCGGGTTGTTATACGGAGCACCATGCTATAGCCTCTGATGCTGATTGGGTGCTTTACGCCAGTATTCCCCTGTATTCAACAGTGTGATAGAAGGCGGTGGCTCAAACGGTTCAATCGGGCTTACCCCCTTGAGTATATCTTTCGGGCAGTCTCCATTGTGCGTCGGCTGGAGACCCGCCGACAATTGCACTTTCCCTTGTTGGGCTCGGTGGCGGGCGGGGACCCCCGGGGGATGAATATCTATCATACTATAATATGGAAAATATCAAAAAACCAAAACTGGCACCAAAGCGGCACATAGCCACTGACATTGACCTTGAAAATGATAGCGACTCTGATTGTGGGGAAGCGACGCCTCAGGTTTCGGCCGTCTGGCCTCGCTTTCTCATTATCCACAGCAAAGTTAAAGAGAAGCCTGTTTCCAAGCTGCACCCTTTCCTGGTGGGGGAGACCCTCAGGAGCCGTGTTGGCAGGCCTGAGGCCCAGCGCCTCAGGTCTGGTGACTTGTTGGTAGAGTGCCGTACCCGGGCACACTCCAATGGGCTACTGAGGCTCTCCTCCATCGGAGACACTCCAGTGGAGGTCACTCCCCACAAAACAATGAATTCCTCTAGAGGAGTGATTAAAGATCAAGCATTGGCCGAACTGTCTGAAGATGAACTTGTACGGAACCTTAAGTCACAGGGGGTGACCTACGTCAGGCGCTTCATTTCCAAACGAGGTGGTAGGGAGATCCGTCTCCCTACCATCATCCTGACGTTTGGCACCCCCACAGCTCCTACTACCATCTGGGGAGGTTACTACTCCCTAAAAGTGAAAAAGTACGTCCCTCTCCCCCTTCGGTGCTTTAAGTGCCAAAAGTATGGCCATGGGCAGAAGACATGCCGCCAGGCAGAGGCCCTATGCGCCCGTTGCACTAAGCCCGGACACTCTGCTGAGTCCTGCACAGCCATCCCCCTGTGTGTGAATTGCCAGGGGGCGCATATGGCTTCGGACAAGAAGTGCCCTCGTTGGATCTCCGAGTGCAGGATTCAGCAGGTGCGTGTGGAGAAGGGGCTGTCCTTTGCGGACGCAAAAAAACTGGTTGACGGTCCTGGTGCAGCTGAGGCGGCGCCAAACTCAAATAACAACTTTGTGTATACTTTCAGTGCTGCGGTGGCAGGCAAGCGCCCCACCAAAGACTTCTCTTGTCAAACCCCAACTTCTTGGTTGGGGGCGGAGCCTCGGATCCTCTCACCCCTGGAGAGTAATCCTCCTCCGGTGGTGACGAGGAGCCAGGGAACGCAGAGGGCGGACGCTACCGGTCCGGTGGCACCGCCTTCTGCTGCCCCTAAGCCTCAGCCCCCACCCAAACCTGCTAGTTTGTCAACACCAAAGGTTTCTGGCTCTGGTCAGCCTTCTAAGGCCGCTAACTCTAGCGGCAGGAACGCTGCCCAGGACCAGAAGTCAAAGAAATCTATGGGACCGCCGTGCGCACGGGCCCAGAAGGGGAACATTGATGTCCCCCTTCAAAACAAATATGCTGCGTTGGAGGAGCAGATGGAGGGAGTGGAAGTTGTCGATGCTGCGGCAGCTCCACCCCCTTCATCTCCTAAGAACCAGAGGAGGCCCGGGAGCCGGCCCCCCTCTGTTTCTCCGACTCCTTCCAAGGCAAAGGACAAAGGGGGGAAAAACTCTGCACCCCCAGATAAGACATAATCATGGACTCTCTGCTTCAGTGGAATTGTCGTGGTTTTCAAGCTAACTTTGAGGAATTACGTCTTTTAGTCAAGTGCTATAACCCCTCAGTAATATCTCTTCAGGAGACTTACCTGAAGACTTCTGACCCTGTGTCCTTTAATGGTTTTAACGCTATACATAAAGGCTCTGATTCGGAGAGGCGCTCGGGTGGAGTGGCTCTTCTCATTAGTAGCCAAATTTTATGTAGCCCCGTTAGCATCGACACCTGTCTTCAGGCTGTCGCAGCTCGGGTTACCTTGAAGAAGACCATAACTATATGCAGTATTTACCTGCCACCATCCCTGCGGGTCTGTAGTAATGATTTTTTTAATTTAGTTGATCAACTGCCCCCTCCCTTTATTCTCATGGGGGATTTTAACGGTCACGCTCACCTTTGGGGTAGTGACCACTATGATGGCAGAGGTCAGATGTTAGAAGATGTTTTTTCTCAACTTAATCTATGTGTCTTTAACGATGGTTCACCTACATACTCTAACCCAGGTTCAGGATCTAGTTCTGTTCTAGACCTCACTGTGTGTGATCCTTCTCTCATGCTGGACTTTGACTGGAAGGTTCACGATGACCTGTGTGGTAGTGACCACTTCCCAGTAGTCCTGTCATCGGTCAGCTGTGGGGAGGATCCGCCGGTGGGGCGCTGGAATCTTAAGAAAGCTAACTGGCCTCTGTTTGCCTCCCTCTGTCAGTCTCGTATTACAGAGGAGGTGGTCATGTCATCTGAAGAACCTATTTCTTCTTTTACTACTATTTTGTTGGACGTAGCGGGTGAAACCATCCCTAAAACTTCCGCATCAGTCCCTCGAAAGCCGAGAGTACCATGGTTCAACGAAGAGTGCCGCAAGGCCCAAATAGCGCGCAAATCTGCTCAGCGACGTGCTTTCCGTAATCCGTCGCAAGTAAATATTTTAACCTTTAAAAGACAGAGGGCGAAAGCCCGTTACATTTTTAAACGTGAACGCCGTGCTTCCTGGAGACGCTTCGTCTCATCTTTAACTTCTCGGACTCCGTCCCAGAAAGTATGGAAGGCTGTTCGGAGAATTAGGGGCAGAGGTGGCTCGGCTTCTGTTGGCCATCTTAGAGATGGTGTCAGTTTGGTTACAGATAAAAAAGCTGTGGCCAATTTGCTTGCCTCCACCATTGCCCATAATTCTTCAACGGAGCATTATTCACCTTTCTTCCAGAGAGAGAAGGAGAAACGAGAGTCTCGTATTTGTGATTTTGAGTCCGATAACTCAGAAGACTATAATTACATTATCAGAATTGCAGCAAGCTTTGCAGAAATGTAATGACTCTGCTGCTGGCCTAGATACCGTCCACTATCAATTCCTAACGCATCTGCCTGAGAGGTCACTCCTTGTACTTCTCAAGGCCTTTAACCATATCTGGAGAACTGGTCATTTTCCGCCGTCTTGGCGCCAGGCTGTGGTTGTACCGATCCCCAAGCCGGGTAAGGATCCTTCCGACCCGGGCAACTACCGGCCTATCGCTTTGACATCATGTTTATGTAAAACTATGGAGCGCCTGGTCAACGCCCGCCTGGTGTGGCATCTTGAGTCACAGGGTCTCCTCACAGACCTCCAGTGCGGTTTCCGGCGCTTCCGTAGTACAACTGACCATTTAGTCCGCTTTGAATCATTTATTCGAGATTCTTTTGTCAACAAGCAGCATGTCTATGCAATTTTTTTCGATCTTGAGAAGGCGTATGACACTACCTGGAAGTATGGCATAATGTCTGACTTGTTGGACATGGGTTTTAAAGGGCACCTGCCCGTTTTTATTCACAATTTTTTGACTAACCGGTCGTTCCATGTCCGTGTGGGCTCCACCCTCTCCGACTCCTTTGAACAGGAGATGGGTGTCCCACAGGGCAGCATTCTATCTCCTGTTTTATTTAGTATTAAAATTAATAACATTGTAAAGGCCGTCAAGGATGATTCTGAATGCTCTTTGTTTGTTGACGACTTTGCTTTGTGCGCACGTGGTCGAGGACTTGCGTCCCTTGAGAGGCGCTTGCAGCTGTGCGTTGATCGCATCCAGCGGTGGGTGTCTCTCAATGGATTCAAGTTCTCGCCCTCCAAGACTGTTTGTGTGCATTTTACTAACCAGACGAAATTTTTTCCAGAACCTAGCCTGAGCATTGCTGGAGTGCCAATTAAGGTGGCCGAGGAGGCAAAGTTTCTGGGGGTCATTTTTGACAAAAGACTTACCTTCCGCAACCATATTAATTACCTTAGAACCTCTTGTCAGAAGGCTCTCGACATTCTTCGTGTCGTCGGTCGTACTGACTGGGGTGCGGACCGTACTGTCTTACTTCGTCTGTACCGGGCCCTTGTTCGGTCCAAACGGCTCTGTGGTGTATGGCTCAGCTTCCAAGTCTGTGCTACAGCGTCTGAACACAATTCACCATGAGGGTCTGCGGATATGTCTTGGGGCCTTCAGGACGTCTCCAGTTCCTAGACTGTATGCCGAGGCAGGGGAGCCTTCTCTCAAGCTCCGCCGCATCCGCCTCATGCTCAGCTACGTTCTGAAACTGAAGGCCCATCCAGACAATCCTGCCTATGATTGTGTTTTTAAACCATCGTTTGCAGAGATTTACGATACCCATCCGGGAGGCCGGATTGGACCTGGACAGAGTTTCGGAATCCCTGCAACACATCACTCCACCTTGGCTCTTACCAGTTCCTGACATCTTGCTGGACTTGACTGCCCACAAGAAAGACTCTACTCCACCAGCCATATACCAACAGAGCCTCAATGAACTGCTTTCAATTTTTCCTGGCTATTGTCGCATCTATACCGATGGGTCAAAGTCTGAGGATGGGAGAGTGGCTGCGGCCGCAGTGTCCTCTCGCCATCCTAGACGCCCATTTAAGCACCGCCTCCCAGACCACTCATCTGTATTTAGTGCGGAACTGCAGGCGGTTCTGCTGGCACTCAAGCATGCTTATCGATCTAGAGAAAGGAACTTCCTGATTCTGTCTGACTCTCTTTCTGCCCTGCAGGCCCTTCAGGGCACGGGAAATGACCATCCACTGCTGGTTCAGATCAGAGAGCTCCACGCGGACTTGATGAAGGAATATTATGATATCATTTTTATTTGGGTGCCAGGGCATGTTGGCATCGAAGGCAACAGGATCGCAGATTCTGCTGCCAACGATGCCCGCAATGACCCTGTCCCTGACTGTTTATAGTGATTTTAGACATGTGGCTAGTGCGTACATAGCCCGTGAGTGGCAGTCCGAGTGGGACAAAGAGGAAGCTAACAAGC
The DNA here is from genome assembly GCA_036245525.1 of Semisulcospira habei. Classification (NCBI taxonomy): domain Eukaryota; kingdom Metazoa; phylum Mollusca; class Gastropoda; family Semisulcospiridae; genus Semisulcospira; species Semisulcospira habei. The sequence goes on from BTPG01000003.1 coordinate 188,766,512, forward strand.
TGCATGAAGCCCTTCCTAAGTTGTCCGACGGTCTACCTTATCGCTGCGGCAGCCGCCGTGAGGAGACTGTCCTGGCTCGGCTCCACATCGGCCACACGTATGTTACGCACTCTTATTTACTTAAACAGGAGGAGCGTCCATGGTGTTATGCCTGCGACGAGCAGTACTCTGTTCAACACTTTTTGTTGTCTTGTGCTGATCTAATCGACACAAGGTATAAACATTTCACAGCAGACTCCTTGAAGGTTTTGTTCCGGGATGTGCCCCCGGACAAGATCTTCAGTTTTCTGAGAGAGTGCCATATTTTTAATAAGATTTGAGCGTTTATAGATTATGATGTTTCTATTATTTTGACCTTTTTGAGAGTCTTCCGACGTTTTCTTTAAAGACCTGTGCGACATTTTAGCCTGACATATTTTTAAGGTATATTTACATCATGTCTTAAGACCTTTCTTTTAGTCTGGCTGACCAGATTTTTACCCTTCCCGCCGTGAGATGGCCTTAGTTGCCTGCTCGGCGTTAAACCCAACTAACTAACTAACTAACTAACTGTTCCTGATGGCTCCCTTTTGCTGGACCAAGTCGTGGACTATGGACCTACTGAACCTAGCCACGTGCCCGCCTCTACAGCTCCCCACGCCTCACACGATGCTCAAGCAACCGCGACAGCCGCTGTACCATCCGTGCCCAGAGCATCTCCTCCTCCACGCCTGGAGGTTGTGCGGCAAGCCCTCGCCAACAGAGGCTTCTCTAGTGCGGCAGTGGATGCAATTGCTGCAGCCCGCAGACCCTCTACCAGACGAGTTTACAGGGCTAGAAATTAACTTTTTTCTTTGGGGGCCACCGGGCCCCTTGATTGAAAAATTTGAGGGCCCACAAGCAACTTTCGGGGCCCAACTTTGAAAAATAATGCAAACAAAAAACAAAAGAATTATTGACAATATAATAAGTAGTAAGTACAATTTGTCTGATAATCTAAAATAAAAACAATTGAATTTCCAATTTTGCTGAGTGATGTCATTTTTATTTGCCTTTTCTTTCACTTTCAAACATTACCAACAAAAAAGGGGAAAAAACACACACACACACATTCAGTGACACACATATTCCAGTGACTAGTGAGCCTGAAATGGCCATTAAACAAAATAGAAAAAAATCAAGTGAGTCTCTTGTATAATACTTTTCAGTTTTGTGACTGAGTATTGCACAATACACATCATTAAATTTTTAATATGAGTAACCTAACAAAAAATCTGACCTCAATGCACAAAAGTTCAAAACAAAACCATGAAAGGGAACTAAACTTAACAGTACTCTTCCTGATAAACTAAAGTGAAACAAACAGATTTTGCCTTTTCTTTTTTTTTTCAATCATCTATTCACATTACACTTATGTGCACTTGAGTTAACAGAAGTAAACTAAAAATACAATAACAAAAAAAAAAGAAAAACTATTACTGTGAGTGAGGGCACCGGTGTGGGTTGCTTCCCTTGGCCCAAATACGAAACTGCCGAGTAGAGCTAGCTGTAGCAGACGAATTATTTTGCGGGCCAAGCGGGCCCTTCGTTTTTCAACTTTCCGAGCCCGAAATCAACTTTGCGGGTTTTTGGCCCCGGGCCCCCGCTAATTTCGAGCCCTGGTTTATGAGGGAAAGTGGCGAGTGCTCTGTGACTGGTGTGCTGACAACCGACTTCCCCCCACGGATCTGACGATGCCCCATCTGGCGGAGTTCTTCCTCTGCCTTTCAACGTCCAGGGATTGGCTCCAATTACCATTCGGGGCTACCTTGCCATGATCGCTGACACCTACCGACACTTGGGCCGGCCCGACCCTGGTAGCTGCAGAGACCTCACTGATCTGATGGCCCACTTCGGTCTACGACGCCCGGCGCTGCGCTCGCTGTTGCCAAGATGGGACCTACCTTGGGTGCTGACGTGGCTCAACTCCGGCCGTTTTTAACCCCTGCATTTGGCGCGCTTGTCGGATGTGACTCGGATGACGTGCTTTCTGTTGGCTCTAGCCACGGCTTCCAGGGTCAGTGAGCTTCACGCGCTGTCCACACGCTCAGACTGCCTGCAGTTCCGGACGGACGGCTCCGTGCAACTGCTACCTGAACCATCTTTCCTGGCCAAGACGCGGTCTCCTTTGACGGCCCCACAGATGATGACCATTCGACCGTTACGTGTGACAGACTGTACCTGGGAGACCAGACAACAGGACCCAGTGAGAGCCTTACGTGTGTACCTGCGCCGGACCAAGCCTCTGCGCAGAGGACGTTCCCGCCTGTTTCTCCCTTTGTCCCCAGGTAGACATGACATCTCAGCCCAGACCATCTCATCCTGGATCTGGTGGGCGATCCGCTCGGCCTACCAAGACCTCGCCCAAGATGCAGCCAAACGTATGAACATCATGGCGCACGAGGTCAGAGCCATGGCCACAAGTCTCGCTTTCGACTGCAACTGTGCAGTCAAGGACATTGTGGCGGCAGTGGGATGGCGAGCTGAGAACACGTTTGCCCGCTTGTACCTGAGGGACCTCTCCACCCAGCGGCAGAACCTCTCGCTGGTGGGAGACATCGCAGCGGCGCAACACTCCCTCCCGGCACCATAGGCGACGTAAGTATCTTAGCTAAAATTATCGGGAGTTTGCTGCGGGAGGGCGGGTCTGAGGGCTTATGTTTGGGTGTTAGGGGCGCTCTAGCGGCACCCACCTCCTCTTCGGGATTCTTCCTATAAGTAATACCATCGGTAATGTGTTTTGAGAAAACAAATGAATTTTTCTTTAAAATGAATTTTTTGGAAAAATACTTACCGATGGCATTACTCGAAGGTCCCTCCCACCTGCCCCGCTTGCCGTCAGTTCGCTAAGTAACTAAACTGGGGTATGCCGGGTAATCTCATACCGGATGGGAATAAGGGGAGGCTACTCAGGTTATGGCCTGTTCTATGGTGCCCCTCTCCTGCCAACGCCCCTTATACGGACGCAACCAAATTTTTGGCTAAAATTATGCTAGCTAGGTAACTTTCCTATAAGTAATACCATCGGTAAGTATTTTTCAAAAAAAATCATTTTAAAGAAAAATTAATTTTAAAGAAAAATTCATTTTTTGCTGGTGCATTAACCTTATAGCTACCAACTTATTTTCCTACAAATTGCCCAGTGTCCCTAACTTTTTTAATTGAAACCAAGTAAAAAAGGGGGTACATATTTCAAACTGTAAGTATGATGTTAATTCTGCTTCAAAATGCAAATTTTGACATGATGTTGGAAAATACAGACAGTATATCATACTTTTGTCATTTTGAGTGTCTATGTGCCACAGTCTCTGTTTACCTGTCATATATCTCAGTAACAGGTGCTAAACCATACCTCTGTCAGAAATTCAATCCAAAAAACAACAAAACTGGTTAGAAACATACCAGCGACAGTCAGGAAGTCTCCACAGGTAACCACTCTACTCATTCCATCATACTGATCACGCACATATATCTCACGACATGCCCGCAGGTGACAAACAAGTAAGGTAGGTTTCAGAACTGTATTCAATTTTAAAGTTTTGGACATAATTCCATCTGGAGAAAATATGAGAACAAAAATTCTTCAATGTCAAAGAAACTCAACATAGGTCTAAACCATCACGTGGCCAGTACTACACAGGTCAGTCATCTGCCACATTACACAGGATTGTACAGGTAGCTCTCCTTCATCATCGATATTGGACTCAAATTTGGTAAGGTCTTCATTGTGCACCAAACTGACGCTGATGTCCAATTCAGAGTCATATTCTCTGCCAGAATTTGAATGAATTTCAACCAGTAATGCTGTAAATTCTGGGTCGATGACGCTCTCCATGATCAAGTCACGTTGTAAGCAAAACAGTCTCGAAAAACACCCAACTTTTGATTCAAAACAAACTCGAAAAGCACCCGCATGTAGTGGAAACGGAAGTAGGCATATCCCACAATGCATTGACTCCGTTTAAAGTTGGAATGGGTGCAAAATGAACCAGAACTGAGTCGAAACTGAAAGTAGGTATATACGGGGGGAGGGGGGGGGGGGGGAACAGGGCTGTACAGTCATACATGGAGTGATATGTCGCAGGCGGAACCGGGCGGAATGGTAGTTAAAAGGTTAATGAATGCTGGTTTTCTGGGTGCTACTATGTAAGCAGGAGTATTTTCTTGTTAACTTATTTTCCTGTAGTCAGGAGCTCGCATGTTGGTAACCATTTCTTTGTTGTGTTTCAGGTGTGTCAGAAGCTGTCTCACATTGTGGCACATGTGTCCCCAAAAGTTTCCTTTTGTTGCTCCCTGACTCAGTTTGCTCTTCAGCCATCAGAGCAGACCTTGAAGGACATGTGTGACGCATACCACCGCAAGACCACTGCAGGCAGCTCCACTAAGTCGCAGTGCTGCAGCAACTGCGCCATAGACCAGGGCCACTGCCTGAAGGAGGCAGATGAGGACAAGGAGGGGCGGGACATCAACATTGCAACGCTGTACGAGGTAGAGAGACTGTGTGGCATGCTGAGGCCTGCATATCTCAGCGCTGACAACGAATTCAACAATCTTTTTGCGCTCTGCAAACAATACCTGAGGAAGGAGACAGGCGAGGCGATTAAGCAAGGACTGCCAGCACTTATGCGTAACCAGATCATTCGCTCCTCACCCCCTGTACCTTGCATCGCGGGGAGCAGTGCAGGCCCACCCCCACAGTCCAGACCGAACATCCTGAGGGGAACGACGCCTGCTGGGGCCCAGCTTCAGGGTGCAGTTGCCATGCAGAATAACCCCTCACCTAGTAGAACCAACCTTGGAGCCAACCTTGTCCCCGCAACCCAAGCCGTTACTCTTCAGCGTGGTGTACACTTACCTGTGGCAGGCCAGGTGCTGCAAGGTGTGCAATCTGTTCAGCAACATAAGCAGCTGGTGTCCTCAAATGCCACTGCGAGTCAGCAGCATGCTGTGGCAGGTCAGAGTGCGACGCCACCAACAGGTGGGGTACAAGTGGACATGGGTCTGGTGCAGCAACTGGTCATGAAGCAGCTGTCAGCTGACGTCGTCCAGACACTGCTACAACTCATCCAGACTGGCAAGGTAAGATTTAATTCATCAGAATATTATAAGTTATTGGTCACAGGGGTTTGCTACATGGACCTTTGTAGGCCTTCGCGGTACATGGTTCCTTTGACCTCCCGAAGGCCTACAGGGGTCCATGCAGCAAGCCCCTGCTACCACTAACGTATTTGTTTGTATTCCTCCTATTTTCGTTAAAAAAAATCAAGAAGAAATCTTCCAACCTGGATCACGCCAGACATGACTGACATAAAAGTGATATACATTTATACATAATAACTTACGATGTAATTTAAAATCTTTCATGACGTCCAGTAGTGTGCCTGTTGTTTTGAACACACTAAGTAACTTGTACTTTGGAACGTTTTGGTGATCTTTTATAGAACAAAACTGGCATCCAAGATGCGTCAGAAAGAGGGCTATAAGGGTTTTTGTAGCACGGTGATGTGGTGCAGTTTGAGCTAAAGAGATTGGTCGTGTGATGTAGGGATTAAAAATATTTTCACCCCCTTATGCATGCTGCCACTGGTAATGTGCACAGTAATGGTGTCTGCATGCTCGACCCTGTTCATCCTGATACACTAATGCTTGAAGTAAATTTGACTATGATAGTTCAAGGGTTGTGCCAGAATAGCTTGGCTCCTGAGGCACCAAGCTATTCTGGCACAACCCTTGAACTAAATGCTTGATCTATATATGTAATGTAGCCTTCATAGGACAATAAGCAACTTTAAAAAGTCAGCCTCAGGATGCTTAAATTATATCACTATGTGCTATCGAATGTGTCCTTTCGTCTAGATCATAATTATCATCCAGTCAGTTGACTTCAGTTCTTGTTTTTATCAGTAAGGAGCGATGTTTGTGAATGGTTTTGCTGTGTCCTTTTATAATCGTAGTCATGGCTTTCTTGTCTGGATTTAACATGTTTAACCCATTTAGCCCCAGGACCCTGCAGCAGGAGGTGGATTGATCATGATAATTCAAGGGTAGTGCCAGATGAGCTTGGCATCTTGAGGCGCCAAGCTCATCTGGCACTACCCTTGAATTATCATGATCAACCCATCTCCTACAACTGGTACATAGTTAGACAACACCTCCACAAATTTGGAAATGCAGCCGTGGGGTTAAGAGGGTTAAGCCTCAATGTTAAAATTTATAATTCATCAATTCTGAAGATAGATGAACCTTGATAATATAAGGGTGGTGTTAGAATAGCTTAGCACTTTTCTCAGGCATTAGGTTTGAACTATCATGACTGTGACTTGTCTGGATACGTGGGCTGAATGGGTGAATATTTACTAATTAATTATGTGTTGCAGGTAACCCCACAGCAGCTCAGCCAGATCTTGACAAGTGGAAGTTTTTCCAGCAAGCAGACACAGCAGGCGGGCATTCCTGGAGTGGTACAGAAATCCACTCCTCAGCAGCATCCACAGCAACACTTGCAATTGCAGCAGCAACAGTTGCAACAGCAGCAACAACAGCAGCAGCAGTTAAGACAACAGCTTTTATTGCAACATCAGAAACCACAGCTACACACACAGCAGCAGCCACAGTTACACACACAGGAGCAGCAGCAGCTGCCGAAAGTTGGGGAGCCTCCAGTGTTGGATACTTCAGTACACATCCAGCAAACTATCATTCAGCAGACTCCGGTGTCTCACATGCGCCAAACTCTATCTGCACCCTCTCCTCTCCAGCCCAGGATCATGTCCAGTCACATCATGATGCAGCAGGCTCAGAGGACGCCCGTTATGTCCAGTCCCCAGCAAACTCAACAGCAGGGGCCTGTGCATCAGATTCGCCCCATGCTGCATGGACAGCCAGGTGTCGGCCTGCAGGGTATGCAACTCCCCAACACAATGGCGGTCTCACAGTCTGTGCAGCTCATGACGGTGCATCAGACAACAGCAGGGCAGGTACAAGCGCTAAGTGGCCAGGGGTTAAAGGTCATGTCCTCACCGCGCATGGTGCTACATGGAGGGTCGCACATGTCGGGAGGTTCTGTCTCTTCCAGCGCTCTATCACAGACCATGCCCCAGCAGGTCATCCATCTTCAGCCGCCTCTTGTAAAAATGACAGTAGGGAGTGCAGGATCCGTCACTCAGCCTCAGTCAACACCAGCTTTGCCACAGAAAACACAGCTGCCAGGTACTGTTCTCAGGCCCCCTGGTTCTGCTGGTCCCCAAAGCCAACCACAGACTTCCTCCACAGTTTCTGATGGAAATCGGCACTATCTGATTAACAACTTGCTGTTCACTGGAGAAGCCCAAAATAGCGCCTTGTCTATAGCACTGCCTGATTACTTGCCAGAAATCTCAGCTGACAGCGTCTCAGATACACTTCGAGCTCTCAATGACTCTCCCACCATTAATTCTGTGAAGACTAGGGTTTCAGAAAAACAGACCTCAGTGGCTGGACTGGTGCAGCATGGGTCGGTAACACCTGTACAGCAGAGCACAGCATCCATTTCACCACAAGGAATAGCAGCTATTCAGCAGAAACTGGCCATATTGCCCCAGCAGGTGCAGACATCTACAGTACAGCAAGAACAGGCCACACGGCCACAATCCCAAGCCCTGCCCTCAATATCCACCCTCTTTGGGTCCAGTAAGCAATCTCTGAACACCCCTGTCCCTAACAATCTCACCAGTGATCCCGTGCCAGCCCCCCTCAAACAGAAAGCTTCCAACAGAGGCTCCAAAAAAGCTGGAAGTGTCGACAAACCAGCAGCCAAGAAGGATTTGATATTGAACAAAGACGCGTTGACTCAGATGTTGAAGCAGGCAATGAAGTTGCGCATGGACCAGAAGCAGGCCACAAGTACAAGTGGAGCCAGTGTGTCCTATCACACCTATATCCATGAACCTGCTAACCTTCCAGAATCGGCCCCACAAGGCAGTACTCCAGTGGCCACTTCAGCCCCCTTGACTCAACAGCTTCAGCCGCCTCAGCCACACCCTGCTAAACTCAAACCACCTCCTAAGCCAAGAGCGCCTTCTAAGCCCAAAGCTAAAATTGCTGCCAAAGAAACTGTGACAAGTGTGACTGCAGGTGTGCTTCAGCAGGCGGGCAGTGTGGCTCATCAAGCACAGCTGCACACAAATCAGGTTTACCCTGCTTCTGCCAGCCAACCTCGTGCCAAGGCCGCTTCACTTCCTCAGTTTTCATTGTCATCTGGCCTTGTTCCCTCCGTACTCACTGTGCCTTCTCTTTCCACACTTTCCAATAGTGAAACTGGAAATGCTGCTTGTATTCCTTTGTCCAACCCACCAGTTTCTATGCTGCAGGATACACTTGCTGGTCTTTCCACACTTCACGCTTTGCTGATGGAGAATGAATTTCCCACAACCAGCACGTTTTCACATGCACAGTCCACTGTCTCATCAGTGAGTTCGAGCACAGGAGTGAAACCTGCTTCTACTGCTGTGTCGTTACCATGTGCTGTGTCTCCTCTCAAGTCAAACTCAGCCAGGTGGGCAACATTATGAGCCTTTAGGGATACACATTCTTTTCTTTCAATTTCAAATTCAAGTATGTAAGTGACAAAGTGAGTGTTTGGACAAGGGTGTGTGTGTGAAGGCGCAACACTAAGCCCGCTTCTAGGCAAAAGAAGGTGCAAGGTGTCGCATGAAAAATGGTTGGCAAAACTAATCTTACAGTGTTCGCAGAACTAGAAGATGCAACCTGAAAGATGATTGGTCTTCATAACTCATTCAGCCCAGTGCATGTATTTCCCCAATTTTGGAGGCATCATCTAAAGACTATGCACCTGTTTCAGAGATGGGTCGACCATGATAATTCAAGAGCAGTGCCAGATGGCGCCAAGCTAATCTGGCACTACCCTTGAATTATCATGGTTGACCCATCTCCTGCGGTAGTGCATCAGGGCTGAATGAGTTAAGCAAATAGGGTTTAGCATTGAGCCTTGTGTATATTTTATTGCATGACCATTTCACTTGTGGTCTTTTATCAAGCATATTGTTTCTGACTCCATGAGCTGAGACTATTGAGTGTGAAATGTGTTATCACTTCAGTTGAAAATAGTTTGAAATACAAAACCACAGGTGACCGTTGTTTTGCACACGTTGGACCTGTTGTCTGCAACTCCCCACCCATAGACATTAGACATTCGCGCTCATTCACTGCCTTTACATCTGCCTTTAAGATCCACCTTTTCGATACCTCAATAGAGCTCAGTTCTGTACCTGTGTGTTTGTCTGTGTGTGTGTGTGCGTGTGTATTGCAGAATCCTTTGTTTCTCTGGCTTTATGACCCCCTCCACTCCCACTCTTTATTTGTAAAGCGCTTAGAGCTTCTCTTTTTGGGGAGGATAATCGCTATATTATATAAGTAGCCATTATTATTATTAGTAGTTTTGGTATCAGACTGTCTTGACCCATTTCACCCCAGGTCCACGTTTCCTACATTTTGGAGGTGTTGCCCAGCGACTTTGTACCAGCTGCGCTAGATGGATCGACCATAATAATTCAAGGTTAGTGCCAAGCTCATCTGGCACTACCCTTGAATTATCATGGTCGATTCACTTCCTGCTATGGGATGTCGGGGCTAAATGGGTTAAAGGGAAACGATTGTGATTTTCCTTATTTGTCAGCCCTGAAAGTCTAAAATTTTGCCCACAAGCCTTTGGCTAGTGACTTCCAAGTTTTACTAGCCAAACTGAAAATGTTGCTAGCCAAATTGAAAATTTTACTACTGAAAACAACCCAACGCAACAATATAATGTACCACAAGTGTTTGACGCCCAAATTTAGAGTACTTCCGGATTGAGGACTGAAAAAGTACAGATCGGAAAACGCATGTATCGATAGCCAGACCTGCCAACCACTACGATTTCGCCGTATTTTCCTATGCCAAAGTCCCCAATACTACGCTACTATGATCATTAATGAAATTCTACGCTGAAGAATCTATTTATCTAAAACTACCCCGTAGTCTTGCTGACCGTTGGGGCACCACTGATGACTTGGCAACCAGCTCCCTCCATTCCACTCTGTTCTCTGCCATTAGTGTGTCGCATATGATATGGCTCAGCTTCAGTCCTGCCCACTCTGAGATGTTGTCCTCCCATCTTTTTCTCTGTCTTCCTCTCCTTCGTCCTCCTTGCACAGTGTCTTGCAGGATTGTCTTGGCAATCCCTGCTGATCGTGTGACATGCCCATACCACTTCAGTTTGCGTTTTTTCACAATGGCTAATAGATCTTCATAGGGCCCGATGGCTTGGCCGATTCTGCTTCCCACTTCCTCGTTCGTGATATGATCTTTGTACGAAATGCCAAGCAGCCTTCGAAAACATCTCATTTCAGTGGCTTGTATTTTCCTTTCGAGGTCTGCTATGAGGGTCCATGACTCACAGGCATTCATAAGAACACTGAGATGACAAAGGAGCTCATCAGTCTGATCTTATAATAATAATAATGCATAGCATTTATATGGCGCATTTCTCATATTTATAATATAACTCGATGCGCAGAAGCAGAGTGTGATGTTTCTGTCCTTCCATAATTATGGTCTTCAGTCTTGTCAGCGCTGTTGTTGTCTGCGCAATCCTGGACATTATTTCTGGTTTTGATCCTTCATCTGTCACAATGGCTCCTAAGTATTTGAATTTCTCAACTGTTTCCAGTTTTGGGCCTCCAACCATGATTTTGGTGCCTATGCCTTTGGTGCCTATGCCACTGGTGTTATTGGTCATCAAGTTGGTCTTCTCTGCGCTGATTTCCATTCCAAACGCAATGGCTGTACTGTCCAGATTTACCACCAGCTGAGCTAGCTCCTCCTCTGTTCCTGCAAGGCCATCAATGTCCGCGAAGCGCAAGTTCTTGATTGTTCTGCCTCCAATACTGACAGTTCCTTCATGATCTTTCAGAGCGTCCGTCATGATTCTTTCCAGGAAGATGTTGAAAAGAGTAGGTGAGAGCGAGCAAAACGGTTTTGATGTTGTTTCGCTTTGTAGTCAGTAAGAGCATGCGGTTTGGGGCCAATGAGAACGAGCGGAGTGAACTTCCAGTTTTCCCAGCGTGCATCATTTCATTCACAAAGTGCGTCAGATAAACAACGGTCTGAATCATGCCGAAGAGAAAGGAACCCGAATCGAAAGCGTACCGCCTGAAAAGACGAACGATCACTATATAAAAGGCAAATTTTTGTCGTGCTTTGATTCTAACAGACAATAAAGTTGTGTTGTATTGAGAAATTTCCGTGTGTCAAGCAGTGTTGAGCGAACAGTAACTTACGTGCTAAACTACGCTTGACGTCTCCAAAACTACTACCACTTCACTTGTCCCAAATTCTACTACCATAGCTGTGTAGGGGTTGGCAGATCAGATGTCAAATGTGAAAAAATGTTTTAACGCACTCGCCAAAAATGTCTCTATTGCTTGCTTAGTATTACGAGAAGTGAAGGCTGAATGTTCGGGCACTTTCGGATTTAGGACTGAAAAAGTACGGATTGGAAAATGCACGAGCGCACTCGCATTTGGCGAGTGGATTTTTGTTTAACTTGCCAAAAATAAAAATCTCTTGCCATTTTCAGGGCTGTTTGTCATGTTTTGATTGCATGTTTTTGACTCCTGCGTGTATGTTTGTAATAGGTTGACAGTTGTGTTATGTTAAGATATCTTTTCTACTCTGTTTCAGTTTTCCCAGCTACAATCCTCAAACGTCGCAATCTGCGAGTGCTGCACCAATGCTGTCTAACAATGCTACACCCACCTCTCAGCAGCTGCCTAATTTGGGTGCCAGTATTGGCTTGCATGGACAGGATGTCATGCAGATGAGCAGAGCAGACCCACAACTCCAAGCAGCAATGCCAGTGTCAAGCTTGTGCACTTCTGCTGCATCCTCATTCACTGCACCAATCAGTACTATCTTACCTGAGGGTGGCATTATCGAAACCAAGGTTGGGGAGAACAGTGAAGTATCAGTGGCCACATACCGCTGCATTATCTGTGCCACAGCCTTTATCACATTAGATGCCCTGCGTCTGCATGTCAAGCAGGTCTGCCGGCCGGGAATTAGTCATCCGGGACTGGGCGATCGCATGGCCCTCAACAAAGCCCAGGCCACAGAGGCCGGGCTCGAAACCAGCACAGTCTTCCAGTGCATGCGCTGCTTTGAACTCTGTATCAGTGAGGAAGGCATACGTCAACACAAACTAGTCTGCAGCAAGGCGACGAAGCCTAAATCCAAAACAAAAGCCCGAGCTCGGACACCAAAGCTGAAGCCCCCAAAGACAGAAGATGAGTGTGCGACGGAGGCACGAGTACTCGAGCTGCTCAACAAGTGCCTGGGGGAACACCGCAAGGAACTGGAGGAGAACAAACTAGCTGCTGCTAATGGGGGTGCTGACTCAAAACCCAAGAAGAAAACCCCCAAGAAGAGGTCTTCTGTGAGTGAACGGTCACCAGCAGGGCAGTGTAGCACAGATGAAACAAGTCTTGTTGCCTCAGAGGAATTTCCAAAATCAGAACTACTGTGCATTGGTTCTGAGCAGGCTACAGGTGTGTTTGTTAAGCATGAGCCTGTCACTGGGGAAGGCGTTACACCTGCTGTACTATCAGATATGAAAGTAGAGAGCGAGAAGCCAAAACCCAAGAGAAAGTACTATCCGAAGAAAAAGAAACGGCCAGAGGGTGAAGAAATTGATCCTGAAGCAGGGGAGGAAGCACATATGAAAAAGGAGCTTGCAGAAAGGAAGACATTTAAGAAAAAAAAGGAGAAGGAACTTCCAGGGCCCCCTTCTCCAAAATTCAAAGAACTAAGTGGCTCTGGTGGCCGCAGCTTCTTCAAATGCTTGAACTGCAATCAAACTTTGTGCTCAGTGGAAAATTTCATGGAGCACTGGGCTACATGTGTGTTGAAAAAGCCGCTGCCACCTCCTAGGAAACGACCAGCAAAGAAATCCTCTGTTTCTAAACCTGATAATGACACCAAACCAGAAGCTAACAGTAGCGTCACAGTTAGTACCAAGAACAATGCTGATAAAAGTGTGGAGGTAACTGTGTTTTTACCTAGGGCTGAAATGAGTAGTGGGGAGCAGTCAACAACTGAGGCTTCACAGACAGCATTAGACAAATCTTGTTTAAACAGTTCATCTGATGAAGTTAAATCTGCTCCAGTGCCAGAATTAAAATTAGACGAGCTTGTTGCTGAAGACTCAGCTTTGGCTGTCATTGAGGATGCTGTTGTTTCATTCGAAGCAGTTTTTGGGGAGGTTGTCAATGAGATGGAAGTGGTGACTGAAGACGTTGCATCAAGTGTTCCACAACAGACTGCTCCACAACTGAAGCAGTCTATTGTGGTATTAGAAAAGGTTGACCTGTCTAAGAAATTCACGGACTTCAATAAGAAAAAGACTAAGGGTGCTACCCAGGCTGAAGAGAATAAGGAGCCCAAGAAAACATCAAAATCTCATAAAGAAACTGAGAAAACTGTATCCAAACCTAGCAAAGCCTCAAAGCCTTTGCAGAAAGGTCTTATAAAAAAACCTGTGAAATGCCTGCATGACAAAGTATTGATGCGCAAGAAGTTACGTGATAGGCGCAAACTGAGACAGGGGTTACCTTGGTTTGTCAGTGAGTCTGTTCGAGCTAAAATGAACACTAGTCGTGCTATGCCCAGAACTGTTCAGAAGGAGGCTTCATCACCATCCTCGGAGAATAAATTCTGCCATGTTTGTTGTGTTGGGTTTTCTCGGCGTCTCGTCTTTATTCAACACTTGGCAGGAAAACATGTTCTCCCATACACCAAACGTCGGCTGGGAGACACAGCATCTTACTTCTGTCATCTGTGTCAGAAGGTGTTTCCTCACTACACCCAATACATGGCTCACATCATGTGTCATGCCCATGCCATTGAGAAGAAAATGCAAGACATGACATCTGCAGATTTTCTCTGCACCCCTGGCCGCAGTCGAAGAATAGCTAATCAGAGAGGTGTACCAGGAAAGAATGCAAAGAAACATGGTCGCACAAGCCCAAAGGGGGAGATGATCATTCGTGCAAGGGGGCGTCGTAAGAAAGACTTGAAGGACAGGAGTTTATTAAAGCCAGAACTAAAACTTTCACCAGTGAAAGACCAGAGAAGCTCTGGGAGAGCAGCACAGAAACAAGCCTTAAGTAAAATATACATCAGCTCTTTGGGAATACCAAATATGGTTGAAGAGGTGAGGGAGAACAAGAAGCGTAAGCTTGTTGCAGATGTGAAGGACACATCACCGTCTAAAAGATCAAAACAGAGAAGCCACAAGGAGACAGATTTACCCGCAGAAGAGGACACGGAGCGCAGTACCAGTGAAGTTGAGGTGGGAGAGGGAGGGAGTGACTCCAGCTGGAAACCTGACTGTACAACAGAAGATGATGCTGAGAGCATGGACAGGGCCAAAACAGAACAGCCCAACACCTCCATGGCCAAACAGAAGGTGGCAGAGTACAAGGCAAGTATTGAATCATCTGTGGAGCAGACAAGCAGTGTTGCTCAGCAGGACACTCAGATAACTGTTCCCTTCTATTCTGCTGGTTCTAGCACTGCCAGAACAATCACTTCTCCTCCACTGGCCTCTCCAAGAGCCCCCACACCCACACCAGCTACATCCAAAAAGCCCTCTTTTTTGGACTCCTTCATGAATTTTATCAGCAACAGGACTGTAGAGACACCAATGTATATTAATCGTTCCCGTCGCCGTTACACAAGTTCTGGCAGCAGACAAGAGGAAGTTCAACAGACTTTGGCTGAAATGCGGCGCAAGAGTTATGAGAGCCAGCAGCCACTGGTCCAACCACAGCAACCACAACCAGTAACACAACTATTGACAGCAAAACAGCCACAGCCAGGACAGCAACCTGAGTCAGCTACAGTACAGCTGCCAGTACAGACCACCACTCAACCACCATCTCAGCTGCTCCCAAAGATGCCTTCACCTCGAGCTGCAGGCTCGAGGTCTCCCAGAAACACAGGTCCAGGGAATGCTGCAAGGAAAGACGTTGATCTTCGCGGTGTGTATTATTATGGGCAGTATATGGAACAGCTGACCAGAAGGTGCTCTGTTGACCTTGGCTCCAGGGTGAAAGATGCAGAAAAGGTGTTAAATAGCACAGAGTTACCTGTTCAAAATAGCAGCACAGACACAGTTTGTGAACAAGAACATAATGGTACAATGACCAAGCAGACCCAGCAGACTACAGTTTCTTTAGTGGCTGATAGTGAATCTAAAGGTGCATCAGCTGGTCTTCCTGGTGATGATAGAGACCCTGCTGGAGGCATCGTGCTGAAAATGACCACTGAAGAAGGCGGTGCGGATGTTGTGGAGATTCAGGTTGATAAAGAAGTAAGTTTTGTCCTTCCCAGCGACGAGGACGTAAGCCAGTTGAGACTTTCTCCAGATCGAGTGGAATGTATCTCTTCTGCTGCTTTGGTCTTTAACATCTCGGAAGAGAAGGCTGAAGGTAACAATCCAGCAGGTGAGTTGTGTGTTGAAGGCACACTCTCTGTTCTTCCAATAGAGGAGATTAGTGACATTGTGCCTGAGCAGTCTGGAGATGAGGGTGCCTGTTTTGACAAAACACCTGAAGCAGAAAGTTTGCAGAGTGCTACTGAGTCCCATTTGGTCACAGTTACTGTTACTACAGATGTCGCTGCTTCTCCCTCAGAGGGAGAGTGCATCCAGTTTGCTTCTGCAGAACATGGAATGGTGCAGGATGCTTTGGAGTCTGTTGGTGGCCAAGTTTGTTCGGTTGATGATGGTCAGGCAGAGTGCAGTGAGGGAGAGCAAATCTCTGCTGCAACTGACCCTGTGTCCCAGATCAAAGTTTTTATAAAGAAAAATGAAAGTGCACTGCAGAACGACAGTAATGGAGAAACAGCATCAGACAGACAACAGCATCAGACAGACAATGCCATTGTTAACAGAAGTAAACAGGAATCGCCACCAGTGAGCCTGTCTGAAGTCACTCAAGGTGGCGTGACTTCAGAGGCAAAAGAAAGTGTTGCTGTTGAAAGCTGTCCCGAGTCAAAAGAAAAATCAGGTCATCAGCCAAGTGCTTTGTTAAAAGAAATGTATGAAGAATCATCCACCACTAATACAGAAACCCCAGAGAAGGGTTGTGTGTCTGAAAAAGATCCTGTAGACACCCAGCAAAACTCTGAGGCAAGGCATGAAAATTTGCAGATTTCACATTCAGAACCGCAAGACATGTCTTCAGTAGTGAGCAGCATGGGAACATCTGAACAAGTAATTCTTAATGTCCTAGGTTTTGAATTAAGTTCAGAGGCTATGGAACAACAGCCAGACGTGTTACTACAGCCTGAAATGTCCTCGCAAGAATCTGCTCAAGTCAGTCAAGTCTTAGAAATATTTGTAACTGGAACAGGTGTTACTCCTTCCTTGTGTAAAGTTAGTGGAAGTTTGGTAGCACAGCTCTCGCCCACTGCTGCTGTAGTGGATAATGCTGAGACAGATGATGCAGCAAAAGATGGCCCAAGAAAGGTCCAAGAGGGAGAAAAGGAGCAGTTTGTTGAAATTGCTGCTCAAGAGTTGGACATGGACAAAGACAATTTTACAGCAACATCTATTTTAGTGCTGGACAACTTGGATAACAATCCCTTGAACCCTGTCTCTTTGGAACAAACTGTTGATATGGAGTCAAGTGTAGGGACATATGAAGTAGGATCTTCCCTGCCAAATGCAGAAACAGAGCAGGCTACCTGTGATGGCAGCGATCAGGCTGTTGGTGAGGCTGCTTCAGATAATATTCAGAATAGTGAAATTTGTGTGCAACATGTTGAAGCATCCGTCACCAGCAGCGAATCAGCTGAGACAGAAGAATGTCAAGACGATACCACACTTGCCTCCATTGCTCAGTCTGGTGCAGACGAGGACTTGTGCTCACCTACATCACCTCTTGCTGTTCATGCTGGTGTAGGTGTAACAGCAACACCTAATTCTGCTCCCCTTAAACCATATTGCAGTGTTGATGAAGTTATTGCTACTACTGGTATTCTGTCTGAGGTCACTTGTGAAGCAGAACTACCTGTCACACTGGTAGGTGACCAGCAGTCTGTCAGAAGGAATGAGTGTGAACAAGAAATAACAGTAGAAAATGAGAAATATGTGACCGAAATTCAAACTGAGAAAGATATGACTGTTGCACTCAGTGACAATAAAACAGCAACTTTACGAAACACGGCATCTGGTTTGGTTTCAGAAGAGCTGACAGAACATGTGGATGCTAAAGAGTCCAAGGCTGAGGACGCGAGTGTGGGTGAAGATGAAGCAGATGCAGAAAAAATAAAGCAAAAAATTGTCAGTGACGCTATAGAACACTTTGTTGACACTGTACAAAGGGACCATCAGTTGCAGGAAAATGAAACTCAAGGACAGTTTGAGCCTAAAGTGTTAAGTGAAGAAGTGAATAAAGAAGATGTTGAAATAATAACAGAAAGCAGCCCAGATCTGCTGGCAGCTGACTTAAGAAAAGGTTCATATGGTGAAGGCTCCACTGCTGTTGTTTCCTCTTCTGGTATTTCATCGTCAGCAGGGCGTGATCGTAGTATGGAATGTATGATGGACTTTCTTCAGAGGACGGCATTTCCCATGTGTGAGAATCACGAATCACAGAAGATGGGTAAGGTTTCATCATTAACGGAAGATAAGACAGTTAGAAACATTGAAGGTGATGCAATATTGGTTCAAGTGGATGAGGGTGTATCTGGAGAGGAAACGGTGCTGGAGGATAACAACATTGAAGACTGTATGGAGACTGGAGAGGATGTAGTTAGGATTGTTGATCTACCTGAGGACACTTATCCAACGTCTGCAGATGTTTCCATTGAGTCACACACAGGAATTGCTCAGGAGCACACTTCTGTTCAACCAGAGACAGAATTCACACCTGCACATGTTCCTACTCAGTCTGAGACACATGTCACTCTGAGACAGATAGCTGTACAACATCAGAAAAAAGATATCTCTACAGATATTTCTGTTGATCCTAAAACAGTCATTATACCTGAAGACATTTTTCTTCAGCATGACCTCGAAATCAAATTTGAAGAAGTTCCTGTTGACCCTGCTGAGGAGTTGATACGTGCTGAACATGAACCAGAAGAAGCCAAAATTTACTCTGCTCTGGAAGAAGCACCTGTACCATGTGAGTATCACAGTGAAGCCAACAGACACTCTGATGATGAAGATGATACCCAGGCTTTTGAATTGGATTCAGAAGAGGTGGTTCTTGAAGCTGATGCTCAGGACTGTCTTGCCCAGCCAGTGCTTACAAAACAGCACAGCTCACAGACCAGAATGAGCTGTGAAGCCTCAAATTCTAATGCTGATACCAATGACACTGAAAATCAAATACAAACTAGCACTCAGCCAGAGGAAAAGATATGTCTCAAGGAAAAGGGGAAATTTAAGATGGAAGATGTTGATCTTGACAGCAGGCCAGTGGTTGATAAACAAACATGCTCTTCAGTGGCCATAGTTTTTCTTGACACACATAATGGCACTAACGTGTCAGAGCAAGCTCCCCAGGGAACAGCGCCTGTCGGTTTAGAGTTGAATGAACTGTCAGAGGAGCAGGGAGTTGAAAAATGTTCCCTTGCTAAACCTGCTGAAGACTCGGATGAAACAGATGCAGAAGCTCTTCCTGAGTTGTGTATTGTGACTGAACCAGCACCACAGAAAACTGCCAGCGCCACTACTGATGAAACAAAAAAAGAGATTGCTCAGCAGGTTGAGAAGATGAAGGTGATACCAGCACCAAGTGGCAGCTCAGTTCAGGAAACTGTTGTTAGTGCTGTTTGTGACAATATGAAAGTGCAGATAGTCAACCTCACCAAGAAAGCGCACAAACCACATGTCCCAGGCGCCGCCATGACTTATGTAGTCTCTGTAGATGTTAAAGACCAAAATGTGGGCCAGAAAGCTGAGGAAGAAGACAGTGCTGTAGTTTCCCCAGTACGTAAACCCTTGCAGGGTGTCAAGTCACTGCGCAATATCATCAAACCCAAGCCATTTGTGTGGGAGTTGGAGGGAGTGGAAGATCCATCACTGCAGGCACGCAGTGAGCGAACACGCAGAGCTTTCAAGGAGCAAGCTAAAGTGGCACCATTTACTTGGGACATGGAGGAGAATGTTAAAATTCTGGCTTCCGGGCAAAACAACAGTATGGAATGCTCACCTGCAACTAAACCTGATGCTGCCAAGATAATGGCTTTTACTCTTCACAGTAATGAAGGTTGTGACCAGAAGACGGTTGAAAGGCAGAGCTCAGAATTTGCTCCAGTGGACACAAGTTCTAGAGTAACCACAGAAAAGGCAGAAAATCTTGCTGAAAAAGTCAGTAGTAGACTATTTACAAGATCAGGACAAGCAAGAAAGCAAGATTTATCAGCTCGTGAAGTTGGTAACAACCAGAGGAAGGTGCTTGGCACCACCTCAAGTGCTCCTATTTTAACTCACACTGCTATGATTGCACCTTCTACACCCAGGTCACGTAGAAGAAGAACTGCATCTGTATCACCTGATAGGCTTCTTGGAATTTCACCTTTGTCAGATGCCAGTGATGAAGTGATGCTACTGAACCCTTCTGACACCAAGGGTGAGTCTCCCGGCAAAGACCCACTCAAGAAAAATAATGATTTGAAAAGTTCTGTTTCAACAAAAGTCGCTGAGGCTTCTGAAACTCCATCCAAATTGTCCACTGCAAGAGTGGTTCAAAACAAGACAGAGGCAGGACAGAAGGCTTTAGCTGCTAAACCAAATACCCGATTGAACCGTTGCTCAGCACGTAAACGTAAATCAGCAACTAAAGGAGAGTCTGATGCCAGCTCAGGTGCTGAAAAAGGTGACGTCGGCACTCCAGTCAAGCCAAAGATCATGCGAGCAGAAAGCCAGGATAGAGTCTTGAGCACAAGGTCTGGTAGCAGTAAAAAAATGATGCGAAACAGCAGTAAGGATAAACCAGACAATATTGAAACTGACAACACCACTAACATGAGTAGTACTAGTAGGAGGGTGAAACTGCGGGAAAGTGACATTAATGGGAGTCAAGAGGATTCAAAATCTGCTGACAAAACCTCTATTGCTACTGTAAGTGGCAGGTCAAAAATCCAGGCAAACAATAAGAGAGAAGACCAAAGGGAACAACAAGACCCTATTCAAACACCAGACCAAGGCCCTCAGACTTTTGGCAAACTAGTTTATGAAAGCAAAGAAACAGTTGAAGAATTGAGACGTGCAAGCAGGCCATCAGACACAAAAGGTGACATCAAAGGCGGCTTGCTGCGGACTGGTAGCAAGGACAGCACTGACATTGAAGTGAGTGGTCGCATGAGCAGGTCTCACCACAGCAGAGACGGTTCTTTCAGCACTGACACTGAAAACACTGCAAGGGCATTGCGGTGTAATGAGAGTACCCCAGACGTAGAATCTCCTCGGAGTGTAAAGTCATTGCGCACCACAGAGAGCACTCCTGACACAAATTCTCAAAGCAGTAGCAAGTCAAAAGTAAGCTCAGCAAACTCGGAATACATAGATGGTTTGAAGACGCTGCCAAGCAGAAGAGACGGTGCCAGTAAAGCAAGTTTGATAGGTAGCAACAAACCTTCCCGCAACAGGAATACCAACTCACGTAGCGTCAACTCACTGAAACTGGACAGTACACCAAGTGCTCAAAAGTCCCCACGTGACCAGCAGCGTGCTGCCAGCTTGGAGCTGAGAAGGAGTGTCACAATGCGGCGCACTAAGGACAGTCAGATCACAAACAGTCTGGGCAGTGCCACGTTGGCTCAGAGCACACTTAACCGTCTTGGTACAAAACATCAGACGCGCTCAAATATTTTAAGGAAGAAACAGTTACCAAATCCAGCTGCTGATGGCAGTCCAAAACCCAGTGTTAATTGTGAAGCTTCTAAAGCTACTGATAAACCAGATAGCAGAGTTGAGTCAGAGAAAGAAAGTTGTAATGACAGTGGCAGTAGTGATGCAAAGTGTCTTGGCTTCAGTGGTCCGAGTGCATTGAGGCCTCGTCGCTCTAGCATTGTGCGTTCAACAAACAGAAACAGAGCAAGGTCTCTATCACCCCTGAAGAAAAACCACAATCCAGCATCAGCTATTTCAAAAAGGGAAAAACTAGACATTATGACACCAGTGTCTGCAAAACGAGAGAGAGTCGACACTTCTCCAGTCATCAGCAAAAAAGATAAACTTGACACAGACTCTTCTCCACCGTCGTATAGACAGGACAAGACAAAGGAAACTGAATCGATTTTGCCTCAGCCTGAGGTGCGTTCCAAACGACCTTCAGATCAGCAGCAGCAGCATCCACAACAAACTGACATACGATCCAGAAGACCATCCTCGTCCATGAAAGCGAGTCCTTTGTCATCTCCCCAGCAAGATGTGCCCCGTCGGAGCCAGCCAAAGCCAGAAGGTCCTGCAATGGTTCGTCGTCGCCAGGGATCATCACCCTTGGTGACTAGCCTCCTGCGGAAGAAGCCTCGCTTGCACACAATACAGACTCCTCAGCTAGAGGTCATTCGAGTGGACCCTGTCATGTCCAAGTACTCTGACCAGCACAGGCGGACACGCTCACATGACCCCTCGCTGTCCCCACGCACAGTCCACACACGCATGTCAGCAGAAGAGTATGAGGCTGCCAAATCATCCTCGCAAAAGTCTGCACCGGCCAAACCAGCATCAGACCAGAATTGGCGTATTGATCGCCAAATTGCAAATGTTGCCCGCAGGGGCATGTCCAGACAGCAGTTTCCGTTTGCATTTAGTCGTGCACGCAGCAAGAAAGACTGAAAATAATTTGCTGTCCTTGTAAAAATGAAATAGGGGGGTATAGACACAGTCTTTGTTATGTTTTTAGAAAGCTGTTTTAGAATATAATTTTATGAGTGAAGGTTTATTGAAAAAGAATTAATTCCTGCTAAGATGTCCCATCAGGCATTATGTGCAGTCTGTTTAAGTGCCATAATTGTTTGTTGCACATTCATATTCATTTTAAGATGAAACATTTATTCATTCTCCTTTTCCTGAAACGTAAACCATTTAGCCCTGCTGCTCTACCGCAGGAGATGGATGGACCATGATAATTTAAAGATAGTGCCAGATGAGCTTGGCATCTGATGGCATCAAGCTGATCTGGCATTACCCTTGAATTATGGTCAATCCTTATCCTGCATCTGCTAAATAATCATTAGGTTACATTAAGGTTACATTAGTAACTCATTCAGCCCGACACACATATTTCCCAAATTTTGGAGGCATCATCTAATGACTATGTACCTGTTGCAGGAGATTGATTGACCATGATAATTGAAGGGTAGTGCCAGATTAGCTTGGTGCCGACAGGCACCAAGCTAATCTAGCACTACCCTTGAATTATCATGGTTGATCCATCTCCTGCTGTAGTGCGTCAGGGCTGAATGGGATAAAGTGATGTGCTCGATGGCAGCTTTTGAGAGATAAAATTTGCCGATGCAACGGGTTGTCGGTAATGTCTTGCCTCAACTATGACTTTTCTCACCCTTCTTTCTACAATCCAAGTGGGTAGGCACATGTACGACTGGTGTTGCACTGCCTGTTGAGGGAAATGGTGTTGCACTGCCTGTTGAGGGAAATGGAAGGAGCTCTTCCCCCCCCCCCCCCCCCCCCCCCCCCCCCCCCCCCAGTAGGCACATGTACGACTGGTGTTGCACTGCCTGTTGAGGGAAATGGAAGGAGCTCTTCCCCCCCAGTAGGCACATGTACGACTGGTGTTGCACTGCCTGTTGAGGGAAATGGAAGGAACTCTTCCTGTGTACAATGAACAAGAGGAGCACAAAAGTGTTTTCTTGTTGTTGCAACATTCAGCCTTCATGATTTAACTTTGCCCTTTTGTCCAGTGTTATTGTAAGACATACTAACACTGTTTATTTAAGGAAATATTGCAAACTATAAACCACTTAGTACACTTTAAGGTTGATTTAGGAGTTCTGTGAAATGCCAGAGTTTACTTTCAGTTAACCCATTCAGCAGTGACGCACTACAGCAGGAGATGGATCGACCGTGATAATTCAAGGGTAGTGCCAGATTAGCTTGCCGCCTGTCGGCGCAAGCTAATCTGGCACTGCCCTTGAATTATCACGGTCGACCCATCTCTTGCAGCTGGTGCATAGTCATTAGATGACGCCTCCAAAATTTGGGAAATACGGCCGACGGGCTGAACGAGTTAAGACCAACGCTAATCTCTATGAAAATTGTCCTGTAGACAATTGCATTGCCATAGAATGTGAAAATTGATCCGCTTGTGCAGGTAACCTCTGATACTGAAGTCAGTACTGTTGGTTCATTGACTAGGTGAAGATGTTAACTCTTTGGGTGTCAGCAGTTTTACTAGTCGAGATGATTCAAGCAGGAATCATCTCGACTAAAACTGTTAAGGCGCAGATCCACGGTCCGTTCGTGTCGTGCGACTGTGCGGGACGGTCGGCCGCCTGATCGGATGTCTGACGGGATGAAGCGCTCCACGTTCCCGCATAGCCCGACCTGCAGATACCACTACCTGCTGGAAATTCCAGACGGGGTCAAGGTCTCTGCTTTGGTAAACAATGGCGGATTCACACGGCAGCAGCGCCATTTTTCAAAAGAGAGGGGTGTGCGCGAAACTCGCAATGTGATTGGTCATCCGGTGCCAGCTGTAGACTCCGCGGGATGAAAGTAGCGCCAGCCTCTACTCGTCCCGCAGCCCGCGCGATCCGATGGTGATGTCAGAAATCTGATGGTTGCCCTGGTGACCCATCAGATCGCGCACAGTCGCTCGACACGAATGGACCGTGGATCTGCGCCTTTACCGACGCCCAAAGGGTTAACTTTCACTTTTCCCTTTAACCTTCACTGTTCTTCGCTAAAAACTAAACATCAAGTACATCGTTAGTGTCATTGTACCCATACCTTGTATATCATACTTTGTTCATAGTGAAACTTGATTTATGTTTTGGATTTTTCCGCACCATACTCTTAATCTAGGACCGTAACACACAGTAGGTCATGGGTGTGAGCGCATCCATACTTTTATGTAGTGAGTTATGTAGGTCACTTCAATAAAATATGTGATAGAAACCCAAGTCTTTTTTTTTCCCCCACCCGGGTCTGCCCTGGGGGACTTGGGTGGGGTTAGGTACTTTTTAGTTCCCAGGGTCACCCTGGTCAGCCCCACAGGGTGAGTTTTTCTCTTTATTCTGGGGCATGTGTTTCTGTCTACCCGAGGTCCATTCACCTGTATTTGCCTTTTTAAAACTCTCCCTACTGTCTGCACTGCCTGTAGCTCTTGATATTGGATGTGTGTTGCTCAATGGTCTTAGCTTTATTTAGGCCCCATGTGTTAGGTTTATTTAATGTATTTGACCGGCTGGCGACATACATTCAATGTTCTGTTTAGTTGTTTTTTTCACAAGCAGTGCAGGCACGTCCTGAGAAAGCCTTGTTGCTGTCGGGACGTTAAGCAATGTACAATCAATCAATCATTTTTTTTTTTTTTAATGATTATCACAATACTGTTGATAAAGTCTTATTTTGATAACTGGAAATAAGTATGATTTAACCCGTTTCATTCTGATACACCCATTGCTTGAAATCAATAAAAAGGTGCTGCCAGAATAGCTTGGTACTGGAGGCGCCAAGCAGTTTTGGCACCATCCTTGAACTGAAACAGTTGATCTATCTCCTGCTGTGAAATGTAGACTTCATAGGACAATAAGCCAATTTTACGAAATCAACCTCAGGATGTAATGGGTCAAACACAAACACAAAAATGCCTTTCTGGGTAGGTGCACACTCACAAAGAATGGTGAAAGTTGACTGATTATGCCTGGGAATTTTGCAAATGTACAGGACCATATTCCTGCATCTGCCAGCTAGCGTGGCCTATTTTGTTGCATTTTTGATTGTTAAAAATCTAATGTTAACCCTTATCATTCGGAATACACCAGTGTGTCAAAAAGGTTTTGACTAAAATAGTTCAAGGGTGGTGCCAGAATAGCTTGGCGCCTCTAGGCGCCAAGCTGTTCTGGCACCACCCTTGAACTAAGTCTGTTGGTCTATATCCTTAACTGTAAGTACTTTAATGTAGCTTGCATATGGCAATGTACACATTTGAAGCTTTTAGCCTCGGTATGATGTGGGCTAATGTGAATCTTTCCCCTCTGGGAGTAGTGGAAACTTGTAATCACTCAACCCCCTTGTGTAAGCAGCCATTAGTACTGTGAACAGGGAAAGTAGAAGTACCCTTTGCTGTGAAACTAAACAGTGCAAATGTAATGATGGTGTGGATTTGGGATTTTTTATGGAGTCAGGAAAACATCTGTTGCCATACTTCCTCATGTCTCAAGTAAAAATGCCCCAAACAAAAAAATTGGGTGACCCCTTAACAGCCAACCAATCCACTCCATTGCTCTACCCTTGCACCATCAGCGTTGATCATTTCCTGTTGCTGTTTGCAGGACTGAATGATTGACAGTCTTTTTTAAAATGTGGCTATGTGCGGTATGTCACGAATGATCAGTTGTATTTTTCAAGTTAAATTTGCTCATCAGTTCTGTAAGTGTGCCTGTCTGATTTTGTTACGTCATTGTGTGATCCGAACATGATTGTGTGTGGCTGTTCTGTAAGTCATTTGTTTGCGTGTACAACATAGATGATTTTCTTTTTAAGCGTTCTGATTTTCTGCCTATCCCTTTGCTCTTAAGTACACATACAGCGCCGAATGGACACAGTTTATGTTACATGCCATGATTACATCCCAGTGTGCAAAGGCCATCAGGCCACTGTTGGCCCGTGCACAGCTATGCGCGGGCCAATGTCGGCATAATGGCCTTTCGTGCATTGGGATGTTATGTTTGATCTTGCTACATGAGTGGCTTACTTCCCTGGCGCCAAGCTAACTTGGCTTCATCCTTCAACGACCAAGGCACCCCACCCGGGTCTGCCCTGGGGGACTTGGGTGGGGTTAGGTATTTTTTAGTTCCCAGGGTCACCCTGGTCAGCCCCACAGGGTGGGGTTTTCTCTCTATTCTGGGGCATGTGTTTCTGTCTACCCGAGGTCCATTCACCTGTATTTGCCTTTTTTAAACTCTCCCTACTGTCTGCACTGCCTGTAGCTCTTGATATTGGATGTGTGTTGCTCAATGGTCTTAGCTTTATTTAGGCCCCATGTGTTAGGTTTATTTAATGTGTTTGACCGGCTGGCGACATACATTCAATGTTCTGTTTAGTTGGTTGTTTTTTTTCACAAGCAGTGCAGGCACGTCCTGAGAAAGCCTTGTTGCTGTCGGGACGTTAAGCAATGTACAATCAATCAATCAATTCAACGACCAAGGCACAGTATTTGTAGACACTTCGCCTACTTGTCAGTCATGATTAGCCCATTACATACTCCCCACCCGGGTCTGCCCTGGGGGACTTGGGTGGGGTTAGGTATTTTTTAGTTCCCAGGGTCACCCTGGTCAGCCCCACAGGGTGGGTTTATCTCTCTATTCTGGGGCATGTGTTTCTGTCTACCCTTTGTCCCTTCACCTGTATTTGCCTTTTTAAAACTCTCCCTACTGTCTGCACTGCCTGTAGCTCTTGATATTGGATGTGTGTTGCTAAATGGTCTTAGCTTTATTTAGGCCCATGTGTTAGGTTTATTTAATGTATTTGACCGGCTGGCGACATACATTCAATGTTCTGTTTAGTTTGGTTTTTTTTCACAAGCAGTGCAGGCACGTCCTGAGAAAGCCTTGTTGCTGTCGGGACGTTAAGCAATGTACAATCAAACCATTACATACTGAGGCTGATTATTATTTTATTTGCTTATTTTCTTATCAAGGGTACATTACACATTAGGAGACGGATCAACCATTTTTGTTCAAGGGTGGTGCCAGAATAGCTTGGCGCCAAGCTATTCTAGCACCACTCTTGAACTATCACAGTCAAATTTATTTCAAGCAATGGGTGTATCAGGATGAAAAGGATTAGTGATGGATGGTGCTCACTGTAGGATCAGATCTACTGTAGCCCATCAAAACCGCAATACACAAATTTTGGAGTTGTCATCTGAAGACTGCAGGATACAGATTGACCATGATAGGTCAAACGTGGTGCCAGAATAGCTTGGTGCCCATAGTCGCCAAGCTATTCTGGCACCACCATTGAGCAATCACGGTCAATCAGTTATCTCGCAATGGTGTTTCAGTGCTAAATGGGTTAGGAAGGTGGAAGACAGGAAGTCCATTTTTGTGAAAAAGATTTGTATTGTCGTTTGAAATGGGAATGCACATTTTAAACCCACAAACAGTTTACTGTACCACTCTAAGAACAAATATCATTAAGTGCCATACATCCCATGATTTGCTGATTTTGCTGTAGTCCTAAAAATCTGGTCAAGAGACAAGCCATTTATCAATACCCTAATAGGGCCTTGGCGGGAAACGGTCAGATTTCAATGTGTCAAGATCCAACATGCCGACTGCATGCATTTCTGTGCTGTTTCAGATTTGGCCAGCTTACTCCTTGTGAAAATAGATCTTTGTACGCATGTAGTACTATGCTGAATATATGTAAGGTACATTTGGGGGATGTAAAATCAATCATTTCATGAAAATGTTATGCTTGTACAGCAAATCTTTCAAGATTATGTGCGTTTCTTGAAAGTAAATCATGTCAGGTCTGTTTGTTCTAAGAATATTTGTTTTAAGAATGTAGAAAAGTAGGGTTTTTTTTTGTTTTGTTTTTTTATACGAAGATACTTGCGAAAAACGTGTGCTTCATTATCAGACTTCAGTCCATGAAATCTTGCTTTCCACAAAAATGGACTCTTCTGTCTTTTGCCTTTCTTGGGCAGAAATCTATGAGTCCCCAGGGAGGACCAAATGTTCTAGGACCCTAGTAGCCTTTCGGACTGCCATCCGAGTGAAATTTGAGTCTATTTTGTTTCTTCTGGGAGGGAGCTGTCATTTTTTTCTGTTGTGAATTTTTTATTTACCTGGTACCATTTGGCCCCCTGGAAACATGACTGCTTTTCTGGACAAGAAAGCTCATCACAATAGGTGACGGGCGAGTGGATTTGGTCCTTCCTTGTCCTGCTTTTACTCATCTGGAACAGATCTTGTGTCTAAGTGAACACTTTAGTCACTTTAACTCATTCAGCCCGACGGCCATATTTCCCAAATTTTGGAGGTGTCATCTAATGACTATGCACCAGTTTGCAGGAGATGGATCGACCGTGATAATTCAAGGGCAGTGCCAGATGAGCTTGGCAGCAACAGGCGCCAAGCTAATCTTGCACTACCCTTGAATTATCATGGTCGACCCATCTGCTGTAGTGTGTCAGGACTGAATGGGTTAATGGCATTTTAGGTACAAATGGGATGGAGCTTGTATAGTGTAATGTAAAATTGTATGGTGTTTTGATGAAAGAACAAGTTGATCTCATAAAGTCAGAGGCAATATTTTTTAGCCATTGCGCAAAAGTTCATTTTGTGTACTTCCCGAGGAACTAGTGATTATGACACCAGTCAAATAAGTGATAAGTTATTTTCCACATATTTAAAGCTGGCATGTTCTCTTAGCATAAATGAGAAGCAGTATGAAGGTTCGCTTAGACTTGTAATTTGGTAGCAATTAAAATTTAAAAAAATGTACAGCTGCTGATTACATGGTACACCTTTACTACTTGTGCACATTTACTCAGCGTTTTCTTGAGATCTAGTATTGTATTCTGTTTACAGCAGTTTGTGACACTCTGTTGATGTAGGTTTTTGCAGGTTGTTGGCAAAGAAGTCACCCATGAAGTGCACCTGGTGACATTTCTGCAGCAGTCCTTTATGAGACTGAAAATGGGCGCTTGCACAAATCCATCAACTGGCTATGAGTTTCTTCAGTTGCAAGTAGTTATGGTACTGTATGTGTGTGTTGGACTGTGATTTTGGACCTTACAGTTCTTGGCCGTAAGATGCAAAAATCAAAGAAAACACGTGCAGAAAAAAGTTCTGCATCTTCGTTTTTACTATGATGTTGGAAGGGCAAATGAATTAGATTAAAAATTGTATTCTTGTGTAAAATGTAAAACCTCGATGTATATCCAGAAACAAAGCTGTGAATATGAAGACAGACAAATTAACAGTAGCATTATCCATGTTGGCTGAAACCCTATGATGTTATTATATTCCTGTGACATTTCCGTACATCATAACATCTCCGTGCTAGTTTGATCATTTAGAATAATACCTGTAGGTACTGAAATGTACAGAGGAGCAAAAGAAATGCAAAATTTTTGGAATCATCTGAAACACTTAAGTGTTTCCGATGATTCCAAAGTCACATTTCTTTTGTGCCTCGGTATACAAATGGCTTTTACAAGGTAAAATAATGCTCATAATAAGCCTTTGTTGCCTGCAGTGGTTTGTATCTGCCTCTTGTAAATGGCAGGTTTTTGCAAGAGTGTTAATGACATATTTCTTCTTTGGAACTTAATTATAATTATGTGTTTGCTTTCTTTTCTGGTTGATGGCCAGTCACACTGTTTGCAATGCAGACTATTATTTTTGAACTGCCACAATTAATTCAGAAGTTGACTTGTACATTCTTTTGCTGCAATTATTTACCTTCAAATTGAGCCTTTGTTTGTTCGTGTGATTGCATGATTTTGTTTCCTTTCTTTTTCTCGCAGGATTTTGCCACAGCTGTATGTGTGAAAGTGTATTTTTGTACCTGTAGAAAGGAACACATGATGCTTGTGCTGGTGTGTATATCTTGTTCATTGATCTGCGTAGATCTTGCAAGTTCAGTGATGGTAACACTGGCAATTCTGTGGCAGCTGTTTCGTTTTTGGGTGGTTTTTGTTTTCAGTGCATTAGTACTGTTGCATTTTTCATGTTTGTTTATGTGAGTTGAACTTTATGTTGCAGTTGAGAAATCTCAGCATTTTGTGATTGCGTTTTAACACCATTTGATGTAACCATGTTGTACAGTTGTGTATGCATAATTATCAGAAAACGAAATATAAGTGCGTCAGTTATTTCCATGTCTTTTGGGACTGAAAGAATTTCTAGTTCAGCAGCGGCATGTGTGAGACAGTGCAAGTGAAGAGGAATGTGTATGTGTGCGTGTTTATCATCAGTAGGTGTGTAATAGGAGGAGTTATTTGTAACTCAGAATCAGGCAGAATAGAAACAAGATCATGCATAGCTCTATTACGGCAACAAGCCCGTTGGCAAAATAGGCAGATTTTCATAAAATCTGCCTTTTGCTGGCAAGAATCTGTTCTGTTGGCATCTTTGTATTGAGAGAAATCAATCCTAATAGCAATAACTGCAGGACAAGGGAGTGCCGCATACATGTTGTTTTCTTTTGGTCTTTTCTGATTCATTTCTAGACAGACTTCTTGACTCCCATCGTTAAACCCGCTCAGTGCCAGCTGACGCAGACTTTTGTTTCTGTAATCTGTATTAATTCAACATAAAAAACTCCTAAATGTCCCAGAAACATGGATTTAAAGAGACATCAGCAAGAGGCTTAGATCCTCATGAGCCCTCGCAACGGCGGGGGCTCATTACGATACATACCTCATGCATTCAGGTGCTGTTCATATTTCCTCAGAACTGAATGGATAAACATTTTTGCTGCACAACGCGGGTAAAAATGTCTATTTTAACTTGTAACTTCATTATTTATAGAATCTATTTTCACAAACTTATGCGAATACCTTTAGCATCTTATCACATATGTAATTACTTTTGTTTATTTTTCTAAACTAATGTGTAAACATCAAAGTTACATTCCTTATCAGTATGTCATGGGTAGAAATTGCACCACGCAGTTTGTTTGCATAGACTGCCACATTGATTGTATAGCGTAATTTTTACCCTTGGCATGAACCTCTGAAAGACTAGACAGGGTGTGGATTGACCATGATATTTCAAGGTTGGTGTCAGAATAGCTTGGCATCTAGAGGCGCCAAGCTATTCTGAAACCAGACTTGAAATATCATGGTCAATCTGTCTCCAGAACTGTGATGTAGACCTCGGAGGATATCTCGGAAATTTGATAATTTTGTCCTCGGGGCATAAGGAGTTATGGTAGTACATCACTGATATTCACATTGGTTGTGAGCAAAAATTTCCCCATATGATTTACATAGACTATGCCACATCCATTGTATGGTGTGATTTCTACCCATAATGTTTGATTAAGTACAGTCAGGTCCTGATGAGAACAACTGCAAGGGGTGGGATAAAAATCTAATAAAAGATACTAAGAGGAATTTGTACTAAGCAGTTTGAAGGAAAATTCCATCTGCTCTCTGAAATTCCTAGTACTTGGATGTTGTATCTTTTCATCTCGCTAGCCACTTGAGCTGCTTTTCCAGTTTCATACATGGTTCGTACGTTCCAAGTTCCGATCTTTGTTGTTGCTTTCATCGTCAGGAGATTCGTCGGCTGGTTGGCTTCCGTGAGGCTTTCACCAACCCGCGTCATCTGTCCTCCTGTAGAGGCATCTCCCTGATTCAAGCGCTGGTTGGATTCTTCTGTTGCTTTGGTTTCTGTAGCTGGAGGGTTTTTACAGGGTGGGGTTGCTGGCCCCACGCCCAACCCTCCTCCTTTCTCACCTGGGCTTGGGACCGGCCATGGCGGAGTTAGGGAAACTAAACACTAACCAGAATTTGTGTTTGATGTTGTTCTAACCCTTATCATTCGGAATACACCAGTGTGTGAAATAAGTTTGACTGAAATAGTTCAAGGGTAGTGCCAGAATAGTTCGGCGCCTCTAGGCACCAAGCTATTCTGGCACCACCCTTGAACTATAGCCATTGGTCTATATCCTTACCTGTAAGTACTATAATGTAGCGTGCATATGGCAGTGTACAAATTTGAAGCTTTTAGCATCAGTATGATATGGGGTAAAATTACATTAGCTAGACTCGGCTGTAGTAACAGTAAAAGGTGATGTAGCAAAGGTGAAACCATTTATTTGTAGTCGCCTCAAGTTGTGCTTACGTCGACTATGAATCAAACAGTTTGAGGATGGGCGTTGCGATGTTTGTCTAGAAATGATAGTATGTGAACACACCAGTTGTATGTTTTATTGAACCTTTCGCAGCTGGAATGCACACCGACGCACCCAAAATGAAACGGAGCAGACAACAGTTTCGTTTTCCCTTGTCAGCTGTTGCTGCTGATTCTGCTGCATTGTAGAATCAAACATTATAAAGTAAACACAGTATGTGTTGGATATGTATCATGGGGAAAAACTTTTGTACGATTCAAATGTGTACGGCAAAATAACCAGACACCTTAGCGGGCTGTCACAAGTCCAGCTAACTGATGCAGCAAACTGTGTGAATAGATCGTTTTATTGTGGAGTTATTAACCCATATCATACTGAGGCTAGAAGCTTCAAATTTGTACACGGCCATATGCAAGCTACATTTTAGTACTTACAGTGGGTCGAATGGTTGTTGTGATGCGCCTAGTGTGGTAGTGTAGCATCTGTGCTTGTCGCTCTCGCTTTCAGCTCCCACCGCTGGCTAGCAGTTCTGCGAAAAGGGGAGCAGAGTATGTCAGTCTCTCCCTGCCAGTACACAGCCTCTCCAACAACAAGCCTCATGTAGTGCCTCTTTGTGGTGACTCACGGTAACCGAGCACCTTACGGATTCGGGCTGAACTACAGAGGACTCGGAGGAGGTCTGTCCCCCAGACATGCGGCATGCAGGCCCATGGATGTGTGGACAGGCCCTGAAGTCCATGAACCAGATCCCCTGCTATGGGTAAATAGCCCCACTGCCTTGTGGGTGCCTTGGGAGAGGCAAAGGCTAGGGGAGTAAACCCTATACAAATCCGGGCAGGGATGCTTGATAGCCTTGGTTGGCAGATCTTCGAGAAGAAGGAAAACCCTGAGGAAAAAACTGAGTAGATCGGCCCCATAAGCCTTGGTCGGTAACCCATTTAGGAGACGGACACTCCAAAACTAAACCATCATGTGCTCCGAGGAAAGGCCTTTTGACCAGGAGTTAAGGGTGAGGTAACCCCAAGTGCTGAAGACAGAGGTACTGGGCTGCACAGCGCACTCTTATAAACTACAGTACCACGCATATACAGCCATATGACACTTGGAGATGGATTTAACAGAAATGGTGCTCGCCCTGTGGAGTCTCACCAGGCAGGTGCAGTACCAGGCTTGCGCCTCTTCGGAGCCCACCCCCAGCGACTGGAAGACCTTCCCGATTACTGTGGGAACCACCAGCTGCTGAGGGAGGAGATATTGCCGAAGCCTGCCACTCTACAAGAGAAACTACGGGCCTGTGGAGGCGCTACAGAAGACCACAGATTTCATTTTGAGAGCCAAACTCCAAGTGTGACGGCATTCGAGAAGAAGAAGATAGTACTTACAGATAAGGATATAAAACAATGGCTTTAGTTCAAGGGTGGTGCCAGATTCTTACTCATTTCCTGTATTCCGTCACTAAGTGCACTTGAGAAACGCGTGCTGCCTATTCCCTCGGTTCGCACCTAGCTGCCGACCAGGTCAGACGTACCCTCATTACTTGCCGCCTGTGCCTAGTGACCGACTTTCTCTTGTGCCGCGTATGTTGAGTGTCGTGTGTACGGTGAAGGAGTAATTTTTCCCTGTGTGGATTATTGGTATGTGTAGCTGTGGTTGTGATGTCAGATTTAGAAGATATGATTTCGGACGACAACGTCTTAGACGTGGATGAGGAGATTTCGTTTGGCGAAGGTGATTTTCCAACTCCCCTGCCTGACCGAGTGTCGCTGACACGTGAACAGAGCGAAACGAAAAGTTTTGCAGCTCTCTGTAAAGCGGTGCAACTTTTCACCGAGAAGGTTAGCACTTTGGGAAAAAACCAAAAGGCCGCAGGACACCCAGACCCCTGGTCCTTCAGCTAAACGCAGACGCCTTTCCGTCTCCAGTGCCAGCACCGCTGGTGGGGAAGCGGAACGGCGAAATGCAGAGGCAGAAAATATAGAAAGGGAACTGCTTGATGCAGGGAGGACTGAAACAGAGGAGACTATAGGAGATGATATTTTTGCCGATATGGAGGCAGCCTTTGCTGTCTCGAAAGAGGTGGGACCACCGGTCCAAGAAAGGTTGGCAAACCTACTTAATTCCCATTTTGGTTCCAAGCTGCCGCATGCAAATCTCCAAGAAAAGCTGGAAAAGTACAAAATTCCCGAAAACTGCAAAAACTTGAGTGTGCCCCGCACAAATGAAGTGGTGTTTCGTATGCTAAAACCCCACACGCGGCAGGCAGACGTACGAATGTACAATACTCAAACTACCTTTTCTAAGGCAGCTGTCACTGTGACCTTGTGCACCGATAAGCTTCTGACTGTAAGGGACAGCTTGACCACACCGGGGGTCGACCTGACCCAGGTCAGGGCCTCAATCTCCGATTGTATAACAAATCTTTCGGACGCGTTGGCTTTGGCTGGACATGCCAGCGAGGACCTCTCACAGAAGCGCAGAGACTTGCAGTGACCGTGTTTGCCACGCAAAATTGCCGGCATCTGTGCTCCGCACCTGGCAATGACCTCCGAGTGGCTCTACCCTCATGGCACAGATTTTGGAAAATCACTCCAAGAAGCCTGTGAAACGGTCAAAATCGCTCAAGATATGCGTAGTCATGGCTGGCATCACAGCCAGCCTCAAGCTGGCAGGACCAATGGTGACGACTCTTTTTTAGGCCGACACAGAAAGGGCTGGAAGTGTGGGTGGGGCGGAAAAGTCTACCCCAGTGCGGGGAACTTTCCCTGGAAGTTCTAGACAAACACCTGCCACTCCCCACTACAAACGAGGTCAGTACTTTTGAACTGTGCATACCTTGGGTGCGTGAGTACCTGAACAGGAAACATTTGTCCATCAAAGCTGGCCAGATTGGTACAAAATTGAAATTTTGGGGAACTCTTACTTCCGACCAGGAAGTGCTAGAAACGGTCATAGGTGTAAAACTTAGTTTCGATCAGATACCTGACACTAAGCTTTGTTAAGCACAGTTATATTTCAGTGAAGCAGAAAACAAAACGGTGGATGCAGAAGTCGAAGACCTGCTGTGAAAAGGGGTCATTAAAGAATCTTGCAATGAAGCAGAGCAATTTGTCTCCCATTTTTCTCGTAGAAAAACGTGACCATACCCACCGGGTCATATTTAACCTTCGCTCTCTGAACAGAGACATTGAGTACCAGAAATTCAAAATGGAAACCATTTATACTGCACTTAATCTTGTCACTAAGGACTGCTATTTCGCATCGATTGATCTTCAAGATGCATACTACTCCATCCCTATTCATACCGAATACCAGAAGTACCTAAAATTTTGCTGGAGAGACAAATTGTATTGTTTCCGAGCAGCGTCAATGGACCTTGGCCCGATAACCAGGAAGTTTACGAAACTCACAAAACCAATCCTGGCAAGGCTACATGATTTGGGACATTCATTGACGACGGCCTCTTAGTGGGCAAGACAAAAGAGGACAAAGTTCAAAATGTTATCGATACGATTAGACTGATGCAGTGGGGTTCACGGTCCATGGTGACAAATCTCAATTCTTACCCACGCAAGAGATTACATACTTGGGATTCGTGATCAATTCTACAGACATGTCGGTGAGACTGACGAACGAACGTAAGCAAAAACTGAGTGAAGCGTGTTCCGAAATACTGAGAAAACCAGTAGCCAAAATTAGAGCAGTAGCTTCTGTCATAGGACTCATGGTAGCGAGTTTTTTGGTGGTACCCCTAGGCCCCCTCTATTATAGGACCCTCGAACAAGGCAAAACCCGGGCTCTCAAAGAAAACAAAGGAAACTGGGAGAAAATCATGCCTATAACACAAGACGCGGTTCTTGAGCTGCAATGGTGGGTTGATAACATCGGACACCAAAAAGCTCCCCTACAGAGGGAATACCCTACCGTTATGCTGAAAACAGATAGCTTGCTTTCAGGCTGGGGGGCTGTGGTTGATGGCACTACCCGAACAGCTATGGGTCTTTGGAATAAAAATGACAAAAAGCAACACATAAACTTTCTTGAGCTTAAAGCTATTCTCTATGGGTTAAAATCGCTCCTATGAGAGATGAGAGACATACATGTGCGTGTACTGACAGACAACACCACGGCTGTTGCGTAAACAAGATGGGCACAATGAAAGCGAGTTCGCTGAATTAAGTTACTCGAGATATCTGGATCTGGTGTGACCAGATGAGACTGTGGCCGAGTGCAGCACACATACCAGGTACCGAGAATGTAGAAGCAGCCCGTCTGTCCAGACAGTTGCACAGTGACACAAGAGTGGAGAATTGACCCTGAACTCCTTAAAGAGTCACTCCGGTTTTTAAATGTCAGACCGTCAGTTGATCTGTTTGCATTCAGAATCAATGCTCAGTTTCCCAAGTATGTATCTTTTCTTCCAGACCCTGGGGTTTTCGCTGTGGACGCTTTCTCCATTGGTTGGGGTGATTGTACTGTTTTTCCCCCTTTCAGTCTGTTACCGGCGTTCCTGGCAAAGATAACAAGGACAAAGCCAGGGGAGTTGTAGTGGCACCAGTGTGGCGAAACCAGATTTTTGGGCTGGTGCTGATGCAAATGCTGGTAGCAGAACCAATACTGCTGTCGGCAAGAGAGACTTTGTTATATCATCCAAGCGACCTGACACAAAGACACTCTGTGCAAAAAAACTCAAACTACTCATATGCAAGGTGTCGGGGATAGATACAGAGGTGAGGGATTTTCTTCAGATGCAACCAATATCATCATGTGATCGTGGCGACCGGCCACCCGTCGCTTGTACGAAGGATACATCACTCGTTGGAGACGGTACGCGAGTGAGAGATCAGTGGATCACGTTTCGCCACCGCTAGCCGAGGCAGTCAACTTTCTTGCGTCATTGGCACTCGAGTTGTCCTATAATGCTATAGCTACAGCGCGGTCAGCACTCCGCTGTTATTTGTGTACATACGATGGAGTACTGCTAGGATATACAGAAGTAGTTAAGAGATTTATGAAGGGTGTGTTTGAGAGAAAACCAGTGTTTCCCAAATACCATAGCACATGGGATGTGAATGTAGTGTTGGACATGCTGAAGACGTGGGTGCCTCTTAACAAACTTGCGTTCAAAGAGCTCACTTTAAAACTTGTAATGCTTATCTCAGTTGCTTTGCTCTCTGAACAGAGGTGCCAAACGCTACGAGCGCTAAATGTTACCAACATGCACTTGTCAGAACGCAAGTGTATATTTTATGTATCTAAACTCAGGAACCCATTGAACTTCATGCTTTTCCATCAGACAGTTCTTTGTGTGTGATTCAGACGTTAACCTTTTGACGACGGAACGCACATGTGTGCGCGAAGCAAAGCTCCGTTGCCGACGGGACGCACACGTCGCTGGCCTTGTTTCCCATTGCCGACGAGGTGCACACTGTGCGCTGGATACCGGTATAACGGGCAATACCGGCAGTGTCGTCTAAGGGAAGCAACCTACTATAATATTTGAAACACTCATTTCTGTACTGGTTGAGTGACTTTTCTTGTTTGTATGGGCTGAAACCAACGAATCAGAAGCTCTAAAACAAAACATCCCCATCTGCGAAAAAAATGGCGGATTTTGGTGTAAAAAAGTTTATTTGTGAAGAAACTTTTCTGTTGTGCCTTTCTTTCTGGATTATTTACTGGTGACACACTAGAATATGTCTCTGGAATGCCAGGTGAGTTGTAATTTTCACACTGTGGATAACTAATACACTAACAGCATGTTTTCAGAACCCAGTGCAAATCTGTTTTTGATTTTTGGCTTCTTACACCATCTTCTTTATACACCTGTAAAATTTTAATAATACAAAATATTTTCCTCAGCATAGTGTCTGTGAGTTCACCTTGAATTGCTTTTTCCACAGATACCAAATATGTTGGGGTATGATAAGATTTTTACAACAGACAAGGCCAATGAAATGTGTCAAAATTACTACGGTAGCAGGGAAGTGAGCCAAAGTAAGGCATACGCTCAGGGGGAAAAACCTAGCTCCGCCTCCGACCCTCTCCACCTCCTCATCCCCCGCACCAAACTCAGCACTTTCGGCCCCCACTCCTTCTCAGTATACAGTCCATCTACCTGGAACACTCTCCCACTCTCTCTCCGTCAGAAACACTCGCTCGCCTCCTTCCAGTCGGCCCTCAAAACTCACCTCTTTCAACAGTTCTAGCACTATATTACCACACTCCCCACCCCAAGCTGACCGTCGTAAGGTATCTTCACTATTTGTGTTACTGGAGTCATTGTCTAAAGCGTGCGCGTGAGTGCGCGCTTAGAGTTATAATTATTATAAGATAAGCGCATTATAAATACCGTAATTATTATTAATTATTATTATTATCCAATTTCAAAATGCTCAGAGGAACTCCTAGGCACCCCCTGAATGAAACACCTCCCCTAATTTCAAGCTTGTATGTACGCAAACTTTGGAGACTTTTTTGTGTACATGCATACGCACACACACGGTGCTTTGCGCCAAAAGTATGTTCTACAGCGAGGTTTGCCTAACTAGACGTGACGTAATTTTTATCTCGTCAAGTTGCAGTTTTAGTCTAGCCCGCCTATGATGTGTGTGTTCTTTTGAAAGTGTTCCACCACGTCCTATCGTAACAAGTCTCTTCTATAAATGAAGAGACTTGAAGAACAGTGACTGTGACGTAAAAAGCAGTAACTTTGTCACTATGTAGACATCAACGGAATATTTTAGATACATCGGTCACACACACTGATGCGCTGCCAGAAGAGCATGTTCTTGTACAGTAGTATATTATGTATCTGCAAAGGTAAAGTCAACCTCACTTCAGTGACACTTCACACAGATTATAGCAAGACTGATATTATACCGACATTTAGTTTTGTCAGTATTTTGTCAGCATTTAAAAACAAAGCGTAGAATGCAAAGTGAAACTCGTATTACGTAAAATATAAAATTACGTTCAAACTAAAATTGTGTCATGACAATTGATGTTTTTCAAACCAATAACGTGAATGCATGGTGCCCCTTGTGGAGCTCTCCGAGGCATTACAAGGCTTTTTCAATACAAGAGATTTTAACATCAGAATCAGGTCAAAGACAACAGGCAGAGAGCATTGACAGCGAATACAGCTTTCATGTAGAAGGGTCTTTGTAGGTTATGGTTCATCC
Source organism: Semisulcospira habei (assembly GCA_036245525.1). Classification (NCBI taxonomy): domain Eukaryota; kingdom Metazoa; phylum Mollusca; class Gastropoda; family Semisulcospiridae; genus Semisulcospira; species Semisulcospira habei. The sequence goes on from BTPG01000003.1 coordinate 188,805,824, forward strand.
CATCTTTTTTTTTTTTTTGTCTCCTGTGACCAATATATGGTTTTCCTATTCCCCGCAAGGGTGTACAAAATGTTTACTTTGATGTTTATGTATGCATCTTAAAGGGGCACAACTGAACTTTTTGAAGGCTTCACTTCGCAAAAAGCTTTTACTGGGCTTCAGTAAACATACCCACTTGGACAGTGACCACCCTATTGTTCCGCCAAATGCTTTCTTTTGTCCGTTCAAAGTAAAAAGAGGCCCACCGGAATCGTGTGACGGGACACTGTGAAAAGATTGCTTCTGATAGGCAATGGTAGCCGACGTCATATCTATTCTATACGACCTTAGGTCATCTGCATAATTATAACGAATCAGAGACAAGATAGCGGATGAACCAGCGAAGAATGAAGAAAGTATCATCGACTCGCACCGACAATGACAGACTCGGAGGTGAAGAGAAGAAAGAGGCAGAGAGACAAGATACCCCTAAGTAAAATTGACATCGGACAAGGGAATATGGACATGTGGCAACACGTAAAGCAAGAGCTTGGCTTGACCGCCCATCCGGAATTTGTCGCTTTCCTGCTCTGTGAATCATTAATTAATCTATGGTCTTTGTCGATCTTCCTGTAGTTCTGCGAGCGCTAGTGATTTTCAGAATTCATGATCTTCAGTAGAATTTATCTCTTACTGATTTCGCAAAATCTAAAACCCGTTTTACGAGCTAGTTATCAGATTTATGCTGCAAGGATCTGAAAACTACAGTGCGTGTCAAAATCATGTTGCACATCACTGGTCGCAACACGTTTTTGTCTGTGCGGGCTCTCATTCGCTCGGATTCACAGAGGTAGTGTTTCTGCTGCAATGGTGCATTTGTCGTCTCCAGTGATGCTTTCAGTTACATAGATGTGCGAGATGTGAAATTGACTACAGTGCAGAAAGTGTGTATAATTACCAATGTTCTGTTTCGCGTTTCCGAGGGATAAAGGATCAAAGGTCAAAACTAGGCACCGTGGACGCTGGCTCAGTCGCTTTGTGCGGAGAGTCAAACAAGCCACGCCCCCGGGCCGTGCACCAACGATGCAGCACAATCGTTACTAGTAAATACTAGCAGGTCAAGTGGAACCCATATTGTGATTTTGACAGCATAGCGAGTATGGAAGGTTTATTCTACATTCTCGTGGAAAATTGCATCAAAGGGATGCCGGAGAACATCAATACACACCGATGACCTCGTGACCTGCAGTATTGTGATACACCGATGGTCGGGTTTTGCGGCCTCGTGACGTCGGTTCATAAATATGCATATTAATTCAAAACCAGGCTGATGCAGACAATAAATCCGTGTCTCGGGTACAAAAACAATACACCCTGCAAACGATGAATTTCGACATTTGGCATTTTACTTACATGATAAAGCTCCAAGATGGTACATAAAGGACCCATACACATATTGTCAGCAGTATCTGTTGCAGACAGTTTTCCGACGGTGTTGAGATGCTTGATCCTGGGCAATATAACTTTAAGCCATTTTGATGTCCATTTCAAAAAAATCTGGACATCAGTAAAAGGTACATGCATGTGCACACAACAATGTTCAGTGTCTCAGTTTTCTGCACAACCAGAGATGACCTGACCTGTGCTTTCTGAAAAAAATGGATTCCATCACCCATGTCTCCAGATTGCCTGAGTTTTCTAATGATAGCATTTCCTTAGTCAAGTTGGCTGTATCATCATTCTTGATCGCTTGGAACAAACTGTACTTCCAAACATTCACGACACAAAAACCAAACTATGCTGACTGCACTTAGCATTGGATGGGTAGAAATGAAGCTGCAATTGCTGTAGTCTGCTTTTCACGTTTTCAACTTTGATGGTTGATGACAAAACAAGAGCTGTTCATGCAGTTTGCTGCATCATTTAGTTGGACATACAATCTCCAAGTGACAGCAAGAATGCTTCTTCTACAGTGTTTGGTTATTTTGCTATACATGTTTGAATCAAGCACAGTTCATTTTTTTGCCCATGTACATCAATAACAATTGTCATAGAATATTGTCCTTGTTGCTTTCGTGTGGTACGTAATATCAATTATGTGCAACACCCTGCCGCAAGGATACTGGTAGGTGATATAGTGTGTGTGGATTTCCATGTCCGTGGTCTTGGAATCTTAAAATCTGTTCAGTCATGGTCAACAAATATCGGCACTGCTTTGAACAAAAGTGTGGTCTGAATATTGTAAATACTGTAGTTGTGCTGTCACGTCAGTACAAACTACAATGAATCACAACAGCATTCACTGAAGAATACAAAACAGTACCCACCTTTCATTTTTTTACAATAACACTTTATTCTTAAATTTTACTCCTACACGGTGAAAACGCTCTCAAAACATTAAACTAAGATATGAACCATGCATTTTTCGCACAAACTTGGAACATTCTCTCATGGAAAGGTGTACTGAATACATCACCTTGCATACACTTTAAAACATTCACTCATCTAACAGATATTGCAAATTTGGAGGCAAAAAGAACAACTCAGAAAAAAACGAATCCATGACGGATTTTAAAAAGGAAGTGGTGTTGTCCTGTCTGAAATGGGTCTCTGAAATCGTATTCAAGGTGATAACAACCGTTTTCAGTCTTGCAAACTTGTCCAAAAGCAACAAAAGTTAACCTCATTAATCACTCATCAAGTTTAAGTGCAGAAAATACAACCGTCTAATTCACCTGAGGACTCTATTCTGTTAGTTCCTTCCATTCCAACGGTCACAGATTTGTGCAGGACCCCGCAGCTCCATTGGCACAAAATCTACTCCATTTGCTGGTATACATCCACCTCTCTAATGCCTTTGTGCATGCAGCTACTGGTCTTGTTTACAGTACCAATGGGTACATGTACCAGGAGGTTAACATCCAATGATCTGAGAAGCATGATGGTTTGTTTTAAGAGTGAGATGCAGAATCTGCTGAAAGAATGTAATTTAAGGGAAAAACTACATGGTGGCTCGGAGGGCCTCCATTTTCTGGTAGATGTCTTCTCGCTTGGAGGTGATCCCAGCCTCGGAGTCAAGGTATTGCTGGCGTGAGACTTTGCCGGCCACCAGTTTCTCAGCCAGACCAAAGGCCAGATTGATCTGGTCCTTGTACTGACCATCCAGACGTTGCAGCTCCGCCACCTGAAAGGTGATAGAGACAAGGTTAGTGGGAAGGTTATTTGTCAATAAAATCCCATTGTGCATGCACTGTACTGTACCCAGCGGCAGCATATGCAAGGGGGTTCAAATTTTTCAGGGGGGGGCATGTTTAGATCAAACTACTTTAAGAAAAAAAATTGCTGTTTGTGGTAATTAAAAATGATTAAATGGCTGAAACTATACGCACTAATGGGCACCAACATGGCATGAAGTATCAAACTGTCCTGACGAGTCATCTGAATCCTAGCTGTCGACGCAAAACCACTGCCACCTGCTTTTCGGTTTTAACCTTCGGGACAGCAAAAACACCGAGCGCTCACATGCACAGCAACTAATATGCAAACTGTGACCTCGACTTAAAAAAAACAAAACTTTTGGCCAACTATGAGTGACAAAGCCTGCCTCCGGCTTGCACACGTGACTATTTTTAATGCTTGTATCAACAATGGTAAGTGTTTACAGGACGTGCACGCTGTAGGTTTGCGGCACAATGGCCGACGGACACGATTCTTACAAATGTTTCTTTAGAGGTAGGTGAGTATGTAATGGGTCATCCATATCAATTGTCTGTGGTAAACTTTAATCTTTGCACTTTCTCTGAGATTATTCTAGACAGTCTTCAAACTTGGCCCAAGATACTTTGTAACAAGACCTTTTTAAAAATACCATTTTCACCGACCTCTCAAAGGTCAAGGAAACGGGATCCAGAAATAGGTGAAAATTGCCATATTTTGACCGATTGTTTTCCCCTCGAATACTATTTTCAACTTCAGACACAAACTCGATACAGAGATACCTGATGGTAAGACCTTTCCATAAAAATACCAACTTGATCATCCTTCAAAAAGGTCTAGGGTCACAAGAGATGGGCAAATGTGTGCAAAATGTCAATAATTTCTGACAGAATTTTCTTAGGGTAGCTGATGATGAGACCTTTCTAATTTAGATCATTTATGAACTGACTGACTGACTGTACATTGCTTAACGTCCCGACAGCAACAAGGCTTTCTCAGGACGTGCCTGCACTGCTTGTGAAAAAAAAAAATAAACAGAACATTGAATGTATGTCGCCAGCCGGTCAAATACGTTAAATAAACCTAACACATGGGGCTAAATAAAGCTAAGACCATTTAGCAACAAACATCCAATATCAAGAGCTACAGGCAGTGCAGACAGTAGGGAGAGTTTTAAAAAGGCAAATACAGGTGAATGGACAAAGGGTAGACAGAAACACATGCCCCAGAATGGAGAGGAAAACCCACCCTGTGGGGCTGACCAGGGTGACCCTGGGAACTAAAAAATACCTAACCCCACCCAAGTCCCCCAGGGCAGACCCGGGTGGGGTAGATCATTTATGAAGGAGATATTGTAAACTACACATGTTAACCATTTATTGTATGGTACCGGTTTCTGGCCACTTTATAAATTTCAAATACAAGCGATCAAAATTTCTGAAACCTGATTTGCTGAACTGACCCTTCACACCACGTGAATGTCCTGTGTTTGTCTTGTACTGTGTTTGTCTTCAGAGTGAATGCGCGTGTTGGGTGCAGTTCGCGGCGCTTTGAGCCGATTCGCAGAATTGGGAAAAAGCGCCTATATAATAACTGGTATTATTATTATGGAGCAGGTCGTTTTACATGTCTTTACATTAATTTCATTGTATGGAGCAGGCCGGCTTAACTCATTCATTCCCATGGCTGTATTTGACAAATTTTGGAGGCGTCATCCAACGACTACACACCAGTTGCAGGAGATGGATTGAGCATAATTCAAGGGTAGTGCCAGATTTCACTACCCTTGAATTATCAAGGTCGAGCTATCTTCTGCTGTAGGGCGTTGGGGCTGAATGAGTTAAATGTCTTTACGTTAGGTACTACAACACTAAGTTTGAAACCTCATGTTCTAAGGAAAAGTGGCCATTTTTCACACAGACCATCATCTCCTTGAGTGTGTTTTATTATCAGCTGCTTTTTGTGCCATGTTTGACTGTAGTCTCTTACATAATAGACTGACCCATTTGCTGGGTTAAATGTCAATCAGACTTAGCCTCTCGACCAATCAAAACGCTGTAGACCATGTGCTTCTGTCTGCCAAGCAGAAGGTATGGCATAACAATGGATGTTTATGCTTGCGGGGCATGGAAGAGTGTCGATGTTTCCCTTATTTTAGCCAACTTTGGCTGTATTGGAAAGCACTATTGTTATGGGGAGTGTAAATATAGATTCCCAAACCATATTCAGGTGAAGAATTTTTCCGTTCCCGAAGCCTTTATCACAACTGGCAGACGGGAAAGAATGCGAAAAAAAAGTCTGTGGTCAAATAAACCCTGAGAGAATCACAAGACATCACTACATGTGCTCAAAAGTAAAATTTCTACTTTTCTGTGTTCCACCATATTGTTCATAGACTGATTCGAGCGCTTGTACTTACATTTGGTCTGCTAGCTTGGATCTTGGATCCGTCAGTTGTGTGTGAAGCATTCATGCTAAATTGGATCGTAGATTAGATCTGTCAGCCATGTGTGAAGCTTTCGTTGCATGTACACTGACCCCGTATGGCTGTGAGAGTGAGTGACCTATGCCTCATAGATGTAAACAGACTATTACTAGCAGAAGTTTTCAGGGGGAAAAAAGAGACGTTTTTAGACAGACTTCAGAAAAGTGTACTGATGACTGCCTGCACAAGAATTTCTTTTAGAGACTCGGTAGCGGGATATGTTCACATGTAGGTATAGGATCACCCATAATTTCAGACTGTAAACACATACAAACTGATATTAACATCAGAAAAAGTGCATAAAAATGTGTGGTCGTGCAATATATATATATATTACTTTTTCTTTTATTAACTATTTTAAATTCATCGCATTATAGTGTGTGTGTGTGTGTGCGTGCGTGCGCGAGAGAGAGAGATAGTGAGAGACTAGGGGCTGGGACCCTCATGAGCCGCCCTATTAGGGAGGCTGGTGATGGTCCTTTCCCCTGACACAAACCAAAAGCTGTGCTAAGTTGTGATAGCAAGGTATGATAATGTGGTTAAAAGTGATCAATAGAATGCTATTTGACAAGGATTTTAGATTCTAACAGGCGTGGGGAGGGATTTTATTTAAATATGTGTTTAATTGCTTGTTCGTGTTTGCGAGCCGAAGACAAATTTCCATTTTATACAAATATATTTAATGGACAATAAAGATTTTTGAATTTGAAAATTTCAAAGCTCGGTATTTTATTAACAAGAAAGCAAAGCCATTCTGGCTCACATATATTAAGGATTTACATAATAATAAAGGTAATTTGTATAGCACCTAATCACCAAGGTGCTCTAGGCACTTTACAATCACAGTAATGAAACACAAAGCAAAATAAAAAAACAAACGCATACAACAACAAAAATACATTGATTTACAAGGAGCAGAAAACACACACACACACACACACACACACACGATGAGCTGGCATACAAAATGGTCTTTAAGTATATGCAACAGAGAAAAGGTGTGTTTAAGCTTGGATTTGAAAATGGAGAGAGATGAGTGACGCACATCAGCTGGGAGGGCGTTCCATGTAATGGGATCAAAATATGAAAATACATGATGACCTTGAGTGACCTTATTGTGTCTTGTGATACGGAAAACATGAGTGTCTGAAGCAGAGCGTAGTGAGCGGCACGGTGTATACAGCTGGACAAGATCAGATAAGTAAGGAGGGGCAGAACCAGAGTTGATGTTGAAACAACACAGACTTTATACTGAATTCTGTATGAAACTGGCAGCCAGTGCAAATCAGTTTGTCATATGTGTGACCTTTGTGATAAGGGCTGGCTATTGCAGCAGCAAAATCCATGTTTTCTGAAAATGTAAGCATTTTTCACACATCTCTCAAGCCCCTTGACCTTTGTGATGAGTCGACTAAATTAGTATGCATAGGAAGGTCTTATCATCAGCTATCTTTGTACCAAATTTGGTTGGAAAATTTGGGAATACCTACAATTTTATAAAAAATCAGCATTTTACACACATTTACCAGCCTTTTGTGACCCTTGACCTTCCAAGGGGTCATCCAAATTAGTATGCCTAGATAAGTCTTACCATCAGGTATCTCTGTACCAAATTTGAGTTTGAAGTTGTGAATAGTATTTGAGAAAAAAAGATATTTTATTAAAATATGGCTATTTTAGACCCATTTCCTGAGCTCTCGTGACCCTTGACCATTCCAGGGGATCAACCAAATCAGAGTGCATAAAAAGGTCTTCCCATCAGGTATCTCTGTAGCAAGTTTGGGTTTAAAGTTGTGAATAGTATTTGACAAAAAAACATCTTTTGTCAAAATGTGGCTATTACGGACCTATTTCCTGAGCCCTTGTGACCCTTGACCTTTCTGAGGGGTCATCCAAATTAGTATGCATAGATAGGTCTTACCATCAGGCATCTCTGTACCAAGTTTGGTTCGATTGATTGTACATTGCTTAACGTCCCGACAGCAACAAGGCTTTCTCAGGACGTGCCTGCACTGCTTGTGAAAAAAAATATAAACAGAACATTGAATGTATGTCGCCAGCCGGTCAAATACGTTAAATAAACCTAACACATGGGGCTAAATAAAGCTAAGACCATTTAGCAACACACATCCAATATCAAGAGCTACAGGCAGTGCAGACAGTAGGGAGAGTTTTAAAAAAGGCAAATACAGGTGAATGGACAAAGGGTAGACAGAAACACATGCCCCAGAATGGAGAGGAAAACCCACCCTGTGGGGCTGACCAGGGTGACCCTGGGAACTAAAAAATACCTAACCCCACCCAAGTCCCCCAGGGCAGACCCGGGTGGGGAGTGTACCAAGTTTGGGTTTGATGTTGTGAATAGTATATGAGAAAAAAAAAAAAAACATTTGTCAAAATATGGCTATTTTTCACCCATTTCCTGAGCTCTTGTGACCCTTGACCTTCCCAAGGAATCAACCAAATTAGTACGTATAGAAAGGTCTTACCATCAGGTATCTTTGTACCATGTTTGGGTTTGAAGTTGTGAATAGTATTTGAGAAAAAAATAAATTATGTCAAAATATAGCTATTTTGGACCTATTTCCTAATCCTCTGTGACTTGACCTTTGTGAGAGGTCACTCAAATTGGTATGTTTAGAAAGGTCTTACCAACAAGTATCCTTGTGCCAAGTTTGAAGAATGTGGCTTGAATAGTCTCCGAGAAATTGCCAACGTTAAAGTTTACGACTGATGACGGCGGATGGACGACCGCTGGCCCAAAACAGACTCACTTTTGCTTCGCACGCGAGACAAAAATGGGTTGGTCTATTAACACATTGAACCAAATAGACCATATCTGCATTAGCAAGAAATTTAGAAGATCCCTTCAAGATGTTCGAGTGAGGAGGGGAGCAGATGTCACTTCAGACCACCATCTGCTTACCTTAAGAATGAAGCTCAAGCTAAAGAAAAACCGCACAGAGACAACAAGAAGACAGCGCTATAATGTAGGCCTCCTGAGAGAAACTGGAGTTAGAGAAGAGTTCAAACTGGTGCTGTCCAACCGGTTTCAAGCGCTACAGGAGCTAGTAAATGAAGAGGAGGCGGTCACCACAGAGCAGCAGTGGAAGGCAGTTAGAGAGGCGCTGAACTCAACCTGCAAAGACACTGTAGGGTTCAGGAAACACTACCACAAGGACTGGCTGTCGGCACAGACCTTGAAGAAGATAGAAGCGAGGAAGCAGAAGAAAGCAGTGGTCAACAACAGTCGCACGAGAGCAGCCAAAGTAAGGGCACAGGGGGAATACTCGGAAGCCAACCGCGAGGTGAAGAGGAGTATCAGGGCAGACAAGAGGGCCTACACAGACAGCCTGGCAGCAGAGGCAGAAAAGGCAGCAGGCAGCGGCAACATGAAACAGCTCTACGACATTACCAGAAGATTGTCGGGTAAGTATGGCCATACAGAAAGACCAGTAAAAGACAAAGAAGGCAAGCCTATTGCAGACAGAGCAGACCAACTCGACAGATGGGCCGAGTATTTTGAAGAGTTACTGAACAGACCTAGCCCACCCGACCCCCCCGACATCCAGCTGGCAGAGACCGACCCACCCATCAGCTGTGACAGACCCAGCCGGGAAGAGATCAGAAAAGCAGTGGCATTTTTGAAAAATGGCAAAGCAGCAGGGCCAGATGGCATCCCAGCGGAGTCTCTGAAAGCAGACCTAGAGACAACAGTTGAGATGCTGTACCCACTGTTTGGAAAGATCTGGGAAGAGGAGGTGATGCCAGCTGACTGGAAGGAGGGGTACCTAATCAAGCTTCCCAAGAAAGGCGACCTCAGCAAGTGTTCCAACTACAGAGGAATCACCTTGCTGTCAGTACCAGGAAAGGTCTAGAGAGAATGAAGAGCTCCGTTGACCCCCAGCTGAGAGACCAGCAAGCAGGATTCAGGAAGAACCGATCATGTACAGACCAGATCGCCACTCTCCGCATCATCGTGGAACAGTCTCTGGAGTGGAGCTCCCCGCTGTACGTCAACTTTGTGGATTATGAGAAAGCATTTGACAGCGTGGACCGAGAGACTCTGTGGAAACTCCTACGACACTACGGTGTACCCACAAAGCTCGTCCGCCTGATCAAGAGCAGCTATGATGGCATGACATGTCGCGTGATCCACGAAGGGCAGTTCACCAGAGAGCTCCAGGTCAGAACTGGTGTCAGGCAGGGGTGTCTGCTGTCTCCGTTCCTCTTCCTACTGGCCATAGACTGGGTCATGAAGATGACCACAGAGCACAGACGAAGTGGAATACAGTGGACACTGTGGACACAGCTTGACGACCTCGATTTTGCAGACGACTTGGCATTACTGTCCCACACTCATCAACAAATGCAGGACAAGACCACGAGGCTTGCTGACATCTTGTCCCAAGTGGGCCTCACCATTCACAAACAGAAAACAAAGACAATGAGGCTGAACGCAACCAGGGAAGAACCAGTCTTGCTTGCTGGCACCCCGTTGGAGGAGGTGGAGTCCTTCACCTATCTCGGGAGCATCATAGACAAAAAAGGCGGCACTGATGCAGATGTCAGAGCACGAATCGGTAAAGCCAGAGCAGCCTTTCTCCAGTTGAAAAAAGTGTGGAGTTCCAGAGAGCTGTCACAACACACCAAAGTCCGGATTTTCAACTCCAATGTAAAAGCAGTTCTCCTATATGGAGCAGAGACATGGAGATTGACAAAAACCACAGTCAACAGAGTACAGACCTTCATGAACAGTTGCCTTAGAAGAATTTTGAAAATCCACTGGCCAGAGAAGATCAGCAACGTCAGACTCTGGGAGAGAACAGAGCAGATAACAGCAGAGAATGAAAGTGGGCGAAGAAGATGGGGATGGATCGGTCACAGTCTGAGAAATGCATTTTTCTTTAAAAGGTATTTTTTCGAAAAATACTTACCGATGACATGACCTTATGGGAGATGTCTACTACTTACGCAATTCTAGCCTAAGAGCTCGTTGTGTTACCACACAACCCGGGAGGCACTCGGGGAACCCCGAGGGGGCCGAGAGTTATCTCCCGATACTTCCCATCTGGGACAGAGTACCCATAGTCCTTCAGTCAGGATACTTAGCTTACCAGCGGCAAGCGGGGCAGGTGGGAGGGTCGTCCGAGTCATGTCATCGGTAAGTATTTTTCGAAAAAATACCTTTTAAAGAAAAATGCATTTGTTTCTTCAAAAACATTACCGATGACATGACCTTATGGGAGAATGGCGAAAAGGAGGAGGGTGCCGCGCTCTAGCACACCTAAGGCCCCAAGGGCCGTCCTCCCAACCGCAAACTCCCGACAACTCTAGGTAGGTATAAGCGACGGCGCTGAAGCGCCAGGAGGGAGGAGAGCCCCCCCGGGATGTCCCCCACCAGAGCGAGTAACCTCGCTAGGCTGACAGAACTCTGCGATCGAGAGCACCTGCGCGCCAGCCCTCCAATAGCCACGAAGAGGGCAGCCCAGTTCCTGGCGGCTGTGGCGTTCGTGGCCCTGCACGTAGCTAATTGGACGTAATTAGCCTCTAAGCTCCCTGAGGGAGGGATCCTGGAATTCGGATCGTATGGCAGAGCGTAGACAGGGAGATCGACTGCCCTGTAGCTTCAGAGCTGCCGGGCACGGCCCGGAAGCGTGCGCGTCCGCCCGTACAGCTATGTCGTCGTAGGTATACGTGAGGCAGGCTCAGGCTATCCTGCCTAGTCTTCTGGGGATAAGTCAACCAGCTGGGGTCAGCAGGGTCGGTGGGGGAGAGGTGACGGACGCTGACCAAGAGCACAATGCCTCGCCAACTTCCTCGTAGAGGCGTCAAGTTGGGGAAGCGGGCCATAGCGAGGCTTCGACTGCTGCCCATGCGAAGACTCCAGCGTTGAGGGTCTGTCGCAACCGCCAAGGCTCAGGGGGTCCGCGGCGAGAGAGAGGTTCAGGACCGGTACCAGGGAAAGGGGTGACCCACAGGACGAGAGGAGGATCCTTCCCAGGCCAGGTCAGAGCGTTGGCATCACGTCCAGGAGGGCTATACCCCACGAAGGCGCGGGGAAAGCCAGAGATCCCACCTTGCGGCGGACAGGTCCACTAGGCCATCTCGCCAGCGCGTCGATCCTCCGAAGGTATCCTGGCACCTTCGGAGTGAAGCAACTGGTTCCATCGGGGAAAAGGCTGGCTCAGACCTCCCACGAGCAGACCTCCTAGTCCGTGTCAGATCCAAGCCGTTCACGCTCTTGTCCGCGAGGTCCGGAGGCTAGGCTGGACCTCGAGAAGAACCACGGAAGTATGGGGCGTAGCTACGGCAGCCGGGCTGCGAGACGACCGACGGAGAGTAGAGCCGACCTCCGAACAGGGGCTAGGCCCTTCCACCGCGAGCATCGCCGCAGCAGTACCACCTGTCCGAACTCCGGCGTACCCCTGTGCGCCCAATGGGGATACTTACTTACTTACGCCCATCATCCACCCTGGGGCATAGGCCGCCGACAAGGTCCCTCCAGCCGTCTCTGTCCTGGTCGAGTCTCTCCAGCTGTCCCCAGGTGTGGCCCATTTCCTTGGCATCTGTCTCCAGGTCACGTTGCCAGGTGTTTGTGGCCGACCTCTCTTCCTTTTCCCTGTGGGTTCCATCTCAGGGCGTGCTTTGTGGTGTTGGTTGCTGGCTTGCATAGTGTGTGACCTATCCATCTCCAGCGGCGTTGTTGAAGTTCCACTTCTGCAGGTTGCTGCTTTGTCCGCTGCCACAATACCTCGTTGCTGATTTTGTCCGGCCAGCGTCTCCCGAGGAGCCTTCTCAGACTGTTGTTGATGAACGTCTGTATTTTCTTGGTGGCCGACACTGTGGTCCTCCAGGTCTCTGCTCCATAGAGGAGTACTGGTTTCCCAATGGGGATGTCGAGTAGGTTAGGCACCAGGGAGACGGCGCTGCGCTTTGGTTCCACAATGTCCATGGGTAGGTTGAGGAACCCCTGGTGAATCCAACGGAAAACCGAAACAGGAGTGGAGACTCCATCAGCGGTAACTCCTCCTTCGCATGAGAACCGAGGAACGTAGTGGAGGCCGAGTGCACGGGTAACTGGAGTCAAGGGTCGGCAGCTCCGGAAGAAGGCGCAGCCCGAGATCTGGAGGCGGAGCCGAGGACCACCTGCGCGGACCGCATCCCCTCGCCATCTGGCACCAGCATAAGCGAAACCAAGGTCCTAGCAGCCACCTCCGGTCTGCACCCCCAAAGTGAAGGCCAGGAACTCCGAAGAACCTGGGTCAGCCGAGTCGTCAGCACAGGGGGTCCTTCCGCGGCCAGACGACCTGCCAGGGCCAGGAGCCGTCCACTGGAGAACGAAGAGCAGGGTAAGGCGCTCCCCGATCCCACGCAGTTTAGGGCGTTACGGACGAGAGAGGTCATCTAGTCCAAGAAGAGTCAAGAGCGGATCCGCCGCCGGTAGGGGCAGGCAACTCCTGAGACCTCCTGAGAACCGGTCCTGCCGAGGGAAGCCAACAGCTGACCACTCCAAGGAGGGCGAAGCAAGAAGCTCCGGGAACCGAGAGAAGAAGCGCAGGGAAGTCGAAACGCCTGTCACGAAGTGCAGCAGCCGCGGCCAACTCCGAGCCGTACTTTAAGCCCCAAGTGTAGGTAAACAGGTCTGTGCTAGGCGAAGTAACGACCGCGTCCTCCCCGAGGATCCACCGGAGGGGGTCGAGCATCCAGAAGTGGAGAGACTGCAGCCAGGCGCCCTAGGACGGAGCACGAAGAAGGGGAAAGGGCTGAGTGAGGGGGAGAGGAAAGGGACGAACGGCAGCCGGACGCGAAGGGATCGACGAGCGAGATGGGACAGGATCCCTGGAGCGACGTGAAGAACGGCAACTCCTAAGCACGCCCGCAGTGGAGAGAGAGAGGAGTGTAGACGTCGAGTGTAGGAAGAGTGACTCCAACGATGGCGAACCGTAGCGGACGAGCATCCCAATGGAGCGGATAGTTAGTTATTTGGGTTTAACGCCGAGCAGGCGACTAAGGCCATCTCACGGCGGCCCAATGGAGCGGAGCGGTCCCTCCTCGCGTGTATGAGTTCGAGAGAGGAGATCCGAAGTTAAGTGCCATGAGGATTCCAAATCGTGACGTGACAGTGTACGCGTGCATGAATGTCTCCATGGACCGAGCTCTATGGCGAGGTAGGCTCGCTGCCGGCGAGAAGACTCCGCAAGGAGCCATCGGGCTGTCTAGGAGACGAGTGGGGATCGGCATTGGATCAAGGACGGATTGGCGCACGTCCCTCGGCACCGAGCTCCGTGCCGGTGCTGGTTTCCTGTCTGTCATAAGGTTTGTTCTTGGTGCGATCCCTCCTGGGGACGACCGCATCAATCAACCCACTCTGCGTACTGGAACGTTGCGACCGGCGTGGTGATCTCTCCACAAGATTGTCAAGGACTCGAGCGGTAAGCACGGAAACTGGAACCTCGGTCCAGCCAGCTGGTCACCAAAGGACTCTGTAACCACTAGCAGCCGGCTCAGGGTGATCCCCGACGAGCAGTGCTGTCCTGGTGGAGCCCCCTCCAGGGAGCGAGGGCGGTGCCAGCATACCCGCTCCGAGCGCGAAACCTGCGCTACGTCGTCGGCCGCCTGGACGGCTTCCCAGCTGACCTTGAGCGGTGTGTGGGTTCCGTACCGTGCGCCCAGTGGATTCCATTTGTGCCGAGACGATGCATGCGTGCGAGAATGTCTCCGCGAACCGAGCTCTATGGCGAGGTGGGCTCGCTGCCAGCGAGGAGACTCCGCGTAGGAGCCAGTGGGCTTTCTAGGAGACGAGCGGGGATCGGCACTGGGTCAAGGACGGAATGGCGCACGTCCCTCAGCACCGAGCTCCGTGCCGGTGCTGGCTTTCTGTCTGCCACAACGTTTGGTCCTGGTGCGTTCCCTCCTGGGAACCACTGCATCGATCAACCCACTCTGCACACTATACTGACGCGTCCGGCCGGGTGATCTCTCCGTCATCTCGTCGGAACTCGAGTGATCGTAGTACCGGGAACAGCAGCCGGTATTTCAGCAGGTCTGGAACCAGTCACAGGTGCCGGGCGAACTCGGCAAAGGAAGCCCCAAAGTAGCGCACAGCGCCGTTCCGGTCATGTGGAGCAGACGTCTCACCAAGGTTCGGAGGTACATCCGGCACATGGTAGACAGACCTTGTGCGAGTCCGACGGTCACTGGAATCCCCCATGTAGTGTGCAGGTCGTCCAACGGCCACTGCAACATATAAAAACCGAAGGCACGCGGGCGTGGGCCCGGGGGACCCTGCCCTGGTAAGGTTAACCTTCGCAACACATCATGCACAACAAACTCAAGCATGTCATGACAAGTATAGGCCTGAAGCAAGCGGCCGGCACCGTAACCTTTGTCGGAGCGGTGCCCTCCGCTGAACACCGGCGCTGTACTATAGCGACGGGCCTCCAGGTGCAGCTTTGATCGTAGTGTTTTGTTGCGTATATAGGCCATTAATCTCCTGTCGACCATAATTTGTATTCACATGCACAAGCCTTAGTCAAGGAGGAATTTAACCAAGAGCATATACTAAAGTGTTCGGGGGACATAGGGCTGTCTTAGCACTCTGTTCCCGTCAGGCAGGATCGGGTTGGGATGAGGTCACTGGCGCCGGCCCTTAGCTGCCTTGGCGACGGGCTACACCCGTCCGAAATCAATGTCCATTTTGTAGCTCTGTTCCTGTAACTTGCGGAACGAGCGCATGCATGAATGTGCGCAGCACCTGTGGTGGGAAGACTTTTTTTTTTTTTTTTTTTTTTTTTTTTTTTGTGATTTTCGTCTATTACAGCCACACAAAGGTCATCTTGAACCTTAACAAACGGCAGCAAGGCGTGGCGACCAGTGGCCCTGCGCTCAAGTGGGCATAACACACGACACTCAAGAACTGAAACATGTGATGCCAAGGATAAAAGTGCACCAGGATGTTCACCCACCAGCCAAATTGTGTACCTAACAAGCCCCCGTGTAAGGTAAACAGGTCCGCATTACGCATAACAACAGTCATTACGTGACCGACACAGTACCGAAGTAAGCGTCGGCTCTCGCCACACTCACCAACGTAATGCGTCAAGGAATAGCTGGAGCATAACACATTCCCCAAACCCCACAAGGTACAAAAGAGTAGGTAAGGAACAAGTGAGTAGGTAAGCGCCCGAAATATGGTTAGACTTAACTTTCACCGATCTTTCACACCACTCCCATTCCATTAAAGGTTTTAACCGCGAGGAAAAGGTGCTCTGCATCGCTAGACGCCATCTTGGAAAACGAAGCTGACCATCTGTGGATCTGAGCCGTTTAAGAAGGACCGTTCCAGATTAAAAACGTCTCCTTTATTTCCTCACGCGTAAATGCCCTCTTTTTGAGAAAGGGAGATTTTGACCCTGTTAATAATAATGCCACACCAACACGGAAGGAGAGACAGAGGGAGCGGGCGCGAGGCCCGCCAAGTAAAAGTCAAGAGTCTTGGCGCCAAACAACAGAAGAAGAACGCGTACGTGCCCGCTCAACCAGTGCCCAGCGCGGGGACCGGCCGAGGGCCAACCCAACTACCTTACCTTTTCCCGGAGCGGGACCGGGGAAGGGGGGAGAAATCTCAACCAAGGCACGCGCGGCGAAGTCACAGCAAAGCACCCAGCACAGCCCAGGCAGACAAGCAGCCAAGGGGCAGCTGCCAACGAAGAGGGGACACCAGAGCCCCGCAAGGCACAGGGAGGACGGACGAAGAAGAAGCCAAGCGAAGAACCAAGGCCGTCGACGACCGGCGAACCGGTCGAAAAACCCAAGTCCGTAGGCTAGAGCAAACACGTCTGAACAGCGTAAGCCTAAGTAGACTGACTGAAGGACTATGGGTACTCTGTCCCAGATGGGAAGTATCGGGAGATAACTCTCGGCCCCCTCGGGGTTCCCCGAGTGCCTCCCGGGTTGTGTGGTAACACAACGAGCTCTTAGGCTAGAATTGCGTAAGTAGTAGACATCTCCCATAAGGTCATGTCATCGGTAATGTTTTTGAAGAAACAAAGCCAGCTTCCAGTATCACTAGGCAAGCATTGTCATGGAACCCCCAGGGAAAGAGGAAAAGAGGTAGGCCGAGAAACTCCTGGCGTCGAGACCTCCAAGCAGACATCAAGAGACTGGGAACCACCTGGAGTAGAATCGAAGGAGAAGCACAGGACAGGAGTTGCTGGAGGTCTCTTGTGGACGGCCTATACCCGGGTAGGGGTGACAGGCGTAAGTAAGTAAGTAATTAACACATTCTACCCCAGGACCGAAATCCCCAAATTTTGAAGTTGACCTCTGAAGGACCGCTTACAATTCTAGAGACAGATTGAGCATGATGAGCCTATGAGCGCCAAGCTACTCTGGCACCACCCTTGAACCATCATGCTCAATCCATGTCTTGTGGTAAGTCAGGGCTGAATGAGTTAAGCTTCAAATCTAACCTAACCCATACCTTCTCAGCAATGTCGGTGCCCTCAGTCTTGAGCTGCTGGTAGAGGTTCTGGATCTGGGTGGTCAGCTGCTTGTAGTCAGCATCCACCTTCTTACGGCTGGCCTGGAAGGCGGCCGTGTCCTTGGAGGTCTTGAAGCGGTTGATGGCATCATCATAGCTCTGGTACAGGGCACTGCGTCGGTCCTGCGTACTCTGCACCTCTTCAACCAGGCTGGCCACGCGCAGACGGCTTTCCTTGGCTTCGTCCTATAAGCACCACATTAAAAAGTCCTCTCCATTAATAATCATCTTGCTTCAGTGCACGTAAACCCATTTAGCACTGACACTCTAATCAGATATTGACCATGATAGTTCAAGGGTGATGCAAATAATCTACAAATCATGGACTGACCATGACAGTTCATGGGTGGTTCCGGAATAGTTTGGTGTCCTGAGGCCCCAAGCTATTCTATCGCCAACCTTGACCATGTGTTTCCTGAGGCGTTAAAACTGTTACTCTTCAGAGGACAACTCCTACATTTTAAATTTTAACATTAATGGCTTCACACTTTAGTGCCTCTAGGTGCGAAGACATTGGACACCACCCTTGAACTACCCTTGTATGGTGCAATTTCTATCCAAGACATGAAAAAGGGAAGCAAATGTACACCTTTCTTATTTTTAAAAGCACACTGTTGAATACTAAGGTATGTACCTGATAAGATGCTGAAGGCATTCGCGTGAGTTTTCTTTCATTCATATGCTACAAATAATGAAAAACAGATATATACAACATGGGGGAACCCCACATTACAGATGCAGCAAACTTCAGATATAAGAAAACACCAGGAAACTCACATCTGTTTTTACAAAGTTTGTTATAAGCAAAGCAACTTGCAGAAAAGTTGGGACGTCTGAGAAAGGGCTGTTATACACCACTTTGTTATATCTGACCCTGTAATAAGCTTAGTTAACTGTATTAGATAGATGTACAAATAAGCAGCACCTCTCATGGGGCCAATGCCTGCCAAAAATGAATACACAGGCATTACCTTGGTGATAGAGAAGTCAAGTCGGACATATACGATGACCACCAGGAAGAGAAGGTAGAAAGCACCCACCACCAATAGGGGCTCCTGCAGCAGCAACATTCTCTGGAACGTGTAGTGCACCTAAACAAACACACATCATAAAATAACAAGAAAGGCAAAGCCCTTATGGCTCACATTTATGACCCAATCCACACATGTCTGACAATAAGTAAAGGGATGGCTTCTGCATTAACAAAATCCATGTTTTCTCAAAATTTAATCAGTTTTCATACATCTGTGAAACCCCCTTGACCTTTGTGATAAGTTGACTAAATTAGGATACATAGGCAAGGTCTTATTATCAGCTACCTTTGTGCCAAATTTGATTGAAAAGTTTGCCAAAATGTTGATAATCACTACAATTATTGGCATTTTATACACATTTGTCGACCTCTTGTGACCCATGACCTTTTCCAGATTGGTCCTTCAAATTAGTATGCATAGAAAGGTCTTACCATCAGGTATCTCTGTAGCAAGTTTGGGTTTGAAGTTGTTAATAGTAATTGAGAATATTTTTTGGGGGGGGTCAAAATATGGCTATTTTTTACCTATTTCCTGGGCTCTTGTGACCCTTGACCTTTCCAAGGGGTCATCCAAATGAGTATGCATAGATCAGATAGGTCTTACCATCAGGTATCTCTGTAGCAGGTTTAGGTTTGAAGTTGTGAATAGTATTTGAGAAGAAACATCTTTTGTCAAAATATGGCGATTTTGGACCTATCTTTGAGCTATGTGACCCTTGTCCTTTCTGAGGGATCAACCAAATTAGTAAGCATAGAAAGGTCTTACCATCAGATATCTTTGTAAGAGATTTTTGGGTTTGAAGTTGTAAATAGCATTTGAGAGAAAAAAATCTCTTGTAAAAATATGGCAATTTTGGACCAATTTACTGAGCTCTCGTGACCCTTGACTTTTCCAAGTGATCAACCAAATTAGTGTGCGTATAAGGTATTACCATCAGGTATCTTTGTACCAAGTTTGGGTTTGAGGTTGTGAACAGTATTTGAGAAAAAATAAATCATGTCCAAAATTAGCTATTTGGGATATATTTCCTGATCCCGTGACCTTGACTTTGTGAGAGGTCACTGAAATTGATATGTTTAGAAAGGTCTTGCCACAAAGTATCCTTTGCCCAATTTTGAAGACTGTAGCTTGAATAGTCTCCGAGAAAATGCCAACATTAAAGTTTACCATGGATGACGGCGGACCACTGCCCAGAACATGCTCACTTTTGCTTCGCACTTGATTGATTGTACATTGTTTAACGTCCCGACAGCAACAAGGCTTTCTCAGGACGTGCCTGCACTGCTTGTGAAAAAAAAAAAAAAAAAAAAAAAACCTAAACAGAACATTGAATGTATGTCGCCAGCTGGTCAAATACATTAAATAAACCTAACACATGGGGCCTAAATAAAGCTAAGACCATTTAGCAACACACATCCAATATCAAGAGCTACAGGCAGTGCAGACAGTAGGGAGAGTTTTTAAAAGGCAAATACAGGTGAATGGACAAAGGGTAGACAGAAACACATGCCCCAGAATAGAGAGAAAAACCCACCCTGCGGGGCTGACCAGGGTGACCCTGGGAACTAAAAAATACCTAACCCCACCCAAGTCCCCCAGGGCAGACCCGGGTGGGGGAGCTTCGCACTTGAGCCAAAAAGAGTTTTCAGTCATCAATACACCATTTCTAAAATGCATAGACATGACACTCAACATATTAGAAATAAACCATTTCTAACTAATTACAAAAAAGGCAAAGCAAAGCAAAGGCACGTGTATGACCGATTTACTTATATGTGACCTTTGTGACGAGGGCTGGTTTCTGCAGCAGCAAAATCCAAGTTTTTCTAAAAATGTAAGCATTTTTCACACATCTGTCAACCCCCCGTGACCCTTGACCTTTGTGATGAGTCAACTAAATTAGTATGCATAGGAAGGTCAACTATCTTTGTACCAAATTTGGCTGAAAAATGTGCAAAAATGTTGGTAATACCTACAATTTTATCAAAAATCGGCATTTTACACACATTTGCCAGCCTCTTGTGACCCTTGACCTTTCCAAGGGGTCATCCAAATTAATATGCATAGATAGGTCCTACCATCAGGTATCTCTGTACCAAATTTGGGTTTGAAGTTGTGAATAGTAATCAGAAAAAACATCTTTTGTCAAAATATAGCTATTTTTCATCTATTTCCTGAGCTCTTGTGACCCTTGACCTTGCTGAGGGATCAACCAATTTAGTGTGCATAGAAAGGTCTTCCCATCAGGTATCTCTGTAGCAAGTTTGGGTTTAAAGTTGTGCATAGTATTTGTGAAAAAAAACAGCTTTTGTCAAAATATGGCCATTTTGGACCTATTTTCAAAGGCCCTTCGTGACCATTGACCCTTCCCAGAGGTAATCCAAATTAGTACATGCATAGATAGGTCGTACCATCAGGTATCTTTGTACCAAATGTGGGTTTGAAGTTGTGAATAGTATTTGAGAAAAAACATCTTTTGTCAAAATATGGCTATTTTTCACCTACTTGCTGAGCTCTCGAGACCCTTGACCATTCCGAGGGATCAACCAAATTAGTATGCATAGAAAGGTCTTACCATCAGGTATCTTTGTACCAAGTTTGGGTTTGAAGCTGTGAATAGTATATGAGAAAAAATAAATTATGTCAAAATATAGCTATTTTTGACATATATCCTGGTCCCCTGTGATTTTGACCTTTGTGCGACGTCACTCAAACTGGTATGTTTAGAAAGGTCTTGCCACAAAGTATCCTTGGGCCAAGTTTGAAAAATCTGGCTTGAATAGTCTCCGCGAAAATGCCAACGTTAAAGTTTACCACGGACGATGAAGGCGGACGGACTACCACTGGCCCAAAACATACTCACTTTTGCTTCGCACGTGAGCCAAAAATCGCACACACATCAACAAAGCATGAATCAATTATAGTTGAAGGGTGGTATATGGATTGCCTGGTACCTACAGGTGTCAAAGAATACTGACACCACCCTTGACCTATCTGGGTAGATCTGTCTTTTGAAATGCAATGCAGTCTTCATTAAAGGTGCGAAGATATTCTGGCACCACCCCTGAACTATCACCGCCACTCTGTCTCTTGACTTAAGTCTTCAGATGACAATTCACAAATCTGAGAATTTTCACAGAAGTACGCAATGTGTTAAACATTGAATTTTCTCTAAAATGTATTTTTTCTAAAAATACTTACCGATGGCATTACTGATAGGAAGACACGTCTAACTACAGATTTCAGCCTAAGTCTTCGTTGTGCAAGTAACACAACAGGGGAGGCAACTCGGGGAGTCATCGTTTTATAGAACTCACAGAGTGACCTCCCATCCCTTCCCATAAGGCCCCTTGGACCTATCCACCAGTCATATGCTAAGCGAAATGTAGCTGGCGGCGAGTGGGGCAGGTGGGAGGACCCTTAGAGTAATGCCATCGGTAAGTATTTTTCGAAAAAATACATTTTAGAGAAAAATTAATTTGTTTCATCAAAAACATTACCGATGGCATTACTGATAGGAAGAAAAATGAAAAGGAGGAGGGTGCTGCCCACCATACCCCACCTGAGACCCTTTTTTAAATGAGGTGCCCTGGGTGCAAACTCCCGACAATTTCAACGAAGTATTACCTAGGGCGCCGGGAGGGAGTGCTGCACCGGCGAGACGTCACCGACAAGGGCCAGGTTCACCCGCTGGCCCAAGAGGTCTTGTAGGTAGAAGCGGGCGAAGTTGGAACTCGTTCGAAACCCAACGGCCGCCACAATGTCCCGCACCGCACAGTTGCGGTCGAGGGCGAGACTCCCAGATACCGCTCGGACCTCGTGCGCTCGAATCAGAAGTCTCTGTGCAGACGGTCGACAGGATCGATGGGTCGTCCGGAAACAGCGATCTCCAGGCAAGCCTCCTGCCGACAGGAGACCCGGGAGCAGTCGACGGGGGCGGTGGAGGAAGGCAGTCAGGGGCCCTACCTCTCCCAACGGGACGGCGGGCATGTCTAGGCCAAGCAGGGGCAGGGACGTTGGTAGAGGTGGGGGGCAAGGAGCGTGCGCTCGGCGTAGCGGATTCTTCAACTCGGTCGGCAGCGAGCAAAACAGCATTTTGGCGCATCAGATCGCAGTTCGCAGCTGCGGCCATGGCGTTCACAGCGGTGTGGTAAGCGCCCTGGTAGCCGGAAACTGCCAATGCGAGGATGTCGGCCAAAGCGGCGAGATGGCAGGATTCCAGGCCTCCTCAACACGACGGACGATGGCCTGCGTCACAAAGTCCAGGAACCCTGCAGCAGCCAGGGAATTGCGGATGAGGGCAGCAGTCGGTGCAAGTCCAGGAGTGGAAACCAGGCGGTTGAGGAAGAGACTTGAAGAGCTAGGACTGGCGCTTGGCGTCCACGAAGGCCGAGGCTCTCGTCTTGACGGGGGGAGAAGAAGGGCAGTCTTCTGCGGGGAGACACGTCGCGATAAGGCGAGCAGCTTTGTCCAAGGCCCGAAGAGTCTCCATCCTATGGATCAGCGTAGCTGGAGGCGAATCTATATCATCTTGGGAATGCGAGCGTCAGTAAGGGGAGGCGCCGTCATTGTTGAGCAAGGCCGAAACGGAGTCCTCTGGCACCAAGCTGATGGAGTCGTCTGTCATGCGCGCGGGAGGGTCAGGAGCGGCAAACTCATCCGAACGACGGGCGAGCGCAGGGGCGGTGGCGGCCATATGAGCAGAGGAAGTAGTGCTGGAATGGGGGCGTCTTTCGCTGTAGCGAAGCCTCGAGTGGTGGAGCGCTGGGGGATCACGCAGGGTCCTGTGCGAAGAAGCCGACTGCTAGGAGAAGACCGGCGGTCACGAGGGAAGCGACTGCGACGTGGAGAACGGGAAGGTCTCAAGCGGGAGTCTAGGTGCGGACGGCGTCTTGTCGTCACAGCAAGCTCCGCGGAAGTAGTGCATACCTTGTCTCCAGCATTCCGCGAAGAAGACCTAGGGCGACGGCTGTCCAGCGAAGCCCCGGAGGAAGAGCGCCATCTGAGCGGCCGGTCCCGTGAACTCGAGCGGAGACGAGGAACAGTAGTGGACCCGGTCCTCCCCTCGCGTAGCAGCCCATCGGTACTAGTAGGTCATCGTGTGCTCATCTTGTGCCTCTTGTCTCTGTGCAGCGAGCGAGTGCTTCTGAAGTCAGGTGAACTGTCCGACCTTGGTGGAAACTCACTAACCTGACGTTGTTTAGGCGAACGGACGCGTCATGGGCGGAGCTCGGGGTCCCATCGTGGGGTCGGCTCTTGCCTCTCAACACTGCGTCTGGGGCGTGCTCTTGTCTTCACAATCAAAGCATGTGGTCATGGTACATCATCACTGACCGGGGAGCGTGACGTAAAACGTGCAGCAGTCCTGTGGGGCACCCAGCTCGTGTCGGTTTACTCTGTTTAGCGAGCCGGCGCCAATCCGTGTAGGCAGCTTGTCTGGCCGTGGAAGCTCATCACTGACCTGCGATTGGGAAGCCAAGCGTTCGTAGTCTCGAGGGGTGGGATCCTGTCGCGTGTGCGCCTCGTGCCTCTCTTCCCGAAGCACCGAGCGTGCCACCTTCCTTTAAATTCTGCGTTCCGCCGTCTGGTCCGGGGCTATGACCGCCGTAAGTGTGTGTGCCGGCGTCTGCCCGGGGGGAACTTAAGAGACCCATCTGTGGTATTCTGAGCGGTATTAGTTGTACTGGTCCGAGTCATCATGGTCATGGAAAATTTAATGGACCCATCCATGGTATTCTGAGCGGGAGCCGATGGCCGCTCTCGGGTAGGTGTCGGGCGTTCACGGCGGTAGAATCCCGACAGCTGGGACCATCTCTCTTCCAGCCAGGGGGCGCAAACTGCACAGAGATGCGTGGACTCACACCCAGAGCAGGGCAGTTAGACTGCATGCTCGTCACTGGACCACTGAAATTCGCCGTAGCGCGTGCAGGTACGGATCTGGTAACTGCAACACAGAGGCAACAATGAAGGACGAACGAGCGTGGCCACCGAGGCCGTGCACCAATAATTACGCGCGCGAGGGTGAGAACGAACTCAATCAAGTGCACAGAGTGTGCCGCCGCCCGGCACTCTTCCCTTCCCCTGAGCGCTGGTCGAGGGCAGTAACCTAGGTTTTACCTGGCCATAACGGTGCGAGAAGCAAACCCAAGCCGGTCGAAGCGACGTCCTAAGGCGCCAAGGGACTCTCAGTCACCACAGGCCGTCCACAGGCATGCTAAGTCCAAGTCACGAAGCACAGCCAAAGTTCGAAAACAGCTCAATGCACAATCCAGGTGAGCTGCACCCTCCCAAGCTAGCATAACCCACGCAGCCAAGCCCCAACACAGTCCAAGAACAGTCAGATCAATTCACAAGACGATCGGTCACATCCACACAGTAAGATCCGAAGAGCGACCTACGAACACAACCGTCTACAGGCTAGCTAAGAAAGTAAACTAACTGGTGAGTATCTGGTGAGCTCTTACCCGGATGGGACGGAAGGGAGGCTACTCGGGTTACTGCCTAGGCTATGGCGCCTCTCACCTGCCAACACTCCCATATACGGACACAACCAAATTTTGGCTAAAATTAGGCTAGCTTCTTCTTCTTCTTCTTCTCGAACGCCGTCACACTTGGAGTTTGGCTCTCAAAATAAAATCTGTGGTCTTCTGTAGCACCTCCACAGGCCCGTACAGTTTCTCTTGTAGAGTGGCGGGCTTCGGCCATATCTCCTCCCTCAGCGGCTGGTGGTTCCCACAATCCTGGAGGATGTGGTCTGCTCTGCTTCTCCACAAGGGCACAGGGGAGATGGCACAAGGTGGAAGCGTCTGTGTATGTGGAAATTGAGTCGGTTGTGCCCGGTCCTCAGACGAAAGATGGTCACCTGCTCTTGTCTGGACAGCTGATGGTAACTGTCTATGGGCCGTTGTGGTGGTCTGTACACAGACTTAATGATGGTCTTCATCTCTGTGAAGCTGACTCCATTTTCATCTTGTTCTTTCTCTGCGCCCGCTTTTGCCATTCTGTCAGCTTCTTCATTGCCGTAGATGCCACAGTGTGAAGGGATCCACTGCAGCACCAGTCTGGTGCACTTGATGTTTTGCAGTGCCTCTTGTAGACGTGGCAGTTTGCTTGCTGTTGCTGCCTCAAGGACAGACATGGCATCAGTAAGGAAGACAATCTGGGCATCAGGGTCTGCAGTGCCACTAAGGGTGTTAGCTGCGTGGACCAGGGCTTCCACCTCAGCTCTGTAATTTGTGCAGTGAAGGCCTGTTGGTACTGCCTCTGCCTGCCACTTTCTGTTTGGGTACTGAATGTACACCCCAGCCCCTCCATCCTGAACTGCATCTGTGGCTGATCCATCGGTGTATGCCCGTATCCATGCTTCCTGGGGATACTTTTCTTCGAGCATGGCCAGTGTCAGGGCTTTCTTGCTCACAGTGCTGTGCTCATCTCTGGTGGTGATGTAGGGTACCGTGGAAGAGATGGTGATGTTTTCTGGCTTACTTTCCCAAGGTGGAAGGTCGCTAGCAGGATTCAGAGCCTCTACCTGCGCAGGCAGCTTTGCCTGGTGTTTTCTCTGCAGTGCTCTCGTCTCCTTCACAAAGCTTGATCTTTTCAGTCTCCCTGAGGTTGGTTGTTTCATCCTAGCGTTCATAGGGTGGTCTTTGGAAGACTTGATCTTTGTGGACTGTATCAAGGCTTTGCAATCTCTTCTCATGCGCAGGGGTGGGATGCCTGTTGTCTCTTCCATCTTTTCAATTGGTGTGGATCTCATTGCGCCGGTGATGATACGCAGTGCCTGGTTCTGAACTCTGTCAATGGTCTGCTGGTGTGACTGGGCTGCCGTCAACCATGCATTAGATCCGTACTCAAGGTGTGGTCTCACTGTGCCTTGATATACATTTTTGAGGATCTTTTCATTGGCTCCCCATTGTGTTCCAGCCAGTTTTCTCATGATGTGCAGCTTTCTTCTAGCTTTCGCTTCTGCATTCCAAATGTGCGGCTTCCACGTCAGCCTCTTGTCAAGGGTGACTCCCAGGTATGTCTGTTGGTCTTCATACCGCAGCGGGGTGTTGCCCAGTGTTAGGTTGCCAGCCTTTGCCTTGTTGGAGAGAGAGAAGAGTGTGGCTGATGATTTTTCTGTGTTGATGGTCACACACCAGTTGTTGGTCCAGTCTGTCAGCCTGTCCAGGGCTAGCTGCATCCTGTATGTAGCAGTTGTTGCATACTCTTCTGTGCACCAGAGTACCAGGTCGTCTGCGTACAGGGCTGCGTGTACTCCTTTTGGTAGCTCTGGCACAAGGTCGTTGATGAAAAGTATGAACAGGGTCGGTGACAGGACTCCCCCCTGTGGCACCCCCTGACGCAACAGCACTTTTTGGCCACAGTACCCATCCACTGTCACACGGGCTCTGCGATTGTGCAGGTATGACTTGGTCCACCGGTACATATTCCCTTGGATGCCACTGCGAAGGAGTTTCACAAGGAGACCATCCTTCCACACCTTGTCGAAAGCCTTCTGTAGGTCAATGAAGGCAGCTAATGTCACCTTCTGATCTTGAAAGGCATCTTCTATGACCTGTGCAAGGTGTGTTGTCTGGTCTTCTGTACTCTTGTAGCTTCTGAAGCCGGCTTGCTCTGGCACAATAATGCTCTCGGAGTCCAGGTACCACTGCAGGCGCTTGTATTAGGCTAGCTAGGGAACATTTCCTTACAGTTGATTCCTCTTGGTTTGTGTACATCGGTAATGTGTTCTGAGGAAACAAAGGCGCCAAAGGCAACCCTTTCGAGTCAGACCGAAACCAGTCGAAATGGCCAGCTCAGGTATCACCCGAGACATTACCTCATGTCCGCAACGAAAATGGAAAGGAGCGCCGTTCAAAGGAGAAACTCCCACCAGACGCCGTAAATAGAAGAATCTATGCAGGCTGGCTAACCGCACACAAGAAGAAATCCAGAAAACACAAGCAAATCCGAGAAAACACACGAAGACCACGTGGTAAACGTAAGCCGAAACCGGAACGTCTGTTCACGAGGCAGCTAAGGGTATGACTGGTGGATAGACCCAAGGGGCCTTATGGGAAGGTAGGGGAGGTAACTCTGGAAGTTCTATAAAATGACGACTGCCCGAGTCGCCTCCCCGGTTGTGTTACTTACACAACGGAGACTTAGGCTGAAATTGGTATCTAGATGTGTCTTCCTATCAGTAATGCCATCGGTAATGTTTTTGACACAGCAACAGTCAAGCTGCGGGCTAAGGCCCTAAAGCATACACTATATACAGAATACAGTGGCTGCGGGCTAAGGCCCTAAAGCATACACTATATACAGAATACAGTGCTAATTTATAGACTGACAGTTACCTCAAAGTCTTGAATGTGCTGTTCCACCAGGTTCTGTTTGCGCATGACCACCACCGGGCGTCCAGAGGTGTCCAGGTAAGTGGAGTGCAGCTCATTAGACTCGCGCTTCACTGAAAATGGGGGTCGCACCTCGATATTCCTGTAACAGCCAAGGCAGGTCTGAATGAATCAAAAGTAATGGCTCATACAACAAATAGAACTGAAAAATAAAGGAAAGAAAAATGTGTGCCATCTCACTGCAAATGATTCAAATAAGGAAACCTACGCACCAAGTGGATTTTCACCAGGCTACAAAAAGGTTCAGCAGCTTTTGTGTGTTTGGTTCTCTAATGAACAGTGTAAATTATTATAGTAAGATCTAACAAAATAATATATTCAATTTGTCAAACTGGCATCAATTCCTTCTTTCATAGGTCTTGTCAACTCGGTGTTTGGCGAAAAATGTATTTTTTCGAAAAATAATTACCGATGGCATGACTAATAGGAAGGTATACTTAGCATACCGATTTCAGCCTAAGCATCCGATGTGTATACTATACAACTATCCCGTCAGTCTTTTGCCTTAGCTCAATAGCGGCAAGCAGGGCAGGAGGGGGGGACCTCCGAGTCATGCCATCGGTAAGTATTTTTCGGAAAAATACATTTGTTTTCTCAAAACTCTTACCGATGGCATGACTAATAGGAAGAATAGCGAATAGGAGGTGGGTGCCGCCTAGAACACCAACCCCCAAGCGAAAATCGCCAGGAAGTGCACTCCCTGTGCTTTAGGTTATCGAGGCCCCCCACATGCGCTTAACTCCAAATGATTTCAGCTATGCGTAGGAGGAGTGCTGCGCTGCTGAGATGTCCCCCACCATGGCCAGGCTGTCACGCTGGCCGGATAGGTCCCTCAAGTAGAAGCGGGCGAAGGTGGATTCTGCCCGCCAGCCCACGGCCACCACAATGTCGCATACTGCGCAGTTGTGATCAAATGTGATGCTCGTTGCCACTGCCCTTACTTCGTGTGCCCATATGCGCATCGTTTTTGCTCTCAGGGGAGAGTTCTGCATACGCAGACCGGATGACCCAGCGTAGCCAGGATGAGATTGTCTGTGCGGAGATATCACGTCTGCCCGGGGCCAAGGGCAGGAAAAGGTGGGCACGCCCTTGTCTGAGTGGCTTCGTTCTGCGCAAGTAAATTCGCAGCGCTCGGACCGGATCCTGTTGACGGGACTCCGGGGACTGGTTGTACGTCTGAGGGGTCGTATCGTTATGACCTGTGGAGCAGCTGCGGGTGGGCGATTCTTGGCTAAGAAGAACTGGTCGGTGAGAAGCTGCACTGAACCATTGGTCCGGAATTGCAGATAGGTAAAGCGCACTGAGAGCGCATGTAACTCACTCACCCGGGATGCTGTGGCGAGTGCCAACAGGAAGCATGTTTTCCTGGTTAAGTCACTGAACCGTGCCAAGGGGAGAGGTTCAAAGTGGGTAGAGTTGAGCCATGTCAGAAACCAGGCCAAGTCCCAGCGCGGGACTAGAGATCGGGAGACCGGCCGCTGAAGGTCCAGGTGTGCCATCAGGTCCGATATATCTTTACAGGTCCCTGGGTCCGGTCGACCCAAGTGGCGGTAAGTGTCTGCAATCATGGCCAAGTATCCCCTGATGGTGATGGGTGCGAGGTTCTGCTGGACAAAAAGCCACAGAAAGAACTCGGCCAGCTGGGGCATAGTCAAATCCGTGAGGGAGAGCTGCTGGGAATCGCACCAGGACTGTAGTATTTTCCATTTGCCCTCGTAAACGTTCCGGGTGGAAGCTCTGCGGGCTACTGCTATAGCCGCCACCGCTGCACTCGAGAAGCCTCTTGTGGCGGGGGCCTGCCACACAATATCCAAGCGTGAAGGAGCAACCGCTCCGGGCATGGGTGGTAAAGACTCTGTCGGGGCTGCTTGAGCAACGTGCGCGGGGTAGGAAGTCGCAAGGGGGGAATCTGTGGCCCGATTCAGGAGGTCTGTGGTCAAACTCTTGGTCCAGCTGAAGGGCGCCACCAATAGAAGAACTGCATTGAGGCCCCGGAGCTTCTGGAGGACTCTGGGTACCAGAACGGACGGCGGGTATGCATATGCCAGCAGGCCCTCCCAAGGAATTGCCCAGGCCTGGGGATCCGGAATGGGAGAGATGAAAAGGGGAAGTTGCTTGTTCCACCGAGTGGCGAAGAGATCGATCATCGGTTTCTCCCATCGGGTGCAGATGAGCCGGAAGATGTCCGGACGGAGAGACCACTCTGTGTGGAGAAGCTGGCACCGCCGTGAGAGGAAGTCCGCAAGGACATTTAGGTGGCCGGGTATGTGTCGCGTGGCACAGAGAGCGCTGATGGGCTGGGAACCTCTTGGGCCAAGAATTATAACAGCAGCCTTTAGAACCAAGAAAAAGCTCAAGCTGAACGTCATCCAGTGTTATGCGCCCACCAATGACAGTGATGAGGAAGAGAAACAAGAGTTCTATGACCGACTCCAGAGTGCCGTGGACAAATGTGCGGAGCGAGACATCACCGTCGTCATGGGCGATTTTAATGCCAAAATAGGGGAGGACAACACCGGATACGAAGAGGTGATGGGGAGACAGGGACTAGGCTCGGAGATGAGAGGTTTGTAGACTTTTGTGCTCTAAACCGACTTGTCATTGGAGGCAGCATCTTCCCACACAGAAGAATACACAAAGCAACTTGGGTCTCACCTGACCATACGACAGAGAACCAAATAGACCATATCTGCATTAGCAAGAAATTTAGAAGATCCCTTCAAGATGTTCGAGTGAGGAGGGGAGCAGATGTCGCCTCAGACCACCATCTGCTTACCATAAGAATGAAGCTCAAGCTAAAGAAAAGCCGCACAGAGACAACAAGAAGACAGTGCTATAATGTAGGCCTCCT
Source organism: Semisulcospira habei (assembly GCA_036245525.1). NCBI lineage: Eukaryota > Metazoa > Mollusca > Gastropoda > Semisulcospiridae > Semisulcospira > Semisulcospira habei. Next base: position 188,836,335 of record BTPG01000003.1, read on the forward strand.
GAGAGAAACTGGAGTTAGAGAAGAGTTCAAACTGGTGCTGTCCAACCGGTTTCAAGCGCTACAGGAGCTAGTAAATGAAGAGGAGGCGGTCACCACAGAGCAGCAGTGGAAGGCAGTTAGAGAGGCGCTGAACTCAACCTGCAAAGACACTGTAGGGTTCAGGAAACACCACCACAAAGACTGGCTGTCGGCACAGACCTTGAAGAAGATAGAAGCGAGGAAGCAGAAGAAAGCAGCGGTCAACAACAGTCGCACGAGAGCAGCCAAAGTAAGGGCACAGGGGGAATACTCGGAAGCCAACCGCGAGGTGAAGAGGTGAAGAGGAGTATCAGGGCAGACAAGAGGGCCTACACAGACAGCCTGGCAGCAGAGGCAGAAGGCAGCGGCAACATGAAACGGCTCTACGACATTACCAGAAGATTGGCGGGTAAGTATGGCCATACAGAAAGACCAGTAAAAGACAAAGAAGGTAAGCATATTGCAGACAGAGCAGACCAACTCGACAGATGGGCCGAGTATTTTGAAGAGTTACTGAACAGACCTAGCCCACCCGATCCCGACATCCAGCCGGCAGAGACCGACCTACCCATCAGCTGTGACAGACCCAGCCGGGAAGAGATCAGAAAAGCAGTGGCATTTTTGAAGAATGGCAAAGCAGCAGGGCCAGATGGCATCCCAGCGCAGTCTCTGAAAGCAGACCTAGAGACAACAGTGGAGATGCTGTACCCACTGTTTGAAAAGATCTGGGAAGAGGAGGTGATGCCAGCTGACTGGAAGGAGGGGTACCTAATCAAGCTTCCCAAGAAAGGCGACCTCAGCAAGTGTTCCAACTACAGAGGAATCACCTTGCTGTCCGTACCAGGAAAGGTCTTCAACAGGATCATCCTAGAGAGAATGAAGAGCTCTGTTGACCCCCAGCTGAGAGACCAGCAAGCAGGATTCAGGAAGAACCGATCATGTACAGACCAGATCGCCACTCTCCGCATCATCGTGGAACAGTCTCTGGAGTGGAGCTCCCCGCTGTACGTCAACTTTGTGGATTATGAGAAAGCATTTGACAGCGTGGACCGAGAGACTCTGTGGAAACTCCTACGACACTACGGTGTACCCACAAAGCTCGTCCGCCTGATCAAGAGCAGCTATGATGGCATGACATGTCGCGTGATCCACGAAGGGCAGTTCACCAGAGAGCTCCAGGTCAGAACTGGTGTCAGGCAGGGGTGTCTGCTGTCTCCGTTCCTCTTCCTACTGGCCATAGACTGGGTCATGAAGATGAACACAGAGCACAGACGAAGTGGAATACAGTGGACACTGTGGACACAGCTTGACGACCTCGATTTTGCAGACGACTTGGCATTACTGTCCCACACTCATCAACAAATGCAGGACAAGACCACGAGGCTTGCTGACATCTCGTCCCAAGTGGGCCTCACCATTCACAAACAGAAAACAAAGACAATGAGGCTGAACGCAACCAGGGAAGAACCAGTCTTGCTTGCTGGCACCCCGTTGGAGGAGGTGGAGTCCTTCACCTATCTTGGGAGCATCATAGACAAAAAAGGCGGCACTGATGCAGATGTCAGAGCACGAAATTGGTAAAGCCAGAGCAGCCTTTCTCCAGTTGAAAAAAGTGTGGAGTTCCAGAGAGCTGTCACAACACACCAAAGTCCGGATTTTCAACTCCAATGTAAAAGCAGTTCTCCTATATGGAGCAGAGACATGGAGATTGACAAAAACCACAGTCAACAGAGTACAGACCTTCATGAACAGTTGCCTTAGAAGAATTTTGAAAATCCACTGGCCAGAGAAATCAGCAACGTCAGACTCTGGGAGAGAACAGAGCAGATAACAGCAGAGAATGAAATTGGGCGAAGAAGATGGGGATGGATCGGTCACAGTCTGAGAAAGCCAGCTTCCAGTATCACTAGGCAGGCATTGTCATGGAACCCCCATGGAAAGAGGAAAAGAGGTAGGCCGAGAAACTCCTGGCGTTGAGACCTCCAAGCAGACATCAAGAGACTGGGAACCACCTGGAGTAGAATCGAAGGAAAAGCACAGGACAGGAGTTGCTGGAGGTCTCTCGTCGACGGCCTATACCCGGGTAGGGATGACAGGCGTAAGTAAGTAAGTAAGTGTCACGCTCGAAGAGTGATGCCGCGATCCCTGCACCACAGGAGAATTTGGTACAGGAGCATGCAGAGAGAGGGCGGCCGCGTCCCGCCCTGGTTCTGGATGTAAGCGACTACTGTGGTGTTGTCGGAGAGAATCAGGACTGCTGGTTGAGAGACGATCTTCCCAGGCAACGAAGGCAAGCCAAACGGCCTTCATCTCCAGCCAGTTTATGTGTTTGCCGACGTGATCTTGCGGCCAGCTGCCCGAGGCTGTGATGAACTCCGGCAGTAGGTGTGCACCCCAGCCAGCTAGGCTTGCATCCGTGCAGATGGAGAGCAGAGGAGAGGGGGAGACGTTGGGAACCCCCGATGCAAGCCAGGAAGGATCCGTCCAACGCTGGAGGTGAGGTCTGACCAAAGGTGACACTGGAACAGGGGTCGTCAGATCGCCAGACAACGGGCGCCAGTGGAGGAGTAGATGCAACTGTACCGGCCTGGAGTAGAGTCTGCCGAGGGGCAGAAGGTCTGCCACCGCACTGAATAGTCCCAGGAGTTGTAGCCAAACCCTGGCCGGAACCGCATCCGCACGCGAGACTTGGAGCGCCAGTGCTGCCAGCTTCTGAATCCGAGCTGCGGGAAGCCGGACGCAGTTGAGGTCGGTCAGGAATTCCATGCCGGGTGTACGAATCAGCGAGATGGCGCAAGGTCCGACTTGCCAAAATTGATCAGAAAACCAAGCTGGCGGAGGATGATGATCAGTGCTTCCCTGTCCCTCTCCAGAGCGGAGGCAATCTGATTCCGGAGGAGCAATTCGTCCAGATAATTGGAAGTCGGACTCGAGGACGACCGGTGGAACTTTGCAACGACTGCGTCGAGGATTCTGGTGAAAACCCAAGGTCTGAGGTTGAGGCCAAAGGGGAGCGTCCGTAACTGATACACCACTCCGCGGAATGCGAAGTGCAGATACCGACGGGAGGCCGGATGCACAAGAACGTAAAAGTACGCATCCGCCAGGTCGAGACTCACTGCAAAGTCCAGCGGTTGGATTGATGCCTTCAAAGCCCTGGCCGTCTCCATCCGGAAGTACGGAGCGGAGATGTATCTGTTGAGAGCTGAGAGGTCTATGACGGGACGCCACTTGTTGCCAGGTTTGGGGACGACGAAAAGACGGCTGTAGAATGCCGCAGAGTCGTGTCGAGAGACCACCTCCGTGGCGGCCTTCTGAAGCAGAGCTGTGATCTCACCTAGAAGAGCGTCCGCTTTGATCCGGTCGTCCGGCTCTCTGGTCCAGAGAGGGGAGCGCCGCAGAGGCGCAGAGGAGCGAAATGAGATTAGGAGGCCCTCTGAGATGGTAGAAAGGACCCAAGGGTCAAGTAGCGAGTGCCACGCGTCACTGTGCAGAGCTAGCCTCCCGCCAACTGGAGACCCTGCAGAGAGTGGCGGGGGGAGGAACAGGTATGAGTCAGAGGGCCCTCCCACGACCGGTCCGCCGGGCGTGTTTGGGCCAGGAGGGAGTCGGGGTTGTGAAAGGACGGGAGCGGCCGGCAGCTGGGGTATGAGTGGCGAAGCAGGCGCCCCTGGAGTAGGGGCGAGAAGTGGGTCTAGCGGTCCGCAGGGCGCAACCCACGGCCTTGCCTGAAAGCAGGCGGGAGCAGAGCGGGTGGGCCAGATGTCCTTAGACGCGTCCTTGACCGACTGCCAGGTGGGTCCAAAAAGCCACGCACCTCCGAGCGGCGCCTGGCAGAGCTGTGTCTTCACCGACGCGGGGAGGGCCGAACAACCCCGGAGGACGACGTCTCTGCGCATCAGGTCGCAGTTAGCCGCCGCGGCTATGGCGTTCACGGAAGTATGGTACGCAGCCCGGTTAGCAGCCACTGCCAAGGCTGTCTCCTAACGGAGGTGAAATAGAGGGGTGATTGGCATCTTCCACGTGTCTCACCACGGCCCGCATCGCTAGGTCCGAAAAATCAGCACAGGAGAGAGCATTGCGGATGAGGACCGCCGTCTTGTTCAGCCCTCGTGGCGTCCAGAGTTGCAGGGTTAGTTTAGTTATTTGGGTTTAACGCCGAGCAAGCGACTAAGGCCATCTCACGGCGGGATGGGTAAAAATCTGGTCAGCCAGACTAAAAGCAAGGTCTTAAGACAAGATGTAAATATAGATTAAAAATCTCAGGCTAAAATGTCGCACATGTCTGGAAAAGAAACGTCTACAGACTCTCAAAAAGGGCAAATAAAAAAATTCACATAGTCTATGAATGCTCAGATCTTGTTAAAAATATTGCATTCTCTCAAAAAATTGAAGATTTTGTCCGGGGGAACATCCCGGAACAAAACCTTCAAGGAGTCTGCTGTGAAGTGTTTATATCTGGTGTCAATTAGGTCAGCACAATACAGCAAAAAGTGTCGAACAGAAAACTGCTCATCACAGGCAAAACACCATGGACGCTCATCCTGTTTAAGTAAGTAAGAGTGCGTAACATATGTGTGCCCGATGTGGAGCCGAGCAAGGACAGTCTCCTCACGGCGGCTGCCGCAGCGGAAAGGTAGACTGTCAGACAACTTAGGAAGAGCTTCATGAAGCTTGTTCCCTTCCTCTTTGTCCCACTCGGACTGCCACTCGCGGGCTATGTACGCACTAATAACAGGTTTAAAATCACTATAGACAGTCTGTGTGTCAGGGACAAGGTCACTGCGGGCACTGTTGGCAGCAGAATCTGCGATTCTGTTGCCTTCGATGCCCACATGGCCTGGGACCCAAATAAAAATGATGTCATAATATTCCTTCATCAAGTCCGCGTAGAGCTCTCTAATCTGCACCAGCAGTGGATGGTCTGTTCCCGCGCCCTGAAGGGCCTGCAGGGCAGAAAGAGAGTCAGACAGAATCAGGAAGTTCCTTTCCCGAGACTGATAGGCATGCTTGAGTGCTAGCAGAATGGCCTGCAGTTCTGCACTAAATACAGAGGAATGGTCAGGGAGACGGAGCTTAAATGGGCGTCTAGGATGGCGAGAGGACACTGCAGCCGCAGCCACTCTTCCATCCTCAGACTTGGACCCATCCGTATAAAGACGACAATAGCCAGGAAAAATTGAAAGGAGTTCATTGAGGCTCTGTTGGTATATGGCTGGTGGAGTACAATCCTTCTTGTGGGCAGTCAAGTCCAGCAAGATGTCAGGAACTGGTAGTAGCCAGGGTGGAGTGACGTGTTGCAGAGATTCCGAAACTTTGTCCAGGTCCACTCCGGCCGCCTGCAGATGAGGTCGGACACGGAAGGAAAGTGGACGGACAGCTCCCGGATGGGCATCGTAAATCTCTGCAAACGACGGGTTAAAAACACAATCATAGGCAGGATTTTCTCGATGGGCCTTCAGCTTCAGAACGTAGCTGAGCATGATTGATTGATTGATTGTACATTGCTTAACGTCCCGACAGCAACAAGGCTTTCTCAGGACGTGCCTGCACTGCTTGTGAAAAAAAAAATAAACAGAACATTGAATGTATGTTGCCAGCCGGTCAAATACATTAAATAAACCTAACACATGGGGCCTAAATAAAGCTAAGACCATTTCTGCCTCTGCATACAGACTAGGAACTGGAGATGTCCTGAAGGCTCCCAGACATATGCGCAGACCTTGATGGTGAATTGTGTTCAGACGCTGCAGAACAGACTTGGAAGCCGAGCCATATACCACAGAGCCGTAATCCAGTTTGGACCGAACAAGGGCCCGGTACAGTCGAAGTAAGACGATGCGGTCTGCACCCCAGTCAGTACGACCAACGACACGAAGAATGTCGAGGGCCTTCCGACAAGAGGTTCTAAGGTAGTTAACATGGTTGCAGAAGGTCAATCTTTTGTCAAAGATGACCCCCAAAAACTTAGCCTCTTCAGCCACCTTAATTGGCACTCCAGCAATGCTCAGGCTAGGTTCTGGAAAACATTTCGTCTGGTTAGTAAAATGCACACAGACTGTCTTGGAGGGCGAGAATCTGAATCCATTGAGAGACACCCACCCCTGGATGCGATCAACGCACAGCTGCAAGCGCCTCTCAAGGGACGCAAGCCCTCGACCTCGTGCACACAAAGCAAAGTCGTCCACAAACAAAGAGCATTCAGAATCATCCTTGACAGCCTTTACAATGTTATTTATTTTAATGCTAAATAAAACAGGAGATAGAATACTGCCCTGCGGGACACCCATCTCCTGTTCAAAGGAGTCGGAGAGGGTGGAGCCCACACGGACTTGGAACGACCTGTTGGACAAAAAATTGTGAATAAAAACGGGCAGATGCCCTTTAAAACCCATGTCCGACAAATCAGACATTATACCATGCTTCCAGGTAGTGTCAAATGCCTTTTCAAGATCAAAGAAAATTGCATAGACATGCTGCTTGTTGACAAAAGCATCTCGGATAAAAGACTCAAAGCGGACTAGATGGTCAGTTGTACTACGGAAGCGCCGGAAACCGCACTGGAGGTCTGTGATGAGACCCTGTGACTCAAGATGCCACACCAGTCGGGCGTTGACCAAGCGTTCCATAGTTTTACATAAACATGATGTCAAAGCTATTGGCCGGTAGTTGCCCGGGTCGGAAGGATCCTTACCCGGCTTGGGAATTGGCACAACCACAGCCTGGCGCCAAGATGGCGGAAAATGACCGGTTATCCAGATATGGTTAAAGGCCTTGAGAAGTACAAGGAGTGAATCCTCAGGCAGATGTGTTATGAGCTGATAATGGATGGTATCTAATCCAGCAGCAGAGTCAGTACATTTCTGCATGGCTTGCTGCAATTCTGAAAACGTAAAAGGGGCATTATAGTCTTCCAAGTTATCCGATATAAAATCACAAGCACAAGATTCTCGCTTCTCCTTCTCTCTCTGGAAGAAAGGTGAATAATGCTCTGTTGAAGAATTATGGGCAATGGTGGAGGCAAGTAAATTGGCCACAGCCTTTTTATCTGTGACCAAACTGGCACCATCTCTAAGATGGCCGACAGAAGCCGAGCCACCCCTGCCCCCAATTCTTCGAACAGCCTTCCAGACTTTTTGGGACGGAGTCCTAGAAGATAAAGATGAGACGAAGCGTCTCCAGGAAGCACGGCGTTCACGTTTAAAAATATAACGGGCTTTCGCCCGCTGTCTTTTAAAGGTTAAAATATTTGCTTGCGACGGATTACGAAATGCACGTCGCTGAGCAGATTTGCGCATTGTTTGGGCCTTGCGGCACTCTTCATTGAACCATGGTACTCTCGGCTTCCGAGGGAGTGATGTGGAAGTTCTAGGGATGGTTTCACCTGCAACCTCCAACAAAATAGAAGTAAAACAAGAAACAGGTTCTTCAGCTGACATGACCACCTCCTCTGTAAGACGAGACTGAAAGAGAGGCAAACAGAGACCAGTTAGCTTTCTTGAGATTCCAGCGCCCCACCGGCGAATCCTCCTCACAGCTGACCGATGACAGGACTACTGGGAAGTGGTCACTACCACACAGGTCGTCGTGAACCTTCCAGTCAAAGTCCAGCATGAGAGAAGGATCACACAGTGAGGTCTAGAACAGAACTAGATCCGGAACCTGAGTTAGAGTATGTAGGTGAGCCATCGTTAAAGACACATAGGTTAAGTTGAGAAAAAACATCTTCTAACATCTGACCTCTGCCATCATAGTGGTCACTACCCCAAAGGTGAGCATGACCGTTAAAATCCCCCATGAGAATAAAGGGAGGGGGCAGTTGATCTACTAAGTGAAAAATATCATTGCTACAGACCCGCAGTGATGGTGGCAGGTAAATACTGCATATGGTTATGGTCTTTTTTAAGGTAACCCGAGCAGCGACAGCCTGAAGACAGGTGTCGATGCTAACGGGGCTACATAAAATTTGGCTACTAATGAGAAGAGCCGCTCCACCCGAGCGCCTCTCCGAATCAGAGCCTTTATGTATAACATTAAAAACATTAAAAGACACAGGGTCAGAAGTCTTCAGGTAAGTCTCCTGAAGAGATATGACTGAGGGGTTATAGAACTTGACTAAAAGACGTAATTCCTCAAAGTTAGCTCGAAAACCACGACAATTCCACTGAAGCAAAGAGTCCATGATTAAGTCTGATCTGGGGGTAAGGAGTTTTTCCCCCCTTTTTCCTTTACCTTGGAAGGAGTTGAAGAAACAGAGGGGGGCCGGCTCCCGGGCCTCCTCTGGTTCTTCGGAGAGGAAGGGGGTGGAGCTGCCGCAGCATCAGCAACAACAACTTCCACTCCCTCCATCCGCTCCTCCAGTGCAGCATATTTGTTTTGAAGGGGCACATCTGTGTTCCCCTTCTGGGCCCGTGCGCACAGCGGTCCCATAGATTTCTTAGACTTCTGGTCCTGGGCAGCGTTCCTGCCGCTAGAGTTAGCGGCCTTAGAAGGCTGACCAGAGCCAGAAGCCTTTGGAGTTGACTGACTAACAGGTTTGGGTGGGGGCTGAGGCTTAGGGGCAACAGAAGGCGGCACAACCGGACCGGCAGTGTCCGCCTTCTGCGTTCCCTGGCTCCTTGTCACCACCGGAGGAGGGTTATCTCCAGGGGCGAGATGAGCCGAGGCTCCGCCCCCAACCAAGAAGTTGGGGTCTGACATGAAAAGTCTTTGGTGGGGCGCTTGCCTGCCACCGCTGCACTAAAAGTATACACTGAGGTGTTAGAGGTTGGGGCAGCCGCAGCTGCACCAGGGCCTTCAACCAGTTTTTTTGCATCCAGAAAGGACAGCCCCTTCTCCACACGCACCTGCTGAATCTTGCACTCGGATATCCAACGAGGGCATTTCTTATCCGAAGCCATATGCGCCCCCTGGCAATTCACACACAGAGGGGTGGCTGTGCAGGACTCAGCAGAGTGTCCGGGCCTAGTGCAACGGGCGCATGAAGCCTCTGCCTGACGGCATGTCTTCTGCCCATGGCCATACTTTTGGCACTTAAAGCACCGGAGGGGAAGAGGGACGTACTTTTTCACTCTCAGGGAGTAGTAACCTCCCCAGATGGTAGTAGGAGGGGTGGGGGTGCCAAACGTCAGGATGATGGTAGGGAGATGGATCTCCCCACCACCTCGCTTGGAAGCGAAGCGCCTGACGCAAGTCACCCCCTGAGACTTAAGGTTCCTTACAAGTTCATCTTCTGACAGTTCTGCCAAAGCTTGATCTTTGATTACGCCTCTTGACGAATTCATAGTTTTGTGGGGTGTGACTTCCACAGGAGTGTCTCCGATGGAAGAGAGCCCCAGTAGCCCGCTGGAGTGTGCCCGAGTACGGCACTCCACCAGCAAGTCACCAGACCTGAGGCGCTGGGCGTCAGGCCTGCCAACACGGCTCCTGAGGGTCTCCCCCACCAGAAAAGGATGCAGCTTGGTAACTGGTTTCTCCTTCACCTTGCTATGGACAATGAGGAAGCGAGGCCATACGGCCGACGCCTGAGGCGTCGCTTCCTCACAGTCTGAATCACTGTCATGTGCAATGTCGGTGTCTATGCGCCGTTTCTGTGCTAGTTTTGGTTTTTTGGTTTTATCCATATTATATTAGTAGAGATATTCATCCCCTGGGGGTCCCCGCCCGCCACCGAGCCCAACAAGGGAAAGTGCAACTGTCGGCGGGTCTCCAGCCGACGCACAATGGAGACTGCCCGAAAGATATACTCAAGGGGGTAAGCCCGATTGAACCGTTTGAGCCACCGCCTTCTATCACACTGTTGAATGCAGGGGAATACTGGCGTAAAGCACCTAATCAGCAGCAGAAGCTATAGCATGGTGCTCCGTATAGCAACCCGCATGTCAACAGTGGGATAGGGCTCAACGTGACAAGAGCCGATTGACTAGGCCGGTACGACTAGCCTCCCGTTTAGGTAGAAGTCAAGGCCGAAGTGGAGTGTTGGCACCAGTGAGCCGCAGCCCAAAGGGAACCTCAGCCACCAGGATCCTCTTCTCCCCCGACATGGGTCTCCAAGCACGGCAAACACTTGGGATCCAAAGGACCAAAAAGTCACGAGTATTTTTAAGGACCAATCCAACATGGTACGACCTAGGTTAGCACAGCTCCTTAAAAACCGGACCAGTGAAAAGGCTGAACAACATATCTGCTGACATCAAGTCCTAATCCTGGACAAAGATGGCACCCGTCCGCTAGCCCACTCAGTCAGGGACTGAGCGGACTACCCACCTACGCCACGTGGAGGCCAGTGCCGGGTAGGCCCAGAGTTGCAGGGATCTGCGGCCGCCCGCCTGACTTCCCGCTGCTGGAAGGGGGCAACCAAAGGCCTGAGAATGTCTGGCATACCAACGCTGGCGAAAGGAGATATCCAACCCCTCCGGCCACTTGGAGTCTGCGAAGAAGCTGGAGTCTCCGAAGGAGACCTGCTTAAGTGCGCCGAAAATGCATCCGCAAGATCCCGGAATCCTGGGGGCTGTGGGAGGGACTTGAACCTCTTGGCTTGGCGTGGGGGCATCCACGAAAGCGGAAGCTTTCCTCTTGAGAGGGGGAGACGGGGGACTGGCGTCCGGAGGAAGAATGGACGAAATCAGCCGTGCGGCTTCATCTAAGGACCGCAGAGTCTCTGTGCTCGGGGCTACGAAGGGAGCCTGTGTTGAGGAGCTGCCGGAAGTCCGAGAGACCGGAGTCGCGGAACGACGATCATCGAAAAGCAGGGCCGAGACAGAATCCTCTGGCAGTATACTCAGGACCTCATCAGCAAGAGAAGCCGACCGCTGGGAGGGAAGCCACGACCCAGTCAAGGAAGGAAAATTGCTAGAGGGTAGCATGTGCACATCACAAGAGCGAGCTTGGGATGAGGGGATGTCCCTTGTAGCATGAGGCCGACGATCGGTGTTTATGGGGGGAAGAAAGATGGCTTACCTGATGGCTGATCCGACGAGGGGGGAGGCTGTGAAGCGAAGGAGAAGATTTCCTTGACCTGCAGCGGACAGACCGATCACTGCAGTGAGAGGACCGGCAACTACTGGGGGAACGACTGCATCCGCGTGGATCCGCCCGGAGCACTCGTCTTTAAAAGAGGAGGATTTCCGAAAAGTTTCCCACACCGCCGTAGATGAGCAGTGCCGCTTGTGCGATGAAGAATGCCGCGGGGGGAGTGAAGCCATCCGTTTCCTCGGGGCGGCAAAACGGGCAGAGTGAGAGCCGGAATAAGTGATGGACCAGGGGCTGTAATTTGCGCGTCGCACCTCTCGGTCTCGTGGCGCCAGTGAGTGGGGGGGGGGGGTCGGGGGATGGCTGTGTGTCGAGGATGCACCGGCACTGCCTTAGAGGCTAAATGACGAATGTGGGAGCTGTTGTTCACCGCATTGCGGGGCGACCTAAGCCGCTGCCGGCCGTGCTCCGAAGTGGAGCGGGCGGACAAAGTGCCAGTGGAGTCGTGAGAGATAGGAGGTCTGTCATTCACCGCGATGCGGGGCGACCGAAGCCGCTACCGGCCGCGCTCCGCCATAGAGCGGGCGGAAAAGTCCTAGAGGACACGTCGGGGCCCAAAGAAAGTTCAACCGCGTAGCGGGGCGACCGAGGCTGTTGTCGGCCGCGCTCCACCATGGAGCGGGCAGACAAGGTCCGAGAGAGCATGACTGTCCGGGGACCTGTAGGTAATAATTGCACCCGACGAGAAGTCAAATCTCCAAAATCCGAGCATGCGCGCCGGACAATCCCTTCTGCTGTAGAAGAGGGGGAGGGGGCGCAGGTGTAGGAGGGTAGGCCTGGGAACGTGCAGGTCTTTCGCACCGGTAAATCTCCATAGCTGTGACCATTGTTCCTCCACCCAGTCGGCGCAAGTGTCACAAGTTTGTCCGGATGCACAGCCGGAACAGGTGTTGCTGGGCCACTGAAAGGCTCCACACAGGTCTTTACTTGTAAACTGCAACACAAAACAAACGTGAAAGATGACAGCACGTGTTCACCTGAAAATCTCGACCTCGACAGGGTTCTAACCTGGGTTACCTGTGTGTTGATAAAGTATCCTACCGCTGCATGAACGCGGTTACCCCCCCCCCCCCCCCCCCCCCCCCCCCCGAGGCCACGATATCCGAACGCACGAACAGATTAGCATATTATATCCACCGTTCAAAATCGGAGGCCATTTTAAGCAAGTTCACGAAAATTGGAGTGAGGCCACGTTGAGCAAGTTCACGAAAATTCGAGGTATGTCCCACATTCGAGCGAAAATCCACGGAAAGTGCCAAAGTCCGGCCCGCCATCTTGCCGGCCATGTGGCATTAACCGAGGCATTACCTTGCCATTGTGGCGCTCATCTCTTTAAATCCGCCAGGAATCTTGCCAAAGAATCTGTCGATGGGCATGTCTCTGCACCTGCCAGCCTCCGTTTTGGGGTCCCACAAGGCTCAGTATTAGGCCCAGTGCTTTTCCTACTGTATGTACAGCCTTTGTCCAGCATTATTGCTGGACACTGTTTCACATCACGCATACAGTGATGATACACAGCTTTATAAGTCAGGTAGTGTGAGTCAGGTCAACGAAATCATCCAGAGCGTGTCACTTTGCATTCTTGAATTGAGGCTGTGGATGTCAGAAAACAAGCTCAAACTAAATGAAGGAAAAACGGAAGCCATGCTCATTGCATCACCCAGAATGTCTTCTTCTACCGCTTTGCCTCAGCATATCATGATTGAGAACACGACCGTCAGCTTCTCTCAGTCAGTGAAGAACCTGGGTGTTGCAATTGAGCAGTACTTGTCCATGGATAAACAGGTGATAAACATTTGCAGGGCAGCCTATTTGGAGTTGCATCGTATTAGCTCTATTAGACAGTTCCTTACCTCAGAGGCTACAAAAACTCTGGTTTGTTCATTTGTTCTGTCTCGCATTGACTATGCCAACTCACTCGTATCTGGATGCCCGCAGTATCTATTTGATCGGCTCCAGAGAGTCCAAAATTCAGCCGCACGTCTGGTCATGAAAGCGAAAAGGTCAGACCATGTGTCCCCCCATCCTGCACGCTCTCCACTGGTTGCCAGTGAAGGAGAGAGTCAAGCACAAAGTCTTGTCCATTTGTCATGTTTCTCTTTCTGGCACTGGACCCACTTATCTCTCAGAGCTCCTTCACTGTTATATCCCTTCGAGGCAATTGCGCAGTTCGTCTGACAATAAAATGCTTCGTATTCCTACAGTAAGGACTAAAGGATTTGGGCAGAGATCTTTTTCTTACCAGGGTCCATCAGCCTGGAATGATCTTCCTAAATCATTGAGTGTGTCTCCACAGGGAGTCTAGTGCCAGTTTTAAACACAGTCTTAAAACCCATCTTTTCCCACTTTGATTATCAGTGTTCATGTATTTAGTCATAATTTTGTTCTTTTGTGTAATTGTACATGTGGCTTTGTCACTTTTTGTGTAATATTTGTATGTTTTGTTCATATGTACGGCGCCTAGAGCATCTTACCATGTATTGGCGCCTTATAAATCTTCCTTATTATTATTATTATTATTATTAAGACACAATCCATCATGAATCCAAGAAAAACACACTGTCAGTTGATTCCCACGAAACACACCGGTAACACGACGAAACCGTCAAAGAAAATCCACCTAGGCTGAACACAACCGTTATGGAAGTGTTAAGCAAAAAAGACTGACGGTGACGGGAAGGACATCACCGGATATGGAGGAAGGGGAGGCCACTCAGGGCTTGGTAACGAAGCCCTGAAGTCGCCTCCTTAGTTGTATAGTATACACATCGGATGCTTAGGCTGAAATCGGTATGCTAAGTATCCTATTAGTCATGCCATCGGTAAGAGTTTTGAGAAAACAAACTATAATACATTTTTTTCCCAGCTTCACTGACTTGTAATGTGAATAATATTAATAATCCCGTTGTGCATGTAGTCACTGGTACTGTTTACAGTACCAGTGGCAGCAAGTACAAGGGGATCAACAGGGGCGATAAAAGCCTAAAAAATGTTGGTAGCCAGCAGAGCTATCAGGATTTAAAAGTTAGTCGCCAGACACAAACCCGTCAACTGAAAGTTTTCTTCCAGGTGTATGCCTAATAAACATATCACAACTACTTACTTTGAGCCTTCTGGCAAAATGACTTTGACCACAGCCTCATCAACAACCATGTCATCATACACATGGTCAACGAAGCGCAGCTTCAGGGCATAGTTGTCCCCCTTGTTGTACAGGTACTCATAGCTTGGCACATTGTATCCCAGGAAGTATCTGGTCTTCCAGCCACCGAAGAGAGGGAAACGTGGCCGCAACTCAAGGTCAACAGAGTCATCAAGCTCACGCATGTGACTGGTGGAGATGTTTCCAATCTCATCCCTATAGTATACATCACGTGCAGAGGCCGGCAAAATTGTCTATGGACAGAGAGGGTAAAAATGTATTTTTATTTAAAATAATTTTTTTCGAAAAATACTTACCAATGGTATTACTGATAGGAAGACATAACTAGCCTGTCAATTTCAGTCTCCAAAATTGTTGCTTGTTGCTACACAACCAGGGACGTAACTCTAGCAAGCAGCTACCCAATCCCCTGAGTGGCCTCCCTATCCTCCGGATAGCAGACCTGTTTACCCCAAATGATGCAAAATAGGGAGACTGAGGCTTAAAAATAGGGAGATTTTATTCAAAATAGGGAGATTCTAGAAATGCGCACCACCGGCAAAGTAAACTAATGAAATGTATGGAAATAGTCACACACACAAGAAACACAACAAATGGATACATGTGTAAGCCAAAGATGTATTCATAAAACAAAAGATTGATAACATCACATTCATTGCAGTCCACCACAAGCCACAGTCCACCACCTAGGCCATAGATTGCACCAAAAGTGCATTAAAAACAAACAAAAAACAGGGTCCTGGTGTTTCAAAAGGGTCAGTAAAATTCATACTGAAAGGGTTAAAAATAAAATTCTGTGATGTGACACAACCATCTACATATACAAATAATTCACTTTTTTTTCTTAATCAGAATATTATAACTTAGCCAAGAACTAATTGGGGAAAAAAACATATATCTAGTTCTACTCACTTGCAGCGATCTTTGAGTCTGGGAACATAGTCTTGAATGTCTGCACTAAGACGTCAGCTGTAGACAAGGACAGATTCTGCTGGGCGATCAGTTGACACATAATTGCTTCAGCTCTAGTTGTAGCCTGCTCAAGACCATCCACTGAGAAAGTTGGAGCTGTCACAAAAAAATTCCCGATTGACCCCTGACTTGCTGGTTTAGCACAAGACTTGTGAGCCTCTGACTGCTCATGCTTTGAAATGTCATTCTTGCCTCCGTGGCTCACACTGATGTCTCTCTTGCAAACGGTGCAAAAAGCAAGGGAGTTGGACTTGGCAGACAGCCGAAAGTCGGGAAAATCCGACCTCCACTCGGACCTCCATTTTGCGGCATACTTCACTCTCTTCTTGCGAGTCGCCAACGCCTTTGTTTTTTCCTCTTCTGTATCGCACGAATCATCAGAACACGAGTCAGATCTTTCCCGGCAAATCTTCTTCTTGGACGCCATCTCAGAAGACAAACACAAATGTCAACTGGTTCCCGATTGGACGAAGACCTGACCCTCAGCCAATCAAAATAATTGTACAGCAGATCGGCGGAAACGACCATCAGTTGTGCGGTAGAAAATTCGGATCGGCACGGTAATGCTTCAGAAACGAAACAAACCCTTTACTTTAATTTTCGGGAGATCGATGATAAAATTATCGGGAGATTTACGATGCGATCGGGAGATGGGGTCTGATATCGGGAGTCTCCCGCTCAAATCGGGAGCATAAACAGGTCTGGGATAGCCTCCCTTCTCAATCTCGCGAGAGTCCGTTATTACCAGTTATATCTTAGCAGACAGATGGCAAGCGGGAAAGGTGGGAGGGAAATTTGAGTAATACCGTCAATAAGTATTTTTTACAAAAAATTATTTTAAAGAAAATACATTTTTTCTTCAAAAACGTTACCGATGGTATTACTGATAGAAGAATAGCGAGAGGAGGAGGTGCCGCCCAAAACTCACCATGGGTAAATGCTTAGCTAGGTCCCTTGCAAAGGCACACTCCCGACAATTTCAGTTAAGTATTACCTATGGCGCATCCTGCGCTGGGAGGGAGTGTTGAGCCGCCGCAATGTCCCCCACTAATGCCATGGTTTGTCTTTGGCCGGACAGGTCACAGAAGTAGAAACGGGCGAAAGTAGATTCTGCCCTCCAGCCCACAGCCGCCACAATGTCCCTCACGGCGCAGTTGCGGTCGAACGCGATGCTCGTGGAGACAGCCCAGACTTGGTGTGCTCGAATCTGCAACCTCTTCGCTTTGTTTTCTGTCAAAACCTTTTACCGTTGAAAAATAAAGTTTCATCATCATCATCATCCCTCCGTCAAGAGGTCATCATAAGCAGATCTGATGATTCCGGGCAGCCAAGTGGATATTGTCTGAGCAGAAATATCGTTCCTGCCCGGAGATAAGGGCAGAAAGAGGCGTATACGTCCTTGCCGTAGGGGTTTCGACCGGCGTAGGTAAATTTTTAACGCCATGACCAGGTCTTGTTGGCGTACGTCCTGGAGCGTATTTGGGCCCCGCAATGGACAAATAGTGATGGGTTTAGGGGCAGCTGAAGGGAGCCTGTTCTTGGCCAAAAAGGAAGGACTAGTGAGGAGTTGGACAGAGCCGTCGGCCCGGAGTTGCAGGCAAGACGGGTGTACCGAGAGAGCATGAAGTTCACTCACGAGAGAGGCAGTGGCCAGGGCCAGAAGGAAGCAATTTTTTGAGTTAAGTCAGAGAACCGCGCCAAGTGCAGGGGTTCAAAACGAGCAGTGTTCAGCCATGTTAATACCCACGCGAGATCCCATCGAGGCAGTAGGAAGCGCGTCACAGGTCGCTGCAGGTCAAAATGATCCATAAGGTCGGCGAGATCTTTGCAAGAACCGGGATCTGGTAGTCCCAAATGGCAGTAAGTATCAGCCACCATAGAGAGGTATCCCCGAATGGTAATAGGTGCAAGGGACTGATCCAGGAAGAGCCACAGGAAGAATTTAGCTAGCTGTGGCATAGTCAAAGAGGTGGGGGAAAGGTGTCTAGTACCGCACCATAACTGCAAAACCCTCCATTTCCCTCATAAACTTTCCTGGTGGAAGGGCGTCAAACTGAAGCGATAGCCGCCACCGCTGCATCCGCAAAACCTTGAGCTGTGAGGGCACGCCGCAAAACCCCCAGGCGTGTAAGTGTAGGTTCTCCGGGCAAGGGTGAAAAAGATCTCGTTAAGGCTGCTTCAACATCGAGCGTGGCGTTGGAAGCCGGAGCGGTGGATCCGGGGCGAGACTCAGGAGATCTGTGGTCCAGCTCTTGTTCCAAGAGAATGGGGCTACCAAGAACAGCACCCTGTTGCAGCCGTGAAGCTTGAGGAGAATTTTGGGGATCAGTACCGAGGGAGGGTACGCGTAGGCCAGGAGACCCTCCTAAGGAATGGAGAGAGCGTCTACCGACCACGCAAGCGGGTCGGGAAATGGAGAGACGAAGAGGGGGAGTTGTGTATTCTACTGCGTCACGAACAGGTCAATCATGGGTGTCTCCCAGAGGACACAAATCATGCAAAACAGGTCGGGACGGAGAGTCCACTCGGTATGGAGAAGTTGGTCCGGACGGGACACAGAATCCGCCAGCACATTTAGCCGTTCCGGAATGTGACGCGCCCGCAGCCAGATGTCCCGATCCCGGCACCACATAAGGAGCTGGAACAGAAGGATGCACAGAGAAGGAGAACGCGTCCCGCCCTGCTTCTGAATATACGCCACAACAGTCGAGTTGTTGGAGAGGACTAAGACCTCCTGGTGTGACACGTGCGTCTCCCAGGCGATGAAAGCAAGCCAAACCGCCTTGAACTCCAACCAGTTGATGTGTTTGCCCACCACATCCGGTGGCCAAAGGCCCGCTGTCTCGTGGAAGTCCGGGAGGAGGAGCGCCCCCAACCAGAGACTGGCATCTGTGCAGATCGACAGGTAGGGTAGCGGGGAGGCTAGGGGAACTCCCGACGCTAACCAAGAGTGGTCTGTCCACTGGAGGAGATAGGGACGGACCAGGGAAGACACAGGCACCCGGGCTCCTAAATCCCCCTGAAGACGGATGCCAGAGAAGAAGGAGATGAAGCTGAATCGGTCGTGAGTAGAGGCGACCGAGAGGAAGTAAGTCTGCGGCAGCGCTCATGAGGTCTAACAACTGCAACCACGTCCGCGCTGGAGCATCCATGGCACGATACAGCTGCAGAGCCAAAGTCGCCAAATTTCTCGATCCGTGCCTGAGGAAGTCGCACCAGGTTCAAGTCGGTCCGAAAATCCATACCCAGATGAATAAAGCTGCGGGACGGCAAGTGGTCCGATTTGCCGAAGTTGACCAGGAAGTCAAGATGGTGAAGAAGGACGAGTAGCGCGTTCCTGTCGGTGAACAAGCGGGACTCGACCTGATTTCAGAGCAGCAGATCGTCGAGGTAGTGCGAGGTCGGACTGAGAGAGGACCGCCGAGTGTGTGCGACCACTGCATCCATGATCCCGTTGAAGACCCAGGGACTGATGTTTAGACCGAATGGCATGGCCCGGAACTGATAAACCACCCCGCGGAAGGCGAAGCGCAGGTGACGTCGAGTCGAAGGATGCAAGAGCACATAGAGGTATGCATCGGCCAGATCGAGACTGACAGCAAAATCCATGGGCCTGACCGCGGCACGGAGAGCTCTGGTAGTTTCCATATGGAAAGAAGGAGCGGCCAGAAACTTGTTCAAAGCCGAAAGATCGATCACAGGACGCCAAGTGCCGTCCGATTTTGGAACAACGAAGAGACGGCTGTAGAAGGCCAGAGAGTCATGTCGTAGGACTGCTTCTGTGGCAGATTTCTGAAGTAAAGCAGCCACATCCTCCTGCAGCGCCGCCGCTTTGACCCGGTCGCTCGACAACCGAGTCCAAAGCCGGGAGCGCCGCAGAGGCGAATGACGTTGAAAAGTGAGGTGGAGTCCTTCTGTAACTGTAGAGAGTATCCAAGGATCGTCTGGAAACAGTGACCGCCACGTGTCGCCGTGCCGGGAGAGCCGCCCGCCGACCAGCGAACTGAGGGAGGTCGGCGGGGGCAAGAATGGAAGAAAGTCATCGGGCCCTCCACTGACCGGGCCGCCGGCCCCGACCAGGCCAAGAGGAGGCCGGGGCTGGCCAGGCGCGGGAGCGGCCAAACGGGGGGGGACGGGACGGGCCGAAAGGCACACTGGACGCGGAACGTGAGACGGGTCTGAAGGACCGCAGGGCGCGACACACGGCCTTGTGGGCCGAACGAAAGCGTGAAAAAGAGTGAGACGTAGGTCAAATATCCTTGTGTGACTCTTTAACAGCCTGCCAGGTGAGGCCAAAAAGCAAAGGACCCTCGATGGGAGCCTGACGAAGTTGGGATTTGACAGACGAAGGTAACCCCACAAAGCTTCGAGCACAGCATCTCTCCGGATTAAGTCGCAGTTGATGGCGGCAGCCATCGCGTTGGTCGAGGCGTGGTAAGATGCCCGGTTGGCCGCCACGGCCAAAGAATGGATCTCATGAAGAGGAGCAATAGAACGAGGGTCTCAATTATCCTCCAGTGCCTGAACAATCGCCTGCATCGCTAGGTCGAGGAAACCGGAGCATGCCAGGGTGTTGCGAATGAGGACAGCAGTCTTATCAACACCACGAGGAACCCGAAAAAGGGCAGCGTGGCGACCTTACTTACTTACTTACGCCCGTCACCCCTCCCAGGGTATAGGCCGTCGACGAGACCTCCAGCGACTCCTGTCCTGTGCTTCTCCTTCGATTTTACTCCAGGTGGTTCCCAGTCTCTTTATGTCTGCTTGGAGGTCTCGACGCCAGGTGTTTCTCGGCCTGCCTCTTTTCCTCTTTCCCTGGGGGTTCCATGACAATGCCTGCCTAGTGATACTGGAAGCTGGCTTTCCCAGACTGTGACCAATCCATCCCCATCTTCTTCGCCCAATTTCATTCTCTGCTGTTATCTGCTCTGTTCTCTCCCAGAGTCTGACGTTGCTGATCTTCTCTGGCCAGTGGATTTTCAAAATTCTTCTAAGGCAACTGTTTATGAAGATCTGTACTTTGTTGACTGTGGTTTTTGTCAATCTCCAAGTCTCTGCTCCATATAGGAGAACTGCTTTTACGTTTGAGTTGAAAATCCAAACTTTGGTGTGTTGTGACAGCTCTCTGGAACTCCACACTTTTTTCAACTGGAGAAAGGCTGCTCTGGCTTTACAGATTCGTGCTGACATCTGCATCAGTGCCGCCCTTTTTGTCTATGATGCTCCCGAGATAGGTGAAGGACTCCACCTCCTCCAACGGGGTGCCAGCAAGCAAGACTGGTTCTTCCCTGGTTGCGTTCAGCCTCAGGTGCGGCGACCACCCGCCTGAAAATCCGCATCGGGATCCAGCGAGGGTAAAGGGCACGAAAACGCCTGAGTACCAGCTCTGGTGAAAACGGATATCGATGCCCGCCGGCCACCTGGCTTCAGAAAAGAAAACAGTGTCCTTCGAACTGGTGAGAGGTAACTGTGCCGAAAAGGCGTCCGTGAGATCGCGAAAACCGGGTGGTTGTGGGAGAGACTTAAGGCGCTTAGGAGGAAGGAGAGCATCCACAGAAGCCAAAGCCTTGCGCTTGATAGGAGGAGCGGGCGGACAAACGTCAGGAGGAAGGAAATGAAGAATGAGTTCCGAGGCCGCTTCAATCGATCGCCGCTTCACGATACCCGGAGCGACGTTGGAGGAAGAGTCCGATTCGTCATTGGAGAGTCCGCGTGCAGGGAAAGTGGGGACGCAGGATAGTCTCCAACAACACCGAAAGTGGAGGCGGAATCACCAGGGTGAATACTGAGAACGTCGTCAGCCAAAGCCTCCGGGACTTGTCGAGGATTATGCAGAATATCGGAGAGCGAGTGACATACGATAGCCGCACGACTGTCCACATGACGGGGAACGGCCAGAGGACTCCGCCAAAGGGTGGGCGAGGATAGACCACACAAACGTCCCCGAGTGAGAGGACTGTCCCCAGAGGAAGCAGAAGGTGAAAAGGGAGAAGACCTACGCCTCCCAGGGGAGGGACTGAGGGGTCTGTTCTCAGGAAGCAGTTGACGTTGCGTAACGGGGCGGGAAGAAACACGCGAACGGGACCGCTCCTGTCCCGGGACAAGAAGATCTTGGCCGTGGCGCAGAGGGGAAGGCAGAACAGAATGACGCAAATCAACCCATCCGAGAGGGGAGCGTCGCGACCGACATGCAACCGACAAATCGCAAAGAACAGGGTGGTCAGATTCTGTCCGTTTCCGAGGGCGAACCACGAGATTGAAGGTCCCGGGAGGAAGGTGAATCCAGCAGACGAGAGCGGTGAGATCGGCGCCGAGAGGTATGCTCGTCTGATCGATAGATGTGCGGTGACCAGCTCTGAGCCGGTGCGCAAGGGGACACTGGAATCCCTGCAGCGCCGTGCAAAGAGTCGTGGGGTGATGACCTATGGCGACGCTGAGGCGCAAAGGTGCAGGTGGGCGAGGCCACACCTGGCTGATCGGTAACCGCGCCAGGGTCTTTCGGGTGCCGGTGACCCATCCCCCGAGGGAGAGGGGAACGTCGCTGCGAGTGACCCCGTCTCCGTAGAGTGGGTGCGCGGGACTGATAGTCGCCGCGAATGACCCGTCTCCGTAGAGCGGGTACGCGGGACTGATAGTCGCCGCGAGTGACCCATCTCCGTAGAGCGGGTGTGCGGGATTGATAGTAAACGTCGCTCCATAGAGCGAGAATGTAATGGATCGGAAAAGCACTTACCTCCCACAGCAGAAGGGACAGCATCTGTCGCCTTGGCCGGGGGGATAGGCGAAAATAATCGCAAAAGTTCCGTCACCTGTGAGCGGGAGTGCAGTTTAAGGAAGTGAACGGAGTCTTGGGACCGAGAGTGCCTGGACGAACCAGCAACTGCGGCCGATTTGGGAGGGGCTGGTGGAACCAGAGCCGCAGAAGAAGGGATGGGGGGCTGGCGACGATAAAAACTCCACATCTGAGACCAACGGTCCTCTTCCCAAACGGAGCATGTAGCGCAGGTGTTATCAGAAGCGCAGCCCGAACAGGGAAGGCATCTAAGATGTAAATCTGTCGGCCACTGGAAGTCGCCGCAGGCAGGACAAGTTCGGAGTTGGTTACTGCAACAAATCATGTAAACAAAGGATAACCGCGTGGGACTCGGGGCCATGAAGTCAAGTACACGACCGTTGCAACCGACCGATGGAGACGAAGTCGAAAAGAAAGGCCAAAACGCTGTAATTCCACGGAAATTGCCCCAGTAAGCTGTAATCGCCGGGCGAGACAATGTCCGAGTCCTTACCTGGCCATCGGGAGAAGATCTAAATTGACAAGAAAGAACGAGGAAGACGAGGAAACACGGAGACCGAAATAACTGAACCGAACAAAATGGAAGCTAAGTATATAACTGGTAATAACGGACTCTTGCGAGATTGAGAAGGGAGGCTATCCGGAGGATAGGGAGGCCACTTAGGGGACTGGGTAGCTGCTTGCTAGAGTTACGTCCCTGGTTGTGTAGCAACACACAATTTTGGAGACTGAAATTGACAGGCTAAGTATGTCTTCCTATCAGTAATACCATCGGTAATGTTTTTGAAGAAACAAATATGACTCTCTTACACAAAGAAAATTATCTTTGTACAACACCCAATATGTATTCATTGTGTCACTTAGAGCAACCTGTTGACACACTTGGCGACAGGCAGGGGCACAGCTAATAAATGCCCAGCCATTTATCCATCTCCAGTGAAACATGCTGTCATGGTGCTTGGTAGAAGACACCAAACCATGTCCTACTAAACCATGAAATAGTAAAATTACAATCACCACTAGCAATAACTTATTTTTTTTTACTTCAAAGAGTCGACTGTAATCCTTATTATCTGACTTCCTTGTGCTTGCAGTCACCAGTAGTGTATACATCCACGAGAGGGGAAAGGGGGAGATGGGACAGGGAGTGTCCAAAAATTGCTGAACAATGGCAAATGCCCCAAAATAGCAAGAGCACAGATGGACCTAAAGTGTACCTTGAATGATTTCACAGAGGAAGCACCATCCTGACTGCGCTGGTAGTCGAATCGTGAGAAAGGTCCCTTGAGGGTGGCACCAGAGTGGCGAATGTCCACGTGCTCTTCAATGGCAATGTTGCCCCAGTGGGAAACTTCAATTATCCTCTCCATCGATGTCACAGTCAAAAATGGTGAGTTGTTTTCTTCGTGCACTTTAAGCTGTGCCTAAAATAGAACACAAAAATTAAATGGCAAAGCCTTCAAGGCTCATGTGCATGACTGATCCACATCATTTATCTGACCTGTGACCTTGACCTTTCTGACATGTCACTTATATGAACAAGTGTTTAAATGTCAAATGGCAATGAATAGCATAGGTCGTTTGACATTGGAGCACACTTTTTTTTTTGGCAGATATCTTCGCAAAGAAACACTTTTCTGTACCACGCATAGAGCAAATATCATTCAGTGCACAGAATCTGGCACAATTTGCCAGTTTTGCTGTAGAGTTGTAAAAAGTCAGAATGTGTTCATGAAATGACTGATTTTACATCCTAAATGTGCCTCAGATATATTCGGCTCAGTATAACAAAGATTCATTTTCAAGTTGACCAAGTTTTCAAACAGTGCAGGCATACATGAAGTCGACATGCTCGACCTTTGATATTGAAATCTGTCTGTACCCCGCCGGGTCTCTATTGGGGTATTAGACATGGCTTGATCTTGTTTCTTGACGAAAAATTTTGCGAATGGACACAATTACCAATGCAAAGCTGTTGTTCCATTTTTCTCTTTTTCCCCCCGTGTCCTCTCCAAAAAACAAATCCAAATGAAAATTGGAACCTAACAAATCTTCAGTCCTCGTGGTCATGGGGCTTATCAAACACATGGCATGTATGACATTACATGACCAGTTATCCCATGGCACATCCCCTCTTCCGATAGTTGTGATGTCGGTCACTGAACTCGCCACAGGTCTATGGAAACTATCACACAAGTACCTATTTTTTGCCATTAATGACACACTTACAGGACAAATAAAATGATACCAGTTCAAAAAAGGAACCCATAACTTTTGTTCAAAGCCACCGATACACATTTTGTTGGCGTCAGCATTGCTGACAATGCGCGTTTCAGTGCTGTGCAATACCCAAAATGGGTGCACGTAGTTGGCTGGCACAGCCAAGAACATTGTTCTCCGAATATAACATCTCAAGTAACCACGCGGAATCGGACACTGACATGCCACATGGGTAGGTAGTGATTAAAAGAGTTACAATGACATTTTTTTAAAAAAGAGAGAAAAAAAAAAGGCAAAGCCCTTATGGCTCATGTCGGACAATAAGTAAAGGGATGGCTTCTGTACTAACAAAATCCATGTTTTCTCAAAATGTAATAAGTTTTCACACATCTGTGAAATCCCAGTGACCCTTGACCTTTGCGACGAGTCGACTAAATTAGGATACATAGAAAGGTCTTATCAGCTACCTTTGTGCCAAATTTGTTTGAAAAGTTTGCAGAAATGTTGATAATAACTTCAATTATTGGCATTTTATACACATTTGTCGACCTCTTGTGACCAATGACTTTTTCCGAGGGTTCATCCAAATGAGTATGCATCGATAGGTCTTACCATCAGGTATCTCTGTAGCACGTTTGGGTTTGGAGTTGTGAAAAGTAATTGAGAAAAAACACTTCTTGTAAAATATGGCTATTTCTTTTCCCTGCTTCCTGAGCTCTTGTGACCCTTGACCTTTGCGAGGGGTCATCTAAATTAGTATTCATAGACAGGTCTTACCATCAGGTATCTCTGTAGCAAGTTTGGGTTTGAAGTTGTGAATAGTGACTGGTGAAAAAAATCTTTTGTCAAAATACAGTGGAGTCCAGTTAACACGAACTCGCTTAACACGAATTTCCGGTTAACACGAACTGCTTTTGCATTCCCGGCTGACGGCCTTCTTATTATGTATTAAAATTTCACTGATAACACGAAATGCTTAACACGAAACTGTTTTCGGTTCCCGACCAGAGCAATTTCACTATTATTCACCTGTTTAACACAAACACACATTCCGGTCTCAAACACCGAAAACCGACTCGTGAAAGGGGCACCTCACGTGTCGCTCTCGTGCTGTAGTACACACGACACATGAACGAACTCTAGCCTGTGATTGGCTGAATAGCCTTCAGTCGTTGTAATCCGTCTTCTCATTGGCTAGTGTTTCTGAACTGAATTCATGCATCATTCGTGTACCAACACTCCCTCAATTCAGTTAACTACCGATCACGGCTACCCCCAAGGTAAAACAGAAGTCGACTACGCTTGAAGTGAAAAAACAAGATTAATGAGATCCACGATTGCCTCTCTACACGGGCTGTCAATAACGCAAGACCGACTTCGATCATGGCCCGTTTTTTAAATGACTGACTGTGTTGCTTTTACCGATGCCAGATGCCCGTGTTGCTTTTACTTTACTAAGGATTTTACATGATGGATTTTACATTAACTACGTGAGCTGTACACATATCCTTGTGTTTTCCTAGCGAGCTGAACGTAATGTAAGCATATATAGTACAATAATATGCACTTTTAACCTCGTACTCATTCATGCACGCATCTCTTACACACTTTTTCCTTGCCGGGAGGGCCGTGATCAATTTTGAGGCCATATTGGTTAACACGAAATACGGTTAACACGAAGTGATTTTCCGTGTCCCCAGAAATTCGTGTTAAGCGGACTCCACTGTATGGTGATTTTGGACCTATTTCTTGAGCTCTCGTGACCCGTGACCTTTCCAAGCAAGGGACAGCGTATAGGATTCTCATCGGTCATCAACGCAAACAAATTTGAAATGACACATTGCTCCGTCAGTTAGCCGGTCATATGGCTTATTCATTTTTTAGACAGTCACTGAGACCCGTGCCGAGTTAGTTGGCGTGTACGTGAGAGAGAGAGAGAGAGAGAGATTGATAGATTGTACATTGCTTAACGTCCCGACAGCAACAAGGCTTTCTCAGGACGTGCCTGCACTGCGTGTGAAAAAACAAAACAAAAACAAAAAAACCCCACAGAATATTGAATGTATGTCGCCAGCCGGTCCAATACGTTAAATAAACCTACGACATGGGGCCTAAATAAAGCCAAGACCATTTAGCAACACACATCCAATATCATTATCAAGAGCTACAGGCAGCGCAGACAGTAGGGAGGGTTGAAAAAAGGAAAATACAGGTGAATGGACCAAGGGTAGACAGAAACACATGCCCCAGAATACAGAAGAAAACCCACCCTGTGGGGCTGACCAGGGTGACCCTGGGAACTAAAAAGTAGTTACGGTTACCCCACCCAAGTCCCCCAGGGCAGACCCGGGTGGGGGGAGAGAGAGAGAGAGAGAGAGAGAGAGAGAGAGAGAGAGAGAGAGAGAGAGAGAGAGAGAGCAATGGCCAGCTGATGCTCTAGTGCACTGTAGGCCTACATCGCTGTTGATAACTTGACAGTAGCCCATTCAGAAGACACAGCGGCTGCGCTTCGCTTTGAAAGCACCCAATCAATTTAAACTTTTCTCGATTATGATTGGTGGCTTGCAATGCAAAGCCGCTGTGCCTACTGAACAGGCTACAGGTGTGACCGAGTGTGCGGCTGTGGGGAAATGAAATTAGTTCGTTGAAAGAGGGTGTTGAGTGCACTAAAACTCAAAATCAAGTCCTGAAAATGTAACTAAGGGGTAGTCAGACGCACTAAAATTCTGTGCATCTGCATCCGAGACGCATTATCCTTGCACCACCATGTGTACCATAACAGAGGTCGGTGACAGTCGTTCTATTTTTAGTGATGAGTTGGTTCGTTTAGTCCCTCGCTTAGTCGCAGCTGCGTTCAGAATCAACTCGACTCCGGGATCCGTGCGATTGCAACTGGACGGGCAAACTGTTATTTTACTTGTGGTGTCAGCATATTATTACAAAGTGCGTGCTACATGTTGAACGCGTTACTTGCTGCAACGTTACCATTCGTACTATTATGGGATACCGCATTGTGCGTTTCACTTTCAATCTTAAATGAAGTTGTAAATGGTGGAGAAATAGCAAAGGAAGCTGGAGTGCTTCGGATTCTTCAATACGGCATGGCACCGTCTGATCTTGATAATCGCTTAGAATAAGTTAGAAGAAAGTTGCACTTTGACACCGCCGTCTCCATCGACAATACCAGAAATGATACCCCTGGGCCGCGTGTGACACCGTTTTCAAAGCTCATGGCTGCGTGTATTTCCATGGCTAAAGCACGACGGCACACGGATGACATGCGCAATGTGCATGGAGGCAAACTCAAAAAGCAAGTCCAGAAATTTGAACAGAAACAAGTTTGTCAGTTTTTTGTCATGGTTGATCCATCTTTTGGTACACAGTTTTTAGGGAAGAGTTTTAAAATTGGAGAAAAATGTCTTCCGGGTTAAATGGGTTGAAACAAACCTTTAAGTACATCAGTTCACAGAGAGAGAGAGAGTTTAGACAAGCTAGACTTTGGTTGTCAATCTGCATTCAGCAGAAAAGGCTATATTCTCCGTTACAATACATTATCAAATGATCATACAATTAAATACATATATGTGTTTCTCTGTGTGTGTGAGAGAGACAGAGACAGGCTTTTGCACGATAGCTCACCAGTTAAAGAATCAGTATCACGGAAAGGACATGGGCACACACGTCACAACAAACTTAAAGAGGAAAGAGTGAAATGAGTTAATTTATTTGAAAGAACATAATGCAGTTTTTAATAAATAAATTTGCGGACCCTCTATTATGCTCAGATGGGGGTCTGTGTACCCACTAAAATTTATACCTGACGGTCTACAGACCCTTTAACCTGTTGTGAAGTTGTTGGCAGTCAGGACGGTCCGTGGCGCAGTGGTTAAGGCGCCTGCCACCAATGCTAAAGGTGCGAGGTTCGATTCCGGGTTCCGGCGTCGGATTTTTCTCCTCTAGTAAGTGTCACCGTTAATTCGGGCGGACCGTCGGGGGTTCTTTCTCCGGGTACTCCGGCTCTTCCTCCCCCTCCACTTTGGTATCAGTTTCAGCCAACTTAATAAAATTTCAAATACAAAACGATTTCCAAATACCGTCAGTAGCTCGCTTGAGCTTGCCCTTAGCACCACGTGAATCTTCTGTGTTTACGTACAGTGTGAGTGAATGCGTGTGATTCACGTGAGCGTGCTTGTTGGGTTCAGTTCGCGGCTACATTCTGCGCATTGAGTTATATTATAAATATGAGAAATGCGCCATATAAATGCTATGCATTATATGACTAAGTGCCAAAAGGTGAGCAAAAAGTGAGTGACCTCTTTTGCGGGAAACTAAAATCTGTTTAAAAAGACATGTGTTGACTTTAACAAGTGGAATGTGTGTGTAAATGATTGAAGATATACTGGCAATAATTTATGCACCTAACGTAAAGCCGTTTGGTGAGTATACTGTAAAACGCCAGAATTCACCAATGAAAATCGGCCCGGGAAAGCGGACGATTTGCCGTCGGTCTTTTTTGATCTCGTGTGTTTAAGCAACAATAACAAACCTGGTGCTAACCATGCCCATATGTTCAGGGAAGATTGATCTTATAATCGGTGTATTTCAAAGATTTGAAGGTAAGCCATGTTTTTGTTTATTGCTCTTGAAATTAGCCTCTGTCGGACGTCAGGTTTGTCGCCACAGAAGCATGTTAATTTCTGCGAACTTGTGCTAGCGAAAGGCACGCTGACCCAAACTGGAAATGGCGTCATTGCGTTGTTTCGCTTTCGTTGAATATTTGATATGCTTCAAGTTTACTTTTCCGTCACAGCTTTCTAAGCTGGCAAAAAAAAAAATGTGAGCGGCCAATTTTTGTCGCAAGATCTGACGTTCAACTATTTGACAAGTTTAACGAAGTTGTTTTGTTTTTTTTGGTCTATGACCATCCGGTTATGATAGATGCATTATGGGCCACATTCCAGCGTGGTTGTTTTGAATGTCCAGTCTGTCAATGGAGAGCTACAACTCGTGACGTTTTGTCGCAACCGTTTTCATAAATCTGACGTTCGATCACTTCTGACGTTCGATTGTAATTATTGACAATATAATGAGCCAAATGTTTATTTTATAAATATTGTAAGTGACCATTTTCAAGAGTTTGAATCGCCCAAGACTCCAGTACCGATTTGAGGCAGTAGGTTAGAGAATGAAGATGATTTCTTGTGATAACAAGTTTTATTGCGACAACCGCTGCTGTAGCAACTCTGATGTTCGATCGCGAACGCGTGTCGCAATCTGACCTCCAATCGATGAAAGTTGGTAAATGAGTTATTTGGATGAACACGGTCACCGATGTATTTTTTGTCGTTTGATGGACACGTGCAGTTGTTGTGACGCAAACGTAAGATAATGAGATCAAAGAACAGGTGAATTTCATAACATAATAATGCAATGATAAAAAATTTATCGGACGTCAGGCTTGTGCCAACATTTGTTGCTGCAATCCTGACATTCAACACATATGGATTGTAAAACTTTTGGGGGAGAAGGCACTGTTAAAATGAGCCATTTTGGACAACCAGTTGCATAGCCGTTAGGACCTTCTGAATCTGAGGGTCAGAGTTAAAATAATGCACTCAGGCTGTACACAGATGAAATTTATTTGAATATTTGTTTTATTTTTACAGGCGCAGACTGTTTAGCACATCATGTTTTATCATGTAAATTACATCAGAAAGCTGTATGCAGTTTGTTCTTCATATCTGTTTTGTTTGTTAAATATTGTGCTTGAAACTTTGGGAAAGGCTTTGTGTTTGTGGCTTCTGATAACTATCCCGGGGATATCTGCTGCAATCCTGATGTTTGACATAAGTTACAAATTCTGGTCCTGACTGCCAATATATTTATATATTTGGGCAGCAAAGATGACTCACATTGTGCTCTTCTGTGTGCATGTATTCCTGTGAGTGGTATATAACACGACAAAGTGTGTTTTTCTTGCTTGTAGGATATTTTTAAAATTGAATATGGTCGGATGTCAGGTATTGCAACACAAATCATGTTCAGGGATTAGAACATTCTAAGCCAAAGAGCAGTAATTGTTTGGATAGGTCAATTGTGACCACTACTTATTATTTTAACTGTTTGGAAACAGATTTGTGTTTTTTATCCCACCAATTTAGAGGCACTATGTCGCAATACCTGATGTCCGACATATCCAGACTTTAAATTTTTAACGGCCATTTTCTCAAAAACCATTTCAGATATTATCTTTTTCTTTTACAAACACATTACCAATACAGTGTACATCACCAAAATACATTTTCTGGCACTTTATGTCAAACTTTGATTTTCAACCCAGTTGTCCTCTTTGTGAGAGCACCTTTTGGCCACTTAGTCATATTTAAAATGTTCAAATCACAATCTGCTTACTTCACTAAATGGAGCTTTGTTTTCATATGGACCATAGGTGATGACATTGTCAGACACAGAGACAGGTTTGGTTTTAGTGTAGGACTCCAGTGCGGACGAGGTTGTAGTGATGGTTGTCTTTTGTGATGCTGTCTGGTACGGTGAGTAGAAGTACAGGTTGCCCTCGTAGACAACAAACTGCTTTTCTGCCTGGGTGATCTGGGAAGGGTATGGAGTTAAGGCATGGGCGAAAGCTGCCTCCAATTCCACAGTTACACTTTTGCCTGCATCTAGTCCTGAGCGCAGGGTAACCCTCCAGAATTCCTTATCACTGAAAATGAAGTGCATGTCAAATCATCTAATAAAAGGTACAACCAAGAATGAAAGAACAAGCACAAAACAGTGTTTTGTGCTTCTCCTTTCAAAACACATTTCTTTTTGGGGGGTTATTTTTTGGGGTGTGGATTCTACATGTCTAGCAGTCATCTTTATGGTTTGGAAATCATTTAAAGATGGCACAACACATGCAGACTGTCAAAACTGCGAACCAAAACGATCACAAATGCACTGCCAAATTCAAGCAAGTGAAAATTATTGTCTGGTTTCCAATTTTGGTTACCAAAATGGGCCCCTAGACTTTAGATTGTTTGCAGGCTAAATGGCTACAAAATAGGTGGGATGTGTGGGGGCTCTGAACATTTGAACCTCCCTCAAGTCCTGAAGTCAAAATTATGATCTCAATAATACTGACAATTCTAAACGTGTTGTTCAAGCAAATCTGCACTAGATGAATTTCTCATGTTCAGTACAACAAATCTGACACTGTGACTTTCTGCACCACTTTGTGAAACAGGCTTATCTCTAAGCTATTGATAATTATCAACGTCAATATTTACCTTTCCCCGCTAACAGCTGTGGGCACCACCTGCAGCTTATCATCTTTGTTGTCTTTTGTCTGAAAGGAAAATAAATTCAGTAAAGACTGACTAATACTAGTAATAGTGATAAAGTTTCACAGTGACACTGACAGTGAAAGGAGTATCTCATGGCAAAATTTCAATCCATTTTTAAACATCTTTGAAGTACTATGCACACACAATAAGATTGTATCTTTCCAGGTCACTTGTTTATCACTGGACAATAAATGTTCATTGTGCAAGCACCCAAGTGATACTAGTACATTGTGACCAAACCTTTAGCAGCAGTCACCATTAATACAGGATGACCTTACAGCTACCGGGGTAGTTATCGCTAACATTAATAACAAGTACTTTAACTTGAGCAGTAACACCACCATGGGGGCTAGAAAAACTGACCGCCTTAGAAACTTGGTGGTGGTCAGGGGTTAGATTTGGTTGATTGATTGATTGTACATTGCTTAACGTCCCGACAGCAACAAGGCTTTCTCAGGACGTGCCTGCACTGCTTGTGAAAAAAAAAACCAAAAAAAAAACAACAGAATATTGAATGTATGTCGCCAGCCGGTCCACTACGTTAAATAAACCTACAACATGGGGCCTAAATAAAGCTAAAACCATTTGGCAACACACATCCAATATCAAGAGCTACAGGCAGTGCAGACAGTAGGAAGAGTTTTAAAAAGGCAAATACAGATGAATGGACCTCGGGTAGACAGAAACACATGCCCCAGAATAGAAAGGAAAACCCACCCTGTGGGGCTGACCAGGGTGACCCTGGGAACTAAAAAGTACCTAACCCCACCCAAGTCCCCCAGGGCAGACCCGGGTGGGGGTTAGATTTGGATAAGTAATACAGTCATATGGCCTGCTCACAATAAATTCATACAGTTTATTTTTTAAAAAATCATTGGGTCAATATGTCACTGCGTGTCAATGACCCATAACCGAACCCAAACCTAATCTCTGGGTAGTATTGGTGGTTTCTTAGAAACCCCCCCCCCCCCCACCCACTACTGTTTCCATTCAACCAACTCAGTGACTGAACCTATTTTATCATGCTGACCCTAAACTTATTTTGCTTGGGAGGAAAAAAAAAACCCCAAAAAATAGACAAGGCACAGAGCAGATAACGTAGGGTAGGGATGACGAAAGGCTGCCTAACTAACAAGATTAAAAAGTTAGTAGCCTGAAAAAAAATTCAGTCACACTTCAAATGATATATTTCTGAGCTCCAAATTTTTAGAATCCCTGCTGGGCTACCAGTAACAGGCCAAGTCATCAGCAACATTTTTGGTTTGACATGGGCGACCCTTCTGATAAAGGGACATCACTTGATTGTCACACTGGCAGTCAGGGCATGGTACATTAACTTGTGTCAAGTTATTTGCCCTTGTCTCTCACAGCCACCATGTGGGAAAAAAAAACACCCTGACATACCTACCCTATTTTCTTAAAAATGGCAAAATTGTAAGGAGTATAGTTGCGTCTGGCCCTAGACAAATATGACTGAACTAGATGAGGTGTGGATGGGGTATGCCCTAAAAATGTGATTGGTGTTTTTTCAGTTCCTGTGATTCATGATCGCATTTTTTTCATTCTCACTCTTCGTGAAAGACAGGGTCATCTTGAGGCATAAAAGCTAAAGTAAGACTTCTGTGATCCGTGAAAGCGTCCTGATGAAATGTGGCAGTCTGTTGACTGTTGTGAATGTAAATTTAGTTATAAATCTCATTTCTCATTTAGATAGGCGAAGGAGGGTCTATAGCTCTAGCTGACATTGCATGTTGTTATCAAACTAGATTCTCGTTAGCTCTCTAAAATTTAACATGGCGAAGCACCATGTGAATGTGAAAATACACCCTCAAGTCTGCTAAATTGTTGTGAGCCATTAGGCCCTGTGTAGGATAATGACTCTCCACACAACCAGCAGGTCTGCGTCACATTGAGCGGTCTATGTCATAGGAAGCGAGATCTGAAAAGCTTGACATAAATTGGCACCGGACAGTGTGCACTGCTGTACTGTTTAACAACAGCATGCACTGTGTACAGTTTAACACAAGACAGTGTACCATAGGTACAGATTGGACAGTGTACACAGGGTACAGTGTCCTAAAATATATACTATAGTGACCGTTTCAGCCGATCAGTTTGTTTGATGAACATGACCATGGTGCCAATGTATTGCCACCGAGACAATATTCAATCATTGTATTTGTTATAATGTAAAACAGACAGGAAAATTATGGCAATAATGAATAAACTCTAAATATCTGTGCTTCAAAGCATTATCCAGTGTGCACTTGTATTAAAAAATCTCTTTGACCCCAGGGTCACTCTCCTGAAAACTGCTCAGCTGCAGTGCATGCTCTTCAAACACAAAAACCAACGCTGTTGTTATATTTTTCACTACAGTTTTGCTACTGTTTGACTTTACTAATACTATGAATAAACTAATTAAGGTAATGGTACTGACTCCATTTGTGCATTTAACACTATCTTTTTAAAGTGCGTTTTTCCTCACTGGTCTGTTTTCTGGCACCTTGGTGTGCGACATGGCTACGGTGGTTTAAAGAACCTACCACAAAACACTGCACTTGCTCAGAATTAACATTTTAAACCCCAAAATAGTGAAGATCATTTATATTTCCATACAGTAGATTTAGGTTGGATTTGACAGAATGAGGCTCTTCAGCGAAGATACATCAGTAAAACTGCTGTCCCACATGTAACACGTGGTGTAAACACAACAACAATGCTCCCCTCAACGCATGCGTTGCACAACAACACGCTGTGTAAAGACGTGTGTACGGTCAACACATACGAAAATAGGGTCTATTTTTTAACCGTTACAACTTAGCCCTGGTGAAATAAAGAATAAATGAAGCTTGTCTATGAAGACAATAGTAAAGAAACCCACCTGGCGTGATCGGAATTGCCTAACGTGAGTACACTTCAAGAACTCTTTCGTGGATGAATAACGATTTTGCCCAACTTCCGTGCATAATATACACACCACAGTGGGCTGTGCGATTCGCAAGTTATTTTGGGTGCCTCCGCTGTTTCCCGGTTGATCGAACGTGCGTGTATCGCATGGTATGAACACCGGAACAGTGTGTTACGTGCGAGGTGGTGTACAGTGACGTTGGAAAGTTAAAGTCATCATAGAAAATAATCGGATATGATTTGTTTAAAAGCACTTGAGCTATAAGAATTATCATATTTACAAAACTGTTCCCATTTGCGTCAGGCAAAATTTAGTCAAATTTCATGTGTAAAATTTCTTGTTGCAAAAAGCATGACTCGAACGTAATTTAAGGGGAAATTACACCGCCGTGTTGGTGTGGGCATTAGGACTGCGTCAGTGTTTTAGTTTGAATATTAGTATGTAGCTACAGTAAGACGACGTGCTGTGGTAATAAATGTACTTGACAGTGAGTGGACTGAGATTACCAGAAAGAAATTACGGAAAGTGATTTTTATAAATTTTGTCCACGCACGTAACTCTCACAATCTGAAGCCAGGTGTGTAATTATTTTGAGCATTACAAAACAAAACTACAAGATAGATTGATCAATGTGCTTTAAAACAATGATTTTGGCTAAATTGTTCTGCTTTACACCTTTTCTGTTTCTTGTAACATCGGAAAGAAAGGCATAAATTCAATTGCAATTCTCTTTTGTCCGGTGTTCCGCAAAATCTTCTTGACCAAATCCACAGTCATGAACTGTGCTGCACGTCTGATTTTTCGTGTACCGAAACGTGAACACACTATGCCTCTACTAGTTAAACGGAAATGCGGAATCTGCCCACATTGTCACAGTTCAAGGCTCACTTAAAGACTTTTCTTTCTTGTTGGGCATTTAACACTTAGCTCATGATATAGCTAACTGTTGACTGACTGCCACCTATTCTGATCCCAGAGGAAGTGAATGTAAGGTGTGGGGAAGGGATGGGGTGGTTTAAAGTAGTGTATAATTGTGCGTGTGTGTCTGAGAGAGAAAGGGTGTGCTATTGTGCATGCGCAGTGAGTCCAGTGTCTTCCTGGAGAACAGCGCTATACAAGAACTATGTATTATTATTATTAAATTGCACTTGCTGCCAGTTTCATACAGAATTCAGTATAAAGTCTGTGTTATTTGTTTCAACATCATCTCTGGTTCTGCCCCTCCTTATCTGATCTTGTCCAGCTGTATACACCATGCTTCAGACACTCGAGTTTTTCGTGTCCCTAGACGCAATAAGGTCACTCATGGTGATCGTGCATTTTCGTATTATGGTCCCATTACATGGAACGCCCTCCCAGCTGATGTGCGTCACTCATCATCTCTCTCCATTTTCAAATCCAAGCTTAAAACACACATTTTCTCTGTTGCATATACTTAAAGACCATTTTGTCTGGCAACTCATCATGTGTGAGAGTGCCATGTGTGTGTGTGTTTTCTGCTCCTTGTAAATCAATGTATTTTTGTTGTTGTTGTATGTGTCTGTTTTGTATTTTACTTTGTGTTTTATTAATGTGATTGTAAAGCGCCTATAGCATCTTGATGATTAGGCGCTATACAAATTACCTTTATTATTATTATTATAAATTAAAATAGTGTGATGGGCTACACGCGGGACACACAGCAATATGGCATTTTCATCACTAAAAACACCCACAAGCACCAACATGTTAAATTTATTTTTTGCATTTTTGTAAAGTAGGGTCATTGGGCTCTAGTACAAAGCAAACAGAAAATAAATACTAGTACTTTAATTTTTGATCACCCATGTCACAATTCTGAGGGGTTTTCAGGAGAGTGACACCCCCCCCCCCCCCCCCCCCCCCCCCCCACTGTTGGAAATGGGAGGCTCATTAGGGCTGGAAAACAGAGAAACATGATGCACATTATACAATTCCCACAATAATCTTCAGTATGCTTTAGATGTAGACACAAGAAAAGGAATAATGTTGGTAATTTTGTAGATTTTATGTAAATTGTAATGCACATCTATGTAGATCTAGTCAAGAACAGTAAGACTAGGACTGGTCAAGGAAGTCGTTTCGTCCTGCACAGTTGCAGCCACGGAAACTGAACGATGACCTAGTGATGCGACCTGTTTCGAAGACACTTGATTGTCATACATGTAGTTTTAAAACAAACTTTACCGCTGGGGCTTAGTTTAAGACTATTAAATTCTGAGCAAGTAACGACACCCACTACAACAAATTGTGTCGTCTGCTACGTGTATGTACAGTGCTAGAGTCGGGACACATTACGTACGCTGCATTATTTACGGAAATGCACTAAAAATACTTACGACAGCTCCGATGAACGAAACTTTATTCTTCAAAGATGGGTCTACGACGTACAAAAATGACCTGATTGTTGATGATCCCTTGTTTTCGATTGTAATTGACGTGTAAGTTTTCACTATGTGAGAGACGATGTCAATCTTCCTTTCAACTTGTGTCACCACAATATTTTTGTCTATTGTATCCTGATTCACTTTGCATAACACAGAAACAAAATAAGGCAAAAAGAGCAGATAAAATGCTCTCCATTTCATGATGTAAATATTGTAGATGCCGCTGGATCGTACAGCCGGTTGCTTTCAGCTTTGGACGAATCGACGGTAGACACGAGTGGTCGCCGAACCTCGTTTTCGTTCGCTGTGTTGGCAGGGTAGTGCATTTTTCACATCAGAAAATATATGAACGCAACTATTTCTTGAGGTATGTGTACAGTTTGGTTTAGTATCATTTAAATGCATGAAATACTAGTTTAAGCAATTTAAGTCACGAAAATATTATATTCCCCTAAAAGAGACAATTTAACACTATCAAATTCCAACTTTTCATCACATTTTTCGGTGCAAAATGGCGGGAGCAGGCGGCGATAGAAACCAGTCGTTGAAAGAAACGATTTATGAAAGTCTTACAGCAATTCTTTCCCCGGATCATGTTACAAGATCGAATGGGGAAGATCAAATTAAAGCACTGGAAGTAACAGAAGGTATAACTTAAACCTGAGTACACCATATTCTGTGCGCTTGTGCTAACATTACTGAGCCGCGTGCTGGTTTCCACGGCTGCAAATCGATAGCTACGTTTATTTTTTCTGTTAGAAGAAAGTACTTTTTATGAAAAAAACACAGACAAAGTTGTATGGGAACAAAATTCGTATTGGCTGACTTACACGTCAGTATGAAATTGCTTGTAAAGGACGTTTAGACTGCATGGCAGAACTGTTGTGTAGCACTAGGACAGTAGCAGACGACATTTTTAAACACCGTGGACTTTTGAGTAAATTCTCAGTCATTTTAAGCTCACTCATATGAAAAAAAATGTTTGCCTACTTTTCAGAGTTTGGCGTGTACCTTGCAGAAATAACGATCGATCCAAATGGGCCCCTTGCTATTCGACAGCTTGCATCAGTCCTACTGAAGCAGTATGTTCAATCACACTGGTCAGAACATTCTGACAAATTCAGACCACCAGAAACAACAGAGGGGGTTCGTATACATTAATATTACCTTTCATATCGATTATTTCCTATTTTAAGTGCTTGGCTTTTCCTAATAAGTACATGCCACCATCAGGCATCACCAATGTTTCTCTCTTGTACTAGTCTCTAGTACAGTACAATAATCCTCGATCTGTCTTGCTGATTTAGTGTGAGTTGTTCAGAATAGATTACATTACAGTCCAGAAGACAGACTGACCATGATAGTTGTGGTGGTGCCAGAATAGCTTCTGCACTTGCATGCATGCAAGTTTGTGATACCACCATCAAGCATGGGAATTGTCCGCGAATTCCGTGGGATTCCGCGAAGAAGAAGAAATCGTCCATGAAATTAAAAAGGCATCTCCATGAAAAAAACACATTGTGGGTAGCAAAACGAGCAGAGCACAGGTTTAACACCGCGGGCAGGATATGACGCGGCAGGCTGTGTCCGTGACCCGCACTGGTGGTCGAGTGCGCTGCGCTGCACAGTAAACCTAGGTGGGCAGACACGCACTGTATTTGCCGATTTTTCGCCCCCAGAAATCAAGGTGCTGTGAGTACACCCCCCCCTTCCACCCCTCTTCCTCCCCCCCCCCCCCCTCCCCTCCCCCTCTGTTGTTTGATCTTTCGGCCGCAGGAAGTAAAAGGTCTAGCGGCTACCCATCCCCCACCCTCCCCGTCGTTTGATTTTTCGGCCTCCGGAGAAAAAAAAAACAAGGTCTAGCTTCGTGGAGGCCTGAGGTTGAAGGCCTAGTTTTAGATGATTTTTGCTTGGGCAATTCCCATGCCTGCACCATTGAACAACATTGAACTAGCATGGTTCTATTTCTAGTTATAGTGGATTGTGGCTGAATGAGTTTTGCGCATGATGGAAGAAGACTTGTTCATTCATGCACACATAAACACATTCTAAATCTAAGTTAGGAAGAAAATTACTGCACTGTGTGTAGAATGTGTTGCGTTGTAACAGTTAACAAAAACACATGTGGTTGTTGTAGTATGATGCAATCACACCAGACACGCTCATGTAGGGTTCTTGTAGAAAAACCTCAGTTGCAACTCGTCACGTGGCACAAGGTTGTAGACCACACTGGAGTAACAGTTCCAACAATACTTTATTCTCACGATGCACTCTTATTCTTAGCACAATGCATCCACACTTTGATACTGTGAAAGGTTTCTCTTCTCTCCATCCTTTCAAAATAATACTAAAAGTACAGAACTTCTTTTCTGCTTTCTTTATTCTGGTTTTACAGTCCTTTGCCGGCCGCCAGCTCTCAACTAACTCATTCTTCCACTTTCTCACACTCTACTAGTCTACACCCTTCATTTCTATCTTGATTAAAACTACCCAACCCTTTGGTTTATGACATCTGACAGTGGACAGTAAACATACCACTGCCCTGCTGTAACTAATTGCTAAGCCTTCACCCCGTCCCAGCTGCACTGCTGCACTAATGTACAGTGGAGTCCAGTTAACACGAACTCGCTTTACATGAATTTCCGGTTAACACGAACCGTTTTTGCATTCCCGGGCCGACGGCCTTATTCTGTATTAAAATTTCACTGATAACACGCAATGCTTAACAGCCCTGAAAATGGCGAGTAATTTACAGTGAATTTTTTTAGGGGCGAGTAAAAAAAATACCCGCTTGCCAAATGCGAGTGCGCTCGTGCGTTTTCCAATCCAACCGCCAGCCGAACATCAGGTACGCCGGCGCGTGACCTGACCGCA
Source organism: Semisulcospira habei (assembly GCA_036245525.1). NCBI lineage: Eukaryota > Metazoa > Mollusca > Gastropoda > Semisulcospiridae > Semisulcospira > Semisulcospira habei. The sequence goes on from BTPG01000003.1 coordinate 188,876,065, forward strand.
CCGCGAGTCGCCTCTAACATCACTTTGCGGCAGTAGCCGAACACGTCACTTGAACTGTCCGTACCATAACAGAGGTTGGTGACAGTCGTTCTATTTTTAGTGACGAATTGGTTCGTTTAGCGGCTCGCTCAGTCGTGGCTGCGTTCAGAATCGACCAGACGCCGGGGTCCGTGTGAGTGTAACAGGGCGGGCAAACTGTTAGTTTATGTGTGGTGTCAGCATGTTATTACAAAGTGCACGCTACGTGTTGAACGCGTTACTTGCTGTGACATCACCGTACATAATATTATGGGATACGGCATCGTGTGTTTCGCTTTCGATCTAGAACAAAGTTATACATGGCGGAGAAAAAGCAAAGGAAGAGCTGGAATGCTTCGGATTCTTCAATCCGGCACCGTCTGATCTTGATAATCGCTAAGAAGAAAGTTGCACTTCGACAGCGCCATCTCCATCGACAAGCGACAGTACCGTGAAATGCTACCCCTGGGCCGTGTGTGGCACTGCCGCTACGACACAGTTTTCAGAGTCCATGGCTGTGCCGAGTGTATTTCCATGGCTAAAGCATGACGGCACTCAAATGGCATGCACAATGAGCACTGAGGCAAACTCAAAAAGCAAGTCCAGAAATTTGAACAGAAATAAGTTTGTCAGTTTTTTTTAATCGTGGTCGATCCATCTTGTGGTACACAGTTATTAGGCAAAAATTGGAGAAACACGTCTTTCTGAGTGGTTAAACGGGTTGAAACAAACTTTGAAGTACATCAGTTTACACACACACACACACACACACACACACACACACACACACACACACACACACACATACAGAGTTTAGACAAGTCACACTTTGGTTGTCAATCTGCTGTGTTCAGCAGAAAACACTATATTCTCTGTTACAATACATTATCAAACGATCATACAAATAAATAAATAGATATTTTATATATGTTTTTCTGTGTGTGAGAGAGCGAGGGAGACAGGCTTTGCGCGATAGCTCACCAGTTAAAGAATCCGTATCATGGAAAGGACACACACACACTGTCACAATACATTTAAAGAGGAGAGAGCGAAATGAGATAATTTATTTTAATGATTGATTGTACATTGTTTATCGTCCCGACAGCAACAAGGCTTTCTCAGGACGTGCCTGCACAGCTTGTGAAAAAAAAAGAAACAGAATATTGAATGTATGTCGCCAGCTGGTCCAATACGTTAAATAAACCTACGCCATGGGGCCTAAATAAAGCTAAGACCATTTAGCAACACACATCCAATATCAAGAGCTACAGGCAGTGCAGACAGTTGGCAGAGTTTTAAAAAGACAAATACAGGTGAATGGACCAAGGGTAGACAGAAACACATGCCCCAGAATATAGGGAAAAACCCACCATGTGGGGCTGACCAGGGTGACCCTGGGAACTAAAATGTAGTTAACCCCACCCAAGTCCCCCAGGGCAGACCCAGGTGGCGATAATTTATTTTAAGGAACATACAGATGATGCAGTTTTTTTTAAATAAATCTGCGGACCCTCAATAATGCTAGGATGGGGGTCTGTGTACCCTCTACAATTTATACCTGGGGGTCTACAGACCCTTTAACCTGTTGTGCAAACAGTAGCCCAGCTCTACTTACAAAAAATAAATAAATAAAAAATTCCACCACAGTTCACATGAGGACTTTGTCAGTTATTTCTCCACTTTATACTATCAAAAGCCTGAAGTCAGGACATAAACATTAACTTGGTTATGATTGTCTGTTCAAATATTTGTTTTCAATGTCTCTGGGCAGAAAACACTCAAACATTGGGCGTCAAACACTTGTGGTACATTATATTGTTGAGTTGGGGGGTTATTTTCAGTAGTAAAATTTTCAGTTTTGGCTAGTAACATTTTCAGTTTGGCTAGTAAAACTTGGAAGTCACTAGCCAAAGGCTGGTGGGCAAAATTTTAGACTTTCAGGGCTGCTTAACATGAAATTTTGCTTTACACGAAGCTGGTTTCGGTTCCCAACCAGGGCAATTTTGATTCCATTCACCGAAAACCAATTCATGTGTCGCTCTCGTGCTGTACTACGCATGACAGAGCGAACTCTAGTCTGTGATTGGCTGAATAGCCTTCGGCTGTTGTAATCCGTCTTCTCATTGGCAAGCGTTTCTGAACTGTATTCATGTTGCATCATTCATGTACTAACACAACCCTTTTACCGAAGCGGGATTGTACATCAGCCTGTGTTGCTTTTACCTAATGGATTGTAACTTACTATGGATTTTACGTGATCGATTGTACTGTAACCGGACTCAGTGACTGGGTGTAGGCGATTTAAATAGTTTATCAGATAGACAAAAACTGCCCATCTAATACAGTACTCAAGTGCCTACAGAGTTTAAGTCCGAATTCCTTTTGTGGTCTAGGGAAGGACTGAAGATTGCTGTGGAGAGTAGACTATAAGTCTACTCTGGTCTCGCATGCGCACAACTAAAATCCGTGTTTACTTGCCTCGCGTTGTGTTCAAAAAGCCAAAGTTACCTGCGCAATGGACTGACCACAGTATCCAGAAAAACCCTATTTTGACTGGATTTGGTGTTTGTTGTTATCGTTCCTACTGAGCTGCTAACGTGCGCTCGCACGATCAGTCACACCGTCATACATGCACGGACATACACACAAACAAACTTCTCGCACGTACACACGCACAGTCTCAGTCTTGCTCTCACTCTAGCTGAGCATCGTAAGATAGAAGCCTAAGGTTCCAAGATTTATTTATACCAGAAAAGCATTCATGATGTGAAACGGCAACAACACAATCAAAATTAGTCAAACAATGCAAGTGCCAATAACCTTAAACACCTTAGGCCTAACGCCTATACCTTCGGACATGACACCTAGCAGACCTATCTCCTATGACTAACACCTATAACGTTGGATACGATTCCTAGCGAACCTAGATCCTAGGCCTAACACCTATATGCACTTACCGATAAAACCTACGCGCTGTCCTAACGCATCCTAAACCCTATTTGGGTGAACTAGAACTAAACCGAAACGCTACTGTCCCTATAGGATAGGGCCGGGGTGGTTCGAGATGATCATTATTCACAACCGTCTCGTGGGGTAGGGTCGGGGTGGCTCGAGATGATCATTATTCACAACCGCCTCGTGGGGTAGGGCCGGGAAGTATGAGAGATCATTATTCACAACCGCTCACGAGGGAGAGGGACTGGAGTGTGAGAGATCATTATTCACAACCGCTCACGGGGGAGAGGGACTGGAATGTGAGAGATCATTATTCACAACTGCTCACAGGGGGAAGGGGAGGGTGATCATTATGCACAACCACCAACGAGACTGAGAATTGGCCGCTTTATATAGGCTCCCAGCCTCTGGGTCCGGAAACTACGTCACAGCTTCGCGCGTGTAGTCCGCTACACACTAACTAGCTAAGTCAGCAAAATTCTTGCTCACAGTGCACCAAGCGTGCACTGAACTCTGACTCGCTGGTAGTAACTAGTGATAGCGTTAGCAGAGGGCTGTAGGAAAAAACGGTGCTCACATCGCACACACGCAGGTTTCAGGATTTACCCGGTCTGGCCGTATACACAAAACTATTTGACGTTTGGTCTTGATTTTGTCATTTATTTGCGTTTGTGTATTTCGAGTAAGTTTTTGCTTTATTTGCCAGGCACTACTCTCGTCAGCGGACCAAGCCTGACCACTTTTATGTGGATTTTTGTTTCATTGCGTTGAAAGTTGATGATCTTCTTCACTCTATTAGAGTGTTGGTTGCCATTTCGGCTTTCATTTTGTAGTCTTGTTTCACTTGATGTTGGCTGGTCTGTTTAGTCACACGTTCATTGCGTGTACTGTAGAATCCGACTGCGCTCGTTGCTGGCTTCGCTTGTAGTGAGACTGAGAGGCTCGCGTCCGGTGTCGGTCCCCGCATTGCTCTGTGTGGCTGTGTGCCAACCGCGTGGCCGGCCCGATGATGACTCATGGTGGAGAGAAGCGTGGTCAGTTGGGTGGCGTCTGGTGTCTTTCGCTGGGTCGTGCTGGGTAGGAGTAGAGCGCGAGGGTAGTCTGTTTGCTGTGTGTCCCTCCGCTGAAGTGGCATCGTTTCTGTGCGATGGTGATCAGGTCTGGTCAGTGATCCACATCTCGGGGGGGTTGATGGTAAAACTAGCGAGCAACGTTTACACTAAGTTTTTCGTGTGTATGTTTAGCTCCCTGTTTCCGATGATGGAGGCCGCTTCTTTACTCTTGCTGTCCCAGGGGTTGGTGTCCCAGGTCCGGTCCTAGATTCAGATTGCGGGGGGGGGGCTGTTTATTCCAGTCGCTGTAGATTTGTATCGTTGCTCGTTGGGAGGGGTGTGGTGTTGGCCGCGTCAGTCGCTTCTGGCGGTGCGCAGTAAGACGTGTAGTGTTGGCGTGGAGCTGTCTTGGTTGTGGTCGAACTAAGTGAGCGTCCGCGGAGCTTTATTTGCCGTTTGCTTTTTGCTCACTTAGATTCGGTCGAGTGTGATGGTTGATGTTAAAACTAGCGAGCAACATTCACACTATATTTTTCGTGTGTATGTTTAGCTCCCTGTTTTCGATGATGGAGGCCGCCTCTTTACTCTTGCTGTCCGCTAACGTTGGTTGATAGTGTAGTGCCGGGTGGGAGACCAGCGTGATAGCTGTCTGTCTGCTGTACGTTGCTGACGTGTAGTGTTGGCGTGGGGCTGTAGGTTGGTCGAACTAAATGAGCGTCCGCGGAGCTTTATTTGCCGTTTGCTTTTTGCTCACTTAGATTCGATCGAGTGTGTTGGCTGATGGTAGACGGTAAACTAGCGAGCAACATTCACACTATATTTTTTCGTGTGTATGTTTAGCTCCCTGTTTTCAATGATGGAGGCCGCCTCTTTCACCTTGCTGTCCGCTGATGTTGGTTGAGAGTGTAGTGCCGGGTGGGAGTCCAGCGTGATAGCTGTCTGTCTGCTGTATGTTGCTGACTGGTAGTGTTGGCGTGGAGCTGTAGGTTGGTCGAACTAACTGAGCGTTTGCTATTTGCTCACTTAGATGCGGTCGAGTGTGTTGGTTGACGGTAAACTAGCGAGCAACATTCACACTATATTTTTTCGTGTGTATGTTTAGCTCCCTGTTTTCAATGATGGAGGCCGCCTCTTTCACCTTGCTGTCCGCTGATGTTGGTTGCGAGTGTAGTGCCGGGTGGAAGTCCAGCGTGATAGCTGTCTGCTGTACGTTGCTGACGTGTAGTGTTGGCGTGGAGCTGTAGGTTGGTCGAACTAAATGAGCGTACGCGGAGCTTTATTTGCCGTTTGCTTTTTGCTCACTTAGCTACGGTCGAGTGTGTTAGTTGACGGTGAACTAGCGAGCAACATTCACACTATATTTTTTCGTGTGTATGTTTAGCTCCCTGTTTTCAATGATGCCGAAAGCCGCCTCTTTCACCTTGCTGTCCGCTGATGCTGTTTGAGAGTGTAGTGCCGGGTGGGAGTCCAGCGTGATAGCTGTCTGTCTGCTGTACGTTGCTGCGGTGAGCTGGCTTTTTTTTTTTTTTTTTTTCTTCTGCTGATTCAAATTCCGAAGGCTATCCGTAACATTCGTGTGCGATTTAGATCGCTGTGCCGGATGAGGTGTCGGCGTGGAGCTGTGGGTTGGTTGTGGTCGAATTGCTATTTGCATATATTCGGTCGAGTGTGTTGGTTGACGGTAAACTAGCGAGCAACATCCACACTTTATTTTTCGTGTGTATGTTTAGCTCCCTGTTTTCCATGATGGAGGCCGCCTCTTTCAACTTGCTGTCCGCTGCTGCTGTTGCATCGGTTACACGGTGGAGTGTGTTGGTTGATGGTAAACTAGCGAGCAACATTCACACTATATTTTTTCGTGTGTATGTTTAGCTCCCTGTTTTCAATGATGGAGGTCGCCTCTTTCACCTTGCTGTCCGCTGATGCTGGTTGGGAGTGTAGTGCCGGGTGGGAGTCCAGCGTGATAGCTGTCTGTCTGCTGTACGTTGCTGCGGTGAGCTGGCTCTGTTTCTGCAGATTCAAAAGGCTGTACTTAACGCTCCTGATGTGGGGGTTTGGCGTCTGCTGTCTTTCGCTGTATCGTTTTCTTATCTGGAGCTGGTTGCTGATTCAAATTCTGGGGCCGTCCATACCATACCGCGGTAGGGGTGGTGGTGGTCGTAGGCAATTTGTATCGTTGTTTCTTTAGGAGGGGTGCGGTGTTACTGTCGATCCGCAATTCTGGCGTTGGGCTGCAAGCTGTGTTGACTGCACTGAGTAGTCCTGGCGTCTGGTGGCGTGGTCAGTCCGGTGGGTAGTCAGGCGAATATTCTGTTCGTCGCAGGGTGCAGCTGTATTCTCAGGGGCGGCGCGTTTGTGGATTTTTGCTTCATTGCATGGAATGTTGACGATCTTCTTCACTCGGTTAGAGTGTCGGTCGTCGTTTCGGCTTTCGTTTTGTAGTCTTGCTGGTTGGCTGTGTAGTGCCGGGTAGGAGTACAGCGCGATGTCTGTCTGTTTGCTGTATGTCGCTGCGATGAGCTGACATCTTTTCTGTTCCAAGGGTTGGTGTCTCGAGTTTATTCTCCGCCAATTTGTCGAATTGAGTGTTTTTAGGTCTCTCTGTGAGCCTGGGGGTGGTGGTGGGAGGGGGGCTGGTGGTGGGAAGGGGTTTCCTTCTTCCTTTTCGAAAGTCCCTTAGGGTTTTCTTCTCAGCAACTTTGTTGATTCAAGTGACAAGACCAAACATCGTTTTGTGTTTGACCAAACTAGGCTAGCCTTTCACCATACATGCGGATCGACCAAAGATCAATCTACGCGGAAGAGCACGAGCGGGGTAGTCCCCAACAGTCCGGTGTAGGAAAAAACGGTGCTCACATCGCACACACGCAGGTTTCAGGATTTACCCGGTCTGGCCGTATACACAAAACTATTTGACGTTTGGTCTTGATTTTGTCATTTATTTGCGTTTGTGTATTTCGAGTAAGTTTTTGCTTTATTTGCCAGGCACTACTCTCGTCAGCGGACCAAGCCTGACCACTTTTATGTGGATTTTTGTTTCATTGCGTTGAAAGTTGATGATCTTCTTCACTCTATTAGAGTGTTGGTTGCCATTTCGGCTTTCATTTTGTAGTCTTGTTTCACTTGATGTTGGCTGGTCTGTTTAGTCACACGTTCATTGCGTGTACTGTAGAATCCGACTGCGCTCGTTGCTGGCTTCGCTTGTAGTGAGACTGAGAGGCTCGCGTCCGGTGTCGGTCCCCGCATTGCTCTGTGTGGCTGTGTGCCAACCGCGTGGCCGGCCCGATGATGACTCATGGTGGTGAGAAGCGTGGTCAGTTGGGTGGCGTCTGGTGTCTTTCGCTGGGTCGTGCTGGGTAGGAGTAGAGCGCGAGCGTAGTCTGTTTGCTGTGTGTCCCTCCACTGAAGTGGCATCGTTTCTGTGCGATGGTGATCAGGTCTGGTCAGTGATCCACATCTCGGGGGGGTTGACGGTAAAACTAGCGAGCAACGTTTACACTAAGTTTTTCGTGTGTATGTTTAGCTCCCTGTTTCCGATGATGGAGGCCGCTTCTTTACTCTTGCTGTCCCAGGGGTTGGTGTCCCAGGTCCGGTCCTAGATTCAGATTGCGGGGGGGCTGTTTATTCCAGTCGCTGTAGATTTGTATCGTTGCTCGTTGGGAGGGGTGTGGTGTTGGCCGCGTCAGTCGCTTCTGGCGGTGCGCAGTAAGACGTGTAGTGTTGGCGTGGAGCTGTCTTGGTTGTGGTCGAACTAAGTGAGCGTCCGCGGAGCTTTATTTGCCGTTTGCTTTTTGCTCACTTAGATTCGGTCGAGTGTGATGGTTGATGTTAAAACTAGCGAGCAACATTCACACTATATTTTTCGTGTGTATGTTTAGCTCCCTGTTTTCGATGATGGAGGCCGCCTCTTTACTCTTGCTGTCCGCTAACGTTGGTTGATAGTGTAGTGCCGGGTGGGAGACCAGCGTGATAGCTGTCTGTCTGCTGTACGTTGCTGACGTGTAGTGTTGGCGTGGGGCTGTAGGTTGGTCGAACTAAATGAGCGTCCGCAGAGCTTTATTTGCCGTTTGCTTTTTGCTCACTTAGATTCGATCGAGTGTGTTGGCTGATGGTAGACGGTAAACTAGCGAGCAACATTCACACTATATTTTTTCGTGTGTATGTTTAGCTCCCTGTTTTCAATGATGGAGGCCGCCTCTTTCACCTTGCTGTCCGCTGATGTTGGTTGAGAGTGTAGTGCCGGGTGGGAGTCCAGCGTGATAGCTGTCTGTCTGCTGTACGTTGCTGACTGGTAGTGTTGGCGTGGAGCTGTAGGTTGGTCGAACTAACTGAGCGTTTGCTATTTGCTCACTTAGATGCGGTCGAGTGTGTTGGTTGACGGTAAACTAGCGAGCAACATTCACACTATATTTTTTCGTGTGTATGTTTAGCTCCCTGTTTTCAATGATGGAGGCCGCCTCTTTCACCTTGCTGTCCGCTGATGTTGGTTGCGAGTGTAGTGCCGGGTGGAAGTCCAGCGTGATAGCTGTCTGCTGCACGTTGCTGACGTGTAGTGTTGGCGTGGAGCTGTAGGTTGGTCGAACTAAATGAGCGTACGCGGAGCTTTATTTGCCGTTTGCTTTTTGCTCACTTAGCTACGGTCGAGTGTGTTAGTTGACGGTGAACTAGCGAGCAACATTCACACTATATTTTTTCGTGTGTATGTTTAGCTCCCTGTTTTCAATGATGCCGAAAGCTGCCTCTTTCACCTTGCTGTCCGCTGATGCTGTTTGAGAGTGTAGTGCCGGGTGGGAGTCCAGCGTGATAGCTGTCTGTCTGCTGTACGTTGCTGCGGTGAGCTGGCTTTTTTTTTTTTTTTTTTTTTTTCTGCTGATTCAAATTCCGAAGGCTATCCGTAACATTCGTGTGCGATTTAGATCGCTGTGCCGGATGAGGTGTCGGCGTGGAGCTGTGGGTTGGTTGTGGTCGAATTGCTATTTGCATATATTCGGTCGAGTGTGTTGGTTGACGGTAAACTAGCGAGCAACATCCACACTTTATTTTTCGTGTGTATGTTTAGCTCCCTGTTTTCCATGATGGAGGCCGCCTCTTTCAACTTGCTGTCCGCTGCTGCTGTTGCATCGGTTACACGGTGGAGTGTGTTGGTTGATGGTAAACTAGCGAGCAACATTCACACTATATTTTTTCGTGTGTATGTTTAGCTCCCTGTTTTCAATGATGGAGGTCGCCTCTTTCACCTTGCTGTCCGCTGATGCTGGTTGGGAGTGTAGTGCCGGGTGGGAGTCCAGCGTGATAGCTGTCTGTCTGCTGTACGTTGCTGCGGTGAGCTGGCTCTGTTTCTGCAGATTCAAAAGGCTGTACTTAACGCTCCTGATGTGGGGGTTTGGCGTCTGCTGTCTTTCGCTGTATCGTTTTCTTATCTGGAGCTGGTTGCTGATTCAAATTCTGGGGCCGTCCATACCATACCGCGGTAGGGGTGGTGGTGGTCGTAGGCAATTTGTATCGTTTCTTTAGGAGGGGTGCGGTGTTACTGTCGATCCGCAATTCTGGCGTTGGGCTGCAAGCTGTGTTGACTGCACTGAGTAGTCCTGGCGTCTGGTGACGTGGTCAGTCCGGTGGGTAGTCAGGCGAATATTCTGTTCGTCGCAGGGTGCAGCTGTATTCTCAGGGGCGGCGCGTTTGTGGATTTTTGCTTCATTGCATGGAATGTTGACGATCTTCTTCACTCGGTTAGAGTGTCGGTCGTCGTTTCGGCTTTCGTTTTGTAGTCTTGCTGGTTGGCTGTGTAGTGCCGGGTAGGAGTACAGCGCAATGTCTGTCTGTTTGCTGTATGTCGCTGCGATGAGCTGACATCTTTTCTGTTCCAAGGGTTGGTGTCTCGAGTTTATTCTCCGCCAATTTGTCGATTTGAGTGTTTTTAGGTCTCTCTGTGAGCCTGGGGGTGGTGGTGGGAGGGGGGCTGGTGGTGGGAAGGGGTTTCCTTCTTCCTTTTCGAAAGTCCCTTAGGGTTTTCTTCTCAGCAACTTTGTTGATTCAAGTGACAAGACCAAACATCGTTTTGTGTTTGACCAAACTAGGCTAGCCTTTCACCATACATGCGGATCGACCAAAGATCAATCTACGCGGAAGAGCACGAGCGGGGTAGTCCCCAACAGTCCGGTGTAGGAAAAAACGGTGCTCACATCGCACACACGCAGGTTTCAGGATTTACCCGGTCTGGCCGTGTAGGAAAAAACGGTGCTCACATCGCACACACGCAGGCTTCAGGATATTTACCTGGTCTGGCCGCTGTAGGAAAAAACGGTGCTCACATCGCACACACGCAGGTTTCAGGATTTACCTGGTCTGGCCGTATACACAAAACTATTTGACGTTTGGTCTTGATTTTGTCATTTATTTGCGTTTGTGTATTTCGAGTAAGTTTTTGCTTTATTTGCCAGGCACTACTCTCGTCAGCGGACCAAGCCTGACCACTCTTATGTGGATTTTTGTTTCATTGCGTTGAGAGTTGATGATCTTCTTCACTCTATTAGAGTGTTGGTTGCCATTTTGGCTTTTATTTTGTAGTCTTGTTTCACTTGATGTTGGCTGGTCTGTTTAGTCACACGTTCATTGCGTGTACTGTAGAATCCGACTGCGCTCGTTGCTGGCTTCGCTTGAAGTGAGACTGAGAGGCTCGCGTCCGATGTCGGTCCCCGCATTGCTCTGTGTGGCTGTGTGCCAACCGCGTGGCCGGCCCGATGATGACTCATGGTGGAGAGAAGCGTGGTCAGTTGGGTGGCGTCTGGTGTCTTTCACTGGGTCGTGCTGGGTAGGAGTAGAGCGCGAGGGTAGTCTGTTTGCTGTGTGTCCCTCCGCTGAAGTGGCATCGTTTCTGTGCGATGGTGATCAGGTCTGGTCAGTGATCCACATCTCGGGGGGGTTGACGGTAAAACTAGCGAGCAACGTTTACACTAAGTTTTTCGTGTGTATGTTTAGCTCCCTGTTTCCGATGATGGAGGCCGCTTCTTTACTCTTGTTGTCCTAGGGGTTGGTGTCCCAGGTCCGGTCCTAGATTCAGATTGCGGGGGGGATGTTTATTCGAGTCGCTGTAGATTTGTATCGTTGCTCGTTGGGAGGGGTGTGGTGTTGGCCGCGTCAGTCGCTTCTGGCGGTGCGCAGTAAGACGTGTAGTGTTGGTGTGGAGCTGTCTTGGTTGTAGTCGAACTAAGTGAGCGTCCGCGGAGCTTTATTTGCCGTTTGCTTTTTGCTTACTTAGATTCGGTCGAGTGTGGTGGTTGATGTTAAACTAGCGAGCAACATTCACACTATATTTTTCGTGTGTATGTTTAGCTCCCTGTTTTCGATGATGGAGGCCGCCTCTTTACTCTTGCTGTCCGCTAACATTGGTTGATAGTGTAGTGCCGGGTGGGAGACCCGCGTGCTAGCTGTCTGTCTGCTGTACGTTGCTGACGTGTAGTGTTGGCGTGGGGCTGTAGGTTGGTCGAACTAAATGAGCGTCCGTGGAGCTTTATTTGCCGTTTGCTTTTTGCTCACTTAGATTCGATCGAGTGTGTTGGCTGATGGTAGACGGTAAACTAGCGAGCAACATTCACACTATATTTTTTCGTGTGTATGTTTAGCTCCCTGTTTTCAATGATGGAGGCCGCCTGTTTCACCTTGCTGTCCGCTGATGTTGGTTGAGAGTGTAGTGCCGGGTGGGAGTCCAGCGTGATAGCTGTCTGTCTGCTGTACGTTGCTGACTGGTAGTGTTGGCGTGGAGCTGTAGGTTGGTCGAACTGACTGAGCGTTTGCTATTTGCTCACTTAGATGCGGTCGAGTGTGTTGGTTGACGGTAAACTAGCGAGCAACATTCACACTATATTTTTTCGTGTGTATGTTTAGCTCCCTGTTTTCAATGATGGGGGCCGCCTCTTTCACCTTGCTGTCCGCTGATGTTGGTTGCGAGTGTAGTGCCGGGTGGAAGTCCAGCGTGATAGCTGTCTGCTGTACGTTGCTGACGTGTAGTGTTGGCGTGGAGCAGTAGGTTGGTCGAACTAAATGAGCGTACGCGGAGCTTTATTTGCCGTTTGCTTTTTGCTCACTTAGCTACGGTCGAGTGTGTTAGTTGACGGTGAACTAGCGAGCAACATTCACACTATATTTTTTCGTGTGTATGTTTAGCTCCCTGTTTTCAATGATGCCGAACGCCGCCTCTTTCACCTTGCTGTCCGCTGATGCTGTTTGAGAGTGTAGTGCCGGGTGGGAGTCCAGCGTGATAGCTGTCTGTCTGCTGTACGTTGCTGCGGTGAGCTGGCTTTGTTTGTGCCGATTCAAATTCCGAAGGCTATCCGTAACATTCGTGTGCGATTTAGATCGCTGTGCCGGATGAGGTGTCGGCGTGGAGCTGTGGGTTGGTTGTGGTCGAATTGCTATTTGCATATTCGGTCGAGTGTGTTGGTTGACGGTAAACTAGCGAGCAACATTCACACTTTATTTTTTGTGTGTATGTTTAGCTCCCTGTTTTCGATGATGGAGGCCGCCTCTTTCAACTTGCTGTCCGCTGCTGCTGTTGCATCGGTTACACGGTGGAGTGTGTTGGTTGATGGTAAACTAGCGAGCAACATTCACACTATATTTTTTCGTGTGTATGTTTAGCTCCCTGTTTTCAATGATGGAGGCCGCCTCTTTCACCTTGCTGTCCGCTGATGCTGGTTGGGAGTGTAGTGCCGGGTGGGAGTCCAGCGTGATAGCTGTCTGTCTGCTGTACGTTGCTATGGACGGCCCCAGAATTTGAATCAGCAACCAGCTCCAGATAAGAAAACGATACAGCGAAAGACAGCAGACGCCAAACCCCCACATCAGGAGCGTTAAGTACAGCCTTTTGAATCTGCAGAAACAGAGCCAGCTCACCGCAGCAACGTACAGCAGACAGACAGCTATCACGCTGGACTCCCACCCGGCACTACACTCCCAACCAGCATCAGCGGACAGCAAGGTGAAAGAGGCGACCTCCATCATTGAAAACAGGGAGCTAAACATACACACGAAAAAATATAGTGTGAATGTTGCTCGCTAGTTTACCATCAACCAACACACTCCACCGTGTAACCGATGCAACAGCAGCAGCGGACAGCAAGTTGAAAGAGGCGGCCTCCATCATGGAAAACAGGGAGCTAAACATACACACGAAAAATAAAGTGTGGATGTTGCTCGCTAGTTTACCGTCAACCAACACACTCGACCGAATATATGCAAATAGCAATTCGACCACAACCAACCCACAGCTCCACGCCGACACCTCATTCGGCACAGCGATCTAAATCGCACACGAATGTTACGGATAGCCTTCGGAATTTGAATCAGCAGAAAAAAAAAAAAAAAAGCCAGCTCACCGCAGCAACATACAGCAGACAGACAGCTATCACGCTGGACTCCCACCCGGCACTACACTCTCAAACAGCATCAGCGGACAGCAAGGTGAAAGAGGCGGCTTTCGGCATCATTGAAAACAGGGAGCTAAACATACACACGAAAAAATATAGTGTGAATGTTGCTCGCTAGTTCACCGTCAACTAACACACTCGACCGTAGCTAAGTGAGCAAAAAGCAAACGGCAAATAAAGCTCCGCGTACGCTCATTTAGTTTGACCAACCTACAGCTCCACGCCAACACTACACGTCGGCAACGTACAGCAGACAGCTATCACGCTGGACTTCCACCCGGCACTACACTCGCAACCAACATCAGCGGACAGCAAGGTGAAAGAGGCGGCCTCCATCATTGAAAACAGGGAGCTAAACATACACACGAAAAAATATAGTGTGAATGTTGCTCGCTAGTTTACCGTCAACCAACACACTCGACCGCATCTAAGTGAGCAAATAGCAAACGCTCAGTCAGTTCGACCAACCTACAGCTCCACGCCAACACTACCAGTCAGCAACGTACAGCAGACAGACAGCTATCACGCTGGACTCCCACCCGGCACTACACTCTCAATCTCAACCAACATCAGCGGACAGCAAGGTGAAAGAGGCGGCCTCCATCATTGAAAACAGGGAGCTAAACATACACACGAAAAAATATAGTGTGAATGTTGCTCGCTAGTTTACCGTCTACCATCAGCCAACACACTTGATCGAATCTAAGTGAGCAAAAAGCAAACGGCAAATAAAGCTCCGCGGACGCATTTAGTTCGACCAACCTACAGCCCCACGCCAACACTACACGTCAGCAACGTACAGCAGACAGACAGCTATCACGCTGGTCTCCCACCCGGCACTACACTATCAACCAACGTTAGCGGACAGCAAGAGTAAAGAGGCGGCCTCCATCATCGAAAACAGGGAGCTAAACATACACACGAAAAATATAGTGTGAATGTTGCTCGCTAGTTTTAACATCAACCATCACACTCGACCGAATCTAAGTGAGCAAAAAGCAAACGGCAAATAAAGCTCCGCGGACGCTCACTTAGTTCGACCACAACCAAGACAGCTCCATGCCAACACTACACGTCTTACTGCGCACCGCCAGAAGCGACTGACGCGGCCAACACCACACCCCTCCCAACGAGCAACGATACAAATCTACAGCGACTGGAATAAACAGCCCCCCTGCAATCTGAATCTAGGACCGGACCTGGGACACCAACCCCTGGGACAGCAAGAGTAAAGAAGCGGCCTCCATCATCGGAAACAGGGAGCTAAACATACACACGAAAAACTTAGTGTAAACGTTGCTCGCTAGTTTTACCGTCAACCCCCCCGAGATGTGGATCACTGACCAGACCTGATCACCATCGCACAGAAACGATGCCACTTCAGCGGAGGGACACACAGCAAACAGACTACCCTCGCGCTCTACTCCTACCCAGCACGACCCAGCGAAAGACACCAGACGCCACCCAACTGACCACGCTTCTCTCCACCATGAGTCATCATCGGGCCGGCCACGCGGTTGGCACACAGCCACACAGAGCAATGCGGGGACCGACACCGGACGCGAGCCTCTCAGTCTCACTACAAGCGAAGCCAGCAACGAGCGCAGTCGGATTCTACAGTATACGCAATGAACGTGTGACTAAACAGACCAGCCAACATCAAGTGAAACAAGACTACAAAATGAAAGCCGAAATGGCAACCAACACTCTAATAGAGTGAAGAAGATCATCAACTTTCAACGCAATGAAACAAAAATCCACATAAAAGTGGTCAGGCTTGGTCCGCTGACGAGAGTAGTGCCTGGCAAATAAAGCAAAAACTTACTCGAAATACACAAACGCAAATAAATGACAAAATCAAGACCAAACGTCAAATAGTTTTGTGTATACGGCCAGAAAGGGTAAATCCTGAAACCTGCGTGTGTGCGATGTGAGCACCGTTTTTTTCCTACACCGGTCGGGGTGGCTCGAGGTGATCATTATTCACAACCGCCTCGTGGGGTAGGGCCGGGAAGTATGAGAGATCATTATTCACAACCGCTCACGAGGGAGAGGGACTGGAGTGTGAGAGATCATTATTCACAACCGCTCACGGGGGAGAGGGACTGGAATGTGAGAGATCATTATTCACAACTGCTCACAGGGGGAAGGGGAGGGTGATCATTATGCACAACCACCAACGAGACTGAGAATTGGCCGCTTTATATAGGCTCCCAGCCTCTGGGTCCGGAAACTACGTCACAGCTTCGCGCGTGTAGTCCGCTACACACTAACTAGCTAAGTCAGCAAAATTCTTGCTCACAGTGCACCAAGCGTGCACTAAACCACTGAACTCTGACTCGCTGGTAGTAACTAGTGATAGCGTTAGCAGAGGGCTCCTCTGCTACAGTACATTAAATACGCGAGCCGTACACGTTTCCTTGTGTTTTCCTAGCAAGCTGAAGGTATGCATATAAAGTACGATAATGTGCACTTTTAAGCTCGCACTCATTCACGCACACAGCTCTTACACACTTTCTCCTGATCAATTTTGAGGCCATATTGGTTAACACGAAATATGTTTAACACGAAGTGATTTTCCATGTCCCCAGAAATTCGTGTTAAGCGGACTCCACTGTAAACACTCTCATACTGCCAGTCGCACCCTAACTACTGGTTCCACCGGACCCTGACTATCTCTTACATCTTGACACCCCCCACCATGATTAAAGCACGTCAGAGATTTAAATTAAATCATAACAAAAGTGTAGAGATATATCCTTACTGACAATGCACATAAATAGCCTAAATAGAGTCCTATTTTTCTACAAGGTTACTGAAAACTGCCATTCGATTCAGGCGTCTGATAAGCGTGACACACCGTCCGCGTTAGCATTTTTGGACCCAGCTTGGTGCTGGAACTGGATCTGATATTGCTGCAGCATCAAACTCCAGCGCAGCAGACGGTTGTTCTGGTCTTTCAACCGGTCCAACCACTTTAGGGGCTGATGATCTGTTTGGACGGTGAACTTTCGACTGTACAGGTAATAATAATAATAATAATAATAATAATAATAATAATAATAATAATGGGTACTTGTATAGCGCCTAACCTCAGATTAGAGCTCTAGGCGCTTAACAAAAACTAATGTACAAAAATAACTAATTACAAAAATGGAATTTACAAAAAGTACAAAAAATACAACGCCCTCTGTAAACAAGCTACAGTGGAGTCCGCTTAACACGAATTTCTGGTGACACGGAAAATCACTTCGTGTTAACCGTATTTCGTGTTAACCAATATGGCCTCAAAATTGATCACGGCCCTCCCGGCAAGGAAAAAGTGTGTAAGAGATGCGTGCATGAATGAGTACGAGGTTAAAAGTGCACATTATTGTACTTTACATTACGTTCAGCTCGCTAGGAAAACACAAGGATGTGTACAGCTCACGTAGTTAACGTAAAATCCATCAGGTAAAATCCATAGTAAAGTAAAAGCAACACTGGCATCGGTAAAAGCAACACAGTCAAAGTCATTTAAAAAACGGGCCATGATCGAAGTCGGTCTTGCGTTATTGACAGCCCGTGTAGAGAGACAATCGTGGATCTCATTAATCTTGTTTTTTCACGTCAAGCGTAGTCGACTTTTGTTTTACCTTGGGGGTAGCCGTGATCGGTAGTTAACTGAATTGAGGGAGTGTTGGTACACGAATGATGCATGAATTCAGTTCAGAAACACTAGCCAATGAGAAGACGGATTACAACGACTGAAGGCTATTCAGCCAATCACAGGCTAGAGTTCGTTCATGCGTCGTGTGTACTACAGCACGAGAGCGACACGTGCAGTGCCCCTTTCATGAATCGGTTTTCGGTGTTTGAGACTGGAATGTGTGTTCGTGTTAAACAGGTGAATAATAGTGAAATTGCTCTGGTCGGGAACCGAAAACAGCTTCGTGTTAAGCGAAATTTCGTGTTAAGCATTTCGTGTTATCAGTGAAATTTTAATACATAATAAGAAGGCCGTCAGCCGGAAATGCAAAAGCGGTTCGTGTTAACCGGAAATTCGTGTTAAGCGAGTTCGTGTTAACTGGACTCCACTGTATAAAGTCATCATTCAAAAGTGCTACATTTATGGACTCATACTGGCATTCACACACACACTACTTCTAACATATCTAGAGATGACTTTAACATGACAGGTGTGTGACAAAGTCATTTGTAGCTGACAGAAAACATATGGGTCTTTAGGGCACACTTGAATGCCTCTCTCGAATCCACGTATCTCAGTTCGCGTGGGAGGTCATTCCAAACAACTGGGCTCTGGTATCTCAATTACCTCTCACCAAACGACTTTGTTTTGACAAGAGGGATATGTAAAACTCGAGAGTCGGCAGCAGAGCGCAAATTCTGTCTTAAGGGCGTATACAGCTGGAGAAGAGAGGCAAGGTAGTGTGGGCAGGAACAGGTAATACAACTCTGAGTCATGCATGACATTTTGTACTGAATCCTAGCTGTTACAGGTAACCAGTGTAGGGCAGACAGATGGGGTGTGATATGATCTGATCTAGGGACTCTAAGAATCAACCTAGCAGCTGAGTTTTGAATTTTCTGGAGTTTGCCAATCAGACACTGGGAACAGCCAGCCAAAAGAGCATTGCAATAGTCTAATTTAGACAAAAGAAAAGCGCAGACAAGTACTTTAGTTGCTTCAGGTGTCAGATAGTGGTGGACTGAAGCAATACGTCGCAGTTCAGTATAGGCGGATCTGCAAATGTTCACATGAAGGTGCATGGACAGGCTACTATCAGGTGTGACACCCAGATTTTTTACATGGGGGGAGAAGGGGACAGTGGCACCACAGATTTGTAATGACTGGGGGAGTGTCAGCGTCTTCGTCAGCCTCGGGGAAGCAATGATCATGGGCTCAGTTTTTCCGTCATTCAACTGTAATTTGTTTGAAGTCATCCACATCTTAGTATCCAAGACGCACTCCTGAAGGCTCTCGATTGTGTCCATAATCTGATCAGGTGAACATGAGTCATGGAGTTGAGTATCATCTGCAAATGCATGATGCGATATAGAGAAACGGTTAAAGACACTGGCCAGAGGCTGAACATACAGGGTAAAGAGGACTGGTCCAAGAACTGAACCTTGTGGGATGCCAAAGCGCACGGTGGATGGGCTGGATAGTTTATCATTAACAACTATGCACTGAGTTCTGTCTGTCAGATATGATCTAAACCACGATAAAGCAGTTTCATGAATGCCATACACAGAATAGAGATGTAGCAAAATGTCATGGTCAATCGTATCAAAGGCAGCAGATAGGTCTAACAGTGCGAGAACAGATACTTTGCCATCATCAAGAGCCTCGAGGAGGTCATTCAGAATTTTTGCAAGCGCAGTTTCAGTGGAATGACCTGCACGGTACGCAGACTGATTGGGACTAAGAAGATGATTTAGGTTCAGATGGTCGAGAAGTTGTGACAACACAACCTTCTCAACGATCTTAGAGAGAAAAGGGAGGTTTGAGACAGGGCGGTAATTCTGTAGATTGTTAGGGTCTAGAGAGGGCTTTTTTAGCAAAGGTTTAACAATGGCGGACTTGAAATCCGACGGAAAAATACCAGACCTCAGGGACTCGTTGACAATGTTGGTCATGACTGGAAGCACAACATCAATACACTCGTACAGCAATGTAGTAGGAAGTGGGTCTAAACCACAAGTCTGTTGTGCAGTTCTCTTCAGCACAGTATGAAGTTCCTGTTCACTGACAGGTCTGAAGGACAAGAGACACTGACCAGAAAAGGGAACGTCATACTGTGATGGAGACTGTGAAATAAGTCCATCAAGTCTATCACGAATGTTCTGAACTTTTTCATTAAAGAAATTTGAGAACTGATCAGGCAGCTCTAATGGCGAGAAAATGGTCGGGAGTGGAGATGGATCCCTTCTAGCAGTCAGTTTGTTGGTTACATTATAAAGCTGCTTGCTGGTGGTGCACGCTGCAATCTTGGCATTGAAGAAAGCTGTCTTCGCCACGAGTACCAGACGAGTTACATATTTCTTAGCAGCGCTGAAAATCTGCTAGGGGTGCAAGAGTTCCACAGCCCATACGATCGACAAACACTCCATCTCCACGGTGGAGTAACGTGTCTCGGCACCGCAAAGTTTCAGACTGAGGAACATAACCGAGTGCTCCTCACCATCGTCCCCGATTGCGACAACACGGAACCCAGACCTCTTTCTGAAGCATCGGTCTGGACCAGAAACGGTTTAGAAAAGTCTGGATTCTGCAGCAAAGGTGCGGCGGATATGCAGTCTTTTAATGTCTGAAAGGCTAACTCTCACTCGTGCGACCACTGTATTTTGAGCAATCTTTCTTTGTCAGTTCGCTTAGAGGTGCCGAAATTTCCGCGCAGGAGGGCAGAAACCTACCATAATACCCAAACATTCCGAGAATGGAGCGAACATCGGTCTTTGTTTGCGGCCTAGGGAACTCCTGGATTGCTTTGATCTTTTTCTCCTGTGGCATGAGGGTGCCTCCTCCAATGATGAATTCGAGATAGGGCAATTCTGAACGACAGATCTCACATTTTAAGGGCTTTGCTGTAAGACCCGCAGACCTCACACGCAAAAGCACACCGTTCAAATCTTCGATGTGGTGCTCCCAAGATTGCCTAAAGATAACGACATCATCTATGTATGCCCTCGTGTGCTTGCAGCCTGCTAACACTACGGACATCAACCTTGTGAACGTTGCTGGACTGTTCATGATACCAAAAGGCATCAATTCAAACTGAAAGTGTCCGAATGGGGTGACGAATGCAGATTTCAGTTTCGCGTCTTCGGTCAGAGGTATCTGCCAGAATCATGAGGTAAGGTCTATGGTAGAAATCACCTTATCATTTTCAACACTCTCTAGTACCTCATCAATACGGGGCATGGGAAATGGGTCAAACTCTGTCACCTGTTTCAGCGCCCTATAATCCGCATAGAAACGAAGGGTGCCATCGGCCTTCGTGACGATGGGTGCGGCATAAGGGCTGATTGAAGGTCTCACGATACCCATGTCTAACATGCAGTTCAGCTCCTCAATACAATCTCTGGCTGACTGAGCTATTCTGTACGGCCTTCTGTGCACTGGAGGGGAGTTTCTCATCTTCACGTCGTGCTTAATGAGGGACGTTCTGCCGGGTACGTCAGACAGCATGTCCTGAAAATCGTACAACAGCTGCCTCGGCTCCTGCTTCTGAGAGACCGATAAGTCGTCCCCTATTCGCACGTCGAGCCATGTCTCCCTTGTAGTTCGGGGTAGGACCTATCATCAAAACTCAAATGTACTGGATCTGACGAGGTGTCTATAAGAAGGCACGCTTTGGCCCATTCCTGCCACTTTCTCAGCAGGTTCACTTGATAGACCCGCTTTGTCTTGCGCCTTTTCCCGGGATCCACTTCGTAGTTGACCTCAGAGATCTTTCTGGTGACCCTATAGGGCCCTTGCCACTCCGCTTGTAACTTGCTGGTGGCGATAGGCAAAAGAACTAGGACTTTGTCCGCAGCATTGAAAGTCGGTGTCTGGCCTTGTCATACCACACCTGCTTAGAGAGAGTATCAGACAGGTGCTCCTGCGCCAGATCAGTCATTTCAAACAAACGGTCCCTCATCATCAACACATGCTCAGGTTCTCCTCTTTCCCCTTGGCTTCTTCTTCCCAGGCCTCTCACACAATATCCACAAGACCGCGCACTGGTCTCCCAAACAGTAGCTCGAATGGGGAGAATCCTGTTGACGCTTGTGGAACCTCACGGTACGCAAACAATAGATATAGGAGATAAGAGTCCCATGTCTTCGGATGACAACTGGCATACTTCCTCAGCATAGACTTCAAGGTAGCATTGAACCTCTACAAGACCATTCCTAGCTGGGTGAAAAGGAGAGGTATTCAGCTTCCTCAAGCCCATAGAGCTCTTGCATCAGTTGTGACATGAAATTTATCCCCTGGCTGGACAACAACTCATTTGGAATGCCGACCCAACTGAAAACTGTAATGAGTTTTCGTCAGCGACTTTATTGGCGTTCATTGAGGACATGGTCACGGCTTCTGGGTACCTGGTGGCATAGTCAGCCATGACAAGGATGAACTTGTTCCCATGAGAAGACCTGGGTAAAGGTCTGACAAAGTCGATAGCGACCTTGTGAAATGGGACACTCACCACAGGAACTGTGACTAACTTGGCTCGATCATTACTCCGCTTCTTTGCACTTTCTGACACGCTTCGCATGAGCGACAGAATCCGAAGACACCTGGCCAGTAGAAATTTTTAAGCAGACGGCTCTTTGTTTTCTCAATTTCTAGATGGCCTGACAGTGGGATTTCATGGGCAATCTGCAAAAGCTGCTCTCTGTATGCCTTTGGAACAATCAGCTGATGCACCTTGCTACGTGGTGATGACGTAGTCGTAGTATGATAAACACACCAGACACGCGCATGTAAGGTTCTTTTAAATAAACTTCGTTCAGCTGCAACCCGTCACTCGTGGCTCAAGGATGTAGACAATACTGGAGTAACAGTTCCAACAATATTTTAATTCAGCGATGCGATCTCCACACAATGCATTCCCAAATGCACCAACGCTGATACAATATCTCTTCCGCAAATATCCACACTGGCGACACAAAGTTTCTCATACAACGTACACCACTGTTACGCTGCGTCTCTCACAATGTACACCCTATATGGGCCACGTACCTATGATAAACTGTTTGTCTCTACAACTGACAATGCAAGACAATGTTCCCACGTGCTCTCCTAGCACCAACTTTATATAATAAGACATCTTTCTAGAATAATCCAAAGAATTTACTCAACGCAACCAATCAGAACGGAACACGTAACTGAAATCATAAATATTAATAAAAGAAGAACTTTCTGGAATAAACTAAAATAGTCTTCAAAAATTTGGCTGCTCATTTCAGCCTTAAATCCCAATATATAATGATATCAGACAAAAATATGGCAAACCGTTTACCTTAAGAATGAAGCTCAAGCTAAAGAAAAGCCGCACAGAGACAACAAGAAGACAGCACTATAATGTAGGCCTCCTGAGAGAAACTGGAGTTTGAGAAGAGTTCAAACTGGTGCTGTCCAACCGGTTTCAAGCGCTACAGGAGCTAGTAAATGAAGAGGAGGCGGTCACCACAGAGCAGCAGTGGAAGGCAGTTAGAGAGGTGCTGAACTCAACCTGCAAAGACACTGTAGGGTTCAGGAAACACCATCACAAGGACTGGCTGTCGGCACAGACCTTGAAGAAGATAGAAGTGAGGAAGCAGAAGAAAGCAGTTGTCAACAACAGTCACACGAGAGCAGCCAAAGTAAGGGCACAGGGGGAATACTGGGAAGCCAACCGCGAGGTGAAGAGGAGTATCAGGGCAGACAAGAGGGCCTACACAGACAGCCTGGCAGCAGAGGCAGATAAGGCAGCAGGCAGCGGCAACATAAAACAGCTCTACGACATTACCAGAAGATTGTCAGGCATGTATGGCCATACAGATAGACCAGTAAAAGACAAAGAAGGCAAGCCTATTGCAGACAGAGCAGACCAACTCGACAGATGGTCCGAGTATTTTGAAGAGTTACTGAACAGACCGAGCCCACCCGACCCCCCAGACATCTAGCCGGCAGAGACCGACCTACCCATCAGCTGTGACAGACCCAGCCGGGAAGAGATCAGAAGAGCAGTGGCATTTTTGAAGAACGGCAAAGCAGCAGGCCCAGATGGCATCCCAGCGGAGTCTCTGAAAGCAGACCTAGAGACAACAGTGGAGATGCTGTACCCACTGTTTGGAAAGATCTGGGAAGAGGAGGTGATGCCGGCTGACTGGAAGGAGGGGTACCTAATCAAGCTTCCCAAGAAAGGCGACCTCAGCAAGTGTTCCAACTACAGAGGAATCACCTTGCTGTCAGTACCAGGAAAGGTCTTCAACAGGATCATCCTGGAGAGAATGAAGAGCTCCGTTGACCCTCAGCTGAGAGACCAGCAAGCAGGATTCAGGAAGAACCGATCATGTACAGACCAGATCGCCACTCTCCGCATCATCGTGGAACAGTCTCTGGAGTGGAGCTCCCCGCTGTACGTCAACTTTGTGGATTATGAGAAAGCATTTGACAGTGTGGACCGAGAGATTCTGTGGAAACTCCTACGACACTACGGTGTACCCACAAAGCTCGTCCGCCTGATCAAGAGCAGCTACGATGGCATGACATGTCGCGTGATCCACGAAGGGCAGTTCACCAGGGAGCTCCAGGTCAGAACCGGTGTCAGGCAGGGGTGTCTGCTGTCTCCGATCCTCTTCCTACTGGCCATAGACTGGGTCATGAAGATGACCACAGAGCACAGACGAAGTGGAATACAGTGGACACTGTGGACACAGCTTGACGACCTCGATTTTGCAGACGACTTGGCATTACTGTCCCACACTCATCAACAAATGCAGGACAAGACCACGAGGCTTGCTGACATCTCGTCCCAAGTGGGCCTCACCATTCACAAACAGAAAACAAAGACAATGAGGCTGAACACAACCAGGGAAGAACTAGTCTTGCTTGCTGGCGCCCTGTTGGAGGAGGTGGAGTCCTTCACCTATCTCGGGAGCATCATAGACAAAAAAGGCGGCACTGATGCAGATGTCAGAGCACGAATCGGTAAAGCCAGAGCAGCCTTTCTCCAGTTGAAAAAAGTGTGGAGTTCCAGAGAGCTGTCACAACACACCAAAATTCCGGATTTTCAACTCCAATGTAAAAGCAGTTCTCCTATATGGAGCAGAGACTTGGAGATTGACAAAAACCACAGTCAACAGAGTACAGACCTTCATGAACAGTTGCCTTAGAAGAATTTTGAAAATCCACTGGCCAGAGAAGATCAGCAACGTCAGACTCTGGGAGAGAACAGAGCAGATAACAGCAGAGAATGAAATTGGGCGAAGAAGATGGGGATGGATCGGTCACAGTCTGAGAAAGCCAGCTTCTAGTATCACTAGGCAGGCATTGTCATGGAACACCCAGGGAAAGAGGAAAAGAGGTAGGCCGAGAAACTCCTGGCGTCGAGACCTCCAAGCAGACATCAAGAGACTGTAAACCACCTGGAGTAGAATCGAAGGAGAAGCACAGGACCGGAGTTGCTGGAGGTCTCTCGTCGACGGCCTATACCCGGGTAGGGGTGACAGGCGTAAGTAAGTCTTCAAGCTTGGCCCAAGGATACTTTGTGTATAAAAGTTGGAATATATCCATTTCAGTGACATCTCTCATAGGCGACAGTCACAGGGGGTCAAGAAATATTACAAAAATAGCCTTATTTGGACCATTTTTTTTTTTTCTCAGTATTTCAACTTCAGACCCAAACTTGGTATAATGACACCTGATGTTACGACCTTTCTGATTTGGATGACCCCTCAGATAGGTCAAGGTTACAAGAGTCAGCAAATGTGAGAAAAATGTCTATTTTGGGTTGAAGTGTAGCTTTTATAAGCATTTTTGCAAACTTTTCGATCAAATCTGGCACAGTGGTAGCTGATAATGAGACCTTCATATGCACACAAATATTGTTCCCTTGCAAAGATCAACAGTCACAGGAGTTTGATAAACATGTTGCTCTTTTGTGCGGTAAACTTAGCATTGGCATTTTCTCAGAGACTATTCAAGCCACAGTCTTCAAACTTCGCCCAAAGACACTTTGTGACAAGACCTGTATCAGTATACCAGCTTCAGTGACCTCTAATGGCTCTATAAAAAGTCACGGTCACAAGGGGTCAAGAAATACACGTAAAATAAAATAGCCATAATTAGACTTCAGCTTCAGACCCTAACGGTACATAGACGACCTGGTGGTAAGACATTCCTTTACATACTTATTTGGATGACAGCTGTGAAATGTTAAAGGCCACAAGAGTGTGAAGTGGCTATTTTGGGTGCGATTTCAGTTTTTGTCAGTGTTTTTGTAAACTTTTCAATCAATTTGGCACAAAGGTGCGCAAAGATGGTGAGACCTCCCTATGCGTAGTACTATATTTGGTCCACACACACACACACACACACACACACACACACACACACACACACACACACACACACACACACACACACACACACACACACCTCCTTCTCTCCCCCCCCCCCCCCCCCCCCACCCCCCCCACCCCCTGTCCCCCGCAGACTTCAGGGTTTATTAGAGGTTGACAAGTTTGTGGAAAACTTTTACATTTGAGAAAACATGGAGTTCACAGAACTGTTCAAAAGCCAACTCTTTACTTATGTTAGACACTGCTTATGTTAGTCACTCGTTGAACACTTGCTCACTTCAGTGACCTGTTGGAAAGGTCAAGGTCACTAAGTCACATTAATTATGTAGATTGTTTATGTGCATGAGCCATAAGAACTTTGCCTTTTTTGATTGTTGTTGCTCACTTGCGAAGCAAAGGTATGTTCTGGGCCAGTGGTCGTCCGTGGCAAACATTAATGTTGGCATTTTCTCAGAGGCTATTCAAGCCAGTCTTCAAACTTGGCCCAAAGATACTTTTTGCAAGACCTTTCTAACCATATCAAATTCAATGACCTTTCTGAAAGGTCAAGGTCACAGGGGTCAGAAGTTGGTCAAAATTAGCCATATTTTACAAAAGTTGATTTTTCTCACAACACTATTTATATTTCATGCCCAGACTTGGTAAAGCGATATCTGATGGTAAGACCTGTCTGTGCATACTAATTTGGATGACCAAAAAGTACGAGGATCACAAGAGGTCAGCAGATGTGAAAAATGCCAATTTTGGGGGTACAATTTTAGTTTTTATCAGCATTTTCGCAAAATTTTCAATCAAACTTGGCACAAAGGTAGCTGTTGATAACATCATACTAAATTAGTTGACCCCGGTCAAAGGTCATGGAGGGTTGACAAATTTGTCAAAAATGCATAAATTTTGAGAAAGTGTAGATTTCACTGGTACATATGTAGCCGTGCGGCTGAGAGGTGTGCGAAATGTGAGGGAATTAAAAGGAAGTCAAGATGGTAGTCATGATACTTTTGTATTTATTTCTACCACAACATTAAAAAGGAAAAGCAGTACAGGACAGAAACGTAAGTCGGTTGTAAATAAAACAGAATGTAGTTGAATGCTGGCCGGCCAAGCCGCACAAGTTGCCTGAACTTCAACCGCCCAAAACCAAAGAGACTGGAATCTGGCGCTTTACTATATCAAGGATGGCGGGAAAAGATATGTACATGTCGCTGGTTACGGAGGCCATCTTAGACAACGCGCGGTGTGCGTAAGAAAGATCATGTTACTGCACGCGCGCAGGCGATAAGTACTAGCAGGGAACTATAGTAATGGTGTACTCACAGCTAACGGCTGAATGCAGAAAAGTCCAAGGTTAGGGGAAAAGAATCGGTTGCTATGTGCGGCTGATGATAATTAGCAAGCCACAACCCGCTCTGTCACACATTGACTTTATGTTAAGACACTTGATCACTTCTTTATTTCAGTGACCTATGGAAAAGCTCAGGGGCACGAAGATCAGACTAATTACGTGGACCAGTCATGCACGTGAGCCATAAAGGCTTTGCCGTTCTTGTTTTCCTAACAACTACAAGTGCATGCATCCACCAGAACTGTTTGCACTACCCGTACTGGTCCCAAAGGTGTACCTTCGACTACAGCGCATAACAGGCGGCACTATGCATTTGCGCTTACAGATAGGATTCAAATGACTCATCGAAACTGTGCATGTTTATGTATGCTGACTGATGGTATGATCTTTCTATCATACATGACAGGCAAAGGAACAGATACGACAGATGTTGCCTGTTGGTCTGTCCGAGTCCATCAGCAAGGTGAGGTCAAGCGTGGCATACGCAGTGTCAGCCATTGCTCACTGGGACTGGCCGGAACAGTGGCCCAGCCTGTTCCCATTGCTGATGCAGGCCTTGACCAGTGGTCAGCCCAACCCAGTGCATGGGGCCATGCGGGTCTTGTCAGGTCAGTACATTATTATTCTAGCTTACCATAGAACTGCTGATATATGTTGCATTAGCTGCCATTGGCATGCAGCTAGAAATACTGTTTACAGTACTGGTGGCTGTATGCACAAATTGTTAACAAATAACCTTTGTCATCTTTGCTTACTGTAGAATAGTGTTCACCCCCTTGCGCATGCAGCCACCATTACTGTTTATGTGCTGATGCATGCACAGTAGGGTTGCTCTGTTGCAAACCTTTTTTTTTCATCACTTGTGTTTATTATATGTAATATGTTATTATACGTGTGGGTTTTTTGGCTCATGTGCGAAGCAAAAGTTAGTCTATGTTCTGGGCCAGTGGTCGTGTGTCGTCCATCCGCCGTCCAGGGTAAACTTTAACGTTGGCATTTTCTCGGAGACTATTCAAGCCACACTCTTCAAACTTGGGCCAAGGATACTTTGTGGCAAGACCTTTCTGAACATACCAATCTGAGTGACCTCACAAAGGTCAAGGTCACAGGGGATCAGGAAATAGGTGAAAAATAGCTATATTTTAGCTCAGTTTATTTTTCACAACTTCAAACCCAAACTTGGTTACTTGGTACAAAGGTACCTGATGGTAAGACCTTTCTATGCATACTAATTTGGTTGACCCCTCGGAAAGGTCAAGGGTCACAAGAGATCAGGAAATAGGTAAGAAACAGCCATATTTTGACAAAAAATGCTTTTTTTCAAACACTATTCACAACTTCAAACCCAAACTTGGCACAGAGATACCTGGTGGTAAGGCACAGAGATACCTGGTGGTAAGACCTGTCTATGCATACTAATTTTGATGAGCCCTTGGAAAGGTTAAGGGTCACAAGAGGTCGACAAATGTGTGTAAAATGCCAAATTTTGATAGAATTGTATTATCAACATTTTTGCAAACTTTTCAATCAAATTAGGCACAAAGGTAGCTGATGATACAACCTTTCTATGCATACTAATTTTGTTGACTCATCACAGAGGTCAAGGGTCATGGGGTTGACAGATGTGTGAAAAATGCTTAAATTTTAAGAAGGCTTGGATTTTGCTGGTGCAGAAGCCTACCCTTTGCTTATTGTCACAAAGGTCACACATGTAAATTGGTCATACACGTGAGCCATAAGTGCTTTGCCTTTCTTGTTCATATCAGTTCTCTGTTTCTGTAATTTGAAACCTTAAGGGTCTACGTCCAATGGTTTCTCTAAGGCAGTTTTCAGAACAACATTTCCATTTGACTTGGTGTATGTTGCATACCCTGATTACAACTACACGGTATGCATCATACACCATATGCTATTTTGTCATGTTCAGTTTCAACACTTTCAATCTTAGGACCGAGTACCTGAAGGCAGTCGTACATGTGGATAGTTTTGATGATGATAGAAAATTATCTGCGAAATATCCTATCTACTCGATAGTTATTCACCATACACAGCAATAGCTCTTCACAAGATCTGACAGTCTACCTTACCACTGCGGCAGCCGCCATGAGGAGACTGTTCTTGCTCGGCTCCACATCGGGCACGCGTATGTTACTTACTTACTTACGCCTGTCACCCCTACCCGGGTATAGGCCGTCGACGAGAGACCTCCAGCAACTCCTGTCCTGTGCTTCTCCTTCGATTCTACTCCAGGTGGTTCCCAGTCTCTTGATGTCTGCTTGGAGGTCTCGACGCCAGGAGTTTCTCGGCCTACCTCTTTTCCTCTTTCCCTGGGGGTTCCATGACAATGCCTGCCTAGTGATACTGGACACGCATATGTTACACACTCTTATTTACTAAAACAGGAGGAGCGTCCATGGTGTTATGCTTGCGACGAGCAGTATTCTGTTCAACACTCGTTGCTATCTAATTGACACAAGATATAAACACTTCACATCAGACTCCTTGAAGGTTTTGTTCTGGGACATGATCTTAGTTTTCTGAGAGAGTGCAATATTTTTAATAAGATTTGAGCATTCATAGACTATGATAATTCTATTATTCTGACCTTTTCGAGAGTCTGTAGACGTTTCCTTTAAAGACCTGTGCGACATTTTAGCATGAAATATTTTAAAGATATATTTACATCTTGTCTTAAGATCTTTCTTTTAGTCTGGCCAGATTTTTACTCATCCTGCCGTGAGATGGCCTTAGTTGCCTGCTCGGCGTTAACCCAAATAACTAACTCTTCACAAGCTGCGTACATGGTATTTCACTATGGAGAGAAAATCTCACAAAACTTTTATGTCCTTGAGTCAAAATGGCTGTGTACACGGAAGACGAAGAATTGAGAACAGCTGCTGCAGCAACCACAATTATCGTTGCGCGAGAGAAGCAGAAACGAGTGTGGATGAGGGAGTGGCTACTTCAGCGTCTGGTTTGAGAGCGACGATTGTGCAAGAGATGTGTGCGAAAGATCCATGCACCTACAACTCGGTGCATTTCTCAGTGGCATGGAACAACTGCTGATGGCAAGATACCGTCACTGATGTGTGACACGTAGGGCTCTGCTGATTGGTTGTTTGTAGATAAAAGACTTGGCTAGGATAGGAAAAATATTAATTTTTCTCTAAAATATATTTTTTTCGAAAAATACTTACCAATGACATTACTGTCTGGAAGTGTCTACTACTTACTCAATTTCAGCCTAAGAACCTGTTGTGTTGATACACAACCCGGGAGGCACTCGGGGAACCCTGCCTAGGGCCGAGAGTTGTCTCCCACCCCTGCCCATCCGGTCCCGCCATGTGGCGTGAGCATTCAGTCGTTATACTTAGCTTACCAGCGGCAAGCGGGGCAGGAGGGAGGATCCTTCGAGTAATGTCATTGGTAAGTATTTTTAGAAAAAATATATTTTAGAGAAAAATTAAATTTGTTTCCTCAAAAACATTACCGATGGCATTACTGTCTGGAAGAATTGCGAAAAGGAGGAGGGTGCCACCCCCAGTTACGTTCTATGGGGTCTGGCCATCCACCCAGTCGCAAAACTCCCGACAATTTCAGCTAAGTGCGTACCTACGGCGCTTCCGGCGCCGGGAGGGAGTGTTGTGCTGTGGCGATGTCCCCCACCAGTGCAAGGTTGCCTCGCTGGCCTGCCAGATCCCTGAGGTAGAAGCTGGCGAAGGTAGATTTTGCCCGCCAGCCCACTGCTGCCACAACGTCTCGAACAGCACAGTTGCGATCGAAGGCGATGCTCGTGGCCATGGCTCGCACCTCATGTGCGCGTATCTTGAGCCGCTTTGCAACTTCTGGGGAAAGGTCCTGGTAGGCCGACCTTATGACCCAGCGTAGCCAAGAAGAAATCGTCTGAGCTGATATGTCTTCTCTGCTGGGGGCCAAAGGTAGAAAGAGGCGTGACCGTCCTCGATGGACGGGCTTGGTACGTCGTAGGTAAATGCGTAGGGCGCACACAGGATCCTGTTGCCTGGTCTCCCGGGGAAAGCTTGCATCTTTCAGCGGCCGTATGGTGATCACCTGGGGCGCAGTCAAGGGAGACCTGGTCTTGGCGAGGAAGGCAGGGTCTGTGAGTAGCTGTACAGAACCGTCTGCCCGGAACTGGAGGCAGGCAGGGTTTGCCGACAGCTCATGTAGCTCGCTTAGTCTAGCCACGGTGGCCAGGGCCAACAGGAAAATAATAATAAATAATAATTACGGTATTTATAATGCGCTTATCTTATAATAATTATAACTCTAAGCGCGCACTCACAACTCGCGCACGCATGCGCACGCTTTAGACAACGACTCACGTACCACAAATAGTGAAATACATTATGACAGTCAGCTTGGGGTGGGGAGTGTGGTGGTATAGTGCTAGAACTGTTGAAAGAGGTGAGTTTTGAGGGCGGACTGGAAGGAGGAGAGAGTGTTTCTGACGGAGAGAGAGTGGGAGAGTGTTCCAGGTGGATGGACCGTATACTGAGAAGGAGCGGGGGCCAAAAGTGCTGAGTTTGGTGCGGGGGATGCGGAGCGGAGGGAGCAGGGAGGAGTGTAGGGGTGAAGTAAGTTTGAGAGATAGGCGGGAGCGCAGTTGTTCAGGGATTTGTAGCAAAGAGACAGAATCTTGTATTGGATGCGTTGGGGGGATGGGAAGCCAGTGAAGGAGTTTGAGCAGGGGAGTGATGTGGTCAGATTTTTTCTTTCTGAGGACGAGGAGGGCAGCATTGTTCTGGACGCGCTGGAGAGTGAAAGTGGTGGAGTGAGTGAGGCCGGAAAGGAGAGAGTTGCAGTAGTCGATGCGAGATAGGATGAGAGAGACAGCAAGTTTGGTGGCAGCTTTGGTAGTGAGGTATTTTCTGATAGCATGCCGTGGCGGAAACGAAGCTGGTCATGGAAAGAGGAATCGAGGATAACGCTGAGGTATTTGGCCGAGTCAGAGAGGGAGATGGGAGTGCTGTCGAGTTGAAGGTGGAGGGAGGGAGCTGGGAAAGTTTCTGGCGAGTGCCTACCAGCATGGCTTCCGTTTTGTCGTCATTCAGTTTAAGCTTGTTTGCTGTCATCCAGTTTTTCATGTCTTCGTAGCAGTCAGCCGTGCGAGTCAGTAGTGACTGAGTGTTGTCGAGTTTGTCTTTGTCTAGTAGTTGTGAGTCGTCAGCGTAGAGGTGGTGGTGTATGTGGTGAGACTGGATGATTTTGGACAGGGGAGAGGTGTAGAGTGTAAAAAGGACCAGGCCCAGGATGGACCCCTGTGGAACTCCGCAGGAGAGTGTGACTGGGTTGGAGGAGACGCCGTCGATGGTGACGGACTGCTGTCTGTTGGAGAGGTAGGAGAGAAACCAGGAGTGAGCAGAGTCAGTGATGCCAAAGGAGTGGTGAAGGCGGTGGAGGAGGATAGAGTGGTCTATAGTGTCGAAGGCGGCAGAGAGGTTGAGTAGCGTAAGGAGGGAGATGTTGCCTGAGTCGGTGGAGAGAAGCAGGTCGTTTAAGATATGTAGAAAGGCTGTTTCAGTGCTGTGATGTTTGCGATAGGCAGACTGGAAGGGACTGAAGAGGTTGTTGTCGGCGAGGTGGAGGTTGAGCTGGTTCAGAACGACCTTCTCAAGAAGCCTGGACAGGAAAGAGAGATTGGAGACTGGGCGATAGGTTTTGAGTTTGTTTGGGTCGAGGTTGTGTTTTTTTAGGAGAGGACGGATGATGGTGGACTTGAAGATATCAGGGACGGAGCCATTCTCTAGAGATGTGTTGATGATGTCGGTAATGAATGGCAGAAGTTTTGGAAGGCTGTCCCGGTAGAGAGAAGCTGGGAGAGGGTCTAGTTCGCAGGTTTTGAGAGGCATGTCTTGAGGACTTTGTCCTGAGAGATGGGCCAGAAGGACAAGAGGGGGGTGCCAGAAAAGGGGGTGTCGAGAGGGCAAGGCGGAGAAGGCAGAGTGTCAAGTGTGTTGCGCAGAGTTTGGATTTTGTCGGAAAAATAGGTGGAAAAAGCGGACGGGAGTTCTTCTTTGCTGTGTGTGTTGGGGAGAGGAGAGTCTTTAGAAATGCCTAGGAGTGTGTTCATGGTAGCGTAGAGGGTTTCGGAAGAAGTGGATTCCAGGATTTTGTTTTGAAGGTGTTTACGTTTGGAGTCGGAGATCATTCTGCAGACTTTGGATCTGGTTGTTTAGAAGATCTGTCTGTAAAGGTGAGGTCAGATGAGCGCCAGCGGCGTTCTGTTTGTCGGCGCTCACGGAAACATGTCTTTCGTGTCACATCCGAGAACTGAGCCAGGGAAAGCGGTTCAAACCAGTCCGAGTTCAGCCACGTCAGTACCCAAGGTAGGTCCCATCGAGGAATCAGTGAGCGGGGAACCGGACAATGCAGGCCAAAGTGTGCCATCAGGTCTGCAAGGTCTTTGCTTTCGCCAAGGTCTAGGTGGCCTAGGTGACGGTGTCAGCAATCATGGACAGGTATCCTCGGATCGTGATGGGGGCTAGTCCTTGGTCTCCAAAGAGCCAGAGGAAGAAGTCAGCGAGCTGTGGAGTAGTCAACTCAGTGAGTGGAGTTGTCGGTCAGAGCAACAGGGCTGGAATACTGGCCACTGAGTAGATCGGTGGTCCAAAACCTGTTCCTAGGAGAAAGGGGCGACCAGTAACATGACCGCGTTGCAGCCTCTGAGCTTGAGTAGAACTTTGGGAACGAGGACCGTCGGGGGATAAGCGTACGCGATGAGCGCGTCCCATGGAATGGAGAGCGTGTCGACTGCCCAGGCTAGGGGGTCTGTAATCAGGGAGACGAAGAGGGGAAGCAGGTCGATCATGGGAGTCTCCTAGTGAGCGCAGATCATCTGAAAGATGTCTGGGTGTAGCATACATTCTGTGTGGAGTAGTTGGCCGCACCGAGATAGGGAGTCTGCCAACACGTTCAGGTGACCTGGGATGTGTCGAGCTCGGAGGGATAGGCCGCGGTCCTCGCACCAGCACATCAGTCGGTAGAGGAGAATGTACAATTTGGGAGAGTGCGTACCGCCCTGCTTCTGAATGTAAGAAACGACTGTGGAGTTGTCCGAAAGGACAAGGATCTCCTGGTGGCGAAGGTGCGTTTCCCAATTGATTAGGGCTTGCCAAACCACTTGTAGCTCTAGCCAGTTGATGTGTCTGCTAGGTCCGGAGACCAGAGGCCGGACGTCTAGAAGAAACTCGGAAGCAGGTGTGCACCCCAGCCGGCGAGACTTGCATCCATGTAGAGCGAGAGCTGAGGAGGCGGAGAGGCTAGAGGAACTCCCGAAGCGAGCCACGAGGTGTCCGTTCAATGCTGCAGATGTGGGCGAAGGATCTGAGTCACAGGCACCGGTGCAGCTAAGTCGCCGGAGGACGGACGCCAATGCAACAGGAGGTGTAGTTGGAGCGGCCGGGAGTAAAGACGACTGAGGTCAGTAGACGGCGTCGAGCGCTCGCGCTGGTAAAACCCCCACAGTTGTGACCAATGTTGTTCTGGCCAGGCTACGCAGATATCACAGGAGTGGTCAGACGCGCATCCCGTACAAGGAAGGCAGAACTTGTGCGTATCGCTCGGCCAGTGGAAGTCGCCGCACTGCTGGCAAGTAAGCACTTGGCTACTGCAACATAAACCAGACATGACTAGCGACTGGGCGCAGGCACTACGAAAGCCCCGCCAACGAAAAACGAGAGATCAGCGCAAAGTTATACGATCGAAGCGAAGCCACAAACCGAAGCAGGCACCCGGTCCGGGGGCCAGCCAAGGGCTGGGGCCGATATGTTACCTCTCCTGAGTTGCGGGGATGGGAAAAGAAACATCCATGGCGTCTACAGCACGCGACGGTGGGAAGAAGTCCTGAGCGGGTCTGCGCCGAATAGAGCACACCACAACCACAGCAAGAAGCGTCGGTAACAAAAAACACCCAGCTCCTGACAAGAAGAAGAAGGTTTGGTAATCCAGTAGTGTCGCACGAAGTCCAGAGAAAAAGCAAACCAAAACGACTGGCCCTTTAAGAATTGGTACAAGTCCTATAGGCTAAACACGTCTGCACTCAAGAGCTAAGTAGCAACAACTGAATGCTCACGCCACGTGGCGGGACCGGATGGGCAGGGGCGGGAGACAACTCTCGGCCCTAGGCAGGGTTCCCCGAGTGCCTCCCGGGTTGTGTATCAACACAATGGGTTCTTAGGCTGAAATTGAGTAAGTAGTAGACACTTCCAGACAGTAATGTCATCGGTAATGTTTTTGAGGAAACAAAGAAGCAGGTTCTATTTGGACTTTCAGGTGCATAGAAAAGTATCGCTGAGCATGCGAGGCCTATCCACAGACTACTGATTGAGCGAATAGGTGCAGATAGGACAGGATAGTCTGATTTCTAGCCTCGTGTATAGACTGCTTCAGATTACAGCTGTGTGTACATGTACTAGTTTTGGAAAATGGCCTGACCATTACACTTTACAGCTGAAGGAAATTGCTGGGTGCCTTCCTGGTTGCACAGTGAATCTGGCACTTCCTGTGATTCTTGAACCAATAAATAATATTGTTTGATCTGTGGGATGTTGGGGTTGAAAAAGTGAACAGGCTATTTAGTAAAGGTCATAAACTGCATCACCAAGCCATGGTCATTTGTAATGCTGGAGGTCATTACATTATATGTTTCAGAGTTTTCACAAGATGTGACGGACACACAGATGAATCAAGTGGCACCACTGGTTCTGCCAGAATTGTACAAGATTTACCTGGGTGCAGAAGTGAGTACTGTTACCATTTTTCCTGGAGTGCTGACAACATTTTTGGCTCACGTAATAATAATAATACCGGTTATTATATAGGCGCTTTTCCCCAATTCTGCGAATCAGCTCAAAGTGCCGTGAACTGCACCCAACACGCACGCTCAGGTGACACACACACATTCACTCTGAAGACAAACAAAGTACAAGACAAACACAGGACATTTACGTGGTGCAAAGGGTCCGTTCAGCTACTGAGGTTTCAGAAATTTTGATCGCTTGTTTTTGAAATTTATAAAGTGGCCTGAAACCAGTACCATAAATACTATTTACAACTTCAAAATCAAACTTGGTACAAAGATACCTGATGGTAAGACCTTTCAATGCATACTAATTTAGTTAATCCCTCGGAAGGGTCACAAGAGCTAAGGAAATGGGTGAAAAGTTGCCATATTTTGACAAAAGGTGTTTTTTCCTCAAATACTATTGACAACTTCAAACCCAAATTTGGTACAGAGATACCTGATGGTAAGACCTATCTATGCATGCTAATTTGGATGACCCCTTGAAATGTCAAGGGTGACAAGAGCTCAGGTAATAGTTCCAAAATAACCATATTTTGATGAAAGATGTTTTTCTCAAATACTATTCACAACTTCAATCCCAAACTTGCTACAGAGATACCTGATGGGAAGACCTTTTTATGAATACTAATTTGGTTGATCCCTCAGAAAGGTCAAGGGTCACGAGAGCTCAGGAAATAGGTCAAAAATAGCCATAGTTTGACAAAAGTGTTTTTTCTCAAATACTATTCACAACTTCAAACACAATTTTAGTACAGAGATACCTGATGGTAAGACCTAACTATGCATACTATTTGGATGACCCCTTGAAAGGGTCATGGGTCACAAGAGGCCGGCAAATGTGTGTAAAATGCAAATTTTTTATAAAACTGTAGGTATTATCAACTTTTTTGCAAATTTAGCACAAAGTAAGACCCTTCTATGCATACTAATTTAGTTGACTCATCCCAAAGGTCAAAGGGGTTGACAGATGTGTGAAAAACACATTTTGAGTAAACATGGATTTTGCTGGTGCAGAAGCAAGCCGTTTACTTATTGTCACAGAGGTCGTACATATGTAAATAGGTCATACACGTGAGCCATAATGGCTTTGCCTTTCTTGTTAGTTATAAATTTGAAATGATTTACTGTACACATACAGTCAAAACTGTGTAAGACGATCACCCTAGGGACTATTGAAAAGACAGGTGGGCTCCTTACACAAGCTTATCTTAGTAACAGAACAAAGACTATAGGACCAACAATGGATCTGCTTAGACTATCACGTTCAGTTTTACAAAATTAGCGGAACCCCATTGTGCATGCAGCCACAGGTACTGGTACTGGCAGCTGTATGGACAAGGGGGTTAAATTTGTACAGTGCTGTTTGCATAACAACTTTTTTATACATTGAAATTTAGGTGTACAGCGTGAGGACAAGATCAAGAGCTGTGCACATCTTCAACGTCTTTACTGGCATGATCTCTGCCATGGATGAGTACAAAAAGGTTCTGTTTTTATTGTATCATATAAATCTAACCATTGTCCATATATGAGTACAGTGTACTTGAAGATTTTTGGCTAACATGCAAGTGGCTTGATCCATCTGTCAACTGTTGTCTGTGGTATGGTAAGGTGTCTCCGAGGCGCACATATCCATCTAATTAAAGATGCTCAAAGACGTGGTAAAACTTTATCTTTGGCATTTTCTTGAGGACTATTCAAGCTACCCAAACTCCTTACCTGATAGTAAGTTTTCTGTGCATACAAATTTGGATGACAGCTCTGAATTTTTTTAATTTTTTTTTGTGCACCACCAGCAACCCAGCAATAATGGTCAATTGGTTGACCGTGGCAGGGAAACAAGAAGAAGAAATGTCAAGAGTCACGGGAGGTTGGGAAGTGTGTGAAAAATGTCTGTTTTGGGTACAAACGTAGTTTTTATTGCCATTTTTGCAAACATTTTAATCAAATTTGGCACAAAGGTACCTAGGTGAGACCTTATGCATACTAATTTGGTTGACCCTCACAAAGGTCAAGGGTCACAAAAGGTTGACAAATGTGTGACAATGCATAAATTTGGAGAAAACGTGGATTTCGCTGACACAAAATCTAACCCTTCCCTTGCGTTAACACACTTGAACATGCTCATTTCACTCAGTGACTGATTGGAAAGGTCAAGGTCACATAGGTCAGATTATTTGTGTGGATCGGTGTTTTAAATTATTGCGTGTTTAACCTTCGGTAGACATAATTGAGTGCCTTTTTATTAGTTGTTCCCGGCTTCAGACTACAGGTCATCAGGCAGTGTAGGTCATCAGGCCAATGTTGGTCAGCACATGGCTGGCAGTGGATGACACTGGACCGTGGTCTTTTGCTTTCTGTAAATTACAAATTACCTGCTAGATGACCTACAGTCCGTAGCTTCTGGGTTGCAAGAGAGAATTAGTGTAGAAATATTTTGACTTTCTAAAAAGTTTTGTTGGGAGTGATAAGGGTGGGAAGTAATTGGAAAGTTTAACATAACGATAATAGCTGATTTAGCCCCGAAGCACTACAGCAGGAGATGGATCAATCATGAATTATCAGTGCCAAGCTAGTGTGGCACTACCCTTTAGTTATCATGGTCGATCCATCTACTGAAACAGAAAGTGTTGCATAGTTTTTAGGTGACACCTCCAACATTTGTGAAATGTGGCCTTGGGGTTATTTGGTTTCATTAGCCCCTTGTGCATACAGTCATCGGTACTGTTTATGGTAGTAATAGCTGCATGCATAAAGGGCTGTTCAGTCCTGACACACTAAAAAAAATGAGATCAGTTGACCATGATCGTTCAGGAGTAGTGCTAGGGTAGCTTGGTGCCTCTAGGCCTCTATTTTGGCACCACCCTTGAACTGTCATGGTGGCATTACAGGAAGAAGAATAACGACTATTATGTTCGAAGAACCATCATCGTTTCTTTTGCATTTTTTTAAAAATTGATATTGCTTGTGACTGTAGCTTAGCTATCATTTCCTGCCATATTTCCAACAGTCTGCAGGCAAGCAGCTGTTGTTCCCCATTCTGCATCAGTTTGTGGAGGCCTTTCTACAGGGTCTCAAAACTCCAGATGGACCAACCTCTGACAGTGGCCTCAAACGAGAAGTCATAAAGGTATCCCATTTTTTCCACTATGTTAGCACATTTCAGCCTTTACCCCCTTGCGCATGCAGCCACAATTCTAGTGGGCTGCATTCACAAGGGGTTGAAGCTTCGGCTGACATTAGAGAGTGTGCAGTCCTGGCACATCGTGTGTATCCCAGCTTTCTGCATGAAACTGAAAGGATACCTCTGCCTGTGCAGCTATTATGCCCAAATGCAATTTTCAGCTTAAATCCCAAGCTTGGTACAGAGATCCCTGACTAATACTACTATGCATACTAATTTGGATGATCCCTCAGAAAGGTCAAAGGTGATGAGGTCAGCTAATGTGTGAAAAATGACATGGTTAGGTAGAAGTTAAGTTTTTATCAGCTTTTTTGCAAACTTTCAGTAAAATTTAGCATAAAGGTAGCTTTAAATCTAGCTGATCTTTTAACCTTTAGCACGATGGTGGCGACATTTGTCGCCAGCCGCCATCTTGCTTCATGTCGCCACCGCGTGGTCTGCTTGTAATCAGCTATGGTAAACACACTGGGTTGCTATGAAGCCTTTGCAAAGGATTGTGGGTGATTGTAAATGAGGCTTGCTTCCGTTTTATATTGGCCATCTTGTTAACTTCGAGTGTGTTTGAGCGATTCAAATTTTCTAAGCGAGAGTTTGTTCTGACGGCTTCATTTTGACAAAAGATGACCGATGAGGAGTTAGAAACATTCATCAAGGAATACTTTTATGGAGTCAGATTCCGATGATGAAGACTTTCTTGGCTTTTTGCCAGAAGACTTGAGATCGAGGGGGGTTGATGGGCAGAGGAGTGATTCTGAATCGAGTGCTAGTGAACGCGTAAACGGTGCATAGTAAGCATTGATTATTCTTTTTTTTTTTTGTTAGGATAATAACACAGATAACACCAAACTTGCTGTCTCTCTCATCTTATCTTGCATCGACTACTGCAACT
Organism: Semisulcospira habei; assembly: GCA_036245525.1. Lineage (NCBI taxonomy): Eukaryota > Metazoa > Mollusca > Gastropoda > Semisulcospiridae > Semisulcospira > Semisulcospira habei. The sequence continues at coordinate 188,915,811 of BTPG01000003.1, forward strand.
CTCTCCTTTCCGGCCTCCCTCACTCCACCTTTTTCACTCTCCAACGCGTTCAGAACAATGCTGCCCGCCTCGTTCTCAGAAAGAAAAAATCCGACCACGTCACACCCCTGCTCAAACTCCTTCACTGGCTCCCCATCCCCCAACGCATCCAATACAAAATTCTGTCTCTCTGCTACAAATCCCTGAACAACTGCGCTCCTGCCTATCTCTCCAACTTACTTCACCCCTACACACCTTCCCGCTCCCTCCGCTCTGCCTCTGACCCTCTCCGCCTCCACATCCCCCGCACCAAACTTAACACTTTCGGCCCCCGCTCCTTCTCCGTCTACGGTCCATCCACCTGGAACACTCTCCCACTCTCTCTCCGTCAGAAACACTCTCTCTCCTCCTTCCAGTCCGCCCTCAAAACTCACCTCTTTCAACAGTTTTAGCACTATATCACCACACTCCCCACCCCAAGCTGACCGTCGTAATGTATTCCACTGTTTGTGGTACGCAAGTCATTGTCTAAAGCGTGCGCATGCGTGCGCGAGTTGTGAGTGCGCGCTTAGAGTTATAATCATTATAAGATAAGCGCATTATAAATACCATAATTATTATTATTATTTATAACACACTTTTAAGAATTGTGAAATAAACTTGATTCATTTATTTACATACATGCCAAATTCCACAATCGTACATAGAAAAATGAAAAAGTTGTAGGCTTTTGAAGTAAGTAGGTTAGCGTTGGGTTTAGCCCACTTGAAAAGAATGCAGTTGCAGGGAAAGGAACTGCCAGCGGAAAGCAGAGTGCTAAAGGTTAATGCATACTAATTTAGTTGACCCTTCACTAAGGTGAGGGGTCACAAGGGATTGAATGTGGGAAAATGCATAAATATTGATGTAACATGTATATTACTGGTACAGAAGGGTTGGGTCCCACAGGTGTATCTTCAGCTAGAATCTGTTTTGAGCAACCAACCTTATCCTATATCATTCGGAATACACCAGTGTGTGAAATAAGTTTGACTAAAATAGTTCAAGGGTAGTGCCAGAATAGCTTGGTGCCTCTAGGCGCCGAGCTATTCTGGCACCACCCTTGAACTAAAGCCATTGGTCTAAATCCTTATCTGTAAGTACTATAATCTAGCTTGCATATCAGTGTACAAATTTGAAGCTTTTAGCCTCGGTATGTTATGGGGGACGGCTAGGGGTGGATAAGAGAGAGATAAGGAGAAAGGAAATTATGTGGCTCACTCCCTCTGATTCACCACCGCTGCAGTGCAGTCACTAGAAGTACATTTTAGGCCAGTGGTTAGATGAAACAAAACTAGTGTAACGGATAGGAAAACAAAACATATGAAATCAGTGTTTGATACAGTTTACGAAATGGAGACGTGTCAACTATTGGTAGTAAAAGAAACTGTGTCAGGGAAAAGTGACATAAAGGAAACGTAGTTAACGTAACTGTAACGATAGACATAACAAAAGATAAGGACGTAACGAAAGAAATGCGTCGCACGGAAATTACGTCGTGGGATCCATGCAAAAAGTGAAAGGAGAAGAGTAACCAAACTACAAAAGAAACGAGCATAACAAGAGGGAGGGCGTTTTGTGACAGATCATCATTTTACGTGGTGGTTGACACCTATATGATGGTCTTGAATTATGTGACACTTTTTGCCGGGCAAAACTTCTTTTGAGGGAGTATCTGCCTCTTCTGACAATTTTTCTTGCGAAAAACGGGTGCTGGTTCAAAGTAGGCAAAGTAAATGATTTCTGTGATCAGACTCATATCTTTCCATTGTCTGACTGTCCACCTATGGGCTCTTGATATCTTGTAAGAAAGCAGACACTGTGAAACTACATTTTCACAACATTCATTGTTTTCGTGAGTTGTGAGGTTTGCATGCTTATGCTATAATTACTATAATGGACTCATGTACATGCTTTACATCTTTTTCAGGCTTTAACTACACTGCTGAAGGGGTTTCCCAAGCCAATGTCAGGATTCTTACCTCAGATTCTGCCTTGTATCTGGAACATATTCACTCAGAGCGCTGAATTGTATCCTTTTACATCCAGCCATGACACACTATCACAACAGGAGATAGGTCAACGATTATTGTTTAAGGGTTTTGAGGCACCACCGTACTTTACTTTTTAGCTTCACACATAAACATTCTCTTGACAGTGCCTCGGATACTTTGATACAAATATCCCTAACAAGAATCACAGCTACGTGCGAACAGTTGTGAATAATGTGGAGGATGCTGATGATCCGGTGGACTCTGATGGTCAGTTGAACTTTCCCCTCTTTCTTTGGTCCTCCTGATTTGCAATGTTTGATGGGAGGTTACAAATAAGACAAAGTGAATGTTGCTGTCCATAGTTTGTTTCTACAAAATCCGTACCGATTGCATTACTATATGGGAGGTACACTTAGCTTACCTATTTCATTCTAAGCCTCTCCCTCCTTGGCTTGACTTCGCGAACGAAGATTTTATAGGAGTTGCCCACGACGTCTGCAGGCTTGTTCGTGGCTGCGGAGGCCAATCCGGGACAGGCAGGTTCGACCGCAGTGGCTGCAGGGGGAGGTATGGCCAGGGTTCTGAGTTACGGCATCTCTGTTTTTTCTCCTGAGCCGCTTGTCCTTGAGGCTAGCTCTGCGAGAGTCCTCAAAGGAGACAGCTGCCTTGTAAATGGTGGAGCGCCAGGTGTCACGGTCCACAGCAAGCGAAGACCACTGGTGGTGGTCGATTTGGCAGGCACTAAGTGACTTTTTGAGACAGTCTTTGTATCTCTTCTTTGGTGCCCCTCTGTCACGGTGTCCAGTAGCAAGCTCGCCGAACAGGGTGATCTTTGGTAGGCGATGATCCTCCATCCTGGAGACATGCCCTGCCCAGCGGAGCTGTGTCCGCAGCAGCAAAGCCTCGATGCTCACAGTTTCAGCCTGTTCAAGGACCTCGACGTTGGTGACATAGTCACTCCAGTGAATGCCCAGGATGGTGCGCAGGCAGCGCTGGTGGAAGCGTTCGAGGAGTCGTAGTTGGCTGCGGTAGAGGGCCCAGGACTCGGAACCATACAGCAGGGTGGTGAGCACCACAGCTCTGTACACGCTGATCTTGGTGCCTGTTTTCAGCTATTGATTGTGCCACACCCGCTTGAAAAGTCACCCGAAAGCGCTGTTCGCTTTTGCCAGCCTGCTGTCAAGCTCCTTGTCCAGCTTGGCGTCCGACGTGATAATGCAACCAAGGTAAGTAAACTGCTGCACTGACTTTAGTTCAGACTCACCAATGGTGATGTGAGGAGGGCGATACACTGTCTTGGGTGCCGGCTGATGGAGGACCTCTGTCTTTTTCAGACTGACCTCGAGTCCAAAGAGCTGGGCAGTGTCTGCGAAGCAGGATGTGATGCGCTGCAGGGCTCTCTCTGTGTGTGCAACGAGGGCAGCGTCATCAGCAAAAGCAGCTCACGAATCAGTTGGTCTAGGGTTTTCGTGTGGGCCTGCAGTCGTCTGAGGTTGAACAGGCTGCCATCGAGACGATACCTGATGTACACTGCATCGTCATCATCGAGGTCCACTGTGGCCTGCTTCAACATCATGCTAAAGAAGATGGTGAAGAGGGTCGGTGCCAGCACGCAGCCCTGCTTTACGCCGTTGAGAATAGGGAATGGTTCTGAGAGGTCATTGTTGAGTCTGACCTGGCCTTGCTGGTCCTCGTGTAGCTGGACAATCATGCTGAGGAACTTTGGGGGACAGCCAAGTCGCTCCAGGATCTGCCACATGCCTTGCCTGCTCACAGTGTCGAACGCTTTTGTTAGGTCGACAAACGTTACGTACAGCCCTTTGTTCTGCTCGCGGCACTTCTCCTGAAGCTGTCTCAGCACAAAGACCATATCGGTGGTGCTAATGTTTGCTCTGAAGCCACACTGGCCCTCTGGGAGGTGGTCTTCAGCGATGGCAGGTACCAGCCGATTCAGGAGCAGCCTTGCAAGAATTTTCCCAGCAATGGACAGCAGGGTAATTCCCCGATAGTTGGAACAGTCAGACTTCTTGCCTTTGTTCTTGTACAGGGTGATAACGACAGCATCACGGAGATCCTTTGGTAGTGTACAAATAAGACAAAGTGAATGTTGCTGTCCATAGTTTGTTTCTACAAAATCCGTACTGATTGCATTACTATATGGGAGGTACCCTTAGCTTACCTATTTCATTCTAAGAATCCATTGTGTATACATACACAACCAGGGAAGCAACTCTAGGGAGTTGTTACCAAGAACCCTGAGTAGTCTCCCTCTACCCCCATACGGGTATGTGAGCAGTGTACTCACTCACGCCAGTCTTATGCTTTGCTTCGTGGTGAAAGGATCACCGTTCAGCCTTCGTCTTGGACTTCAGGCCTGGTGTCTTGGTTCTTCTTAAGTTCTCTGCTTACTGTCCCCTTTTGAAGATGGAGAGGTAAGGCCTCGGGTAATGCCTCTGCTGCTGACTTGGCAGTCTCATCAGACAGCGGTGTTATCTTTGGATTTTTTGTCCTTGTTGCTAAAACGGTTTTGCCGAGACTGGTCAGGTTCTTGCGTGGTCTGTCGTGCGCGGCCATGCGTGGTTCTTCTCATGTTTCTGCTTCTCTGTTACAGTGCTCAATTGCGCACGGGCTTCCAATGGCCCAGTGATTCTCACGTATTCTGTCCGGACCTAGAGGGCAAGCACACCAACTGGCTGGAGTTACATGCAGTCTGGCTGGCGCTGATCCACTGGGAATCTCATCTCCGTTTCCAGGAGCTTCTGATCCTCTCCGACAATGCGACTGTCGTAGCCTACATTCAGAAGCAGGGAGGTACGTGCTCCCCGTCCCTCTGCATGTACCTGTATTAGATCCCCCTGTGGTGCAGGGATCACGGTATCTTGCTGTGAGCGCGACACATCCCCGGCCACCTGAATGTTCTGGTGGACTTGGCAGGGTCATCTCCTCCACACCGAGTGGACTCTTCGGCAGGATTACTTCAGGATGATCTGCGTCCGCTGGGAGACACCCATTATCGACCTTTTCGTGACACAGTGGAACAGTGAGCTCCCACTCTTCGTGTCGACTATACGGGATCCTCTCACTTGGGCCGTGGACACTCTCTCCATAGACTGGGAAGGCCCGATGGCCTACGCGTACCCTCTCACGGTCGTGGTGCCAAAGTGTCTGCAGAAACTCAGGGGTTGCAACGCAGTGCTGTTCCTCGTGGCCCTGTTCTGTTGGAGTTGCAGCTGGACCACCGACCTCTTGGAGTCTCGCCACGCACCTCCTTTACGCCTACCGACTTCCCCCACCATGCTGAAGCAGTTCAGACGGAATTTATTCCATCCTAGCCCGGAGCGGCTCCTCTTACACGCCTGGAGGTTGTGCGGCAGGCCCTCGCCGCAAGAGGTTTCTCACGTAGGGCAGTGGAGGTGATCGCTGCAGCCTGCAGACCATCCACCCGGAAGGTGTAAGAGGGAAAGTGGAGAGTCCTGCTGTCCTGGCGCCAGTCAGTCCACCTTTCCCCCACGGCTCTGACAAATCCGCAGCTGGCCGACTTCTTCCTCTGGCTTTTCCGGGAGCCAGGGTCCGTACAGTCTGTGAACATTTGTGAAAGTTGTTAAAAAATGACAAGGCTTTTTCAGGGCCCTGGAAAGTCTGTCATTGTTTCCTCAAAAACATTACCGGTGACATTACTGTTTGGAAGTGTCTACTACTTACTCAATTTCAGCCTAAGAACCTGTTGTGTTGATACACAACCCGGGAGGCACTCGGGGAACCCTGCCTAGGGCCGAGAGTTGTCTTCCGCCCCTGCCCATCCGGTTATGTGCCACGTGGCGTGAGCATTCAGTCGTTGCTACTTAGCTCAAGCAGTGCGGACGTTTTTCAGCCTACAGGACCTTGTACTGGTTTGAACCGGTTCTTAATGGCCGGTCACTTTGGTTTGCTGTTGTTCTCTGGACTTTGTACGGCGCTACTGGACTACCAAACTTTCTTCTTCTTGTCGGGAGCTGGGTGTTTTTTGTACCGGTGCTTCTATCTGTGGTTCTTTCCGTGGTTGTGTGTGGACTGTTAGGCGCGGACCTGCTCGGGACTTCTTCCCGCCGTCGCGTGCTGTGGACGCCATGGATGTTTCTTTTCCCGTCCCCGCAACTCAGGAGAGGTAACGTATCGGCCCCAGCCCTCTGCTGGCCCCCAGACCGGGTGCCTACTTCGGTTTGTGGCTTCGCTTCGATCGTATAGCTTCGCGCCGATCTCTCGTTTTTCGTTGGCAGGCTTCGTAGTGCCTGCGCCCAGTCCCTCGTCATGTCTGGTTTATGTTGCAGTAGCCAAGTGCTTACATGCCAGCGGTGCGGCGACTTCCAGTGGCCGAGCAATACGCATAAGTTCTGCCTCCCCTGTACTGGATGCGCGTCTGACCACTCCTGTGATATCTGCGTAGCCTGGCCGGAACAACGTTGGTCGCAACTGTGGGGGTTTTACCGGCGCGAGCGCCTGATGTCGGCAACTGACCGTTTGTCCTTCTTGGAGCCCCCCTCCATGCCTGGAGCTTTACCCAGACGCACTCACTCTGACCTTGGGGAGCAGACGACACGTCGGACACATGAGCCCAGCTCTTCACGCAGGACTGCATCTTCCGTGACTCCCGCCCGGACTAAGCCCACTGACTCTTATGGAGAGACAGCACTAGGGCAGAGTGCCTGCCTTACGGAGGCAGGCCTGCAGAGACGCGCTCCGTGCCGTCATTTGTCCACTGACAGTCCTGAGAGGTTTCGCCAGGATAAGCCCGCTGACTCTTACGGAGAGACAGCACTAGGGCAGAGTGCCTGCCTTACGGAGGCAGGTCAGCAGAGACCCATGTCCAAACGTCCACGGACTACTGACAGTCCTCGCTTTTCTCGCTCGGCCAGCAACTCTAGACGCTATGGCGCGTCTACCAACGATCGGAGGAAGCATCGTGATGCTCTACGCAACGGCCATCACAGCCCCCGACCCGCCTCGTCCTCGTCGCGTTCATCTACTTCGCGAGCTTCAGACCTGCGCTCCGCTTCTCACATGTTACGTTGCCCGTCGTCTTCTCCGCTCAGGCCTTATAGGAGGAGTTCGTCTGTCGGGGATCGCAGTCACTCCCGTTATCGCAGCCGCTCCCGTCTTCGCAGTCACTCCCCCCATGGCAGGCGCACGGCTCGCTCCAGGTCCCCGTCTCCTGGTCGCACTTTGCCCCCATCCCCGCTTCACCCGCACCAGAGGACACGACGCTTGCCAGCTGCTACCTTCTCTCCAGGGATGGGAATTGTCCGCGAAAACGCGGGATTCCGCGGGGGAAGAAAATTTTTCCGCGAAATTGAAAAGGCGTCTCCGCGAAAAAACATCGTGGGTAGCAAAACGAGCAAAGCACCGGTTTTACTCTGTGGGCAGGCTATGACGTGGCAGGCTGCGTTCGCGGCACCCACTGGTCACCCACTCAGTGCGCCGCGCGCTGCGCAGTAACCTAGGCGGGCAGACACGCGCTCTGAAAGAAGCCATTCTTCCGGTAAAGTACGTACTTTCATTGTGTTGATCAACATGGCTTGCGGCGTGACTCGTGAATCGTGGCGGCAAATTTGACGATTCAAGCAGTTTTAAGAAGTGGAGATGGGACTGGATATCGGCCGAAGTAAAGTTAAACAGTCGTAGGTCCAACGCCAAGGGGTGGTGTGGTGGGTGGGTGAGTGCCAAGCTGTCCGAAAAACCGCTAGTTTCTGACTGCCCAGTGCCTGATGACGGCATCGTGTTTGTTCAGGACCCTCCTTTTTCCCTCTTTAGCACCAGCCAGCAGTCCAGCGGCACTGTCCGTCCCTGAGAGCCAGCTCCGTCTTTTTCTTTTGTTATATTACTCAGCTGGCAAACCGCAGGTAGTGCGTTGAGATATCTGAACTAATATTTTTTTTTAATGAAAAATTCAGGCTAAATTTTGAAACGTTAAACAATATTTAGAGAGATCGTGGAATTTAATATGTACACTACATACCTATCAGAACTCCAAATTTATGTGCCCACACACTGAGTTTCAGTAATAGTATGTGCAACTCTACATCTTTTAGTCCACACTTTAACCAGTACTGAATAACATCCTAACTTTAGGATACAAACGAGGCTGGTAGGGTAATAAAAGCTAGGTTTGCATCCACAGTCTCTGGGGGGGGGGGGGGGGGGGGGGAGGTTCATGAAGATCTGTGTCAGTTGCAGTTGTACTGGTCTGACTTGGACACTGATTGTTTCCAGGCAAAATGAACACTAGAGGGGACAGAAATGAAAAGTGAAGTGTTGTGTGGGTGACAGTCAACTGCATAAGATAAACATTGGGCTGTTGGCACCAGTTTCAGTGATGAGTTTTGTGACTTCACCCTGCGGTCAGGGGGTATCGGATTTCCCTGAAATTTCAGGGACTCGGGTGGGAGCTAAGACTGTAGTGGGTGAGAAAGTTCAGAAAGAACGCGTGGGCACACGCTTTCGCAAAGTTGATGTTAGTGGAGCATCTTGGTGCCGAAGTTTTCAGAGTTTTTTGCCATGGCCAATTCCCATCCCTGCTCTCGTCGGGACGTGACTAGCAAGATCTCCGCCACCTGCACCCCTCACCGGACGTTGCTACCTACGTGGGAGGAGGAGACTCTCAGTCTTCTCCCGGAGGATTCGGTTTTGGTCCTGCTTGGCGTGGACAGCCCCTTCCCCTCGTCTCGCTCTGCTGCGTCAGATGATACTGCGTCGCCTAGGACCGCTTCTCAGGATTGATGAAGCAGCTCATTTGATCACGGCCACACTGCCTGATGACGCATGTCCCCAGTCCCCCCCGCTCAAGAGGAAGGTGTCCGCCTTTGTCGACTCGGGCCGTCAGCAGAAGAGGTTCAAGTCTCTGCCTCAGCCGCCTGGCTTTAAGAATCTGAGGGATTCCTTCTCAGCTCATCTCCAGTCCGATTCCCAGGAGTACTTTTACCCAGAGCGGGTGTGCTATGGACCCAATGGGAAGGCTGATGCCACTCAGCCGAGACTCACCCACTTCACGGGTGCGACTTTGGGGGTGTTACCCGGGTTATGATCATCACAAGGTGTGAATGATTACACGGCTGGCACCACAGGTGTCCGCAAGTCCCGGGCCTGGTTAATACCAGGATATTTATGACAGGAAGCGTGGAATGCGGCCCTGTCACGCAGTCCCTAACCACATGGACCACCATGGCATCATCATATCATCCTCATCATCATGCAAAAATGAAAAGAACGCTATTCCAGGTGCCTCTGACCCCTCAAGTCTCCATCTCATGGTGACCTCAGCCCGGTCTGGCCTCTAGGAGCCCTAGGTGCGCGGTTGTCTTCGGCCAGACCCTGCTGCTGTGCGTGGAAGGACGTAGTGGTTGACTCGCCACCTCTGGGGGGAGCTCTCACTCGTTGACTCCGTGACTAGCAAGAAAAATGTTAAATAGGAAGACCACCGAAGTGACTCGGCAGTAGTGCGGAGTTTCCTCCGGAGGGAGTCCCCTAACCTGACATATATATATACAGCAGCGGGGCCGGGAGTCTGGCTGTGGCAACTGGTAGGCCTGGGTGAGCACACTGGGGTTGATTGGGGTGAGCGGCGTGGGAGGAAGACCTCTGAGGTCGACAGAGGAAACTTGGAAGCAGCACCAAAAAAAAAAAAAGTCTCTGCCTCAGCCGCCTGGCTTTAAGGATCTGAGGGATTCCTTCTCAGCTCATCTCCAGTCCCAGGAGTACTTTTTTTTCGCGGATCGCAAGTAGCCAGCTGACCTCGACAAATCCTTCCGCCAATCCTGGTATGCGGGACATTCTCAGTCTCTCAGCTGTCAGCTTCCATCGTTGGACCCTCTATCGATAGCCCAGCTTGGCGGTACCACTCAGCTGAGACACGCCCTCCCTCGCGGTTTGGATAAGACGGCGTCCCTAGTACGGAACATCTTGGCCTGCGCGGGTTTCCTGGAGCTTCTCACTCAGGCTTTCATCCGTCGCATCGAGGATGCCTGGCAACCTTCGCTTACGCCCTTCCTTGGTGACCTATTCGCCCTCGCGGTCGCGGCAAATCGGGCAGCGTATCATTCATCGGTCAACGCGATCGCGGCCGCCTCCAACTGTGACCTCATGCGTTGAGATGCCGTACTACTCGCCTGTTGTGGTATGCCCCCCGATCTGAAGACCCAGCTGCATCGCGCTCCCATTGGTGGCCCCCTTCTCTTCGGTGAGACCTGGCAGAAGGTGAAGGACGGGAATTCGGACCGCTGGCCTAGCAGAGTAACCGCCTGTCGCTTTCAAGCAGCCCGCAAGGCTGTGGGTCGTGCCCTGCGGTCCTCAAGACCCGCTTCGTCCTTCACTCCAGCCTTCGGCCGCGCTAGACCCGTTAGGACCTCTGCCCCCGCCTGGCCCAGGTCTGCCCGCCGCTGTGGGCGCAGGCGGGCCCCCTGACTCGATCCCGCTCCAGCCCCCACCGACTGCTCCGGGGTCTCCTGTCGGCGGGAGGCTCACCCTTTTCAGCAACATGCGGCGGTCGCTGCTGCCAGACGACCCTGGGTACTCACCACCATCACCAAGGGACTCTCGATTTCCTTTCGTTCGCCCCCGCCGCTGAGATGCTCACCCTTGTGGACCGAGATTCTGTCGGACGAGCTGAAGCCATCGCACTGCGCGGAGAGGTTGACTCGCTTCTACAGAAGACCGCCACAGAGGTAGTGTCTCATACCGACTCCCAGCATTTTACAGCCGCTTATTTGTGGTTCCCAAGCCGGGCGGCAAGTGGCGTCCCGTCATCAATCTCTCAGCCCTAAACAAGTTTATCGTCGCTCCGACCTTTCGCATAGAAACCGCCAGGACCCTCCTGGCCGCCATGCAACCGATGGACTTTGCGGTCAGCCTGGACCTCTCCGACGCGTATCTCCATGTCCTCATGCACCCGGCCTCCAGGAGATATCTCCGCTTCACGTTCGATGGGGTGATCTACCAGTTTCGGGTCCTCCCGTTCGGTCTCGACCTCAGCCTGTGGGTTTTTACTTGCATAAAGGATGCTGTCGTCGCCAAAGCCAGGCAGTCGTCGTCCAGTCCAACCTCCAACTACTTGGACGACCTCTCCCTGAGGAATCAGTCAGAGACCGCCCTGAGGACATACAGAGATTCCCAGCTCCTGTTGCTGTCGTGTTTGGGGTTTATTCATCTCGGCATGGAATTTGCGACCAACCTCAACAGAGTAAGTTTGCCGGAGCCTTGGATCCAAAAGCTAGCCTCCTTGGCCACCCAGGTAGCACAGGCGGAGTCAGTCCCCGCCAGAGTTTGGCTTCAACTGCTCAGCTTGATGAATGCAGCGGCGGATCTCCTTCCCCTCGGTCGTCTTTACTCCCGGCCGCTCCAGCTACACCTCGCTTCATTGGTGTCCGTCCTCCGGCAACTTAGATGCCCCGGTGCCTGTGCCTCAGATCCTTTGCCCACATCTGCAGCGCTGGACGGACACCTCATGGTTAGCTTCAGGAGTTCCTCTAGCCTCACTGCCCCCTCAGCTCTCGCTCTGCGTGGATGCAAGTCTCGCCGGCTGGGGTGCACACCTGCTACCGAGTTTCCTCTCGACGTCTGGCCTCTGGTCTCCGGACCTAGCAGACAGACACATCAACTAGCTCGAGCTGCAAGCGGTTTGGCAAGCCCTCATCGAGTGGGAAACGCGCCTTCGCCACCAGGAGATCCTCATCCTTTCGGACAACACCACAGTCATTTCTTACATTCAGAAGCAGGGCGGTACGCACTCACCTGAACTGTGCATTCTCCTCTACCGACTGATGCGCTGGTGCGAGGACTGCGGCCTATCCCTCCGAGCTTGACACATCCCCGGACACCTGAACGTGTTGGCAGACTCCCTATCTCGGCGTGGCCAACTACTCCACACGGAATGGACGCTACACCCAGACATCTTTCAGATGATCTGCGCTCACTAGGAGACTCCCATGATTGACATATTTGCCACGAGGTGGAATCGCCAGCTTCCCCTCTTCGTCTCCCAGATTCCAGACCCTCTAGCCTGGGCAGTCGACGCGCTCTCCATTCCGTGGGACGGACTCATCGCGTACGCTTACCCCCCAACGGTCCTCGTTCCCAAAGTCCTACTCAAGCTCAGAGGTTGCAACGCGGTCGTGTTACTGGTCGCCCCGTTCTCCTGGAACAGGTCTTAGACCACCGATCTACTCAGTCTCGCCACGGGCCCACCTCTTCGTCTGCCTACCTCGAGGACAATGCTCAAGCAGCCCCGTCAGCCGCTTTTCCATCCGTGCCCGGACCGGCTTCTCCTTTTCGCAATTCTTCCAGACTGTAATGTCATCGGTAATGTTTTTGAGGAAACAAATTAATTTTTCTCTAAAATATATTTTTTCGAAAAATACTTACCGATGACATTACTCGGAGGACCCTCCCTCCTGCCCCGCTTGCCGCTGGTAAGCTAAGTATCATGACTGAATGCTCACGCCACGTGGCACGTGACTGGATTGGCAGGGGCTCTCGGCCCTAGGCAGGGTTCCCTGAGTGCCTCCCGGGTTGTGTATCAACACAACAGGTTCTTAGGCTGAAATTGAGTAAGTAGTAGACACTTCCAAACAGTAATGTCATCAGTAAGTATTTTTCTAAAAAATATATTTTAGAGAAAAATAAATATTTCAGTCCTTTTCCTTGAAGTCTGTAAAAGTTCGTAAAAAATGACAAAGTGCTGGCAAACTTTTGTCTACTTCTTTTTTCTCCCCCAATTTGTGACCATTCCATTGCGAACGATCATGCTGACGCTTGTAGCTCTGATCACAAAGTGACTGCATGACCTTTCTGCTGAACATTCTGATTGGTTGTTTACGCTTCTATCGAGCTCCGCCATTCGCTAAGTGTTCTTTTATTTTGGTATCTCTTCATGCATTAGACACGAAAGCTTCAAATGAGCTGCGGATACAGAGTGATCTAAGTAAAGTGTGTAAACCTTCAGGCATCAGTTTCAGTTTGTGAAATGTTTATGAAAAGTTTGTGAACTTCGTCCCTGCTTTTCTGTACGGACCCTGGGGAGCAGAACTTGGCACCTATCTCCATCAGAGGTTACCTGGCCATGATCGTGGACACTTACTTGGCGGACCCGGGATCGTGTAAGGATCTCTCCGACCTGATGGCGCATTATGAGCTCCAGCGCCCGGTTCCCCACTCTCTGCTCCCACGCTGGGATCTTCCTTGGGTTCTCACCTGGCTAAATTCGAGCCCACCTTGCGGACTTGACCAGGAAGACCTGCTTCCTGCTAGCCCTTGCCACAGCTGCCAGAGTGAGCGAATTACACGCACTCTGTGGATCCTGCTTGCCTGCAATTCAGAATTGATGGGTCAGTACAGCTCCTGACAAACCCGGCCTTTTTGGCCAAGAACAGACTCCCCTCGGCTTCGGCTCAAGTGATTAGCCTCTGCCCACTGAGAGGTATTGACTCTTGCTGGGAGTCCCGGCAGCAGGACCCAGTCTGGGCATTGAAGATTTACTTGCACAGATCTAAACCTGTTCAGAGAGGCCAGTCCCGCCTCTTCCTGCCCTTGTCCCCAGGTCGCAACGACATCTCCGTGCAGACGGTATCGCCATGGTTGCGCTGGGTCATACGGTCCGCATACGAGGACCTCTCCCTGCAGGGGACGAAACACCTGCGCACCGGAACCCATGAAATCAGAGCGGTCTCGGTGAGCGTCGCCTTTGACCGCAACTGTGCTGTGAGGGACATTGTGGCGGCTGTCGGGTGGCAAGCTGAGTCCACCTTCGCCCACTTCTATCTGCGAGACCTCTCCGGCCAATGCAACAACCTGGCTCTGGTGGGGGACGTCAGCGGCGCAACACTCCCTCCGGGTGCCATAGGCAACGCTTAACTGAAATCGTTGGGAGGTTTTAAGTGTTATGCAGTTGGGGTATAGGGGGTGGCTCCCTCCTCCTTTTCGTTATTCTTCCATATAGTAATGCCTTCGGTATGGATTTTGAAGAAACAAATGTATTTGTTTCCTCAAAAAATATTACCGATGGCATTTCTATTTGGAAGTAGCACTTAGCCTATCAATTTCAGCCCAGGGATCGTTGTGTACAGCAATGCCACTGGGGAACCACCCGAGTGACCTGTACCAACATCCTTGAGTAGCTTCCCTTCACTGAGTAGCTTCCCTTACCTCATACGGGCAAGTGCGTAGCGTCACCAGTTTTCGCGCTTAGCTTCCTGCAAGCAGGTGGCTTTCAGCCTACGGCTCCCTTCATAGTTCGGATTTTGGTTTCCTACTGGTCTCTTGACCTGACAAGGTAAGGCCTTGGGTACTGCACCTGCAAGGGGTCCCGAAACTTCCTGACCAGAGGTTGCACTACCCTTTGGATATTTTCATTTCTTCGCACTTCAACCGGCGCGTTGCTCTACGGGCCCGATTCAGCCTCGGCCTCGTGCGCTTGATGGTTGGTTTTCAGAGACGCTAACTCTTCTGAATTTGCCGTCTTTTTTTTTTTTTTTTGTAGGCTGTACAGCCAATAATTATCCTCGGCGGACATAGCGCTGACATGATCCGCTTACGGTTGCCATTTCTTCGCTGACTTGCAGCTCTTTACCTCCGAGCCATCGCGTCCCCTCAGGGGTTATGAGCCAGTCGGTTCGGTCCTCTGGTTAGCGCAACCAATCGGAATCTGAATATGCCTGATCGGAAGTGGTGTGATTCAGTTACTTTCGGTAGTTCTGGGGCCTTCGCGGTTTACTCTGTAATTGTGGGTGATGAGAGTGAATCGTTAAATGTCAAGTGCTTTTTGCAGCGGCATGCTGGGGAATACTCCGTGTGGCGGCATAAATTTTGCAATGGATAATGGCGATAGTACAGCGGTGCAGTACTTTCTCTGCATGCAGGTAACCCGGGTTCGAGCCCCGCAGAAGGCGATGTTTGTAGAGCCGCGTCCTAGGGTCACGCTGACATGCTCGCCGAGTCTCCTGTGAATGAGTTTTGTGGATTAGACGTTGCACGTTTAAGAAAAACGAGCGCATGTAAACCGCGATAGTGCAGCGGTCCGATACTTTTCGGCACGCAGATAAAAAATATTTAAAAAAGCTCACACACAACAAGACAGTAAGGTGGTCCTGGACTGTGACATTGCTACAGTTCGGCAGCAGTGACTGTTGAGGACCTGCAGACAAAGGACACGTTGTGGAGGTTCTCCATTTTTCCTTTTGGTATGTACTCCATTTTTCTCTCTTGAATGGCCAAGTGTTGTGTCCACATGAGATCTTCCTGTCCAAATTTATTTTTCCTGTCCAGTTGTAAGACGGTAAGGTCAGGTAGTGACAGTAGGTACTGGCAGGGCTCGCCGTGGTCCGTCCGCGGCGTGACGCGACACGCAGCTTACTCAGCTTGACATAGCGATCTTATAAACCATATGTGGAGAGGGAGACAAGAGGCTTATGTGATATCGGAATTTTGACCTGCCAGTACCTCCTGACAGGGGTCAGCGCCTCTGTCTTTATCCTGTCTCGCACTGATGTGTTACAGTATGCCAGTTCAGACATACTGGCTGTTGGGGCCTTTAGTGGCCCACCGACATGCACACCTTCAGCCTGCCGTATGCCGGCTGCTCGGCTTCTCGTATATGCGGCGTGAATGCCCCTTGGAGTGAACTTCATTGGTTGCAGTTATGGGGTTTACTGCGGCAACGACTCGCTGCCCCCCGGGACCCATGTGCGCAGCAGGATAGTCTGTCCGTCAGTAACACCCGTACTGCTACAACGCCTTTCTGCCTTACACCGGCATTCGGCGTGCGCTATCAATGTGGTGTCCAGTGGTTGCAGTTATGGGGCTTACTGCGGCAACGACCCGCTGCCCCCCCGGGACCCACGCGCGCAGCAGGGTAGTCTGTCCGTCAGGAACACCCGTACTGCTACAACGCCTTCTGCCTTACTCCGGCCATCGGCGTGCGCTATCAGACGATGTGTCCACGGTCCGCTCGGCCCAACCCCCATCTTAACTGCTACAACGCCTTATGCCCTACACCAGCCATCGGCGTGCGCTATCAGACAATGTGGTGTCCACGGCCCGCTCGGCCCAGCCACCATCTTACACCCAGTCGTCTCACCCACGACGCTCCCCCTACTCTCACAGACAGTTCGTGGGCTATGGAGCTTGGTGTCGGGCCCCCTCACCCAGGGCGTTCAATCAGGGGTGAGACGGCCTCCCCCAACGCAGGACAGCTACACATCCCGACCACAACAGTAACCACACATTTGAGTACAAACCATGCTTTGCCTCTTACACTTACGCTTACGCCTGTCACCCCTCCCCGGGCATAGGCCGTCGATGAGAGACCTCCAGCGACTCCTGTCCTGTGCTTCTCCTTTGATTTTACTCCAGGTGGTTCCCAGTCTCTTGATGTCTGCTTGGAGGTCTCGACGCCAGGTGTTTCTCGGCCTGCCTCTTTTTCTCTTTCCCTGGGGGTTCCATGACAATGCCTGCCTAGTGATACTGGAAGCTGGCTTTCTCAGACTGTGACCGATCCATCCCCATCTTCTTCACCCAATTTCATTCTCTGCTGTTATCTGCTCTGTTCTCTCCCAGAGTCTGACGTTGCTGATCTTCTCTGGCCAGTGGATTTTCAAAATTCTTCTAAGGCAACTGTTTATGAAGATCTGTACTCTGTTGACTGTGGTTTTTGTCAACCTCCAAGTCTCTGCTCCATATAGGAGAACTGCTTTTACATTGGAGTTGAAAATCCGGACTTTGGTGTGTTGTGACAGCTTTCTGGAACTCCACACTTTTTTCAACTGGAGAAAGACTGCTCTGGCTTTACCGATTCGGGCTCTGACATCTGCATCAGTGCCGCCTTTTTTGTCTATGATGCTCCCGAGATAGGTGAAGGACTCCACCTCCTCCAACGGAGTGCCAGCAAGCAAGACTGGTTCTTCCCTGGTTGCGTTCAGTCTCATTGTCTTTGTTTTCTGTTTCTGGATAGTGAGCCCCACTTGGGACGAGATGTCAGCAAGCCTCGTGGTCTTGTCCTGCATTTGTTGATGAGTGTGGGACAGTAAAGCCAAGTCGTCTGCAAAATCGAGGTCGTCAAGCTGTGTCCACAGTGTCCACTGTACTCCACTTCGTCTGTGCTCAGTGGTCCTCTTCATGACCCAGTCTATGGCCAGTAGGAAGAGGAACGAAGACAGCAAACACCCCTGCCTGACACCGGTTCTGACCTGGAGCTCCCTGGTGAACTGCCCTTAGTGGATCACGCGACATGTCATGCCATCGTAGCTGCTCTTGATCAGGCGGACGAGCTTTGTGGGTACACCGTAGTGTCGTAGGAGTTTCCACAGAGTCTCTCGGTCCACGCTGTCAAATGCTTTCTCATAATCCACAAAGTTGACGTACAGCGGGGAGCTCCACTCCAGAGACTGTTCCACGATGATGCGGAGAGTGGCGATCTGGTCTGTACATGATCGGTTTTTCCTGAATCCTGCTTGCTGGTCTCTCAGCTGGGGGTCAGCGGAGCTCTTCATTCTCTCCTGGATGATCCTGTTGAAGACCTTTCCTGGTACTGACAGCAAGGTGATTCCTCTGTAGTTGGAACACTTGCTGAGGTCGCCTTTCTTGGGAAGCTTGATTAGGTACCCTTCCTTCTAGTCAGCCGGCATCACCTCTTCCCAGATCTTTCCAAACAGTGGGTACAGCATCTCTACTGCTGTCTCTAGGTCTGCTTTCAGAGACTCCGCTGGGATGCCATCTGGCCCTGCTGCTTTGCCGTTCTTCAAAAATGCTACTGCTCTTCTGATCTCTTCCCGGCTGGGTCTGTCACAGCTGATGGGTAGGTCGGTTTCTGCTGGCTGGAGGTCTGGGGGGTCGGGTGGGCTGGGTCTGTTCAGTAACTCTTCAAAATACTTGGCCCATCTGTCGAGTTGGTCTGCTCTGTCTGCAATAGGCCTACCCGGCACCGGCCTCCACGTGGCGTGGGTGGGTAGTCCACTCGGTCCCTGACTGAGTGGGCTAGCAGACGGGTGCCATCTTTGTCCAGGATTAGGACTTGATGTCAGCAGATATGTTGTTCAGTCTTTTTCACTGGTCCGGTTTTTAAGGAGCTGTGCTTACCCAGGTCTTACCATGTTGGATTGGTCCTTAAAAATACGCGTGAGCTTTTGGTCCTTTGGATCCCAAGTGTTTGCCGTGCTTGGAGACCCGTGTCGGGGGAGAAGAGGATCCTGGTGGCTGAAACACTCCACTTTGGCCTTGACTTCTGCCTAAACGGGAGGCTAGTCGTACCGGCCTAGTCAATCGGCTCTTGTCACGTCGAGCCCTATCCCCCTGTTGACATGCGGGTTGTTATACGGAGCACCATGCTATAGCCTCTGATGCTGATTGGGTGCTTTACGCCAGTATTCCCCTGTATTCAACAGTGTGATAGAAGGCGGTGGCTCAAACGGTTCAATCGGGCTTACCCCCTTGAGTATATCTTTCGGGCAGTCTCCATTGTGCGTCGGCTGGAGACCCGCCGACAATTGCACTTTCCCTTGTTGGGCTCGGTGGCGGGCGGGGACCCCCGGGGGATGAATATCTATCATACTATAATATGGAAAATATCAAAAAACCAAAACTGGCACCAAAGCGGCACATAGCCACTGACATTGACCTTGAAAATGATAACGACTCTGATTGTGGGGAAGCGACGCCTCAGGTTTCGGCCGTCTGGCCTCACTTTCTCATTATCCACAGCAAAGTTAAAGAGAAGCCTGTTTCCAAGCTGCACCCTTTCCTGGTGGGGGAGACCCTCAGGAGCCGTGTTGGCAGGCCTGAGGCCCAGCGCCTCAGGTCTGGTGACTTGTTGGTAGAGTGCCGTACCCGGGCACACTCCAATGGGCTACTGAGGCTCTCCTCCATCGGAGACACTCCAGTGGAGGTCACTCCCCACAAAACAATGAATTCCTCTAGAGGAGTGATTAAAGATCAAGCATTGGCCGAACTGTCTGAAGATGAACTTGTACGGAACCTTAAGTCACAGGGGGTGACCTACGTCAGGCGCTTCATTTCCAAACGAGGTGGTAGGGAGATCCGTCTCCCTACCATCATCCTGACGTTTGGCACCCCCACAGCTCCTACTACCATCTGGGGAGGTTACTACTCCCTAAAAGTGAAAAAGTACGTCCCTCTCCCCCTTCGGTGCTTTAAGTGCCAAAAGTATGGCCATGGGCAGAAGACATGCCGCCAGGCAGAGGCCCTATGCGCCCGTTGCACTAAGCCCGGACACTCTGCTGAGTCCTGCACAGCCATCCCCCTGTGTGTGAATTGCCAGGGGGCGCATATGGCTTCGGACAAGAAGTGCCCTCGTTGGATCTCCGAGTGCAGGATTCAGCAGGTGCGTGTGGAGAAGGGGCTGTCCTTTGCGGACGCAAAAAAACTGGTTGACGGTCCTGGTGCAGCTGAGGCGGCGCCAAACTCAAATAACAACTTTGTGTATACTTTCAGTGCTGCGGTGGCAGGCAAGCGCCCCACCAAAGACTTCTCTTGTCAAACCCCAACTTCTTGGTTGGGGGCGGAGCCTCGGATCCTCTCACCCCTGGAGAGTAATCCTCCTCTGGTGGTGACGAGGAGCCAGGGAACGCAGAGGGCGGACGCTACCGGTCCGGTGGCACCGCCTTCTGCTGCCCCTAAGCCTCAGCCCGCACCCAAACCTGCTAGTTTGTCAACACCAAAGGTTTCTGGCTCTGGTGAGCCTTCTAAGGCCGCTAACTCTAGCGGCAGGAACGCTGCCCAGGACCAGAAGTCAAAGAAATCTATGGGACCGCCGTGCGCACGGGCCCAGAAGGGGAACACTGATGTCCCCCTTCAAAACAAATATGCTGCATTGGAGGAGCAGATGGAGGGAGTGGAAGTTGTCGATGCTGCGGCAGCTCCACCCCCTTCATCTCCTAAGAACCAGAGGAGGCCCGGGAGCCGGCCCCCGTCTGTTTCTCCGACTCCTTCCAAGGCAAAGGACAAAGGGGGGAAAAACTCTGCACCCCCAGATAAGACATAATCATGGACTCTCTGCTTCAGTGGAATTGTCGTGGTTTTCAAGCTAACTTTGAGGAATTACGTCTTTTAGTCAAGTGCTATAACCCCTCAGTAATATCTCTTCAGGAGACTTACCTGAAGACTTCTGACCCTGTGTCCTTTAATGGTTTTAACGCTATACATAAAGGCTCTGATTCGGAGAGGCGCTCGGGTGGAGTGGCTCTTCTCATTAGTAGCCAAATTTTATGTAGCCCCGTTAGCATCGACACCTGTCTTCAGGCTGTCGCAGCTCGGGTTACCATGAAGAAGACCATAACTATATGCAGTATTTACCTGCCACCATCCCTGCGGGTCTGTAGTAATGATTTTTTTAATTTAGTTGATCAACTGCCCCCTCCCTTTATTCTCATGGGGGATTTTAACGGTCACGCTCACCTTTGGGGTAGTGACCACTATGATGGCAGAGGTCAGATGTTAGAAGATGTTTTTTCTCAACTTAATCTATGTGTCTTTAACGATGGTTCACCTACATACTCTAACCCAGGTTCAGGATCTAGTTCTGTTCTAGACCTCACTGTGTGTGATCCTTCTCTCATGCTGGACTTTGACTGGAAGGTTCACGATGACCTGTGTGGTAGTGACCACTTCCCAGTAGTCCTGTCATCGGTCAGCTGTGGGGAGGATCCGCCGGTGGGGCGCTGGAATCTTAAGAAAGCTAACTGGCCTCTGTTCGCCTCCCTCTGTCAGTCTCGTATTACAGAGGAGGTGGTCATGTCATCTGAAGAACCTATTTCTTCTTTTACTACTATTTTGTTGGACGTAGCGGGTGAAACCATCCCTAAAACTTCCGCATCAGTCCCTCGAAAGCCGAGAGTACCATGGTTCAACGAAGAGTGCCGCAAGGCCCAAATAGCGCGCAAATCTGCTCAGCGACGTGCTTTCCGTAATCCGTTGCAAGTAAATATTTTAACCTTTAAAAGACAGAGGGCGAAAGCCCGTTACATTTTTAAACGTGAACGCCGTGCTTCCTGGAGACGCTTCGTCTCATCTTTAACTTCTCGGACTCCGTCCCAGAAAGTATGGAAGGCTGTTCGGAGAATTAGGGGCAGAGGTGGCTCGGCTTCTGTTGGCCATCTTAGAGATGGTGTCAGTTTGGTTACAGATAAAAAAGCTGTGGCCAATTTGCTTGCCTCCACCATTGCCCATAATTCTTCAACGGAGCATTATTCACCTTTCTTCCAGAGAGAGAAGGAGAAACGAGAGTCTCGTATTTGTGATTTTGAGTCCGATAACTCAGAAGACTATAATGTCCCGTTTACATTATCAGAATTGCAGCAAGCTTTGCAGAAATGTAATGACTCTGCTGCTGGCCTAGATACCGTCCACTATCAATTCCTAACGCATCTGCCTGAGAGGTCACTCCTTGTACTTCTCAAGGCCTTTAACCATATCTGGAGAACTGGTCATTTTCCGCCGTCTTGGCGCCAGGCTGTGGTTGTACCGATCCCCAAGCCGGGTAAGGATCCTTCCGACCCGGGCAACTACCGGCCTATCGCTTTGACATCATGTTTATGTAAAACTATGGAGCGCCTGGTCAACGCCCGCCTGGTGTGGCATCTTGAGTCACAGGGTCTCCTCACAGACCTCCAGTGCGGTTTCCGGCGCTTCCGTAGTACAACTGACCATTTAGTCCGCTTTGAATCATTTATTCGAGATTCTTTTGTCAACAAGCAGCATGTCTATGCAATTTTTTTCGATCTTCAGAAGGCGTATGACACTACCTGGAAGTATGGCATAATGTCTGACTTGTTGGACATGGGTTTTAAAGGGCACCTGCCCGTTTTTATTCACAATTTTTTGACTAACCGGTCGTTCCATGTCCGTGTGGGCTCCACCCTCTCCGACTCCTTTGAACAGGAGATGGGTGTCCCACAGGGCAGCATTCTATCTCCTGTTTTATTTAGTATTAAAATTAATAACATTGTAAAGGCCGTTAAGGATGATTCTGAATGCTCTTTGTTTGTTGACGACTTTGCTTTGTGCGCACGTGGTCGAGGACTTGCGTCCCTTGAGAGGCGCTTGCAGCTGTGCGTTGATCGCATCCAGCGGTGGGTGTCTCTCAATGGATTCAAGTTCTCGCCCTCCAAGACTGTTTGTGTGCATTTTACTAACCAGACGAAATTTTTTCCAGAACCTAGCCTGAGCATTGCTGGAGTGCCAATTAAGGTGGCCGAGGAGGCAAAGTTTCTGGGGGTCATTTTTGACAAAGACTTACCTTCCGCAACCATATTAATTACCTTAGAACCTCTTGTCAGAAGGCTCTCGACATTCTTCGTGTCGTCGGTCGTACTGACTGGGGTGCGGACCGTACTGTCTTACTTCGTCTGTACCGGGCCCTTGTTCGGTCCAAACTGGATTACGGCTCTGTGGTGTATGGCTCAGCTTCCAAGTCTGTGCTACAGCGTCTGAACACAATTCACCATCAGGGTCTGCGGATATGTCTTGGGGCCTTCAGGACGTCTCCAGTTCCTAGTCTGTATGCCGAGGCAGGGGAGCCTTCTCTCAAGCTCCGCCGCATCCGCCTCATGCTCAGCTACGTTCTGAAACTGAAGGCCCATCCAGACAATCCTGCCTATGATTGTGTTTTTAAACCATCGTTTGCAGAGATTTACGATACCCATCCGGGAGCTGTCCGTCCACTTTCTTTCCGTGTCCGACCTCATCTGCAGGCGGCCGGATTGGACCTGGACAGAGTTTCGGAATCCCTGCAACACATCACTCCACCTTGGCTCTTACCAGTTCCTGACATCTTGCTGGACTTGACTGCCCACAAGAAAGACTCTACTCCACCAGCCATATACCAACAGAGCCTCAATGAA
This sequence comes from Semisulcospira habei, assembly GCA_036245525.1. Classification (NCBI taxonomy): domain Eukaryota; kingdom Metazoa; phylum Mollusca; class Gastropoda; family Semisulcospiridae; genus Semisulcospira; species Semisulcospira habei. The sequence continues at coordinate 188,938,696 of BTPG01000003.1, forward strand.
CTGCTTTCAATTTTTCCTGGCTATTGTCGCATCTATACCAATGGGTCAAAGTCTGAGGATGGGAGAGTGGCTGCGGCCGCAGTGTCCTCTCGCCATCCTAGACGCCCATTTAAGCACCGCCTCCCAGACCACTCATCTGTATTTAGTGCGGAACTGCAGGCGGTTCTGCTGGCACTCAAGCATGCTTATCGATCTAGAGAAAGGAACTTCCTGATTCTGTCTGACTCTCTTTCTGCCCTGCAGGCCCTTCAGGGCACGGGAAATGACCATCCACTGCTGGTTCAGATCAGAGAGCTCCACGCGGACTTGATGAAGGAATATTATGATATCATTTTTATTTGGGTGCCAGGGCATGTTGGCATCGAAGGCAACAGGATCGCAGATTCTGCTGCCAACGATGCCCGCAATGACCCTGTCCCTGACACACAGACTGTTTATAGTGATTTTAGACATGTGGCTAGTGCGTACATAGCCCGTGAGTGGCAGTCCGAGTGGGACAAAGAGGAAGTTAACAAGCTGCATGAAGCCCTTCCTAAGTTGTCCGACGGTCTACCTTATCGCTGCGGCAGCCGCCGTGAGGAGACTGTCCTGGCTCGGCTCCACATAGGCCACACGTATGTTACGCACTCTTATTTACTTAAACAGGAGGAGCGTCCATGGTGTTATGCCTGCGACGAGCAGTACTCTGTTCAACACTTTTTGTTGTCTTGTGCTGATCTAATCGACACAAGGTATAAACATTTCACAGCAGACTCCTTGAAGGTTTTGTTCCGGGATGTGCCCCCGGACAAGATCTTCAGTTTTCTGAGAGAGTGCCATATTTTTAATAAGATTTGAGCGTTTATAGATTATGATGTTTCTATTATTTTGACCTTTTTGAGAGTCTTCCGACGTTTTCTTTAAAGACCTGTGCGACATTTTAGCCTGACATATTTTTAAGGTATATTTACATCATGTCTTAAGACCTTTCTTTTAGTCTGGCTGACCAGATTTTTACCCTTCCCGCCGTGAGATGGCCTTAGTTGCCTGCTCGGCGTTAAACCCAAATAACTCTGTCTGCAATAGGCTTGCCTTCTTTGTCTTTTACTGGTCTTTCTGTATGGCCATACATGCCTGACAATCTTCTAGTAATGTCCTAGAGCTGTTTCATGTTGCCGCTGCCTGCTGCCTTATCTGCCTCTGCTGCCAGGCTGTCTGTGTAGGCCCTCTTGTCTGCCCTGATACTCCTCTTCACCTTGCGGTTGGCTTCCGAGTATTCCTCCTGTGCCCTTGCTTTGGCTGCTCTCGTGCGACTGTTTTTGACAACTGCTTTCTTCTGCTTCCTCACTTCTATCTTCTTCAAGGTCTGTGCCGACAGCCAGTCCTTGTGATGGTGTTTCCTGAACCCTACAGTGTCTTTGCAGGTTGAGTTCAGTGCCTCTCTAACTGCCTTCCACTGCTGCTCTGTGGTGACCGCCTCCTCTTCATTTACTAGCTCCTGTAGCGCTTAAAACCGGTTGCACCAGTTTGAGCTCTTCTCTCACTCCAGTCTCTCTCAGGAGGCCTACATCATAGTGCTGTCTTCTTATTGTTGTCTCTGTGCTGCTTTTCTTTAACTTGAGCTTTATTCTTAAGGTAAGCAGATGGTGGTCTGAGGCGACATCTGCTCCCCTCCTCACTCGAACATCTTGAAGGGATCTTCTAAATTTCTTGCTAATGCAGATATGGTCTATTTGGTTCTCTGTAGTATGGTCAGGTGAGATCCAAGTTGCTTGTGTATTCTTTTGTGTGGGAAGATGCTGCCTCCAATGACAAGTCTGTTTAGAGCACAAAAGTCTACAAACCTCTCCCCGTTCTCACTGATCTCCCCTAGTCCCTGTCTCCCCATCACCTCTTCGTATCCGGTGTTGTCCTCCCCTGTTTTGGCATTAAAATCGCCCATGACGATGGTGATGTCTCGCTCCGCACATTTGTCCACAGCACTCTGGAGTCGGTCGTAGAACTCGTTTCTCTTCCTCGTCACTGTCATTAGTGGGCGCATAACACTGGATGACGTTCAGCTTGATCTTTTCTTCGTTCTAAAGGCTGCTGTGATCATTCTTGGCCCAAGAGGTTCCCAGCCCATCAGCGCTCTCTGTGCCACTGGTGACAGCATGAATGCTACTCCTTCTGTATGGGGGGGGGGGGGGGGGGGGGGCATTCTCCTCTTCATGACCTGAATACAGAATCATCTCCCCACTTAACAGCCTTTTCTGGCCAGACTGCGTCCATCTGGCTTCACTGATACCTAGCAGGGAAAGGTTGTACTTTTGCATTTCCGCTGCTATCTGGGCGGCCTTGCCGCTCTGGTACATGGTCTTGACATTCCATGTGCCTTGGATAGAGAGAGGTGGCTCGGTCCTGTGGCTTCCGAAGACTTCCGGCTTTCACCACAGAACGTCGCTTTGCCTGTTACTGGTATGGAAACGGCAAGAGCCTTACGAGCCTCGATACAACCTTTGGACTATGCTGTCAGTCTCGTCTTCCGAAGCATACCTGCACTTTTCCATACACAAACTTCGGGCATGCAACACGGCCCTCCTGCTCGACGCTCTGTTCAGTTGGAACTGGACGTGGACGACAGACCTTCAGCCTCCCCACCTCTTTGGCTCCCCCACCTTCGGTCTCAACCTCAACCTTTGAGTCTTTACCAGGATTATGGACGCCGTATTCACCAGAGCCAGGCAGGATTCCTCGAGCCCTACGTCCAATTATCTCGACGACCTGCTCCCCAGGACTCGGTCGCGCTAGCTACGGACAGGGACGCTCTTCTAATAATTAATAATTACGGTATTTATAATGCGCTTATCTTATAATAATTATAACTCTAAGCGTGACTCACAACTCGCACACGCATGCGCACGCTTTAGACAATGACTCACGTAACACAAATAGTGAAGATACATTATGACGGTCAGCTTGGGGTGGGGAGTGTGGTGATATAGTGCTAGAACTGTTGAAAGAGATGAGTTTTGAGGGCGGACTGGAAGTAGGAGAGCGAGTGTTTCTGATGGAGAGAGAGTGGGAGAGTGTTCCAGGTGGATGGACCGTATACTGAGAAGGAGCGGGGGCCGAAAGTGCTGAGTTTGGTGCGGGGGATGAGGAGGCGGAGAGGGTCAGAGGCGGAGGGAGCGGGGAGGAGTGTAGGGGTGAAGTAAGTTGGAGAGATAGGCAGGAGCGTAGTTGTTCAGGGATTTGTAGCAGAGAGACAGAATCTTGTATTGGATGCGTTGGGGGATGGGGAGCCAGTGAAGGAGCTTGAGCAGGGGAGTGATGTGGTCGGATTTTTTCTTTCTGAGGACGAGGCGGGCAGCATTGTTCTGGACGCGCTGGAGAGTGAGAGTGGTGGAGTGAGGAAGGCCAGAAAGGAGAGAGTTGCAGTAGTCGATGCGAGATAAGATGAGAGAGACAGCGAGTTCGCTGACTCGGATTCTTCCTCAACAATGGAAAGTCAGACCTGCAGTCGCACCGGGTTGTCCACCTCAATATGGATTTCTGACTAAACTCAACAGGTTGTCTACCCAGTGTTGATTCTAGAGCGCGTTTTGCGCGATTTCTCGCAATATTATGCCTCCAAATCGCAAAAAAACACCGATAGCGCAGCCGAAGAATCGCAGAAAAAAGAAACTGGACGCTTTTTTGCACGACCAGCGCGGCCGCACCGCTGCTGCGTAAAAGCCTGCTCGAGCGTCTTGGTGCAGTGTGGCCTGAGTCGAGCCAGGGCAATTTCACTATTATTCACCTGTTTAACACGAACACAGATTCCATTCACAGAAAACCAATTCACGTGTCGCTCTCGCGCTGTGGAAGTACACATGACAGATCAGAGCGAACTCTAGTCTGTGATTGGCTGAATAGCCTTCGGCTGTTGTAATCTGTCTTCTCATTGGCTAGCATTTCTGTACTGTATTCATGTTGTATCATTCGTGTACCAACACAACCCTTTTACCGATGCGGGATTGTACTTCAGCCTCTGTTGCTTTTACCTGAGGATTGTAACTTAGTATGGATTTTACCTGATGGATTTACATTAAATACTCGAGCTGTACACGTTTCCTTGTGTTTTCCTAGCGAGCTGAAGGTATGCATAGAAAGTACGATAATGTCGTGCACTTTTAACCTGGTACTCATTCACGCACACGTCTTACACACTTTCTCCTTGAGGGCCGTGATCAATTTTGAGGCCATATTGGTTAACACGAAATACGGTTAACACGAAGTGATTTTCCGCCGTGTCCCCAGAAATTCGTGTTAAGCGGAATCCACTGTATGTATGAATGTGTGTATATATGTCGTTTTAAAGTAAGCAGTGCAACGCGATTTGAGGGCCGCCCTTTTACACCTTGAGGGGCTCCCTTTTTTGATTAGAGGGAGCCTTTGGGCTCACTTTTCTGAAATCCTAGAATCAACACTGTCTACCGGAGCCTCGGATCCCGAAGCTGTCGACCTTGGCGTGGCAAGTCTCCCTAGCAGTTGCGCTTCTGGCCAGGACCTGGGTCCAGCTCTTGGGCCTGACCAGTCCCGTTCTCCCCCCTCCGTTTGCCCACTCGGCACCGGCCTCCACGTGGCGTGGGTGGGTAGTCTCCTCAGTCACTGACTGAGTGGGCTAGCAGACGGGTGCCATCTTTGTCCAGTATTAGGACTTGATGTCAGCAGATATGTTGTTCAGTCTTTTTCACTGGTCCGGTTTTTAAGGAGCTGTGCTAACCCAGGTCGTACCATGTTGGATTGGTCTTTAAAAATACTCGTGAGCTTTTGGTCCTTTGGATCCCAAGTGTTTGCCGTGCTTGGAGACCCGTGTCGGGGGAGAAGAGGATCCTGGTGGCTGAAACACTTCCTTATTATTATTATATAAACACTCCACTTTGGCCTTGACTTCTGCCTAAACGGGAGGCTAGTCATACCGGCCTAGTCAATCAGCTCTTGTCACGTTGAGCCCTATCCCACTGTTGACATGCGGGTTGCTATACGGAGCACCATGCTATAGCCTCTGCAGCTGATTAGGTGCTTTACGCCAGTATTCCCCTGCATTCAACGGTGTGATAGAAGGCGGTGGCTCAAACGGTTCAATCGGGCTTACCCCCTTGAGCATATCTTTCGGGCAGTCTCCATTGTGCATCGGCTGGAGACCCGCCGACAGTTTGCACTTTCCCTTGTTGGGCTCGGTGGCGGGCGGGGACCCCCGGGGGATGAATATCTCTACTAATATAATATGGATAAAACAAAAACACCAAAACTAGCACAGAAACGGCACATAGCCACCGACATTGAACATGACAGTGATTCAGACTGTGAGGAAGCGACGCCTCAGGCGTCGGCCGTATGGCCTCGCTTCCTCATTGTCCATAGCAAGGTGAAGGAGAAACCTGTATCCAAGCTGCATCCTTTTCTGGTGGGGGAGACCCCCAGGAGCCGTGTTGGCAGGCCTGATGCCCAGCGCCTCAGGTCTGATGACTTGCTGGTGGAGTGCCGTACTCGGGCACACTCCAGCGGGCTACTGGGGCTCTCTTCCATCGGAGACACTCCTGTGGAAGTCACACCCCACAAAACTATGAATTCGTCAAGAGGCGTAATCAAAGATCAAGCTTTGACATAACTGTCAGAAGATGAACTTGTACGTAACCTTAAGTCTCAGGGGGTGACTTACGTCAGGCACTTCGCTTCCAAGCGAGGTGGTGGGGAGATCCGTCCCCCTACCATCATCCTGACGTTTGGCACCCCCACCCCTCCTACTACAATCTGGGGAGGTTACTACAGTGGAGTCCGCTTAACACGAATTTCTGGGGACACGGAAAATCACTTCGTGTTAAACGTATTTCATGTTAACCAATATGGCCTCAAAATTGATCACGACCCTCTCGGCAAGGAAAACGTGTGTAAGAGATGCGTGCATGAATGAGTACGAGGTTAAAAGTGCATATTATCGTACTAAATATGCTTACCTTACCTTCAGCTCGCTAGGAAAACACAAGGAGAGTGTACAGCTCACGTATTTAATGTAAAATCCATAGTAAAGTAAAAGCAACACGGGCTGAAGTACAATCTCGCATCGGTAAAAGCAACACGATCAAAGTAATTTAAAAGAACGCCATGATCGAAGTTTGTCTTGCGTTATTGACAGCCCGTGTAGAGAGACAATCGTGGATCTCATTAATGTTTTTTCACTTCAAGCGTAATCGACTTCTCTTTTACCTAGGGGGTAGCCACGATCGGTGGTTAACTGAAGTGAGGGAGTGTTGGGTTGTGTTGGTACACGAATGATGCATGAATACAGTTCAGAAACTCTAGCCAATGAGAAGATGGATTACAACAACTGAAGGCTATTCAGCCAATCACAGGCTCGAGTTCGTTCTGATCTGTGTCATGTTTACTACAGCACGAGAGTGACACGTGCAGTGCCCCTTTCATGAATTGGTTTTCGGTGTTTGAGACTGGAATCTGTGTGCGTGTTAAACAGGTGAATAATAGTGAAATTGCTCTGGTTGGGAACCGAAAACAGCTTCGTGTTAAGCGAAATTTTGTGTTGTTACGATTGTGGTGGTGTTATCCTGTGAGAGCGTACATGTGTTATTCGTAGGTAACGATATGTTGTTTATTTGAGCTATCACGGTTATGATTTCGTGTTTTTTTAGTAAGTTTTTCTTTTGTTCGTGAGTAGAGCCAGTTTCGTTTTGTTTAGTCCGGAACGTTGTAGACAGGTCGCACTGTCTGGTGGCCTCGTAAGTGTCACGTCGGTTAGTTGACATCTGACATCGCTACATTTTCGCTACTTTTCCTGTGCGTGTGTAGTGAGCAGCTTTTATTTTGTTTGGTGAATGTTCTCGTACCTTTTTGAGCTATCATAGATAGGGATACCATACTTTTATGTGTCTTTATTATATGCTAGAATTTAGAGCTGAAGTGAGCAGCCGTGTTTTTGTAGCCTGATATATTGTTTCTGGAAAGTTCATGTTAATGAGTTTCGGCTGCGCGTTTCGTTCTGGTTGTTTGAGTTCATGATTTCCGTAGAAGATTCTAGATTTTGATAGTGTATATAAGGAGGGCGCTGGGAAAGCCCAGGAGTACATTGTCTTGCTTTGTCAGTTGTAGAGATACGCAGATGAGAAACTTTGAGTCGTAGTGAGGACATAGCAGAAGAGACTTTGTATTCAGTAGTTTGTGCATTTGAAAGAGCATTACTGTGAGGATATCGCATCGCTGAATTAAATATTGTTGGAACTGTTACTCCAGTTTTGTCTACATCCTTAAGCCACGGTTGACGGATTGCAGCTGAATGAGGTCTATTTAAAAGAACTCTACGTGCGTGTGTGTCTAGTGTGTTTATCATACTTCGACTACAACTCCACCACGTAACACGTGTTAAGCATTTCGTGTTATCAGTGAAATTTTAATACAGAATAAGAAGGCCATCGGCCGGGAATGCAAAAACGGTTCGTGTTAACCGGAAATTCGTGTTAAGCGAGTTCGTGTTAACTGGACTCCACTGTACTCCCTGAGAGTGAAAAAGTACGTCCCTCTTCCCCTCCGGTGCTTTAAGTGCCAAAAGTATGGCCATGGGCGGCAGACATGCTGTCAGGCAGAGGCTTCATGCGCCCGTTGCACTAGGCCCGGACACTCTGCTGAGTCCTGCACAGCCACCCCCCTGTGTGTGAATTGCCAGGGGGCGCATATGGCTTCGGATAAGAAATGCCCTCGTTGGATATCCGAGTGCAGGATTCAGCAGGTGCGTGTGGAGAAGGGGCTGTCCTTTCTGGATGCAAAAAAACTGGTTGAAGGCCCTGGTGCAGCTGCGGCTGCCCCAACCTCTAACACCTCTGTGTATACTTTTAATGCAGCAGTGGCAGGTAAGCGCCCCACCAAAGACTTTTCATGCCAGACCCCAACTTCTCGGTTGGGGGCGGAGCCTCGGCTCCTCTCGCCTCTGGAGAGTAACCCTCCTCCAGTGGTGACAAGGAGCCAGGGAACGCAGAAGGCGGACACTGCCGGTCCGGTTGTGCCGCCTTCTGTTGCCCCTAAGCCTCAGCCCCCACCCAAACCTGTTAGTCAGTCAACTCCAAAGGCTTCTGGCTCTGGTCAGCCTTCTAAGGCCGCTAACTCTAGTGGCAGGAACGCTGCCCAGGACCAGAAGTCTACGAAATCTATGGGACCGCTGTGCGCACGGGCCCAGAAGGGGAACACTGATGTCCCCCTTCAAAACAAATATGCTGCACTGGAGGAGCGGATGGAGGGAGTGGAAGTTGTCGTTGCTGATGCTGCGGCAGCTCCACCCCCTTCATCTCCGAGGAACGTAGCCGGCCCCCCTCTGTTTCTTCAACTCCTTCCAAGGTAAAGGAAACGGGGGGGGGGGGGGGGGGGGACTCCTTACCCCCAGATAAGACTTAATCATGGACTCTTTGCTTCAGTGGAATTGTCGTGGTTTTCAAGCTAACTTTGAGGAATTACGTCTTTTAGTCAAGTTTTATAACCCCTCAGTAATTAATGTCTCTTCATGAGACTTACCTGAAGACTTCTGACCCTGTGTCCTTTAATGGTTTTAATGCTATACATAAAGGCTCTGATTCGGAGAGGCGCTCGGGTGGAGCGGCTCTTCTCATTAGTAGCCAAATTTTATGTAGCCCCGTTAGCATTGACACCTGTCTTCAGGCTGTCGCTGCTCGGGTTACCTTAAAAATGACCATAACCATATGCAGTATTTACCTGCCACCATCACTGCGGGTCTGTAGCAATGATATTTTTAACTTAGTAGATCAACTGCCCCCTTCCTTTATTCTCATGGGGGATTTTAACGGTCACGCTCACCTTTGGGGTAGTGACCACTATGATGGCAGAGGTCAGATGTTAGAAGATGTTTTTTCTCAACTTAACCTATGTGTCTTTAACGATGGCTCACCTACATACTCGAACTCAGGTTCCGGATCTAGTTCTGTTCTAGACCTCACTGTGTGTGATCCTTCTCTCATGCTGGACTTTGACTGGAAGGTTCACGACGACCTGTGTGGTAGTGACCACTTCCCAGTAGTCCTGTCATCGGTCATCTGTGAGGAGGATTCGCCGGTGGGGCGCTGGAATCTCAAGAAAGCTAACTGGTCTCTGTTCGCCTCTCTCTGTCAGTCTCGTCTTACAGAGGAGGTGGTCATGTCAGCTGAAGAACCGGTTTCTTGTTTTACTTCTATTTTGTTGGAGGTTGCAGGTGAAACCATCCCTAGAACTTCCACATCACTCCCTCGGAAGCCGAGAGTACCATGGTTCAATGAAGAGTGCTGCAAGGCCCAAACAATGCGCAAATCTGCTCAGCGACGTGCTTTTCGTAATCCGTCGCAAGCAAATATTTTAACATTTAAAAGACAGCGGGCGAAAGCCCGTTACATTTTTAAACGCGAACGCCGTGCTTCCTGGAGACGCTTCGTCTCATCTTTATCTTCTAGGACTCCATCCCAAAAAGTCTGGAAGGCTGTTCGAAGAATTAGGGGCAGGGGTGGCTCGGCTTCTGTCGGCCATCTTACAGATGGTGCCAGTTTGGTCACAGATAAAAAGGCTGTGGCCAATTTGCTTGCCTCCACCATTGCCCATAATTCTTCAACAGAGCATTATTCACCTTTCTTCCAGAGAGAGAAGGAGAAGTGAGAATCTTGTACTTGTGATTTTATATCGGATAACTCGGAAGACTATAATGCCCCTTTTACGTTTTCAGAATTGCAGCAAGCCATGCAGAAATGTACTGACTCTGCTGCTGGATTAGATACCATCCACTATCAGCTCCTAACACATCTGCCTGAGGATTCACTCCTTGTACTTCTCAAGGCCTTTAACCATATCTGGATAACCGTTTTTTTTTCCCGCCATCTTGGCGCCAGGCTGTAGTTGTGCCAATTCCCAAGCCGGGTAAGGATCCTTTCGACCCGGGCAACTACCGGCCAATAGCTTTGACATCATGTTTATGTAAAACTATGGAACGCTTGGTCAACGCCCGACTGGTGTGGCATCTTGAGTCACAGGGTCTCATCACAGACCTCCAGTGCGGTTTCCGGCGCTTCCATAGTACAACTGACCATCTAGTCCGCTTTGAGTCTTTTATCCGAGATGCTTTTGTCAACAAGCAGCATGTCTATGCAATTTTTTTTTTATCTTGAAAAGGCATATGACACTACCTGGAAGCATGGTATAATGTCTGATTTGTCGGACATGGGTTTTAAAGGGCATCTGCCCGTTTTTATTCACAATTTTTTGTCCAACAGGTTGTTCCATGTCCGTGTGGGCTCCACCCTCTCCGACTCCTTTGAACAGGAGATGGGTGTCCCGCAGGGCAGTATTCTATCTCCTGTTTTATTTAGCATTAAAATAAATAACATTGTAAAGGCCGTCAAGGATGATTCTGAATGCTCTTTGTTTGTGGACGACTTTGCTTTGTGTGCACGAGGTCGAGGACTTGCGTCCCTTGAGAGGCGCTTGCAGCTGTGCGTTGATCGCATCCAGGGGTGGGTGTCTCTCAATGGATTCAGGTTCTCGCCCTCCAAGACAGTCTGTGTGCATTTTACTAACCAGACGAAATTTTTTCCAGAACCTAGCCTGAGCATTGCTGGAGTGCCAATTAAGGTGGCCAAAGAGGCAAAGTTTTGGGGGGTCATCTTTGACAAAAGATTGACCTTCTGCAACCATGTTAACTACCTTAGAACCACTTGTCAGAAGACCCTCGACATTCTTCGTGTCGTTGGTCGTACTGACTGGGGTGCTGACCGCATTGTCTTACTTCGACTGTACCGGGCCCTTGTTCGGTCCAAACTGGATTACGGCTCTGTGGTACATGGCTCGGCTTCAAAGTCTGTTCTACAGCGTCTGAACACAATTCACCATCAAGGTCTGCGCATATGTCTGGGAGCCTTCAGGACATCTCCAGTTCCTAGTCTGTATGCCGAGGCAGGGGAGCCTTCTCTCAGGCTCCGCCGCATCCGCCTCATGCTCAGCTACGTTCTGAAACTGAAGGCCTATCCAGACAATCCTGCCTATGATTGTGTTTTTGACCCGTCATTTGCAGAGATTTACGATGCCCATCCGGGAGCTGTCCGTCCACTTTCCTTCCGTGTCCGACCTCATCTGCAGGCGGCCGGAGTGGACCTGGACAGAGTTTCGGAATCTCTGCAACACGTCACTCAATCCTGGCTACTACCAGTTCCTGACATCTTGCTGGACTTGACCGCCCACAAGAAGGATTGTACTCCACCAGCCATATACCAACAGAGCCTCAATGAACTCCTTTCAATTTTTCCTGGCTATTGTCGTCTTTATACGGATGGGTCCAAGTCTGAGGATGGGAGGGTGGCTGCGGCTGCAGTGTCCTCTCGCCATCCTAAACGCCCATTTAAGCTCCGTCTCCCTGACCATTCCTCTGTATTTAGTGCAGAACTGCAGGCAATTCTGCTGGCACTCAGGCATGCCTATCAGTCTCAGGAAAGGAACTTTCTGATTCTGTCTGACTCTCTTTCTGCCCTGCAGGCCCTTCAGGGCGCGGGAACAGACCATCCACTGCTGGTGCAGATTAGAGAGCTCTACGCGGACTTGATGAAGGAATATTATGACATCATTTTTATTTGGGTCCCAGGCCATGTGGGCATCGAAGGCAACAGAATCGCAGATTCTGCTGCCAACAGTGCCCGCAGTGACCCTGTCCCTGACACACAGACTGTCTATAGTGATTTTAAACCTGTTATTAGTGCGTACATAGCCCGCGAGTGGCAGTCCGAGTGGGACAAAGAGGAAGGGAACAAGCTTCATGAAGCTCTTCCTAAGTTGTCTGACAGTCTACCTTTCCGCTGCGGCAGCCGCCGTGAGGAGACTGTCCTTGCTCGGCTCCACATCGGGCACACATATGTTACGCACTCTTACTTACTTAAACAGGATGAGCGTCCATGGTGTTTTGCCTGTGATGAGCAGTTTTCTGTTCGACACTTTTTGCTGTATTGTGCTGACCTAATTGACACCAGATATAAACACTTCACAGCAGACTCCTTGAAGGTTTTGTTCCGGGATGTTCCCCCGGTCAAAATCTTCAATTTTTTGAGAGAATGCAATATTTTTAACAAGATCTGAGCATTCATAGACTATGTGAATTTTTTTATTTGCCCTTTTTGAGAGTCTGTAGACGTTTCTTTTCCAGACATGTGCGACATTTTAGCCTGAGATTTTTAATCTATATTTACATCTTGTCTTAAGACCTTGCTTTTAGTCTGGCTGACCAGATTTTTACCCATCCCGCCGTGAGATGGCCTTAGTCGCCTGCTCGGCGTTAAACCCAAATAACTAACTTGATGAAGGAATATTATGACATCATTTTTATTTGGGTCCCAGGCCATATGGGCATCGAAGGCAACAGAATCGCAGATTCTGCTACCAACCGTGCCCGCAGTGACCCTGTCCCTGACACACAGACTGTCTATAGTGATTTTAAACCTGTGATTGGTGCGTACATAGCCCGCGAGTGGCAGTCCGAGTGGGACAAAGAGGAAGGGAACAAGTTTCATGAAGCTCTTCTTCCTAAGTTGTCTGACAGTCTACCTTTCCGCTGCGGCAGCCGCCGTGAGGAGACTGTCCTTGCTCGGCTCCACATCGGGCACACTTATGTTACGCACTCTTACTTACTTAAACAGGATGAGCATCCATGGTGTTTTGCCTGTGATGAGCAGTTTTCTGTTCGACACTTATTGCTGTATTGTGCTGACCTAATTGACACCAGATATAAACACTTCACAGCAGACTCCTTGAAGGTTTTGTTCCGGGATGTTCCCCCGGACAAAATCTTCAATTTTTTGAGAGAATGCAATATTTTTAACAAGATCTGAGCATTCATAGACTATGTAAATTTTTTTTATTTCTTGGATGGCTGGGACACTTGTGTGTTGAATTAATGATGATTTTACAAAAAAACAGTCTGCAACCAACGGCAGCGACAGGGTTAACCGTTAGGAATAAGTGTGTCATGTTAACTGTGTTTCAGGAGAGGTGCTTGGCTTTGAAAACTTGGTGTACAGTGTGTTTGAGTTTGTTCACGCTCTGATTGACACCTCACGGTTTCGGAACACCGTCAAGGGCACCATCGACCAGATCTTGTATTACGTAATCATCTACATGCAGATGACAGAGGACCAGGTAAGAAGATCAAGAGTTGTTTGTCTTAACCCCTTCACTGCTACTCTACGCCCACTCTGTTTCTGAAACTCTGCATCAATTCAATGCCAAAGAGCTTCAACCGTCTAAGGAGCACGAGTACAAAATATCGTCAAGAGGCATAGATCCTCTTGAGCCACACTTCTGTTTGGGCTCATGATTATTTGGGTTTGTAATTTTCCACGGTTTCACGAATTTCCGCTATTAAAAAAAAAATCCGCCGAGAACAGTATGGTTTTCTGCGGAACAAAAAAGTTTGATAACGATTTTCCTCCAATGGAAAAGTTTGTTGTGCGTGTACTCAAGTCAAACGGAAACACGGAACTGCGCATGCGCGTGTCTGAATCACAGCCGGTAAAATGGATGCAAGACGCATTGTTCAGCGTGGCGATGCAGTTGATGATAAAGGCGTGAAAGCAAACCAGTCTCTCCAAATTCTTCAAACATACCAACTAAACCATTGCCAATAAAAACACTGTTTCAAGATTTGGGTTGTGCATCAGAATGTTGAAGATTTTTAAACTGAATTTGGACTTTGATGGTGAATAGTGACTGTCAGCTGAGCATCAGTGTGTGTTTACACATAGATTTGTAGTTGGACTTTGTTGGCGAATAATAACTGTAAGTTATGCATCGATAAGGACAGGCTACTTCAAGAGTTAAGCTGTGTGTAAGTAAGTAAGTTAGTCTTTCCTTCACTATGTTATATAAGTATTTTGCTCATCAAGAATGCACGTTAAAAATGCTACAATTTGTATGCGGGGGAGGAAGGGGGGGTCATTCCCCTGCACCCTCTACCAGCGCTTAGGTGGCACCTGGACCCCAGCCAATTTTCTCTTTTTTAACTCCAGAAGCCCTGTAGAATAGCTATGCTATGCCAGACCATGGAGCTTACGAATGGTGGAAATCACCGTCGTGTGTCCGTCATTATTTCTGTGTGCCAATGTGTGTGGATCAGAGGGTGGGTTAAAGTAGAAGGAGATGGATTTCTGTCGCTACATAAGCCCACAGAGCGTACTAATGGCGGGAAGCGCCGTGTGTCCGTCTTTATTTGTGTGTGCTAACGTGTGTGTTGATCAGAGGTTGGCTTAGAGAGGAGGGAAAAGGATCAGCATAATACGCCTAAAAATATGAACAACTCTGAATGTTCCTAAAAGATAAACACATGTGAGCTCTAAACAATACAGTAGACTTTGGCATGAAATCCTCATCTTGTTTTAACTTTAAACCCAAACTTGGTGCAGATATACCTGATGGTAAGACCTTTCTATGCATATTAGTTTGGATGACCCCTCGGAAAGGTCAGTGGTCACAAGAGATCAGCAAGTGTGTGAAAAATGCCAATTTTTGTTAGAATTATCAAAGTTTTTGCGAACTTTTCAATCAAATTTGTTATCAAGGTTGCTGATGGCAAGACCTTTCTTTGCTGCTAATTTAGTGGACCTATTGCAAAGGTCAAGAGTAACGGGAGGGTTGACAAATGTGTGACAAATGCATACATTTTGATAAAACATGGATTTTGCTGGTACAGAAGCCAGCCCTCTACTTATATTAAGACACTTGAACGCTTGCTCATTTCTGTGACGTCAGAAAGGTCAATGTCACAAAGGTCACACGTGTGGGTCAGTCACACACGTGAACCATAAGGGCTGGTTGGTTGGTTAGTTCGGGGTTTAACCTCCACGGCGCCTAAGTGATAGTAGGCGGCCCTGACGTGTTGGTTACTGGGGGACAGGCAAATCTATTGCCTATGGAGTACAGCCTGAACAGTGATTAGGTTGAGTTTTGCAGTCAATAAGTCATATGACCGGAGGAACATAAAATCAATAGGTCATTTTGAAAATCCATACGTCAACAAAAAAATCACGTTTTCGGCATTTCCGATTTTGAAATGTCAGCAGCATGTGTAGCCTGTTCAGTATAGGCACAGCGGCTGTCAAGTTATCAACTGCAATATACAGTGCTACCTCAATCACATGTGCAGTTTGTGGGCGTGGTCTAGTAGTCTGTTCAGTTGTCAAACTTGTCAACATGTTATACTTGGTGTATAAAATACCAAACGCAAGTTATATTTGGCAATTTCGGATTTTTACTTATTTTGCTATTTTGCAATCTAATGTAATCAGGTTTGCGTTTCAATGACTTCCATTACATATAATATGTTTTTTTCAGTAAACATGTGCAAGCACTGAATTACTGTGCTACAGTGAAGAGCACAATGGTTTTCAGCAACAAGAACGTTTTCTGGCAGTACTGATTCAAGTTTCAGTGTCCAGGACACCAACCACAACACATTTTTGTCAAATTGTCATAGATAGACACCCCCACCCTCTGCTCTCTCCTAGAAAACAACAAAGCAAGAAACAGATTGTGGTTGTCATAGTCCATAAGCTAGCAGGGTCTACCGTGCACCCCCCCCCCCCCCCCCCCTCCCTGTACTCAATAAGATGGGTTTCAAAGTGCAAGTTAGTATGTCCTGAGATGTTTAAGCCATGTTCCCCGAAAATCCTTAGGAACACACCAGAGATATAGCCAATGGCGCAAGGGTACCCCATTCACGCTCTTTGTGACCGCTAAAATGAGGTTCAGAAACATTTTCCTGCTGCCGACCCTTTGACAGCTCACTCATTGGCAGCCAGAACAATGTAAGATTTAAAGACGGCCATTATGTAATTGAACGTTGCAGAAGAAGAAGGCCAAAAATGGGGGTGGAAGTGATGATCTCATGACGATGTACATGTGGAAACTAAGTATTTTAATAACATTGTTTAGGCTGTTAGGAACCATGAAACTTTATTACGCATATTCATATTTACACATTTCTAGACGAAAATAAATGAAAAGAAAAGGGGAGACCTTACTAGACCCGCCTTATGCTAAGTAAAATATCACCGTAAAAGACCAGCCACTTAAATTAAATTGATGGGTCACATTGAAATTAATGAAATGATCACAAATTTTTATGCTCAATATGCATAATTTGTTATGAAAACTGGCAACAAAAATATTTAAACAGAGGAGTATGACATAAGCAATTGTCATGATCATTTTGCGTTCTTTTGTGTACTGGTAAAATGGGGGTAGGGCAGCAGATTTAACCACTGTGGCCCCTAAATGCATCACAGCATCATAAAATCAGGTTGGGAGTAACTGTGGTACTCTATCCTAACCAATAAAACCTATTAAAAAAAAACCTATCAGTTGTATACAGAATTTCTGAGGGCATCGGAAACAACATACGTTTCCCAATTCAGCAATTTTAAATGGGGAAAAAGCTATCATTCACCAAGAATTTACCTTAAAGAATGCCGACTTTCCTTATTTTCTTGCACTTTATGCTCACATTATTGAAACTTAATAGGTAAAGAGAGGTCAAAATGAAATGGAATAATTTTAGTAATTTTTTTTAATTAATTTTGTTTATTTTTACAACTTGGTGGTAAGGATACAAAATCAACCACTGTGGCACTCACAGTGATCATAGAATCACCTAGTCAAGTTATAATAATTGTGGCATCCTGTTTTAATGATGTAAGCCTGAAAATGGACTGCCAGTGCTATAGAAAATGTCTGAAGGCATCTGACACATTATTTTTGTCTTTTTTTGTGATTTCGCGGAAATGGCCATTTACTGGGTGCACAAATACCTTCACTGTGAGCCAGATTCAACATTTTTTCATTCTGGTTTTTTTTTGGCAGAGGACGCAGAAGGTGTGCCTTAACATAATATTGTCTGATTTGGGCTTCTGGTATGAACTCTGATTTATTTAGAGAAAAAATGTTTCTCGACCTCATTTTTAGCATCCGCGAAAAGCGTGAATGGGGGTACCCTTGCGCCATCGGCTATATCTCTGGTGTGTTCATAAAGGATTTTTGGAGAACATGGCTTAAACATCTCAGGACATACTAAGGTACACTTTTTTGAAACCAATCTGGAAAGGGGGGGGGGGGGGGGGGTGCACAGTAGACCCTGCTAGCTTATGGACTATCTGTACAACTAATTACATGATGTGGACTTAGACTACAAGACGTGAACAAAGCAAGATTGAGTTTCTGATTGTGCAACCATGAAATAAGAACGAAGGTTGTATGTGTGAGCACGAGAGACCACTGGTACATCAATTACAACATCTTACATTACAACATTTTGGACATCATGTAAAAATACGCATATCTCTACAAAAATTACGAACCGGCAGCACTGACAACAGTAAAGCCATTTTCCTTTGCTTCTAGACATCTATTATGAATACGTGAACTGCTGAACAGCGTGGAAAAAAAACACTGGCTACAGACATCTAGACCCAGTCCGCTGCGGCACCCTCATACTGACTGCGCGGATCAGAATCAGCGTCAATGAGACCAACAAGAGACTTCATCATCATCATCAGTCCCTTGCCCGAACTGGGCGTTGGGGGGACTGAAAGGCAGCAGCAACAGACAGTGCTCTCCACTGAGTTCTATAAGAGACTTAGACTACAGTTAATGCAGCCGGCTTGGGGACTGATGAGGATGTATGCCTCTTACAGGCGGAAAGCGTTTTGCATCATGCTGGCTAGCTGGCCATAGCTCGCTCTCTCTCTCTCTCTCTCTCTCTCTCTCTCGTACACACGCCAGCCAACTCGGCGCGGGTCTCGGTGACGCGGTGTTTAAAAAATGAATAAGTCATATGACCGGCTCACTGACGGAGCAATGCGTCATTTCAAATTTGTATGCGTCAATGACCGATGAGCATCCTATACGCTGCCTGAACACTGATCAATTCAGGTGCACTGCAAATATGTCACTTTGATTTACATAACCTTTCAACGGACATGCTATTGAACAACCCCGTCTTTTTCCCAGGATTGCGAATCCAGCTAATCCAGCCAGTTGGGGACTCGAACCCGTGACCATGCGATTTTCTTCGCTCTCTTACACTCCGACACTGAACCACCTGAGCTGTTTTGGACTCTCCAGAAGGGCTTTGCCTTTCTTGTTTTAAAGGGGCATGACCGACCTTTTTTAATGCTTCAGTTCGTAAAAAGCTTTTACTGGGCTTCAGTATACATACCCACTTATACAGTGACCACCCTATTGTCCCACCAAATGCTTTCTTTCGTCCATTCAAAGCGAAAGAGGCCACCGGAATCTTGTGACTATACCTAGTCAAAAGATTGCTTCCGATAGACGATGGTAGCTGACGTCATAACTATTCTATACGACCTTAGGTCATCTGCATAATTATAACCAATCAGAGACAAGATGGCGGATGAACCAGCGAAGAAAAAAAGGAAGTCTCATCGAGTTGTGCCGAAATTGACAGACTCGGAATTGAAGAGAAGAAAGAGGAAGCGAAACAAGATGATCCCCCAAATAAGTAAAATTGACATCAGACAACGGAATTTGGACAGGTGGCGTCGCATAAAGCAAGAGCTTGGCTTGACTACGAACCCGGGATTCACCTCTTTCCTGCTGAATCAGTAAGTAATCTACGGTATTTGTCGATCTTCCTATAGTTCCGCGAGCGCTAGTGAATATGAGATATCATGATCTTCAGTAGAATTTATCTCTTACTGATTTCCAAGATTTAAAATCTTTCTCCGTTGGGTACTTCTTTGCATATTACACGCTTGGCAGTCACCTTTTTGGTCTGGATTGTTCATTCACTTGCTTCAGAGAGGCCCGTAGTGTTGCAGCTTTGAGGGTGCATTGTCGGTTCCAATTATGCTTTATGTAGACTTTGATGTGTGAGTTGTGAATTTGATTGCACTGCAGAATTGGGTATAAATACAAATTTTCTGTAATGGAAGAGGTGCCTGTTTTCAAGGGGTAAAGGATCAAAGACCTGTCAAACTTGGCACTGTAGGATCACAGGTCAAACTTGTCAGTTGGACTCGCTTGCTAGCGCCGCACGCATGCTATCTGTGCACTATGCACGATCGTTACTAGTACAATACTAGCTTCATTTAGCAATCCAGACCAAAAAGGTGACTGCCAAGCGTGTGAAATGCAAAGAAGT
Organism: Semisulcospira habei; assembly: GCA_036245525.1. NCBI lineage: Eukaryota > Metazoa > Mollusca > Gastropoda > Semisulcospiridae > Semisulcospira > Semisulcospira habei. The sequence continues at coordinate 188,957,873 of BTPG01000003.1, forward strand.
ACCCAACGGAGAAAGAAACACGCTTAGACTTGCCACATTCCTTCTGCATCTGAAGATAAGTAGCGGCTAATGTCTCTGTTTGTTTGTCTATTTTGACAAAGGGTATTTACCCGAAATATTAATAAATTGTGTTGTACCGTTTTTTCTAAGCGTGTTTCTTTCTCCGTTGGGTACTTCTTAGCTTCATTTAGCCTTGTATATAATATATCAGATAATACATTCCCCATATATTCCCCATTCCCCCTTACCCCCATACCATCAAGTCTAAACTACATGAATATGAAATACAGTTTGAAGATACCCTTATGAATGAATGGAATTTCCTAAGCAAGTGACCATCATATATTTTTCAAATCACTTCAGTCATAAAAACATACACAAGAAAGAGTATTGGAGTCTGATCTGCTTTTCAACATGAAGTGGCAAATATACAGTCACTGCAATTCTTTCATAGGTTGTTGCATATATACTACATAACGGCCATCCAATGCATTTTACAAATATGCTAGGTATGACAGCTGCCAACATAATCTTCAATTTGAAGTTTAAAAAAATGTTTAAAATTAAACATTCACAATGGCTAGTACTGTAGTACTGAAGGCACTTGAATTGGTATAAATGGTGTTTACATGAGTAATACTTTTATTCATCAGGTACCACCACCTGTTTAATAAGAAAAGCGGCCGATGGACGATTCACTCTGTCAAGTCTCCAAAAACGTATCTCTACATCCCCAGGTTGATGGCAACTATCCTTCACAGGCGCATTCAAGATGATTCCGGGATGGAGAGAACTGCGGTGCTGGAGCCAGCTGACCCAAGGCGCTTGGCTAGCACTATCGCCCACCACCAACAGAGCAGCTGGCACATGAGAAACGCTCCAGATTTGGACCTTGATGTTTAGATGGTGCAGCGATGTGTATGGAGAATCAGGCAGAAGTTGAACAAAATTTGTGACATTTTAACATTTGCTACAAAGCTCGTGGATACTCTTTTGTTTCTTTCTTCCTTTAGCTTGCTTTGTTACAAGAGTTTGCACAGACTCGTTAACTTTGTAACAACCCAAAAATGTGAACTTGGCAACAAATATATATATATATATATATATATATATATATATATATATATATATATATATATATATATATATATATATATATATATATATATATATATATATATATATATATATATATACAGTGGAGTCCAGTTAACACGAACTTGCTTTACACAAATTTCCGGTTAACACGAACTGTTTTTACATTCGCGGCCGACGGCCTTGTCAAGGGACCAAAATTATGTTCAGAATTAAGTGGAAGGTTAAGAAGTAAAGTTATAGTGAAATCATTGAATGAGGACTGGAAAATTTATATCGCAGACTGCGAGTAAGTCATGGAGTGGAGACGGGACTAAGTGGGTTACGTGCCGGTACGCACGACTCCTTGGTGGGGAAACAAGAAGTGTGTATGTGCGGAAATGAGAGTACCTAGACTAATTAGTGGGGGAAAGTGAGTCAGTAGTGACGGTTCTACTGATGAGATGAAGTGTGTACGTGCGGTACCTATTTAGCGGGGGAAAGGGGTCAGTACAGTTCCCGGTTGATTCTGTAATAAAAGAATATACTCAGTAGTGTCTGAGGAAATTCCAGCATTTGGAAGGAAATAGTCCATTCACAAATAATTATATTAATGTTGTGATACGGGTGCTAGGTTAAATTGGATGCATGGATCGGATGTGAAATTCATGTTTAGTACATTTTTTTGTAGTTATTGAAGTTAGTTGAAATTGATGTAGAGATGTGAATGAATATTCGTGACATCGATTAAAAATACATAATGAGGAAGGGGGAGAGACTTGTGCATATTATTATATACGGAGCGGAGCGTAAGAACGGAAGAACACTTGGAGACTGGGCGCTGAGCGAGAGAGACAAAAAAGACCGTGAGGTCGGAGAGAAGATGGAAAGTGGTGTGAACTTGCGTGATCGGGAATAACCGGTTTTAATATGGATTCACTGGAAGGTGATCAAACCAAGAAGAGAAGTGTGGACTAATACCATTGTGAACGTGTCTATGTGAACCCATGAACACTGATTCTGAGATCACTCAGTATCGCCTGACAGACTCAGCGACGGCGAGGCCAAGATCAGTAGCCACCTCAGCTATAAACACGAATTAGAAAAGCCTGGCCAGGTAAGGTGACTTTATTGTTTCTGTGCACAGAACTAGACCAAATAGGTAGAACAAAGATGAAGACAGTGACTAACAGAACTATTCAGAACAATGATAAAGACAGTGTAGTAACAGAGACTTTAGTCATTAGTAAAGTGTGACATGTTTAATGCTTTTATGTAAATAATCAACATAGTTATCATTTTAGTAACTGAGTTCTTAGTGAATCAGTTGTATGGATGCGTGTGTGGGGAACGCATGCGAGACGGCCCTCTCGAGAGTGAGAGAAATGTGATGAATGAGATGTTTATAGCTACAATGATGAGAGTATGAGTGTGTGAGTGGAGATTCCCCTGTTAACAAGATTATATATCCTACACCAACATCACAAATAAACCACCATTCTTTCCGCCAGTCCGTGACAGGCCTTCTTATTCTGTATTAAAATTTCACTGATAACACGAAATGCTTTACACGAAATTTCGCTTTACACGAAGCTGGTTTCGGTTCCCAACCAGTGCAATTTCACCTGTTTAACACGAACACAGATTCTATTCACCGAAAACCAATTCACATGTCGCTCTCGCGCTGTAGTACATATGACAGATCAGAGTGAACTCTAGTCTGTGATTGGCTGAATAGCCTTCGGCTGTTGTAATCCGTCTTCTCATTGGCTAGCGTTTCTGAACTGTATTCATGTTGCATCATTCGTGTACCAACACATCCCTTACCATGCGGGATTGTACTACAGCTTGTGTTGCTTTTACCTGATGGATTGTGTCTTACTATGGATTTTACATTAAATACGCGAGCTGTACACGTTTCCTTGTGTTTTCCCAGCGAGCTGAAGGTATGCATATAAAGTACGATAATGTGCACTTTTAACCTCGTACTCATTCACACACACATCTCTTACACACTTTCTCCTTGAGGGCCGTGATCAATTTTGAGGCAATATTGGTTAACACAAAATACGTTTAACACGAAGTGATTTTTCATCTCGCCAGAAATTCGTGTTAAGCGGACTCCACTGTGTGTGTATATATATATATATATATATATATATATATATATATATATATATATATATATATATATATATATATATATATATATATATATATATATATATATATATATATATATATATATATATATATATATATATTAATATGTGCACAGGTGGAGTGGTTGATTCTCTGCAGTACCTTTATTATGCGCTTTTATGACATGATTGACTGGTAAATTGTGAAATGACATTGACAGAAATAGATGCTAACAGTACTTCAGAATGTGTGATAAACTTATTATTATGTTTTACAGTCTTCTACAAGGTACTGGTTAGTATTAGTGCCAGTTGACCTAAAACGATTTATATTTACTAATGATTTCATGAACATGATGATGATGATGTCTTGTAATATGCATTCACTCCATGCTAGCAGCATGTGCAGGGTGCTGGGGGAAAATAACCTGGATTTCAATATTGGGGGCAAACACGCCATATTCATGCATGCCTTGTGCTACTTCACGTTTGAAAACTTAGCTTATTAATTAACATAAAAATGGACATGTGTTGCATGTGTATCTCACTATCTGATATATAAATAAACCGTTTCCGAAAAGATTCCGAAGATTTTGCTACTGTTTTAAAAAGTGACAAGCTATAGAGTTTCTAAAATTAAATCATGTCAACTGGCACTGAATTACATGTGTTCGTCTTTGCAAAGTTACCCATGAAAAATGTTGAGCACACCTTTGTCAAACTGTGTATAGTTCTTATTTGATGTCATCAATAAAAATGTATATTATTTGTAACAGACACTCTCCTCTTATGTTCAGTTTCAATGTTTTGTATCTGTCTTACCAGTTGCATCATGCAGCCATTGCAAAATATGTATTTACTCTAATTACAGTAGGTTAAATTATACAATGTGTTTTTTAAACTAAATTATTGTCTTGTTCCATTTGTATGTTGTGAAAATTACCAAATTCAAGGCAGCATGAAAGTAATTGGAGCATGCAACAAATACACTTTAGAGTCTGTCCACAAAATAAATCACACAGCAACACATCATCCCACTAAATGCAACATTGGTTTATTCATGTTTCGCTGTGTTCTCATTCAGTTGCAAAGACCCAAGTCTGCCTTTCTGAGGAGACCATCCACGTTTAGTTCCTTTGTTATGTTACTATTTTCAGAAGCACATGCATGGTAAAACACTTTTTCACAGTCCCCTGAGTGGTCATTTTGTAAAGGTGTAAATGTAAACAGAAGTCACATCTCTAATTCCCTTCTCCCATGCATGCTTAATATTTTTACATTTGCTACAAACGTAAAACAAAAACTGCTTACCTCCAGAAGACTCGTGCATGACTGCTTCATGCAGCACTTCTTTTCTATGTCTGAAGGCATTTCTCGACAATGTCCACAGACACACCAATCTAGTTTGTTGGACGGACTGTCAGGTGGATGGTAGCCTTGTTGAGGACGCTGGGGTGGTGGCTCCAAAACATTAAACACAAGGCTTGGATATTTGGCCATCATGTCTGAGAACAGCTCCCTCAGTCTGTCTGCAGAAGCATCTTTCAGCAGTACCTGTACAACAAAAATACCAGGCATTTGTACATCAACATTTGGGGAAGGGGTGGGGGTTGTTTGGTTATAAAATTCAATTAATGAATTTGTTTAATTTTTTTTTTTTTTTTTTGGGGGGGGTGGGGGGGTGGGGAGAGACACACCATCCCCCACCCCAAGATCAGCCCCTGCACTGAAAAATAAACTTCATGTGGTCTCAAAAGCAACCAAATGCAAAGCACACTTACTTTCAATCTCTCTTTTCTCCCTTCGATGGCTGCCAAGGAACCCTCCCGATTCCTACTGCTGCTTGGGCTTTCCTAGTCCTACCTCTAGCTCCAGCCTTTTGACCTCTGACATTCCCTCTATGTACTCCCCTTCCTCTCCCCCTTCCTCTGGTAAGTGGTCTCTCTGGGCTGGAATGGACGCTCGGCGACAAACTGGACGGAGGTTCTACTTCTGTCTGCAAAATGTCGACATGTGGCCGTCGTGAACCAAAATTACTTTTGATAAGCCGAATCTGCGTTTGGATCGATTCATGCCAACAACAAAAACTAAGTCACAAACTGTACAAGCTGACTGTACACATTCTATCGTACTCAACATTCGTCAGCAGCCCAAACTTCACACTTGTTCTCCACACACGCAACAAAACTGCTTTTCAGCCAAACACACATATTTTATAGGTGTACTCATTAGAGGTACAACCTGCATTACGTAAGTATTAATTCTAATGATGGACAATACCAAAACAAAACGAAAATAACTTACCGATGACATCGTGACCCGCACTGTTGTGATAATACATCCGGGTTCTGTCTTGTGACGTATCTCGTATCTATGCAAATATTTAATTCAAAACGTGGCCGATGCAGACGACAATCCGCGGTTCGGGTACAAAAACAACACAGCCTCCAAACGATGAATTTCGACATTTTGCATTCTATTCACATCATAAATCTCTAAGATAGTACACAAAAGACCCATACACATGCTGTCAGCAGTGTCTGTTGCAGACAGTTTTCCGACTGTTGAGATGCTTGATCCTGGGAAAATCCCTTTAAATACATATCTGTTGCTGCTCATAGTAAACTCGGCAGTTCAAATGTTATATCTGTACCTTATTTTCAGATTCGCCTTTGGTCTAACAACCCTGACCAGTTTGTTGAGGACGAAGACGAGGACAGCTTCTCTTATTCTGTTCGAATCTCAGCACAAGATTTGCTGCTTGTGAGTGTCCACATTTTGGTCATCACTTTGTGCCTTAGTGATGGTGTCCTCAGTTAACATATTTAGCCCTGACATGTTACAATAAAATATTGATTGACCATGATACTTCAGGGATGTCTGACGGTTTTTGCTGGCTCACGTGCGATAGCAAAACTGAGTATTTATTGGGCCTTTGTTGTCTGTGCATTGTCTGTCAGTTGTCCGTCATCTGTCATCCGTGGTAAACCTTAACTTTGGCATTTTCTCAGAGACTATTAAAGACACAGACTTCGGCCCAATGATACTTTGTGGCACAATGTTTCTAAACATACCAATTTTAGTCACCTTGTTCAATGGTCCCAAAATAGGTTACAAATACACAAATGCCTATTTCTTTTAAAAAATTGTCTTGTATCAAATACTAATTTCAACTTCAACACAAAACCTGAGATACAGATACTTGAGGATAAGACCTTCCTGCACATACTAAATTGGTCTACCCTGCTCAAAGGTCAGGAAATGTGGGGGGAAAAAACGCCAAGATTTTTTAATGAAATGTAAGTTTTATTGGTGCTTGTGCAAGCATTTTAATCAGTCTTGGCAGAAGGCTAGTTTATGATACAACCATTTACTGCATGCTAATTGAGCTGACCACTCATGAGTGTCAATGGTCGATAAATGTGTGAAGAATGCACATATGTTGACAAGTCATAGGATTTTGCAGATACTATTGCCATTTGACATTTAAACATCTGCTGATATGAGTGACCTGTCAGAAAGGTCAAGATCACAGTAGGTCATCACCTAAGGTCAGATAAATGATGTGAATCAGTCATGCATGTGAGCCATGATGGCATTGCCATTCTTGTCATTTTTCTTAAAATCATGACCCTCAGCAAACCCATTTGGCCCTGCTGCCACAATGTATTTGTTGACTGCAATAGTGGTGCCAGAACAACCTCTTAGCACCAAGCTGTTCTGTTACCAGCCTTGAACTACACGTCTCATGATTGATCTTTCTTCTGAACTGTAATGCACTCTTGCGAGGACAACTGCATTCGTGGAATGTTTCCCATGGGGCTCATTGTGTTTACTGTACTCGGTGCTGAGGCAAAACGGTTGTAGCAGATCCGTCAATTGTGAGGATGCAGGGCAGACTGTAAGAGAGAAGTGTAAGAAGATGTGCTCATGTTCTTAACTCTTATCATTTGAAATACAACAGTGTGTGAAATAAGTTTGACTAAAAGAGTTCAAGGGTGGTGCCAGAATAGCTTGGCATCTCTAGGCGCCAAGCTGTTCTGGCACCACCCTTGAACTAAAGCCATTGGTCTATATCCTTATCTGTAAGTACTATAATGTAGCTTGAATATGGCAGTGTACAAATTTGAAGCTTTTAGCCTCAGTGCGATATGGGTTAACATCTTCACTGTGGATATGCCACAACATTGAGAGCTCGGCAAGAGGCCTAGATCTTTATGAACCCAGGCATATTCGATGGCTCGTGTAGGGATCTATGCCTTTTGCTGGTTTTGTTCATGTCCATGTTCGTCATGTGCATTGGTTACGTGGTGATCAGGCTGCTGTAGTTTCATACATCATTTTTAGTCACTGGCAGTAAGTGGGCTAACCCCTAATTCACTGCCAGTGGCTAATATTGACATCTCTGAAATCATGAGACTGATCACCATCTGTTTGAGTAGCAGTGTGGGAGACCCATGTGCCATGCCAATAATTACATTGATGGTTAGTCTTGCGCTGTTGCAGGCACTGTGCAGTGAGTTCCAGAAGGAGTGTGCCCCAGCCCTTTGTCAGTCTGTCACACGACACCTGCAGGAGTCAGATGCAGCAAAGAATGCTGGCAATGAACACTGGTTAGCATCTAGAGTCTTTGTTATACAGTGGAGTCCGCTTAACACGAATTTCTGGGGACACGGAAAATCACTTTGTGTTAAACGTATTTCGTGTTAACCAATATGGCCTCAAACTGATCACAGCCCTCAAGGAGAAAATGTGTAAGAGATGTGTGCGTGAATGAGTATGAGGTTAAAAGTGCACATTATTGTACTTTATATGCATACCTTCAGCTCGCTAGGAAAACACAAGGAAACGTGTTCAGCTCGTGTATTTAATGTTAAATCCATCAGGTAAAATCCATCGTAAGTTACAATCCATCAGGTAAACGCAACACAGGCTGAAGTATAATCCCGCATCGGTAAAAGGGTTATGTTGGTACACGAATGATGCAAACAACATGAATACAGTGCAAAAACGCTAGCCAATGAGAAGATGGATTACAACAGCCGAAGGCTATTCAGCCAATCACAGACTAGAGTTCGCTCTGATCTGTCGTGTACTACAGCGCGAGAGCAACACATGAATTGGTTTTCGGTGAATGGAATCTGTGTTCGTGTTAAACAGGTGAATAACAGTGAAATTGCCCTGGTTGGGAACCAAAACCAGCTTAGTGTAAAGCGAAATTTCGTGTTAACAGTGAAATTGCCCTGGTTGGGAACCAAAACCAGCTTAGTGTAAAGCGAAACTTCATGTTAAGCATTTTGTGTTATCAGTGAAATTTTAATACAGAATAAGAAGGTCATCGGCCGGGAACACAAAAACGGTTCGTGTTAACCGGAAATTCGTGTAAAGCGAGTTCGTGTTAACTGGACTCCACTGTATAAGTGTGCGTGTGTTTCATCTAAGCCAATATATTTGCCAGGAAGTATCCTTGAAACCATTGGACCAATTTAATTTGAACGGAAGAAGATGATAAATATTTGAAGGAAAGGATTCAAGGCACAGACTTTAAACTTGGCCAAAGGATACATTGTGAGAAGACCTTTCTAAACATACCAATTTCAGTGACCTCTCTCAAAGGTCAAGGTCACAGTGATGGTCCAGAAATTGGTCAGAAATAACCATATTTTGACAAAAATTGTTGTATTATTTCCAACTTCAAAACTAAACTTGATACAGAGGTACCTGATGGTAAGACCTATCTATGCATACTAATTTGGATGATCCCTTGAAAGGTCATGGGTCACAAGAGATCAGGAAATAGGTCAAAAATGGCCATATTTGACAAAAGATGTTTTTTTCTCAAATACTGTGCATAACTGCAGACCCAAACTTGCTACAGAGATATCTGATGGTAAGACCTTCCTATGCACCATAATTTGAATGACCCCTCTGAAAGGTCAAGGGTCACAAGAGATCAGAAAATAGGTCATAAATAACTTTCTTAACAAATTTTTTTTGTCTACGATACTATTTACAACTTCAAACCCAAATTTAGTCCAGAGATACATTATGGTAAGACCTTTGTATGCATGCTAATTTGGATGACCCCTCAAAAAGGTCAAGGGTCACAAGAGATCGGCAAATGTGAAAAAGTAGAATTTCTGCTTTTATCAGCACTTTGGCAAAACTTTTCAACCAATTAATTTGGTAGAAAGGTAGCTGATAAGACTTTCTATGCATACTACAGTGGAGTCCAGTTAACACGAACTCGCTTAACACGAATTTCCGGTTAACACGAACCGCTTTTGCATTCCCGGCTGACGGCCTTCTTATTATGTATTAAAATTTCACTGATAACACGAAATGCTTAACACAAAATTTTGCTTAACACGAAGCTGTTTTCGGTTCCCGACCAGAGCAATTTCACTATTATTCACCTGTTTAACACGAACACACATTCCAGTCTCAAACACCGAAAACCGACTCATGAAAGGGGCACTGCACGTGTCGCTCTCGTGCTGTAGTACACACGACACATGAACGAACTCTAGCCTGTGATTGGCTGAATAGCCTTCAGTCGTTGTAATCCGTCTTCTCATTGGCTAGTGTTTCTGAACTGAATTCATGCATCATTCGTGTACCAACACTCCCTCAATTCAGTTAAAGGTAAAACAGAAGTCGACTACGCTTGAAGTGAAAAAACAAGATTAATGAGATCCACGATTGTCTCTCTACACGGGCTGTCAATAACGCAAGACCGACTTCGGTCATGGCCCGTTTTTTAAATGACTTTGACTGTGTTGCTTTTACCGATGCCAGATGCCCGTGTTGCTTTTACTTTACTATGGATTTTACCTGATGGATTGTACATTAACTACGTGAGCTGTACACATATCCTTGTGTTTTCCTAGCGAGCTGAACGTAATGTAAGCATATATAGTACAATAATATGCACTTTTAACCTCGTACTCATTCATGCACGCATCTCTTACACACTTTTTCCTTGCCGGGAGGGCCGTGATCAATTTTGAGGCCATATTGGTTAACACGAAATACGGTTAACACGAAGTGATTTTCCGTGTCCCCAGAAATTCGTGTTAAGCGGACTCCACTGTATGTTGGTTCACTACTCCCACTACTCATGGGAAATTGACAAAAGTGTGAAAAATGTATACATTTTAAAGAAAACATCGCCTGAAGTGCTTTGCCATTCTTATCAGTTCTTTTGCAAAATCTAATCAAACTTGTCACAAAGGTAACTGATGATAAGACCTTTCTGTGCATATTAATTTGGTTGAATGCTCGCGAAGGTCAAGGATGACACAAAGTGCACAAATGTGTGAAACTTGCATACATTTTGAGAAAACATGATTTCACAGGAACCAGTGCCAACCTTTTTCTTCAGTGAAGACACTTGTGCACTTAATTAATTTCAGTGACTCAGAGTTTTAGATTACAAGTCGGTGAAGATACTCGTGGATTCCTGTTCAGCACAGTTTTTGTTCTGGGTCCCAGTTGGCTAGTGGTCTGACTGTTGATTTATCCCTGTGCTGTGATTGCCTACCTTTTTGTGACTGAGTATGACTGATTTATGCAGGTGGAAAATCCATGAGTCATGTATGCTGGCCATGGGGTCAGTGCAGCAGATGGTGGTGGAAGCCATACAGCAGGGCAACGTTCAGTTCTACCTCACAGGTTTCTTACAGTCTGTTGTCCTCGACGATATGAATCTCTCAGGTGTGTGGCACGCGTTTGCACAACCCTTGCACAGAACATTGACAGCGTGCACATTAACTCGTTTGCGGCCATCCGCATCCGGATGCAGCTGGCCGAGAATGAGTTAACCCTTTGGGTGTTGGTACTAAAACTAAGTCGCAACTAAAACCGCTACCAACACCCAAAGGGTTAACAGCTTTTTTGTGTGTAAATCAACTTTTTTGTGTGTGTGCTCACATAGGATAGGAAAAGTGAGCCGGTGTACTGGGCCAGTGGTCGTCCATTCGCAATCATCTCCATCAATGTGCATTGTCTGTCGGCTATGGTAAACTTTAACATTGGCATTTTCTTGGAGGCTAAATCAAGCCACATCTTCAAACTTCATCCAAGGATACTTTGTGGCAAGATCTTACTAAACATATCAAGTTCAGTGGTCTCTTTTAAAGGTCAAGGTCACAGGGGTGCCAGAAATAGGTAAAACGATAGGGTAAAGCAATACCCATATATAGTAGAACCTCCAGTGAATGGTCACCCCTGTTGCCAAGAAAAAGTGGCCGTAAACAGCAGGTGGTCATTCATGGGAGGTGGCTGTTCACGGGAGGTTTGATGTAAATGGACCTAGGCATGCTTGTGACACTCGGATAGGTTATAGATGCGCCAAAATAATAATAATAATAATAAGGAAGATTTTCATAAGGCGCCTATACATGGTAAGATGCTCTAGGCGCCGTACATATGAACAAGGAAAATATTACACAAAAAGGTGACAAAGCCATATGTACAATTACACAGAAAACAGAAAATGACTAATTACATGAACACTGATAATCAAGAAGCCACATATACAATTACACAGAAGAACAGAAAATGACTAATTACATGAACCAAAACGGGACCACTGTCTGCCTCTTCACGCTACTGTAAAGTGTGATACATGAGCTAGTGACACCGATGTTTCGTTATCTTCAGTAATGAAAGAAAATAATATTGTGCTTGTGTGTACTAGTACAGGAGGGTGAAAGAGCGACGCATGTCAATGTGTGTCACTGCCGTGTTCTTGTCTAAAACAGATAGGATTAGGAGGGGGCAGGTGGTAGTGTAAAGAGAGTGTGGCACTGACACGAGCTGGGGTCATTATCCCATCACCTTATTGTCCCGATAATTACTGAGCGGAAGCAAAATGTGTTGCACTTTTTCGGCATATGGGTAACTATTTTCTTTTTTGCTCCATTTTTTCCTTGGCTAAGCACCTGCATGTGTAGCATGGAATCTTTAGAACTGACTTCACGGTTTGTGGCCAGTGTATAGAAACTGACCAGTCATACATTTCAATACTAACTGGCAGATTCATTTTGATGTCGTGATTTCTTGACTGGCTGTGGATTTCATAGATCTCCTGAAGAAGCGAATGTTCTGGATACCCATCAGTCTCCAAAAATTACAAAGACACGCACGTCGGCATAAGTACGCACTAGATTCTCATGAGCCCCTGCAGTCAGCGGCAGGGGCACATGAGTTGGAATGTCAGTCCACAGGCCTACAAGTCAGTCTCAGCACTGGTATGCAACACACCTTGTAGTGTACAAGTGCTCAGATGGATTTGGAGGCCTGTGGTACTGACAAGCATGTTTGTGCACATATGCACTCAGTTCTGATGAGCCCCTTCCATCTGGAGGGGGGTGTGAGAGTTTTTGCCAAGCTGGCACCTGGGGTGAAAGAGCAGTAAAATTTTGGTCACGTCTGAAGATTACGTGACCACAGAGTAAATCGACTTGAAAAAGATATGTGGACACGGTCGGGTAGATAGTGCAACCTTTGTTACAGACCGCATACACAGCTGGAGAGTGGATGGCATGTCTGTTATTGCATAATGACACGATGTCTGGGCTTTGAGTGTGTAGCTGTTGGCTAGATGTCGAGTTAGCGGTCACTGACCCGTTACGTGTGACGGCTTTACTGCGCCAGTCTGGCCGTGGCCGTCAATTTAAGGTATTTTTGGCTCCGATACGCTGACTGTTGGCTGTTTTCGGCAGGTGGCCATAGAATCAAGGTATTTTATATAGTAAACATCGTCCGTACATCTCAAAAGTGACTGGAAACGGCAGGTGACCGTAAAAATCAGTGACCGTTCAAAGAAGATTCTACTATATTGACAATAATGTGTTTTTTTTGCAAATACTTTTTTCAACTTTAAACCTAATCAAGATACCTGATGGTAAGACCCTTCTATACTAACTAATCTGGTTGACCCCTCAGAAAGGTCAAGGGTCATGAGAGGTTGGCAGATGTGTGACAAAATCCCATTTTTGCTACAATTTTAATTTTTTCATAATTTTCGGTCGGATTTTAAGTTAAGACCTTGCTATGTATACTAATTTAGTTGATCCCTCTCAAATGTCAAGGGTCATGGGGAATTCGCTGGTACAAAAGCCCTACTCTAAGATGCTTAAACTCTTGCTCATTTCAGTGACCTGTCAGAAAGGTCAAGATCATAAAGGTCAGATTAGTTACATGATCAGTTATGCACGTGTGCGATGAGCATTTTGCCATTTTTGTTTTAATTAAAATACTAGAAAGTAAGGTAGCTGCTGGTAGAAGATATTGCTCTGAATTGACAAATATCCTTTGTTCAGGCTGATATATCTTACATAAACATGTACATCTGAGATATTTTATTCTTGCACTGTCTGATGTAAATTACAGTGTGTTTGTGGTTTGACAGTGTCCCCATTCCTGATTGGCCGTTGTTTGTGGACATCCAGTCGCTACACAGAAGCCATGAACACAGAGCTAATTAGCAGGTAAGGAAGATGCTTTATTATCATTGTGATAAATGATTCGCTTCACTGGTGTTTTTGTTTGTATTTTGGTAGCAGTGGAGCAAGCAAAGTTGTTTGGGTGCCTTGATTTTTTGTACAGTTAACTCAGTTGAGACATGCCACATCCTGGTACACAGTTTCATGCCATGTATCCATCTGCGGCATGTGTTGAATGCAGACCTGCCTAGTGCTACGAATCCTCCATAGCATCTATGGAAAAATCGCTATACTATGCTGCTACGGAAGAAAAAGAAAACTGCTACGAAAGAACGAATCAAAATTGTTAAATATTTTTTTCATGGATTGTTGCTTCTCGGGTTCATATGGAGCCGTTTATTGATGTTTTCCCGCTGGTAAGCACGCTTCCGCCACCAATATCATCAACTGCGCATGCGCACTATTTACTTTGCAAGAATGGCTGATTCAGACAGCTCTCTGTCTGGAGAAGAAAAAACGAAGACAAGAAAACATTAACAAGCGAAAAGCAGAACAGTCTTTGTTATCGGAGAAGAAAAGGTACAAAAGATCAGCTGCCCAAGAATATCGAGCCCACTACGCGGATGAATGACCATGTTTCACAAGTAGCAAACATGGCAAGTACTTCGTACAGTGCACGTTGTGCGAATGCGACTTTCAGTGATTTCTTTTTCTTTCACGTTGCTACTGAAAACTTTGCTATGCTACTGAAAACTGGGCCTTCTGCTACCGATGTAAAAAAAAAAACGGGGTAGGCAGGTCTGTGAATGAGTTAGAAGGAAGAAAGCTAGTGCAAGATTTTTCATTAGAGTTGTTAAGTTTTTCCTTGCCAATTGTAAAAAGCATAGATGTTTTTGAGCCCCAGCAAATGCAGGGACTCATGACAATCAGTGCCTCTTGCTGGCTTCATTCTTATCCATGAGTCACAGGCAGATGGGATCGTCTATCAGTGTACTGCAGAACCTGTGTTGGGTGACAACCCTTAAGAGAGATCAACTGTCATTAAAGCCCATCTATTTTAGGTACCTATAGTCACCTAAATGATGGTCTTTAATGACAGGTGACACTTTTTGTCCTTGAACGCCTAACTTGTGAGAACGCCCGTCTTTTAACCCATATCATACTGAGGCTAAAAGCTTCAAATTTGTACACTGCCATATGCAAGCTACATTATAGTACGTCAGATAAGGATACAGACCAATGGCTTTAGTTCAAGGGTGGTGGCAGAATAGCTTGTCGCCTAGAGGCGCCAAGCTATTCTGCACTACCCTTGAACTATTTTAGTTGAACTTATTTCACACACTGGTATATTCCGAATGATAAGGGTTTAAGAACACTTATTTTGTTCTGCTGCTGTGTGGAATGTGTTCAGATGTCATTTCTTGCTGGAAAAATGGGAAAAAATAAACCTGTTCACAGCTGAGAATGAAGTTTGTAAGAGGGATCGATTTAGTCTGTGTACCATGTGTGGGAGATGAATTGACCATGACACTTAAAGGGTAGTGCCAGATTAGCTTGGTACTGGTTACATGGATTGTCCATGACAGTTCAAGTGTACTGACAGATAAGAGTGGTTCCTTACCAGACATCAAGCTAATCTGGCACTACCTTTTAACCACCATGCTCATTCATCCCTTGTATTAGAGTTTTAAGTATGAATGTGCTGATTTGACCTCTTTGCTGTAACAGGTTTTTACAGGCAACGGTGGGAGGTTTGCACCCAACCCAGCCTCCCAGTGTGAGAATTGGTGCCGTGCGAGCAGTGTTTGGTTTCTGTGACCACCTGAAAACCACCAACAGTATCCAGCTGCTAGCCCCATATCTGGAGAACATTCTGGATGGGCTGGTTGCCATAGCAACACAGTTTTCGTCGGACGTTCTCGGGCTGTGCTTGGAAACTTTATCTGTTGTTGTCACTGTACGTTACATTTTCGAAAGATTTAACATTTTGTAGGTTGACAAATCAGTGTTTGTGTTGCACACACCCCTCCCCCTCTTTCTGCTGTAGTGAGTAAGTTGGGCATGCTGGATTCATGTACATCAGTCCAGATTTCTTTGTCCAAGTAATAATTCTGATTTGAAGATTGAAACATCAAGCTGATCCCAGTATCAAAACATCTTCAGCCCCACGACAGCCGCAGTGGGCCCGCGCACAGCCGTGCGTGGGCCAACTGCCGCCATTGTGGGCCTGAGGACCTTTGCTTACTGGGGATGCCTTAAAAGACCTAGGCTGAGCTGATTGATCTTTTGAGTATTTGTTATCCTATGACTTGTGAGTTTGTGTTTTCAACAGGTTGATGGACAGTTTACTGCCTCACATGAAAACAAGATTGGGCCTTTGTCAGTTGCAATTTTTCTCAGACATAATAGTGGTAAGTGTGTGCATTCAGGTTGTGCTTTTTGGCAGCAAATTCCAATTAAAGATTAACAAAAGCATTTTGAGTATGAACCAAATTTTCTTTTGTGTGCTGTAGAAACAAGGTTGCACATTAAAATTAAAAAAAATAAAAATATTAGAAAGAACTACTTACCATTGACTCTGCATGTTTTTTCTCATACAGCAGAACTTGTCTTGAGTGATACCCTTGTGAGAGATCACCTGTCATTACACAACATTATTTAGCTGGCTGCTGCCACCTAAATGATGGTCTTAATGACAGGTGACACTTTTTGCCATACAACACTAATCCTGAAGGATGCCGTAAAAAATTCATGTGTTGGTCTGTGCGTTTGGACCCAATGGTGTGTTACTGGTCTGTGATTTTGGACATTTCATTTCAGAGCCATAAAGTCCAGAATCACAGACCATCATATGTAAATCAAAATAAAAGTCATTCATGGAGGGAAAAAAAAAAAACACCCTTGCATGTATTTCTCTCTGTGTGCAGATCCGTTCCTGGTGTCATTAGTGCAGGATGTGGTTAAGGAGCTAGTGTCCAATCAAGTGTGCTCGGCCACGTTTCAGGCCCGCATCCTTCCCACCCTTTCTAGCATTCTCACCGCACCCGCAGAAAAAGTCTCCCCAGGAATGACAGCGGTTAGTAAATCATAGAATTATTTAGTAGTAAGAATAATATTTAGCTGTAAAAATAGTTTGGCGCCTAAGGCGCCAAGCTATTCAGGCACAACCCTTGAACTAAAATGGTTGATCTGTCTCAGGATGCAACGGGTTAAAATACTACTCTAAAACAAAAAAATATGAAAAAAAATCTAAAACAATGAATACAGTTTAAGATACAACATATGTATAAAGTATTATTGTATTGTAACATACAGATAATGGCATGGACAAGCACTCAAACACATAATTAACCTCAGCCCTGAAAGTCTAAAATTTTGCCCACCAGCCTTTGGCTAGTGACTTGCAAGTTTTACTAGCCAATCTGAAAATGTTACTAGCCAAAACTGAAAATTTTACTACTGAAAATAGCCCCCCAACTCAGCAATATAATGTACCACAAGTGTTTGACGCCCAATGTTAGAGAGTGATTTCTGCCCAGAGGCATTGAAAACAAATATTTGAACAGACAATCATAACCAAGTTAATGTTTATGTCCTGACTTCAGGTTTTTGATAGTATCAAGTGGAGAAATAACTGACAAAATCCCCATGTGAACTGTGGTGGGATTTTTTATTTATTTATATTTTGTAAGTAGAGCTGGGCTTCTGTTTGCACAACAGGTTAAAGGGTCTGTAGACCCCCAGGTATAAATTTTAGAGGGTATACAGACCCCCAGACTAGCATTATAGAGGGTCCGCAGATTTATTTAAGAAAAACTGCATCATCTGTATGTTCCTTAAAATAAATTATCCACACCCGGGTCTGCCCTGGGGGACTTGGGTGGGATTAACTACATTTTAGTTCCCAGGGTCACCCTGGTCAGCCCCACAGACAGGGTGTGTTTTTTCTGAGGCATGTGTTTCTGTCTACCCTTGGTCCATTCACCTGTATTTCTCTTTTTAAAACTCTCCCAACTGTCTGCACTGCCTGTAGCTCTTGATATTGGATGTGTGTTGCTAAATGGTCTTAGCTTTATTTAGGCCCCATGGCGTAGGTTTATTTAAAGTATTGGACTGGCTGGAGACATACATTCAATATTCTGTTTCTTTTTTTTTTCACAAGCAGTGCAGGCACGTCCTGAGAAAGCCTTGTTGCTGTCGGGATGATAAACAATGTACAATCAATCAATCATTAAAATAAATTATCTCATTTCGCTCTCTCCTCTTTAAATGTGTTGTGACAGTGTGTGTGTGTCCTTTCCATGATCTGATTCTTTAACTGGTGAGCTATCGCGCAAAAGCCTGTCTCCCTAGCTCTCTCACACACAGAAAAAAAGATCTCTATTTATTTATTTGTATGATCGTTTGATAATGTATTGTAACAGAGAATATAGCGTTTTCTGCTGAACGCGGCAGATTGACAACCGAAGTGTGACTTGTCTAAACTCTGTGTGTGTGTGTTTGCGTGTGTATGTGTGTGTGTGTGTGTGTGTAAACTGATGTACTTCAAAGTTAGTTTCAACCCGTTTAACCACTCAGAACTGAGACGTGTTTCTCCAATGTTTGCCTAATAACTGTGTACCAGAAGATGGATCGACCACGATTAAAAAAAAAACTGACAAACTTATTTCTGTTCATGAATTTCTGGACTTGCTTTTTGAGTTTGCCTCAGTGCACATTGCGCATGCCATTCGAGTGCCGTCAAGCTTTAGCCATGGAAATACACTCAGCACAGCCATGGACTCTGAAAACTGTGTCGTAGCGGCGGTGCCACACACGGCCCAGGGGTAGCATTTCTGGTACTGTCGATGGAGATGGCGATGTCGAAGTGCAACTTTCTTCTTAGCGATTATCAAGATCAGACGGTGCCGGATTAAAGAATCCGAAGCATTCCAGCTCTTCCTTTGCTTTTTCTCCGCCATGTACAACTTCGTTCTAGATCGAAAGCGAAACGCACGATGCCGTATCCCATAATAGTATGTACGGTGACGTCACAGCAAGTAACGCGTTCAACATGTAGCGCACACTTTGTAATAACATGCTGACACCACACATAAACTAACAGTTTGCCCGCCCTGTTACACTTGCACGGACGCCGGCGTCGGGTCGATTCTGAACGCAGCCGCGACTGAGCGAGCCGCTAAACGAACCAATTCGTCACTAAAAATAGAACGACTGTCACCGACCACTGTTATGGTACGCACAGTTCGAGTGACGTGTTCGGCTACTGCCGCAAAGTGATGTAGGCGACTCGCGGTGCGGTCAGGTCACGCGCCGGCGTACCTGATGTTCGGCTGGCGGTTAGCCGTTGGATTGAAAAACACACGAGCGCACTCGCATTTGGCGAGTGACTATTTTTTTTTACTCGCCAAATAAAAAATTCACTCGCCATGGCGAGTAAATTACTCGCCATTTTCAGGGCTGAACCTGTTCAGCCCTGACGCACTACAGCAGGAGATGGGTCGACCATGATAATTCAGGGGTAGTGCCAGATTAGTTTGGCGCCTGTCGGCGCCAAGCTAATCTGGCACTGCCCTTGAATTATCATGGTCAATCCATCTCCTGCAACTGGTGCATAGTCATTCAGGCATGGGAATTGTCCGCCTAAAGGCAAATTTCTGCCGAAATGATATTGCTCAGCTGCCAAAAAAAAAAATTGTCCGCCAAAAAAAAAAATTGGGGTGCAAAAAGTAACTGAGCACCGGTCATTATACACTGCGAGGCATTCGGTTCAAGTGATATGCCGCCCGCTAGAGTTACGTGTCACCTATTGTGGCTGTAACGCAGTCGTTACTTTACCGTGCAAGTGGGCAATACAACACTGAACGCACTCTTTTCATGCTCACTTCCCGTCTTGCCCCTGGACCCCCCCTAGTTTCAGACTTTTTTCACTTTTCTAATTCCCATGCCTGGTCATTAGATGACGCCTCCAAAACTTGGGAAATATGTGTGTCGGGCTGAATGAGTTAAAGATCATCGTTCAGGTTTCTAGAACTACATATTTGGGGACAGGTGATCTCTCATAATGGTGGTCGCTCAAAACAGGTTCTGCTGTACAAACAAGTCTCCGGTCTATCCTGATTATCATGTCCTTTCTGATGGTCTGTATAGAGTGCATTGTTCACAGGTTGCACTAGATCTGCTGGGAACAGTTGTACGAGCAAGTCCACAACCCCTGTCGGATGCTATCATGTGTACATTCCTACCAGCTGTACACTGTGTCATGAAGACTGACGACAACTCAACAATGCAGGTATTGTTTAAATTTTATTTATTTATTTATTTTTTGGGGGTGGGGGGGGGGGGTGGATGCTGAAGGTGGGTGACGTCACATTGAGCCCTTGGGTAAAATTCCCTGATTATTTTGGAAGTTGTCATTTGGATGCCTAGTTTGTGGTTTTAACATGCATGACACCACAGTGATAATGGACGGCCCTATGTGGTGGGTTATGGGAGACAGGAACAGCATAGCTGCCAACCCTCCCGATTTTATCGGGAATTTCCCAATTTTTTTAATATTCCCGATTCTCTTGGAGTGACTATGTCACCAACGTCGAGGTCCTAGAACAGGCGGAAACTTTGAGCATCGAGGCTTTGCTGCTGCGGACACAGCTTCGCTGGGCGGGGCACGTCTCCAGGATGGAGGATCATCGCCTACCCAAGATCACTCTGTTCGGCGAGCTCGCCACTGGACACCGAGACAGAGGGGCACCAAAGAAGAGATACAAAGACGGTCTCAAGAAGTCACTTAGTGCCTGCCAAATCGACCACCGCCAGTGGTCTTCGCTTGCTGCGGACCGTGACACCTGGCGCTCCACCATTCACAAGGCAGCCGTCTCCTTTGAAGACTCTTGCAGAGCTAACCTCAAGGACAAGCGGCTCAGGAGAAAAAACAGAGTTGTCGTAACTCAGAACCCTGACCAGACCTTCCCCTGCAGCCACTGCGGTCGAACCTGCCTGTCCCGGATTGGCCTCCGCAGTCACGAAAATGCCTGCAGACGACGTGGGCAAGCCCTATAGAATCTTCGTTCGCGAAGTCAAGCCATGAAAGCTCATGAAAGCCAAGTCTGCAACAGCGAACATGGTTAAGAAGAAGAATAGCTTGTTGCATCAAAAACTGAAAGCCCGTGACACTTCCCGGCTTGACTGATAGTGATGATCCTCAACATGCAAAGTTTTGCTAACCTCAGACTGCTGTAAATATGTACATTACCACCTAATATATGAGAAGACTGAGAAACAGTTCAGTTTTATGATTTGTTTTTTAAGTTTCTGCTCTAGTTTGACAGCAATGAATGAGAAGACTGAAAACACTTTTTTAAACATGTGCTTTATTTGAGAATTATTAATTCTGCACTTGAACAAGACAACTCTACCCTAGATTGTGAGTGTTGCCCCTCTCTCTCTCCCTCCCTCCTATATGTTATTATTATATTATTTTATATATAATATTATGTTCTTTTATATATATATATTATATTCTTTTATATATATATATATATTATATTCTTTTATATATTATATAATATATTTTATATATTATATCATATGTTTATTTTCTGTCCGCGGGCTGTCATGTGTGAAGTGTGTCTCGGCAACTCAGGAATTTTGTTGCCTCAGGGTTGGAACAGCTCTTGTCCAGTACGACATGAACACTGATCAGTTCAGGCACACTGCAGATATGCCACTTTGATTTACCAGGGCCTTTTAATGGACATGCTGTCTGAACAAGCCTGGCGTTTTCCCTGTTATCAGAATAATATGCCAGTGCAGGAGATGGATTGACCATGATATTTGAAGGGTGGTGGCACTACCCCTTTAACTATCGTGGACTTCAGGCACCAAGCTATTCTGGCACCACCCTTCATCTATCATGGCTTTCAGCTGCCAAGCTAGGCGCCAAGCTATTTTGGCACCACCCTTCAAACATCATGGTCTTTAGGCACTAAATTAAGACCTAAACTATTTTGGCTCCACCCTTCAAGTCAACTATCATGGCTGGCACCACCCTTCAGCTATCACGGTCAGTCCACCTTCTGTTGTGTATTCCTGCAGGAATCACCCAGTAAGCAAAGGTACTCAGGCCCATGACAGCCTTTAAAACATACAGTTACCTTTCTTTTCTTTGTCATCTTGCAGAATGGCGGAGAGTGCCTGCGAGCTTTTGCTTCAGTATCCATGGACCAGTTAATAGCCTTTAGAGATGATTTTGGTGAGTGGAAAAAAATCAGTTTGTTCACTAGGTTTTATCTATCAGTTGCATGGCTTCTGCTAGTTTTATATTTAAGGACCCCCACTTCAGGGTTTTAAAGGTAAATGGCCCATTCTACTGGCCGAGAAATCAAACAGGGAGTGGGGAGAATATAGATAATTTCTTTAATTCAGAGCTTGGTCGAAATTTGCACTTGCTTGTCACAAACAGTGGAGTAAAAAGCCTGGACAAACATGCAGTAATGTATGTTTGTCTGTGCTTTTAATCCCCCGTTTGCGTTGGACATAGCAAATTTTGAGCTAGTTTTGAATTTTTAGCATCTATTAACTTCAAAATTATTCATTGAAACTTCCCAGGCAACAATGGTGTGCACTATCTGGTGCAAGTTGTCAACAAATTGTTGGACCCAAAAACCTCCGAGTACACTGCAGCATTTGTGGGTCGCCTGGTTGCTGTGGTGATAGGACGCTGTGGTGCATCGCTTGGTGACAGTCTGGACCTCATGCTTCGCAGCGTCCTGAGTAAAATGCAGCAGACGGAAACACTGTCTGTTATGCAGGTGAATAAATGGAATGTGATGTAAATGATAGATGTCTTAGAGATCAGTAGATGTCTTGATCAGATATTAACCCCTTCACTGCTAAGAAAAAACCAACAACTGCAAGAGGTATAGATCCTCATCAGCCCTCAAACTTGTGGGGGCTCATGAGGATCTGTTTGTCTTGCTGACACCCCTTTATAGCCATGTTCTGTAGACAGTTGGGGCTCTTTGGCATTAAATTAATCCATTCAGCCCTGACGCACTAAAGCAGATGGGTCGACCATGATAATTCAAGGGTAGTGCCAGATTAGCTTGGCGCCGACAGGCGCCAAACTAATCTGGCACTACCCTTGAATTAGCATGGTCGATCCATCTCCTGCAACAGGTGCATAGTCGTTAGATGATGCCTCCAAAATTTGGGAAATACATGCGTTGGGCTGAATGAGTTAACAAGGGTTTCAGAAACACAGTCTGTAAAGGTTAATGTTTGCACACGAACAAGATTCATTGGACAGAAATAATTTGTGCACTCTGGAATTACAGAAAATAAACTTGTTGAGCGCTGATAGATACCATTGTTTTGTAGTCTGTGTAGGTTGTATGTGCAGTGTGTATGGAAATGTTAGTTATTAACTCTTTGGCTGTCAACAGTATGTTTTGTCACGGTGATTCCTGCAGGAATTACTGAGATGGTGCGCTGACATCCTAAGAGTTAACTCATTCAGCCCGATGCACATATTTCCAAAATTTTGGGGGCGTCATCTAATGACTATGCACCTGTTGCTAATCTGGCACTACCTTTGAATTATCATGGTCGACCCATCTCCTGCTGTAGAGCGTCAGGGCTGAATGGGTTAAAATAGCTCAGAATTTTTAAAATGAGACTGGAAAAAGAAATTTAGTCAAGAAACAAAAAAAGTCATTTAGAAAATGAATCCTTTTCTGTTTATTAGACCAAAAGAGATGCAGTAGTTTGTTGGTAATGATGTTATTTCATTTTATGGTATATTTTCATTGATAGCTTGTAAGTTTACTGAATAAAATTCTAATTCATATTTGGGGTAAGTATACAAAAAGATTTAGCGGTTGTGTTCTAAACTAGGGTCAAGTAGGTTATTGAAAACGAGAATTTTTTTTCTTTAGTCTAACATCTGTTGTATTTAACCCATTTCATCCTGAGGCTGATTTTGTAAAAATTTGCTTGTCCTATGAAGGCTACATTA
The DNA here is from genome assembly GCA_036245525.1 of Semisulcospira habei. Classification (NCBI taxonomy): domain Eukaryota; kingdom Metazoa; phylum Mollusca; class Gastropoda; family Semisulcospiridae; genus Semisulcospira; species Semisulcospira habei. The sequence continues at coordinate 188,981,554 of BTPG01000003.1, forward strand.
CTGCTTAGGAGATAAATCAACTGTTTTAGTTCAAGGGTGGTGCCAGAATAGCTTGGCGCCTCGGGTACCAAGCCACCCTTGAATTATCAGTCAAATTTATTTCAAGTAGTGGGTGTATCAGGATAAAAAGGGTTAACTGTTGCAGAGCCTGCTGATGGTGTTTGCTCATCTGCTCAATATGCAACTGGATGCAGTGCTGGAGTTTCTCACATCTGTCCCCGGCCCCACCGGCAAGCCTGCATTGGAATTTGTCCTCACGGAGTGGTGCTCACGCCAACACCTCTTCTACGGCAGCTACGAGCGCAAATTGAGGTGAGGCATGTGTGCGAGCGTTTTCAGTGGAGATGTCTTAGTGTTGGTGGGAATATAAGCGCTCAGTGCTGGTCAAACATGTATACATATAATTTGATCTTTTACTCCTTAACTCATTCGCGGCCAGCTACATCCGGATGCGCTGCTTTTGCCGCGCATCTGGATGTGGCTGGTCACGAATGAGTTAAACTGTTAACTGCCAGTGAAGGCAGATTGTGCTTTGTTTTCTCAAAATACATTCCCGATGACATTACTATATATAAGTGTCTACTAGCTTACCCAATTTCAGCCTAAGAACCTGTTCCTACACAACCAGAAACTTGCTGTCTCTCTCATCTTATCTCGCATCGACTACTGCAACTCTCTCCTTTCCGGACTCCCTCAATCCACCACGTTCACTCTCCAACGCGTCCAGAACAATGCTGCCCGCCTCGTCCTCAGAAAGAAAAAATCCGACCACATCACACCCCTGCTCAAACTCCTTCACTGGCTCCCCATCCCCCAACGCATCCAATACAAAATTCTGTCTCTGGGCTACAAATCCCTGAACAACTGCGCTCCTGCCTATCTCTCCAACTTACTTCACCCCTACACACCTTCCCGCTCCCTCCGCTCTGCCTCCGACCCTCTCCACCTCCACATCCCTCGCACCAAACTCAACACTTTCGGCCCCCGCTCCTTCTCCGTCTACGGTCCATCCACCTGGAACACTCTCCCACTCTCTCTCCGTCAGAAACTCTCTCTCTCCTCCTTCCAGTCCGCCCTCAGAACTCATCTCTTTCAACAGTTTTAGCACTATATTACCACACTCCCCACCGCAAGCTGACCGTCGTAATGTATTTCACTATTTGTGGTACGTGAGTCATTGTCTAAAGCGTGCGCATGTGTGCGCGAGTTGTGAGTGCGCGCTTAGAGTTATAATTATTACAAATACCGTAATTATTATTATTATTATTAAGGCAGCTCAGGGGCTGTAACTAGGGCCGTGAGTAGCTTCCCGTGCCTGCCCATCCGGTCACGTGTCACGTGGTGTCACGCCAGTCGTTTTACTTAGCTTACAGTGAACAGACGTGTTCTAGCCTACATGACCTTGATCTTGACTGTATGTATGACCGGTTCTTAAAGGGCCGGTTGTCTTGGATTATGTGTTCCTTTGGATCACGTTCGGGGGGTTTCCTGGTGTTTGGATTACTTGTGGTTGGATTACGGGTGGTGCCTTTCCTTCTGGGACTTTGTGAGTGCAGGGGTGTGGGGTTGCTGTGCTTGGGACTTCGTTCCGCCCGTCGCCCTGTGGGTTGTGTAGAGCTTCCTCACCCCGCTACAATGGAAGGTAAGGCCTCGGTCTAGGCCCGCGACAGGCTCTCGGGCCAGGTGCCGGCCTCAACCGTGGATCTCCGAGTTCGCTTGCCACAGTTTGCGTTTAGCTCGTATTTGTTCGCAGGCCCTACGGGTCCCCGCGCCCAGTCGCCTTTCACGTTTGATGTGTGTTGCAGCTGCCAAGTTCACACCTGCTTACGTTGCGGCAACTTCCATTGGCCGAGCGACAACCACAAGGTCTGCCTCCCCTGCGCTGGCTGCGCCTCCGGCCGCCTGTGCGATGTGTGCTCCACCTGGCCCGAGGACCGAGGAGCGCAGCTGAGATTTCTACCGCTGCGAGCGCCCGACATCGGCAGTCGACCATCCGTCCGACATGGCGCCCCCCAAACTTGCAAGGTGAAGAGACTTAGACGCATTCGCTCGGAGCTTGGGGGGAGATCGTTGCGTGAGGCCCGTAACGACGCTGCAGGTCCCAAGGCCTCGCCGACCATTGTACCTGCTCGGACCCGGCACGCCCGCTCCTCGGAGGAGTTGGGCTTACAGCAAGCCTTCCTCTCTGGGGTCCGCTCACCTGTTCCCCGAACTGTGGATACGGATCCTGTTCGCAAGGACCGGCATGCGCACTCCCACCGGGAGGGTAACCGTCAACGAGCCCTCCTCACTGAGGTCCGCTCGCATGGATCCCGCACTGCGGATCCTGATACTTTGGGCCCTGACGCTGCAAGTAGGGACAGGCCCGCTCCCTCCCACGGGGGGTGGGGGGGAGGGGGGTGGTGAAGCACGGCAACAAGCCTTCCTCACAGAGGTCTGCTCGCAGCGACCCACGTCACTCCGTCCCAGGACACAGAACTAACTAAACACACTGCGGACGTTGATACTCCAGGCTTTGACGTGGCAAGTAGGGACAAGCCCGATCCCTCCCACGGGGGGGGGGGGGGGGGGGGGGGGGGGGGAAGTACGGCAGCGAGCCTTCCTCACAGAGGTCCGCTTGCAGCGAGCTCGGTAGATGTTGACGCCCTGAGTCTGCGGCCAGTTGACTCCGTCTCTCCTCTCCTCGGCGCGGACAGTAGTCTTCCTCGCTCTGCTCGCGCTCTCCTGCCAACCCTCGTCGCCCACGGCCCGCCCTGGTCCGAGGGCGGAGACTTTTCATTTCCTGGATGAAGCAGCTCATCTTGCAGCATGTCTCCCTGCCGAGGCCTGCCCCCCTTCCCCCCTTAAGAGGAAGATCTCAGCCTTTGTCGACGCCGACCGTCGAGGCACGAGGATGTCGACGCCTCCCTAGCCCCCCGGGCTTTAGGATCTTGCTGACGCCTTGTCCGTGCATCTGCTACGGCACTCCTCGCGCGAGGCCATCTTCTCCGACGGTTAGTGACCAGCTGGCCTAGACATCGCCTTCCGTCAGGACTGGTATGCAGGACTTTCCCAGGTTTTCTCCTGTCCCCTTCCCGAGGGGGTTTCTCCGGCGCTTCTGTTGACAGGCGGAACAGGACAGGCACGGCGTAACATTTCCCCCGGCTTGGACTTGACGGTGTCCCTGGTTTGCAACACCTCCTGTTCGGTGTCAACCTCGGCCCTTGGGCGTTCACCCGCATCATGGATGCCGTAGTGGCCAAGGCCCCACAGCCGTCTTCCAGTGCGACGTCGACCTACCTAGACGACCTCTTCCTACGTAGCCAGTCGGAGGCTGACCTGACGGGCAGGGATGCGTTGCTTCGCCTGTTATCGCGCTCGGGCTTCCTGATCAACGCGGGCAAGTTGGACCTCACTCCTGCACACCGGTTTGTCCATATCGACATGGAATTGCAGCCGACCTCAACTGAGTATGTCTACCAGAGTCGCGTATGCGGAAAATTACCACCCCAGCTGGCCAGTTAGCTCAGGAGGATGCGGCCAGCGCCAGAGTGTGGCTTCAGCTTCTCGGCTTAATGAACGCTGCCGCGGATCTTCTCCCCCTCGGTTGTCTTTACTCCCGGCCGCTACGGCGGCACCTCCTGCTCCATTGGCGTCCGTCCTCCGGCGACATAGCTGCCCTGGTGCCAGTGACACAGATGCTGCGTCCCCATCTTGGCGTTGGGCGGACACTTCTTGGCTCGCCTCGGGAGTCCCCCTGGTCTCTCCACTCCCGCAGCTCCCCCTCTGTGTCGATGCAAGTCTTGCCGGTTGGGGTGCCCAACTACTGCCGCGGTTCCTCACGACGTCCGGCCCCTGGCCACCGGAGCTGGCGGACACTCACAGCTGCTGGTTGGAGATGCAAGCAGTCTGGCAAGCTCTCTTGGCGTGGGAAGCTCACCTCCTTCACCAGGAGCTCCTCGTCCTCACAGACAACACGACGGCGGCGTCCTACATTCAGAAACAGGGTGGGACGCGCTTCCCCGACCTGTGCATACTCCTCTACCGTCTGTTGCGCTGGTGCGAGAACCGCGGCATTTGTTTCCTCAAAACACATTACCGATGACATGACTAACTGGAAATAGTCTACTTGCTTACCAATTTTAGCCTAAGACCCAAAGGGTCCCCCCAGGAGGCTCTCGGGGATCCCTGATAGGGACGAGAGAGCTTTCGGGGATCCCTAACAGGGACGAGAGTAGCCTCCCCTGCCCATCCGGTCAGGCGCCCGGTGGTGTCTCCTTTAGCCAGTTGTCTACTTCGCTGTTAGCGTTCGGACGCTTTTACCTGAGCCTCTGACCCTTGGAAAGACTGTGTACGGTTCGACCGTCCCTTACCGGCCTGCCTTCGCCTAGCCTCTCGTCTACCGCTTCTGGCGTGGCCTCCGTCTTCTCTGCTAGCCCTCGTCTGTGCCTCGTGCTCTTGGCTGGCCCTGGAACCTTCTAGGCTCCCGTCGTCATCTCCCTGCCTTTCCGCCATGGACAGGTAAAGTCTCGGCCGTTTCCGACGTCTCGCCTGGCTGGGTCGGACGTCGGGCTTCGCTCGAGCTACTGTTGGTTTCTCTCCGCATTTCACGGTGAGTTTCGAGTGTTTCTTGATTTCAAAGCTTTATATGGCGGGGTTCGTTACCCGCCCCCGGTCGCCTTTCATGTTTGGGTATGGGCTGCAGTTATCTAGTGCGCCTCTCCCCAGTACGTCGACCTCCAGTGACCTACTGTCTGGTACTTTGTGCTTCGTCACTCTGCCGTTCCGCCATGGAAAGGTGGAGTATCGGCCACTTCCTACGTCTCGCCTGGCTGGGCCGGACGTCGGGCTGCGCTCGAGCTCCTGTTTGTCTTTGCATTCACCGTCAGTTTCGCGTGTCTCTTAATTTTCGAAGCCTTAAATGGCGGGGTTTGTTACCCGCCGCCGGTCGCCTTTCATGTTTGGGTTTGGGTTGCAGTTGCCAAGTGCGCCTCTTCCCCGTTCGGCGACTTCCAGTGACCTAGTGTCCGGTGCTTTGTGCTTCGTCCCTCTGCAGTTCCGCCATGTAAAGGTAAAGTCTTGTCCGCTACATACGTCTCCCCCGGCGGGGCCGGACGTCGTGCTTGGCTCGGACTTCTGTTTGTTTTCTCTCCGCATTTAACGGTGAGTTTGGCTCGTTAATTCGGAGCTTTATCTGGCGGCGTTAGTTGCCCGCCGCCCGTCACCTTTCATGTATGGGTATGTGTTGCAGTACCAAGTGCGTTGCTGCCCAGGACGGCGGCTTCCAGTGGCCTGGTGTCCGCCATACTGTAGACCGGGTGCCACCTGCTCCTCTGTCATCGGCTGCGCTGGCTGCCCTGCTTGACTGGAGGTTCTTGGTCTCTACTCCGGTGTTCCACCGCCGAGCGACCCGCGACTTCCGCCTCCTTGGGACCTTCCGCGGCACGGCGGAATTGTTCCAGCTGCCCTCGGACATGGGATAGCCACTCCTCTCGTCCCTGGTAAGTTTGTAGCTTATTCATAGACGCGTTAAGCCCGCTGACTCCTCCGGCGAGTCGCCAAGCTGGCTATGTGCCCCCCTCCCGTAAAAAGGAGCCCCGGGCACCGCGACCATGTCGCCTTAGTTCACGCGTCGGCCCCTCGGCCAAACCTCAAGCCCGCTGACTCCTCCGGCGAGTCGCCAAGCCGGCTACGTGCCCCCCTCCTTGAGCCCCGGGCACCGCGACCTTGGTCGCTAATTAGTTAAGCGTCGGCCTTTGGCCCTTCTTCTAAGCCCGCTGACTCCTCCGGCGAGTCGCCTAGCTGGCTACGTGCCCCCCTCCTTGAGCCCCGGGCACCGCGACCTTGTCGCCTGTTACATACAAAAAAAAAAAAAAAAAAAAAAAAAGAAGAAGTTGACGCTTGGCCTCGCGGCCCCTCTTGAGCCCGCTGACTCCTCCGGCGAGTCGCCAAGCCGGCTACGTGCCCCCCTCCATGAGCCCCGGGCACCGCGACCTTGTCGCTAATTAGCTTAAGCACCGGCCTTCGGCCCATCTAAGCCCGCTGACTCCTCCGGCGAGTCGCCTAGCTGGCTACGTGCCCCCCCTCCTTGAGCCCCGGGCACCGCGACTTTGTCGCTAACTAGTCTACGCGTCGGCCTTCGGACCTGCTCAGCCCGCTGACTCCTCCGGCGAGTCACCAAGCCGGCTACGTGCCCCCCTCCTTGAGCCTCGGGCACTGCGACCTTGTCGCCTATTGTTGACGCGTTGGCCTCACGGCCCCTCCTAAGCCTGCGGACTCCTCCGGCGAATCGCCGAGCCGCTTTGTGCCCCCACCTTGAGCCCTGGGCACCGCGTCCTGGTCGCCAATTAGTTCACGCTTGGCCTTCGGCCCCAGCTTAAGTCCGCTGACTCCTACGGCGAGTCGTTTACCCGACTATGTGCCCCCCTCCTTGAGCCGGGCACCGCGACCTTGTCGCCTTGTTCTTACTTCGGCCTCGGTCCTGGGCCCGCTGACTCCTTTGGCGAGTCGCCTATCTGCTTGTGCCCCCTCCTTGAGCCCCGGGCACCGCGACCCTTATCGCCGGTTGGTGCCCTAGTCGGCCCTATGGCCTTCCTTCCTACCCTCTGACTCCTTCGTCGAGTCTCCCAGCCAGCTACGGTGCCCCCTCCTTGAGCCTCGAGCACTGCGTCTGGATCGTCTTTCATATACCTCGGGACTTCGGGCCGTTTTCCCCTGGCGCCTACGGCCTTTCCACGTGTTCACCGATTCTCGTCTGTTCGCCGAAGTGAAGCTACTTCGCGCTCGGTTCGCGTGGATGGGTGCCCCTTGGGTACACCCAGTGCAAGTGGGGATCGACGTCTTCGCCCTCGTCGCCTAGATAGTTGCGGCGCCCGACGTTCGTCGCCCGCCCGCTTGACGCCCTCCTGTGTCCCTGCCGACCTTCGCCTTCTGCTCGGCCCTGTCATTCTCCGCGGGACCTCCTCTTCCCCTCTCTCTGCACCGTTCGCCTCCAGCGTCTCCCCGACCCTCTTCGGTGGATGACTCGGCGTCCTGCGTTCGCCGCTGGCCTGCTGGCGTTTTAGCCTTCGGCTCCCCGGTTCGCTGGCCACTTGCTCCTCTTCGTGCGCGCTGCCTCGGGTGGTTCTGCCGGCGCCCGTCCTTGCGGTTACACCTCCCAGCTCTAGTGGATGGCTCCTTCCCTGACCTTCTCCCCTGATGCGACGTCGCAGCTGTGCCGTGCTCCTGTGGCTTCCCACGCTCTTCGGCCCTGCCTGGTAGTCTCCTTAGGACCCCTTCTAGGCCTGTGGGCCCAGCGCCACCCGTGTGGTTGAGTTCCCGCCCGCTCCGACCAAGGCCCTCGCCCTTCGCGCGCAGGTCTCCGCTCTGCCTTGAGATGTTGCGTTGGTGCTCGTCGCTCGGCGCGGCTCCCCCCGCCTCGGACCCTTCGCTTCGCCTTCGGCCCTTGGTCGTCGCCGCCAGCCGGGATCTGCCCCTCGCTTCCACGCGTCCCCATGCCTCCCGCCCCCGCTGTTGTCTTCGCTTGCCGTCGACGGGTCCGTTTCCAGCCCGGCCTCCGGTGTGGTCTCTCCCTCAGCCCTGGGTCCTTGCGTGGATCGTGGATGCCTTGGTTGCCCGAGACCTTGTTCTTCCGTCAGCCGTTCTCCTCCTGGGTCGACCTGCGTCTGCGGTATCAGTCAGCGGTCCCACTTCGTAGGGCAGCGATGTTCTCCTCCTCCGGTTGCTCGCCTGGGCGCCCTGGTCAGCGACTACAGTCCGACCTCTCGCCACTCGTTCACCTGGGTGTGGATTCGGTGACCGACCGCGACTTGGTGCGTCTTCACGAGCCTCGGATCCAGTCCTTGCCGTTCTAGCCCGAGGGTAGCTGCGGACGCGGCGCTCCCCACCTAACTGCGGCTCCAGCTCCTCCTCCTGGTGAGTGCGGCGGCTGATCTCCTTCCCTCGGTCTTCTGTACTCCGCCTCTGGAGGCCGTCCTCCGGCGATCTCTCTACCCTGGTGCCGATCTCTCCTGTGCTGCGCCACGTCGGCTTCGCTGGACGGACATTCTTGGCTCGGCTCCCGGATTCCCCCTGACCTCGCCGCTGCCCGTCTCTCTCTCTGCGTCGTTGCCGGTCTCGACCGTTGGGGCGCTCTCCTTCTCCCGAATTCCGCTCGTCCGCCGGCCGCTGGCCCGCGAACCGGACTTCGCGGCACGTCATCCTGCTGGGACTGGTTGCAGTTGGCAGGCCCTCTGCGCTTGGCGATACGATCTTCGGACACAGGACCTCCTCGTCCTTCCGACAACCCCTCTTCGTGGCTTGCCTTCAGACGCAGGAGGACCCCGCTCTCCCGACCTCTGCTTCCTCCTCTATCGCCCCTTCGCTGGTGCGAGGACAGCGTCTTCTCCCTCCCAGCCCGCCACAGTCCACGTCGCCTGTTCGTCCTGACAGTCTACCTCTTGCGACGGTGGCAGCTTCTTCACACGGATTGCGCCCTTCGCTGGGACATCCTTCGCTGGTTCTGCGCCCGTCGGGAGACTCCCCCCTTGTTCTCTTCGCCACGAAGTGGAGCCTCCGGCTTCCCCGCTTCATCTCCCTGTTCCCGACCTCTGGCCTGGTCAGTCGATGCCCTTCGATCCCTTGGGGCGGACTGGTCGTTTACACCTACCCTCCGGCGGTCCTGGTCCTCAAGTCCTGCTCAGCCTCCGGGGATGCAACGCAGTCCTTCTCCTGGTGGCCGGTCGCCCGGACCGGTTCGCGGACTTCCGACCTTCTCAGTCTCGCCACAGGTTCACCCTCCCTTTCCCACCTCCCGCCGATGCTCTTACAGCGCCGATAGCCGCTCTTCCACCCCTGCCCCGAGCGACTTCTCCTGCACGCCTGGCGATTGTGTGGCAAGCTCTCTCTGCTGGAGGCTTCTCGAGTGCAACAGCGGATGCTATCGCTTCTGCCCGCAGACCTACCAGACGTGTCTACGAGGGAAAGTGGCGTGCTTCGTGCCTGGTGCTCTGACCGCCGCCTCTCCACTGTCGGCCTGACGACTCCTCAGCTCACGGACTTCTTCTCTGGCTCGTCCAAGACCTAGGTTGGCTCCCCTCTGGTGCAGCAGCTCTTGAGGGGTCTCTTGATCGCCGACGCCTACCGTCACCTCGGCCGTCCTGACCCAGCGCCTGCAAGGACCTGCCCGACCTTATGGCGCGTTTCGGCGTGCAGCGTCCGGTCTCCCGCCCACTTGGCCCGCGCTGGGACCTCCCTGGTCCTCCCCTGACTGACTTCGGACCGTTGAGCCGCCCCTTCTGGCCCGCTTTGCTGACGTGACTCGGAGGCCTGCTTCCTGATGACCCTCGCCACGGCGCCCCGCGTCACCGAGCTCCACGCTCTCGTCTCGCCCCGCCGGCCTGCAGTTCCGAGTGGATGGCTCCGTTCAGCTACTCCCGGATCCTTCCTTCTCGCTCAGCCTAGGTCTCCCTTGACAGCGCCTCCGGTCCTCGCCGCTCGGCCGCTTACACGACCCGGTTCCTCGGGGCACTCCGCAGCAAGATCCGGGACAGGCACTTCGTATCTACCTGCTCCAAGTCCGTGCGGAGGGGACGGTCTCGTCCCTTGCCGCCGACCGCTGGCAGAACCGGCTTCTCAGCCCAAACGTTCTCCTCCTCGCTCCGCTGGGTATTCCGGTCCGCCTATCGCGACCTCTCCCCACAGGGAGCCGGGGCACTGAAGATCCGCGCCCATGGAACGCGCGCTAGGGCCGCATGTCTCGCCTTCGCCGCGCCGGTGTGGTTAAGGACACTGTGGCGGCGGTGGGGTGGCGGGACGGATCTACCATTGCCGCTTCTACTCCCGCGCCCTGACAGTCCAGCGCGACAACCTTACGCTGGTGGGCAACTTCTGCGGCGCAACACTCCCTCCAGGCGCCCTCGGCGCTTAGGCGGCACTTCGCTAAAATTGTCGGGAGTGGGTGATCAGGAGTGACGGGCCGTCTTCGTCCCTGAAGAGGTTTCTAAAAGGGATTGTGCGGCACCCTCCTCCTCTTTGCCATTCTTCCAGTTAGTCATGTCATCGGTAATGTGTTTTGAGGAAACAAATTAATTTTTCTCTAAAATGTATTTTTTCGAAAAATACTTACCGATGACATGACTCGGAGGTCCCTCCCTCCTCCCCGCTTGCCGCTGGTAACTCCGTAGACAACTGGCTAAAGGAGACACCACCGGGCGCCTGACCGGATGGGCAGGGGAGGCTACTCTCGTCCCTGTTAGGGATCCCCGAAAGCTCTCTCGTCCCTATCAGGGATCCCCGAGAGCCTCCTGGGGGGACCCTTTGGGTCTTAGGCTAAAATTGGTAAGCAAGTAGACTATTTCCAGTTAGTCATGTCATCGGTAAGTATTTTTCGAAAAAATACATTTTAGAGAAAAATTAATTTCTCGCCAAGCCCGACACATTCCAGGACACCTGGACGTTTTGGCTGACTCTCTCTCCTGGCGCGGCCAGTTTCTGGATGGAATGGATGCTCAACGGGGACATCTTTCCAATGATCTGCGATCGTTGGGAGGCCTCTTTGATCAACCTGTTCGCTACGAAGTGGAATCACCAGCTTCCCCTCTTTGTCTCCCCGATCCCCGACCCCCTTGCCTGGGCGCTTGTTGCGCTCTCCATTCCCTGGGATGGTCTCATTGCATACGCTTACCCCCCGACGGTTCTCGTCCCCAAGTCCTCCTCAAGCTTCGAGGATGCAATGCGGTCGTCTTGTTGGTCGCCCCGTTCTCATGGAACCGCTCTTGGACCATCGACCCCTCCTCAGCCTCGCCATAGCCCCCCCCCCCCTCCTGCTGCTACCTACACCGAGCACCATGCTCATGCAACCCCACCAGCCGCTGTTCCACCCGTGCCCGGAGCGGCTCCTCCTTCACGCTTTGAGATTGTGCGGCAAGCCCTCACCTATAGAGGCTTCTCAAGTGGTGCAGCAGTGGAGGCGATCGCTACTGCCCGCAGACCCTCGACCAGATGCGTCTACGAGGGAAAATGGCGAGTCCTATACTCGTGGTGCGACGACCAGTGCCTCGCCCCCACTGAACTGACGAATCCCCAGCTCGCGGACTTCTTCCTCTGGCTCTTTGGAGACCAAGGGTTGGCCCCTATCACCATCAGGGGGTACCTGTCCATGATTGCTGACACTTACCGGCAACTCGGCCGCCCGAATCCCGGCGACTGCAAAGACCTCGCCAACCCTATGACTCACTTCGGCCTGCAGCGGCCAGTTCCCCGCTTGCTCACTCCTCACTGGGACCTACCCTGGATACTGACGTAGCTTAACACTGCCAGGTTCAAATCGCTGCCCTTGTCCCGCTTCGTGGATGTGACACATAAGACATGCTTCCTGTTGGCCTTGCCACCGCGGCCCGAGTTAGCGAGCTACATGTGCTGTCAGCGCGCCCTGCCTGCCTGCACTTAAAGCGGATGGTTCCGAGCAGCTCCTCACGGACCCTGCCTCCCTTGACCGCGCCACAGGTGATCACCTTACAGCCGCTGAGAAACTTGAACTCTCCGCGGGAGACCAGGCAACAGGAGCCTGTGCGCGCCCGTCGCGTTATCTGCGATGATCCAAAGCCGTCCTACTGTTCAAACCCAGCAGATCTGACATAACAGACCAGACGATATCTTCCTGGCTACGCTGGGTCACACGGTCCACCTACCTGGACCTCTCCCCGCAGGGAGCAAAGAGGCTTCACATACGCGCACACAAGGTACGCGCCATGGCCACGAGCGCCGCGTCCGACCAGAACTGCGCTGTCAAAGACATCTTGGTGGCCGTGGGCTGGAAGACAGAATCGACCTTCGCCCGCTTCTACCTCAGGGATCTGGCAGGCCAGCGAAACAACCTCACACTGGTGGGGTATATCTCTGGGACGCAACACTCCCTCCCGGCGCCACAGGTGCCGTTGGTATGCACTCAGCTAAAATTGACTGGCGTGACACCACGTGACCAGATGGGCAGTCACGGAAAGTTACTCACGGCCCTTGTTACGGCCCCTGAGTTGCTTTTCTGGTTGTGTAGGAGGAACACAACAGGTTCTTAGGCTGAAATTGGGTAAGCTAGTAGACACTTCCATATAGTAATGTCATCAGTAAGTATTTTTCGAAAAAAATACATTTTAGAGAAAAATTCATTTTTCATCAAAGGAAAATGGATAGAAAGTCATTTCAGCAAGACACATAGATCCTCATGAACCCCTGCAACTGTAGGGGCTCATGAGGATCTATACCTCTTGCAGTTTGGTTGGGTTCACTTTTTTCCCGCATGGAACACATTGAGGTACTTAACTGGTGAGACGCTTTAGCTCATCATGAAAGATCAATCTGAAATATTGTTACTGAAAAAATAAAACATTGGTATCTATGTAAATGGCATGTTTTGTTACAAGCTGGCAGTTGTGCAGGCGTTTTTGATGTTTTTCCCCTCAAATGCTTAACCCTGTTTGGCCCCAAGGTCCCATTTCTCACATTTTGGAGGTGTTGCCTGACGACTATGTACCAGTTGTAGTGGATTGATTGATCATGATAATGCAAGGGTAGTGCAAGATGCTAATTGGCGCCTTCATGTGTCAAGCTCATCTAGCACCACCCTTGAATTATCATGATCAATCCATCTCCTGCTGCAGGGTCCCGGGGCTAAAAGGGTTAACTCTTTGGAGATCTTCCAAACAACTAGATCCAAAGTCTGCAGAATGATATCTGACTCCAAATGTAAACACTTTCAAAACAAAATCTTGGAATCCACTTCTTCCAAAACCCTCTACACTACCATGAACACACTCCTAGGCATTTCTAAAGACTCTTCTCTCCCCAACACACAGAGCAAATCCCTGAACAACTGCGCTCCTGCCTATCTCTCAAACTTACTTCACCCCTACACTCATCTCTGCTCCGCCTCCGACCCTCTCCACCTCCCCCGCACCAAACTCAGCACTTTTGGCCCCCGCTCCTTCTCAGTATACGGTCCATCCACCTGGAACACTCTCCCACTCCCTCTCCGTCAGAAACACTCTCTCTCTCCTCCTTTCAGTCCGCCCTCAAAACTCACCTCTTTCAACAGTTCTAGCACTATACCACCACACTCCCCACCCCAAGCTGACTGTCGTAATGTATTTCACTATTTGTGGTACGTGAGTCGTCTAAAGCGTGCGCATGCGTGCGCGAGTTGTGAGTGCGCTTAGAGTTATAATTATTATAAGATAAGCGCATTATAAATACCGTAATTATTATTATTATTATTAGACGCACTTTTTGGGGCTTGGCTTTTCCCTGGGAACGCACGTTTTTGGGGTATTGGCTTTTCCCTGGGAACGCACGTTTTTGGGGTATTGTCAAAAAATTATACAGAGGACAGTTTTTCATGCACAAGAATGCTACACATATCAGGAAAAAAATTGCATTATTTCAACGTTCTAATGATATAAGTTTTATGTACCAAAATTTAAAAAGAACTTACCGTAATATTTGCTTGCAACACACCAACAAAATGTATCCCGACTTTTTTTCGCCATTTTGGATTGTAGAAACCGCGTGATTTACGTCCACAGTCGCTCATGAAATTTGAAAACAAAAGCAACCAGCTTTAGCTTTCCAATAAAGGGAAGTAACTGCTGATAGACGAAGTGTTTCTAAAGCATATAACAGCAGTTGTTTCACTTTGACCATATTTACCATCATGGGAAGAAGAAAAAAAAATTGTATGCGCTTATATCGTGTACACGTCGCCAACGACTATGTTCAGGGTGTATGTGCTTAAAGCACATACGCGCCTTCAAAAAGTTAATCCAAGAGAACAAGTCGATGTTTTTGTGTGCTGGTATGTGATTTTGATGGCTAAGTTCAGTGTTTTTCCCCTCTAGTGCCCTGGCCCTGGCCAAGCTTCTGCGACATGCCATCATGACCAATGACCCGCGACTACAGAGTATCACTGTGCAGGGGGAGCCCATTGCAGACACATCTGCAGGGATACGCACACGATCTAAAACCGCCCAGGGTGAGTTGATTGATGAATAGAATCTGGTAGCTCAAATGCGTCCATGATCAATGCCAGATTTATCATTGGCTGACAGTCATCAGTCTGGGAGATTGATTCAGATTTGTTTCCTCAAAAACATTACCGATGACTTTACTATTAGGAAACGCCTCTTAGCTAGCACAATTTCAGACAAATTTCGGTTATGTACCTACAGGGCAGGGGAGCCAACCTAGGGGCTCCGTAACCTAGTACCCTCCCGTCCATCCCCATCCGGTCACGCGCCCAGTGCACCAGTCTGTTCTCTTGTGAACGGTTGTGTACCTACCCTACTGCGTGTTTGGCTGTGTACTGTGTGACCGGTCGTCCTGTGCCCGTGGACTGGCTTACCGTGTTCACTGTGCTGACTTTGGATTACCGTGTTCACTGTGCTAGCTTGGAGTTTACTTTCGTTTGGATTTACATGTGGGGACTTCCGCTGGACTTTTGTGGTGCTTTCGTGGGACTTTGTGGTGCCTCTACCGGTTGGTGGTGTTGGGCTTCGCCTCTGCGACACGGTTGGTCCTCTGCGGCCTTCGGGCAGGCGCCGGCCTCTCTGCCATGACAAGGCAAGGCCTCGGTTGTTGCCCGCGACCGGCGCTCTGGTAAGGGAGAGAGGAGCGCCGGGTGACGGCACTGGCCGTGGAATTAGGACTGTATACAAAATTCGCCTTCGCTCGCGTACGCTCGTTTGTGTGGCCTCGGAGAGCCACGCTTGCTCGCCTCTCACTGTTGACTGTGTTTGCAGTTTCCAAGTCCGCACCCGCAGGCGCTGTGGGGACTTCCAATGGCCGAGCGACGAACATGCGGTGGGCTTCCCCTGTTCTGGCTGTGCCTCCACTCACCTGTGTGTTGTCTGCGCCTCCTGGCTGGAAGAGCAGTGGTCTCAGCTTTGGGGCTTTTATCGCCGCGAACGGCCTACGCCAGTCCGACATCAGGCACCTGCTACTCCCCCCCCCCCCCCCCCCCCCCCCCCCCCCCCGCCACCTCCGCGGATGGGACAAGGCAGTCGTTCTCTGTGTGACCGCCGGTCCTCACGTCGCAGTGCAGCCTCGGCGTCGAGATCTTCCTGGGACTCCTCTTCGGTTCGCTCCTCGCGGCGCCACTCACAGGTGAGAAGGTTCTCACCCCCCCCCCCCCCCCCCCCCCCCCCCCAGCATGACAGCCAGACGACGGGACGCCGCTGGAGAGACCTCCGCTCACCGAAGTAGGGAAGAGCTTTCACCCGCGCGCCCCGTCGATGATGACGCTCTCAGCTTGACTCCGGAAGACGTGGTTCGGTCCTCCTTTTTGATGACAGGTCCCCAGCTTCAAGGCGCTCTCGCTCTCCGGATGACACAGTGTCGCAGCCGGCTCCCCTGGGCCCTAGGATGGAGACTCTCCGGTCCCGGGATGAGGCGGTGCGTCTCATCGCTGTGTGTCTTCTCCAGAGGACTGCCTGCCTTCCCCCCTCTCATGGAAAGCGTTGGCCTTCATGGATGCCACTTGGTGGACCAAGCGATTCAAGGCTCTTCCCCAGCCTCCTGGATTCCGGGACCTTTGCGGCGCGTTCTCCGCTCATCTGCTGCAGAGCTCCCGGGGCGACTCGGGCTTCTTCTCCGACTCCAGGTGGCCTGCGGACTTAGACGTCGCCTTCTGCCAGCACTGGTGCGCCGGTGACTCTCTAACCTTCGCCGGCCCCCTCCCGGCAGTAGTTACCCTGGCGCAGTCGCTGGCGTGTGACTCGAGCTTCGCTGCGTCATCTCCCCGCCGGCGGGGACAGGACAGCTACACTCATACGCAATGCCCTGGTCTCTGCAGGATTCCTGGACCTGGTCACGCCAGCTATTGTTCGACGTGTCGAGAATACTTGGCACCCTTTGCTCTCGCTGCTGGTGGGGGACATCCTGGCTCTGGCGGTCTCCGCCAACCGCGCTGCGTTCCACACCTCAGTCGACGCCATGGCGGCTGCCGCTATTGGTGATCTGATGTGTCAGGATGCCTTACTGCGCTCCTGCAGCTCTGGCAGGCACCGCTTGGCGGATCACTCCTCATCGGCCCTACTTCACAGGCGGTGAAGGACGCGAACAAGGACCTCTGGCCCAGCCGTTCCGCCCCCGCCCGCTTTCAGGCAGCCAGGAGGCCGTGGATCGCACCCTGCGGACCGTCAGTTCCTCCGCTCGCCCGCTTGCCAGTCGGTCTCCTACCCCCCCTGCGCCGCTCCCCCCTGTGGTCCTCGGTCCCGACGGACCAGCTCAGAGCCGACACCCTTGCTTCTGCAGGCCGCCACAGAGGTGGTAACACATCACGCATCCCCAGCCGCCTCTTCCTGGTCCCCAAGCCCGGCGGCAAGTGGCGCCCCGTCATCGACCTCTCCGCGCTGAACAAGTACATCACCGCCCCGTCCTTCCGCGTGGAAACCGCCCGAGCCCTGCGGGCCGCAGTTCGGTCCTTGGACTTCGCCGTCAGCCTAGACTTGTCGCATGTGTATCTGCAAATCCCCATGCAGCCCTGCTTCCAGACGTTGCCAGCACTTCGCCTTCGGCGGCGTGGTCTACCAGTTCGTGCGCTACCCTTCGGCCTCAACCTCAGCCCCTGGCTGTTCACCCGCATCATGGACGCCTTCGTCACCAGGGCCAGGCGGACGTCCTCGAGCCCCACTTCGAACTTCCTGGACAATCTTCTCTTGCGGAACCAGTCGGAGGCCTCCTTGGAGAAGGACCTAGATGCGCTGCTAGAGCTACTCGACCGGCTCGGCTTCCTGGTCAACGTGGGCAAGTCGTACCTTCCGCTGTCCCGCCGCTTCATTCTCCTGGTTATGGAATTTCACACCGACCTCATCGAGGTGAGGCTTCCGGAGCAATGGATACAGAAGTTGGCGAACCTAGGGCAACAGGTGTCTCTAGAGGAAGCGGTCTCCCCAGAGTGTGGCTTCAGCTCCTGGGCCTGATGAGCGCGACAGCGAACCTCCTTCCCCTCGGCCGTCTCTACTCTCGCCCGCTTCACCTGCACCTGCTTTTCCACTGGCGACCCTTGGCTGGCGACCACGTGTCTCAGGTTCCGGTGCTTCCGATGCTCCGTCTCCATCTTCTACGCTGGGCGGATCCCTTCTGGCTCGCGACGGGTGTTCCCCCCCCCCCCACCCGGCTGTCTCTCTGCATCGACGCAAGCCTCTCCGGCTGTGGCGCACACCTGCTGCCGATGTTCTCCACAGCCTCTGGCCCCCGGACCTCGCGGGATGGAGCTGGTTTGAGCTGCAAGCGGTCTGGCAAGCCCTCCTCGCATGGGAGTCACATCTGCGACACCAGGCGCTTCTTGTCCTCTCAAACTAACTCCACCATAGTCGCCTAGATCCAGAAGCAGGGCGGGATGCGCTCCCCCTCCCTCTGCATCCTCCTCTACCAGGTTCTCCGGTGGTGCGAAGATCGCGGCTTCTCCCTCCAAGCGAGACACATCCTGGGCCACCTGATGTCCTGGCCGACTCCCTCTCGCTTCTCCCCACCGAGTGGGCGCTCCGTCCGGACATCTTTTGGATGATCTACGCAGCGTGGGAGACCCCCATGATCGACCACTTCGCGACGAGGTGGAATCGCCAGCTACCCCTCTTCGGCTCCCCCATTCCAGACCCGCTAGCCTGGGCAGTCGATGCGCTCTCCATCCCATGGGACGGCCTCGTCTCGTATGCTTACCCGCCTATGGTGCTCATCCCCAAGGTCCTGCTCAAGCTCAAGGGTTGTAACGCGGTCCTGTTTCTGGTGGCTCCATTCTGCTGGACCAAGTTTTGGACCACAGATCTCCTGACCCTCGCCACGGGCCCCCCCCCCCCCCCCCCCCTGCGGGTCCCCACCCCACGCACGATGCTCAAGCAACCACGGCAGGCGCTGTACCATCCGTGCCCCAAGTGTCTCCTCCTCCGCGCCTGCAGATTGTGCGGCTCGCCTGCGCTGCTAGAGGCTTCTCAAGTGCAGCAGTGGAAACTATCGCTACAGCCCGCAGGCCCTCGACCCGACGAGTCTACGAGGGACAGAGGCGAGTCCTGTGCTCTTGGTGCGACGACCGTCGCCTCGCTTTCACGGATCTGATGGTCCCCCAGCTGACCGAGTTCTTCCTCTGGCTCTTCGCCAAGCAGCACTTGGCGCCAATCACCATCAGAGGCTTCCTTGCCATGATCGCTGACACGTACCGCCATTTGGGCCGCCCGGACCCGGGTGGCTGCAAAGACCTCGCCGACCGGATGGCCCTCTTCGGGCGCCAGCGGCCTGCCCTCTGCTCGCTGATTCCGCGATGGGACCGCTTCGAACCGCTCCCCTTGGCGCGGTTGGCTCACATACCCTAAAGGCTGGCTTTCTTCTGGACCTCGCCACGGCCTCCAGGAGCAGCGAACTGCACGCTCTCTCAGCACGCCCCTCCTGCTTGCAGTTCAGGACAGAGGGCTCTGTGCACTTACTGGCCGATCCGGCCTTCCTGGCCAAGACCCGGTTTTCGTTGCCCACCCCACAGGCGATCACCACTCAGCCTTCGAGGGAGCCAAGCCTGGCCCGAGAGACCAGACAGCAGGGCCTGGTGAGAGCCTTATGGGTGTACCTGCGCCAGACCCAGCCGCTACGCAGGGGACACTCCCGCCTCTTTCTCCCTCTGCCCCCTGGTAGAACTGACTTCTCGGCCCAGACGATATCCTCCTGGCTCCGATGGGTTATACGCCCCGCCTACCAGAACCTCTCCCCTGACGCTGCGAAGTGGTTGAACATCAGGGCGCACGAGGTTAGAGCCATGGCCGAATGCCTCGCCTTCGACCGCAACTGAGCCGTCAAAGACATTGTGGCGGCCGTGGGCTGGCGAGCAGAGTCAACCTTCGCCCAGTTCTACCTCAGGGACCTCTCCGGCCAGCGGGAGAACCTAACGCTGATGGGAGACATCGCCGCGGCGCAACTCTCCCTCCCGTCACCCCAGGTGCCGTAGGTAGCTCTTAGCTGAAATTGTCGGGAGGTTGCCCTGGGGAGGGCGGATCTCATTAGCAGTATTCAGGGGTTTAGGGGCGTTCTACATGACACCCACCTCTTATTCGCTATTCTTCCTAATAGTAATGCCATCGGTAATGTTTTTGAGAAAACAAATGAATTTTTCTCTAAAATGTATTTTTTCCAAAAATACTTACCGATGACATTACTCGAAGGACCCTCCCACCTGCCCCGCTTGCCGCTAGTCAGCTAAGCGAACAGACTGGCGCACTGGGTGTGTGACCGGATGGGGATCAACGGGAGGCTACTCAGGGTACTAGGTTGCCTCCCCTGCCCTGTAGGCACACAACCAAAATTTGGCTGAAATTGTGCTAGCTGAGGCATTTCCTAATAGTAATGTCATCGGTAAGTTTGTTTTTTTTTTAATACATTTTAGAGAAAAATTCATTTTTCAAAATCCCAGGAAGCTGAATTTCAGATTTTTGCTTCAAACAGAACAGTCCTTAAACTAGCTGGTTCCCTTTGTTGAAAGAGGCATAGATCCTCAGGAACCCCTGCAGCTGCAGGGGCTCCTGAGAATTGATGTCTCTTGCTGGCATGTATCGGTCACAATTACACCTGCAGATGGACTTACTTATCCACGGTCAAGTTTACAGCTGAACAGAACTCGTTTTATGACACAAAAGAATACAAAATGCTAATTGTCCATTGACCAGAGTGGGACAGAGGTATTGTGTGGTCTTTTTCGATCATTTCAAGCTTTTGGACTATCACCCCATGTGGATCTGACCTTTAGTGACCTTGACCTTTCTCAGCAGGTTATTTAAATGAATAAGTGTTTCAGTGTCTTGACATTACGACCAAGTTGGCCTCAGTGCTTGTGAAAATTATGTTGAAGTAAAAGGATTTTGCAGGTACCTAAGCAAGACACTTGCAGCAGCAGCCTTCTCCAGGCAAGAAAGAGTTAACAGTTTACAATATCTCACTTCAGAAGTGTATGGCTTGCACAAATGGACTAACTTAATATAACCTTTGTTTTAACTATGAAGTCTGAATGTCGTAAAATGAAAGACTTCTCTTCTCTGTACCCCATCCCACCGACCCCCCCCCCCCCTCCCCACACACACACTTACACTTTTCACAGCAAGGGGCACTAGCATACCTTTTGAAATTGTTAATTAAGACATTTAGCCCTAATGCCCTAAAGCAGGAGTTGGATTGACCGTTATAATTCAAGGGTAGTGCCAGATGAGCTTGGCGCCTTCAGGCGCCAAGCTCAGCTGGCACTACCCTTGAATTGTCATGGTCGAGCCATCTCCTACGGCTGGTACAAAGTTACTGGGGTTAACTGGGTTAGGGCAGGACACACTTTGAGAACACATGCTATCAACTTGGCAAATTTATAACTTAGCACATTGACTTAGGGAGAGAACTTGCTTTTTGAGTGACCCGTCGAAAAGGTCAAAGTTGCAGAAGGTTAGATAAATTATGAGGATTGGTCATGCACGCTAGCCTTGAGGGCTTAGCCATTCATGTTTTCCTTGTTCCTCTATAGCTCCCAAATGCCGTGAGAAAATGGTCGCTCAGATGACGTGTGTTATTTTCTGTCTGTCTGTAGCCCCCGAGCAGTGGACAACAGTGCCAGTACTGGTCAAGATCTACAAACTGCTGATCAATGAACTGTCCAATCAGCTGGAGGCTGCACTAGCCAAACAAGAAGAAGACACAGAAAATGATGAAGATGAGGTTTGTTTATCATTCTATCTATCTATCTATATCCCGTAGTCTTGCCGACCGTTGGGGCACCACTGATGACTTAACAACCAGCTCCCTCCATTCCTCTCTGTTCTCTGCCATTCTCAGCGTATCGCCCAGCTTCAGTCCTGTCCACTCTGAGATATTGTCCTCCCATCTTTTCCTCTGTCTTCCTCTCCTTCGTCCTCCTTGCACAGTGCCTTGCAGGATTGTTTTGGCAAGACCTGCTGAACGCGTGACATGCCCATACCACTTCAGTTTGCGTTTTCTCACAATGGCTAATAAGTCTTCATAGGGCCCGATGGCTTGCCTGATTCTGCTTCCCACTTCCTCGTTTGTGATGTGATCTCTGTATGAGATGCCAAGCAGCCTTCGAAAACTTCTCATTTCAGTGGCTTGTATCCTCCTTTGTAGGTCTGCTGTGAGGGTCCATGACTCGCAGTCGCAGGCATACAAGAACACTGAGATGACTAAGGAGCGCATCAGTCTGATCTTGGAGCAGAGTGTGATGTTTCAGTCCTTCCATATGGTCTTCAATTATCATTCTGCTTTCACAAATTGAATTCTAGTTGTTATGGCTTATTACTTTTAATACTTTTAACACCTTGCGGCTGTGGAAAATGAACACCACCCAGATACAAGAGGTATAGATCCTCATGAGCTCCTCTTGCTGAAACTATCGCTGACGGCTGGCAATCTTTGACTTTGAATTTACAATTTCAAAAACCCAATCTCCTCCACTGGCGGTGAGGGGGTTAACCTAAGAAAAAGTGACATGGAAGATATTGCTTGTGAGCCTACTGCTGAATCCCACGTCCACACTTACAAAAGAGATGGATCCACATACAAAAGAGATGGATCCACATAACCCCTTCAATGCCGTGGGGGGGGGGGGGGGGGGGGGCAGATTATGTTCATGAAAATCTTTGTTAATTCCATGCCAAAGTGCCCCAGACGTCCAAGGAACATGAATTCAAAGTGGTGTCATCAAGAGGCATAGATCCTCATGAGCCTCCACAACTGCAGGGCTCATGAGGATCTATGTCTCTTGCGGCAGACCTTGTCACTTTTTTGTTGGCAGGTAACAAGTTAAACTCAGTGGGCAGATGTCGGCAGATGTTCACATCTGCACGGGACATAGACGACCCCGCCCTCTACAAGTCCCCTGCTGCCTTGCAGGTTAGGTTTTGGATAACCAAAGGCTAGGGTGCTGACACGGTACCTGATTGGGTGTATGAACTTCCTTGATGAAGTCACCACCCAGGGTGAAAGAGTCCCATGAGGGTCTCATCGGCCACGTGTCCAGGACCAAGTTATGTGGAGTTTCGGTTGTGGTTAACAGCCTGGAGAGGGATGGGCTCCACCAGGTTCTTTTGCCCAAGACACACCACATGCAATGACAACCTTACCTCAATCCATACCGGATCGGTCGTCGCCCGGAACAAGGACCGCACCTTCTGTCTTGCACCAGGGCAGAGGTGTTAAGTGTGTTACTGGTGCACCACCAAAACTCCGTGCCAGAAACAACATCAGCATTGGCACCTGGATCGTCAGAACATTAAGAACACCTGGAAAGGTAGAGGAACTGACACACGAAATGAACAGATACCACTGGACCATCTTAGGACTGTGCGAAGTACAATGGAAGAACCTTGGGGGAAACATCAACCCAGCAAAACCACAAACTGTATTACAGTGGCAGAGAAGACAAACACGAACAGGGTGTCAGATTTCTCGTGCACAAAGACATCATGAACACTCTCATGAGTTGTCGGCCAGTCTCCAGTAGGCTTATCACCATACGCTTGAGGGCAACCCCATTCAATATCACCATTGTACAAGTTTACGCCCCAACAACAGACTATGGTGATGAGGAAATAGAAGACTTCTATGACCAACTGCAAGAAGTCTTGGACCAGACCCCCCAAGAAAGACATTCTTGTGGTGCAGGGAGACTGGAATGCCAAAATAGGAGAGGATGCTGCTAGGAACTGGAAAGGCACATGCGGACGCTACTGCAATGCAGAGACCAACGACAGAGGCTTAAGGCTCCTGGAATTTGCCAGCTCAAATGATCTAAAGCTCATGAACACGTTTGGCCCACACAAAGCATCCAGAAGGTGGACATGGCACAGCCCGAACAGAGAGCACCATAACCAAATTGACTGCATCATGGTGAAGAGACGCTTCCAAACCAGTGTGAACATTGCCAAGACAAGAAGTTTTCCAGGAGCAGACATTGGAAGCGACCTTGACTTAGTGATGATGACCTTCCGACTCCGCCTAAAGAAGGTCAACAAGCAGGGTCCCACCAGAATCAAGTTTGACCTCGAGAAACTGAAAGACCCTGAGGTAGCGGAAGCCTTCCAGGCAAAGATAGGAGGAAAATTCGTGCCACTGCTACTTCTAGGTGCAGAAGACACGGATGTGGACACACTGATCAACACATTTAACACTGCTGTAACCCAAACAGCCAGTGAGATCCTTGGCAAACACAGACAAGCAAAGAAACCTTGGGTTACAGCTGACATCTTTGTTCTATTTGACAAGCGTCGAGAATTAAAGAAAAAGAAATCAGAGGTAGAAGGAGCTAAACAATACAGGGAAATTAACCAGGATATCAAGAAAAGCATGAAAAAGGCAAAGAATAAGTGGATTGAAGATCAGTGTAAACACGTAGAAGAAAATCTGAACAAAAATAATAGCAAAAAAGCATACCAGCTGGTGAAAGACCTGACCAGTGTAAAACAAGGACTCTCCTCGATCATTCAAGATAGTGAAGGGAACTGTCTTACGGAAGACCAAGACATACTGAAGAGATGGACAGACTACTGCTCAGATTTGTACAACCACCGAGCTACAGGGAACCCAGGCATACTTGTCAACCCACGCGTGACCAACAATGGCAACTATCCCATCCTCGGAGAAGAAGTAGAGGCTGCAGTGAAGTCGCTGAAAAAAGGGAAGGCAGCAGGAGCAGACAACATCCCTGCAGAACTAGTCCAAGAAGGGGGAGAAGACGTGATAAGCGCCTTACTAACAATCTGCAATACGATCTGACAGTCATGGGATTGGCCCACACCATGGACCCAATCACTTATTATAACTCTCCCCAAAAAAGGCAACTTACATCAATGCCAGAATTATCGCACGATCAGTCTTATATGCCACCCAAGCAAAGTCATGTTAAAGATCCTACTGAAGAGGCTGAAGCCACAGGCAGAGGAAATCATAGCTGAGGAACAGGCAGGTTTCAGACCAGGGCGCAGCACAACTGAGCAGATCTTCAACCTGAGAATTCTATGTGAGAGGTACCTCCAGCACCAGCAAGACCTCTATCATGTCTTTGTGGATTTTAAGAAAGCGTTTGACAGGGTGTGGCATGCAGCCCTTTGGTCCACCATGAAGCTATACAGCAAAAATGCCAACCTGATCAAAGCCATAGCAAACCTTTACAAGGCCACTAGTGCAGTTTGCTTCAACGGCAAAATAGGAAACTGGTTTAGGACTACAGTCGGAGTCAGACAAGGCTCTTTGCTCTCACCTACTTTTTTCAACATCTTCCTGGAAAGAATCATGACAGACGCTCTGAAAGATCATGAAGGAACTGTCAGTATTCACTATTGGAGGCAGAACAATCACGAACTTGCTCTTTGCGGACGACATTGATGGCCTTGCAGGAACAGAAGGAGCTAGCTCAGCTGGTGGAAAAGCTGGACAGTACAGCCATTGCGTATGGGATGAAAATCAGTGCAGAGAAGACCAAACTGATGACAAATAACAGCAGTGGCATTGGCACTGACATCATGATTTTGGAAACCAAAAACTAGAAACAGTTAATAAATTCAAATACTTGGGAGCCATTGTGACAGATGAGGAATCTAAACCAGAAATACTGTCCAGGATTGCGCAGACAACAACAGCATTGACAAGATTGAAGACCATATGGAAGGACAGAAACATCACACTCTGCTCCAAGATCAGACTGATGCGCTCCTTAGTCATCTCAGTGTTCTTGTATGCCTGCGAGTCATGGACCCTCACAGCAGACCTTGAAAGGAGGATACAAGCCACTGAAATGAGATGTTTTTGAAGGCTGCTTGGCATTTCATACAGAGATCACATCACAAACGAGGAAGTGGGAAGCAGAATCAGGCATGCCATCGGGCCCTATAAAGACCTATTAGCCATTGTGAAAAAAACGCAAACTGAAGTGGTATGGGCATGTCACGATTTCAGCAGGTCTTGCCAAAACAATCCTGCAAGGCACTGTGCAAGGAGGACGAAGGAGAGGAATACAGAGGAAAAGATGGGAGGACAATATTATCTCAGAGTGGACAGGACTGAGGCTGGGTGATACGCTAAGAATGGCAGAGAACAGAGAGGAATGGAGGGAGCTGGTTGCCAAGTCATCAGTGGTGCCCCAGCGGTCGGCAAGACTATGGGATATAGATAGATAGAAGTTAAACTCCTTGCTGACTAGGATGGCTGCTCTCATTCTGTTGAAGGCATTATTTGGGGCTAAGCGTACAGCAGATTATACAGGTTTGGCATGCTATTTACGTCTACTCTCTTTGCAGAACGGCTTTGAGGATAATGAGGGAGGAGAGGAAGACTTTGAACTGGAAGAGGAGGGGGTAGCGGGACAGACTTTGTCCAGTCTGCTGGAGGAGTTCGCTGGCAACTATCAAGGTGACATCATCTCATCATGTTATCTTAACCCATTTGGCCCCAACACCCTACAGCAGGAGGTATACTGACCATGACAATTCAAGGTTAGTGCCAGATGAGCTTGGCGCCTTGAGGCGCCAAGCTCACCTGGCACAACCCATGAATTGTCATGGTCAAACCATCACCTGCAGCTGGTACAGAGTCGTTAGGAATACCAAAATTTCAGAAATGCAGCTGTGGTGTTAAATGGGTTAATTAATTTTTTTAATTTAACTCAGGTTGTGGTATGTTTTTGTGTGTGTTGTTTGGTTGTATTTTACTTGGCAATAGCATTAGATATTTGTGTTACTTTTAAGTTTATGTGTAGCTTTGGCCACTTTATGGAGCTACATTGTTTATTTCAACTGAAAGTAAATCAACCTGTCCATTGGTTCACATGCGATAGCAAACATGAGTCTTAACAGAGCCAGTGATGGTCTTTCTGTTGTCTGTGGTAAACTTTAACCTTGGCATTTTCTCAGAGACTATTCAAGCAACAGACTTAAGAACTTGTCCTTAGGATGCTCTGTGGTGACCCCTTTCTAAACATGCTGTATGTTACGATTGTGGTTGTATTGTCCTGTGAGAGCATACATGTGTTAATAGTAGGAAACAATCCGATATTTATTTGAGCTATCATGATTATGATTCACGTATCTTTTTAAGTAACATTTTCTTTCGGTCACGCAGAGCGGAATTCACTTAGTTATGATACGCTAAGTTTAGTCCAGAACGTTCTAGAAAGGTTGCACTGTCTAGTGACCTCGTATGTGTGACGTCGGTAAATTAGCGACACTTCGCAACAAGTTGTTTACTGTGCATGTGAAGCCGTCGGCCGTTTTTTTTTTTTGTGTGTTATGAAGGATCGTGAATGTTCTCGAATTTTTCGACTAGTTTGTGAACTGTCTTCCATACTTTTATGAGATGTCATTTTACCAAGGATTTGGAGCTGAAGTACTTACTTACTTACTTACGCCTGTCACCCCTACCCGGGTATAGGCCGTCGACGAGAGACCTCCAGCAACTCCTGTCCTGTGCTTCTCCTTCGATTCTACTCCAGGTGGTTCCCAGTCTCTTGATGTCTGCTTGGAGGTCTCGACGCCAGGAGTTTCTCGGCCTACCTCTTTTCCTCTTTCCCTGGGGGTTCCATGACAATGCCTGCCTAGTGATACTGGAAGCTGGCTTTCTCAGACTGTGACCGATCCATCCCCATCTTCTTCGCCCAATTTCATTCTCTGCTGTTATCTGCTCTGTTCTCTCCCAGAGTCTGACGTTGCTGATCTTCTCTGGCCAGTGGATTTTCAAAATTCTTCTAAGGCAACTGTTCATGAAGGTCTGTACTCTGTTGACTGTGGTTTTTGTCAATCTCCATGTCTCTGCTCCATATAGGAGAACTGCTTTTACATTGGAGTTGAAAATCCGGACTTTGGTGTGTTGTGACAGCTCTCTGGTTGGAGCTGAAGTGAGCAGCCAAATTTGTGTAGCCTATTGTAGTTTTTTTTTCTAGAAAGATTATTTTAATGAGTTTCGGTTGCGTGTTTCGTTCTGATTGGTTGCATTGTATGATTTTCGTAGATGATTCTGGACATTGGTAGTATATATAAAGAGGGCGCTAGGAAAACACGTTCGTACATTGTCTTGCATTGTCAGTAGTAGAGACACGTAGTTTATCGTAGGTACGTGGCCTGTATAGGGTGTACATTGTGTGAGACGCTGTGTATGAGAAACTTTGTGTTGCCAGTGTGGACATTGCAGAAGAGACTTTGTATCGGTGTTGATGCATTTGGAACTGCATTGTGTGGAGATCGCATCGCTGAATTAAAATATTGTTGGAACTGTTACTCCAGTATTGTCTACATCCTTAAGCCACATGTGACGGATTGCAGCTGAATGAAGTTTATTTAAAAGAACCTAACGTGCGTGCGTCTGGTGTGTTTATCATACTACGACTATGACTCCACCACGTAACATTTGGGCACCTCCAACGGGACTTCTTCAGTTGGTTCAGTGGAAAGGGTAGCAGGAGAAAACAGCCAGCAGTGAAACGCAGAGATGGCGACATCGGAGATGGAGACATTCCTGAAAATTGGAAAGGAATGTGGACTCGAAGGAGCTCAACTCCTCGAGTTTGTAAAAGAGAGAGAGAAGGAGAGACTAGAGAGAGAAGAAAAGTAGATACTGGAGAGAGAGGAGAAAGAAGAAAAGAGACGAGAGAAGAAAAGGAAAGACTGGAGAGAGAAGAGAAAGAAGAAAAGAGACGAGAGAAAGGAGACTGGAGAGAGAAGAGAAGAGACGAGAGAAAGAAGAAAAGGAGAGATTTGATAGAGAAGAAAGAGCATGAAATTAGGAAACTCGAAATCCAAGCAGAAGAAGCAGAGAAACAGCGAGAAAAAGCAGAGAAACAACGAGAAGAGGTGGAGAGGCAGCGACAACACGAAATTCATTTAAAGCAGATGGAGATTGAGGCACAGAGCCAAAGGGTTTCTGAAGCAACAGCCTTAGCCAGCAGAGAGCAAACAGCCCATGCGCCAAAGCTTCCACCTTTCGTTGAAAACTCAGATAAGATGGACAAGCGTCCTAGAGCGATTCGAGCGCTTCGCAAGCAGTAATAACTGGAAACAAGAAACTTGGGCTATCAAACTGAGTGCACTTCTAACTGGCAAAGCGCTTGAATTTTACACCCGCTTACCAAGAGAAGAAGCCGAAGATGATACGCAGTTGAAAGCCGCCCTGTTGAGACAGTACGACTTCACTGAAGAATGTTACAGGCGACGATTCCGAAACTGCAAGCCTGAAGACGGAGAAACACCCGGCCTATTCATTGAGAGAATCAGAAGCTACCTGGAGAAATGGATAGAGCTGGCTGGCTTAAATAAAGAGTACCAGGACCTGTGTGACGTCATCATCAAAGAACAAGTCTTCAACGCATGTTCTAAGGACCTGGCCGCCCACCTCAGAGAGCAAAAAGACCAGTCACTAAAGGCCCTGGCCGACTTCGCTCAAAGATACCTTGACGCCCACAACATGAAGTTCGGGTTCAGTAAGCCGCAGCGTGTGTCTGCACCAGCAGAGGAAATCCACAATGTCAGAGAGACTCCGAAATACAAGCCGGTGGAGAACCTGACATGTTTTCTCTGTGGGAAGAAAGGTCACAAGGCGATACGGTGACCTTCTAAAGATGTTCCCCGAGGCGACAACATCAGAAGACCCAACCAAGATCGTGGGATAGCAGGCAGAAGCAGTACCACGTCTCAACACAGAGCCGCCGCTGTATTAGCCAATGATGTGACATCATCCAGTGACTTTGAGTATAGAGAAAGGCAGGTGACACCGGAGCTGATTGAATCTTTGAGAAAGAATGGACGCATTCCAGTAGGAGATGGGGCTACATTCTTATCAGTCTCAAACATCGCACTGCCTGAGAATGAAGTGCCGAACATGCCGGTGGTGTCAGGATTCATCGGCAAAGCATCAGTGAGAGTGTTGAGAGACACTGGTTGTCACACTGACACTGACACTGGAGTCATCGTGAGAGAGGACCTAGTAACTGAAGACCAGAAGCTACAGGAGTGGACCACCCTCCTTTTGGCCGACAGTACTGTAAGGATTATCCCCCTTGCCAATGTCAGTGTCAACACTCCGTACCTAAAAAGAGAGGTGAAGGCGCTGTGCGTGAAAACCCCTGTCTACGATCTTATCATCGGAAACATTGATGGTGCCAGAAATGCAGACGATCCAGATCCAGAGTGGAGACCAGAAACGTGCTGTTACCACAAGAAGTCAAGCAAAGAAGAGTCATCAGACCATCCCTCTAAAAGTGGCAGACAACACGGAAGCAGCCGTGGTGAATAAGAAAAGGCTGGTTGTAATGCACGCAGACTTGCCCACAGTCGCACATACAGACTCTCACGCAACAGACGCATACACCGCCACTGACTCAGACGGGCGCATTCATGCGGTAAAACTCAACACACGGGCTCCCTTTCTAAAGTAACTTTATACAATATAAAAGAAAAGAAACGCTTAAATGACTATCAAACTATACACATTTCCCCACAACCAGCATCCACATCACATCCACATCACACACTATCTCGTTGCCAGGCTAGGTATTAGTTTCTCACTGTCTCCAACCTGTTTGATGTTATTGCCTGGTTACGTTGGTCCTTCTCACGTCTAGGCGTGCAAGTCCTCCGTTGTACGCTCTTTCCTGTCGTCCTGTCTCTTTATCACGGAAGTCCTCGTACTCGTACCGTTGCGCAGTTCTCGCTTTGACTCGGGTATCTCTGTCCCGATCGCTTCACTCCCTGAGTGAAGAGCTGGAGGGATGATGACCTCACGTTAGGTCTGGTGACTGACGTCTCGGCGTCCGTCGCTCCCTCTTTACAAGCACTCTAAACACAACAACAAGGATCCAAAACGTAACGCTTGCTAAACACACAACATATTGGATGACATGAGAAACATTACGTAACCTGGCCGATGCAAACAACTCGCACGTTCATTCACACACACGTGCTTCATAACCGAACTACTTTCATTACACCCCCCATATCTCTGTCACTATCTTGAAACAGACTAGACATTATTCTATACACTGGAAAAGACTATGCTTAACCAACCACGTACTACCTTCCTAGCGACTTAGGCATACACACCTTACATTCCTTTAATTATCCATCTCGGTACATGAACTAACTCCCATTCCTTTAGTTATCCATCTCGGTAAATAACTGTAAACCAAAACACCGGTTACTTCACTGAATTCTAACCCAACATAACTGAACCAAACCGGTCAACACTATACAAGCAAATTACTCTTAGCAACGCATACTGTCTTTAACTAAGCAACTATCAATACTACGTATATAGAAACATACCTGAATTCTAGGTTTCAGAGTCTTGGAATACGGGCTAGGTATCTCAAACACATCCGTTTCATACAACAAGAAAGCCCGTACTAATGTGTTCACTGCTCTGCCAGACAGCTTCCGCCTAGAACTCACTATAACAGAACTCACTAAAACTCTTGCATTAACCATGTCTTGAAGATTTCACGTGGGCCACGGGCCTCACGGACTATCGGCACAAAACAAACCGTTAACAAAACCCGTACCGTATTTAATCTAATGTGTGAGCACTATGCACGAGCATAGAGCTTCATCACACTGGTGGAGCTACAGAGAGCCGACACCATGCTTGACAAGTTCCGAGGTTAAACCGAGCCCGTGACGCGAAACGGAAAAGAGATGACCTTCGAGACCAGAAAAGATATCCTGTACCGGATATTCGAGAGCAATGGAGATAAACCTGTGCGTCAAGTAGTAGTTCCTGAACCTTTGAGAATGCAGGTGATGAAATTGGCACATGATTCCATATTGGGAGGACATTTGGGAATCAACAAGACCCTTGATAGAATCCAAGCCGTATTCTACTGGCCTGATCTGGAAGGTGACGTCGCCCGATTCTGCAGGTCGTGCGACATATGCCAGAAGACAATCTCCAAGGGAAAGGTGCCCAAGGTCCCTCTAGAGAAAATGCCACTGATCGATATGCCTTTCAAACGCGTAGCTGTGGACCTGGTGGGGCCAATATCCCCTCCAAGTGAAGATGGTCATCGCTACATTTTTACCCTGGTGGACTACGCTACACGTTATCCTGAAGCCATACCATTGAAGAAGATCGACACTCCATCAGTGGCAGAGGCGCTCGTCGACATGTTCAGCCATTTAGGAATTCCTGAGGAGATCCTGAGTGACCTGGGAACTCAGTTCGTCTCCGACTGCATGGAGGAAGTCAACCGGCTATTGAGCATCCGACACCTTACTACCACCCCTTATCACCCCATGTGTAATGGGCTGGTTGAAAAGTTTAATGGAACATTGATGGCTATGCTGAAGAAACCCTGCTGAGCAGCCAAGGTTGTGGCATAGATATATCTATGCCTTGCTCTTCGCATACCATAAAGTTCCTCAGGATTCTACAGGGTTTTCCTCTTTTGAATTACTGTACGGCAGGACTGTAAGGGGGCCCATGCACATCCTGAAGGAGCTGTGGACCAAGGATATCAATGCGCCCGAGGTAAAAATCAGTTACCAGTACGTCATCGACCTGAGAGAGAAGCTGGAAGATACCCTCAGGATGGCTTGAGAAGAACTGGGGAAGGCGCAGAACAAAGGGAAGCATTACTATGATCGTAAGGCGAAACCTCGACGATTCCAGCCAGGTGACCAAGTATTGGTTCTTCTTCCCACCGACAACAAAAAACTCCTGATGCACTGGAAGGGACCCTACGTTGTCGACACGGTGGTTGGCATCAATGACTACAGAGTCAAGGTCAACAACAAGGTGAAAACTTACCATGCTAATTTGCTGAAGAAGTATATTGAGAGAGGTCGTCAAGACAAAACACAACTGGCCGCATCGGTGCGTCTTGCTGATGACGAAAGACTAGACGACGAAGACCTGTTTTACCTTAACGAACTTCGCCACAAGGAGGATGTAGAAGATATCCAGTTCGGACAGAATCTGACCCAGACTCAACGAGAAGAATTGCGCGTCCTGACTCAAGAATTCAAGCATCGGTTTACACCTGACCCAGGGACAACAGACACCATCCAGCACAAGGTTAACTTGACGTCAAACAAGCCAGTTCGTAGCAAACCTTATCATCTTCCTTATAACACGAGGGAAGAACTGAAAAAGGATATTAAGGAAATGCTGAGTCTGGAAGTCATCAGAGAGTCAAAGTCACCGTATGCGTCCCCAGTTGTCATCGTGAAGAAACTAGATGGATCCAACCGGGTGTGTGTGGACTATCGCAGACTCAATAAACTAACAATCTTTGATCCAGAGCCTATGCCCACAGCAGAAGAACTGTTCCAGAAGGTCAGTGGAGACCGATTTTTCTCCAAAATTGACCTAAGCAAAGGGTATTGGCAAATCAAGGTTGCAGAAAAAGATATCCCTAAGACAGCGTTCGTCACACCCGACGGTCCTTGGGAGTTCCTGAAGAATCCTTTTGGTATGGTGAACAGTGGTGCCACACTGAAGAGAGGACTGAAAAAGTTTCTAGAAGACATGCAGAATGTGGTCTTTTATTGGGATGACATCTTGATCCATACCAAAACTTGGGGGGATCACCTCAAAACCCTCCGATAACTGCTCCAAAGACTGTCAGATGCAAATTTTACCATCCGTCCAAACAAGTGTATTCTTGGGGCCGACAACATAGACTTCATTGGACATAAATTGAGCGAAGGTTTAAAGGGGCTACACGACGACAACGTACAGAAGATCAGGGATGATCTGCGACCAAGACGCAAGTTCGCTCATTTATGGGCTTAGCGAACTACTACCGGGAGTTCATACCAAACTTTGCGGCAGTCACAGCACCCCTGACTGATTTGCTGAGGAAAGGACAACCTAACGTAGTGAAGTGGGAGGAGGCCCAAGAGCGAGCATTCCAGGCAGTTCGAGACATCCTAACCAAGAAGCCTGTTCTACACCTCCCTGACCCGTTGAAAACGTTCTTCCTGAGAACAGACGCCTCCAATGAAGGAGTAGGTGCAGTCTTAATGCAAGAAGATAATGGAAAACTCCACCCAGTGAGCTACTCCAGCAAAAAGTTGACCAGAGCTGAGAGAAACTACTCGACCATCGAGAAGGAGTGCCTAGCCATCATCTGGGGAGTAAGGCGATTCGAACTGTACCTTCTGGGTGTGCCATTTGTTCTCCAAACAGACCATCAGCCCTTGAACTATCTAAACTCTGCAAAGTTTACAAATTCTCGTATTATGAGATGGGCGATGTTCTTGCAGAATTTTGACATTAAACTACAGTCTATCAAGGGTTCGCAGAACTTTGGAGCAGATTACCTGAGCAGAGCAGTTTGAATGAACATTTCTGTGTCCAGAACAATTTGAAGTAACGTTTTGATGCTCAGGACCGTTTACAAGACTGTGAGACGATTATTTTGATTTCATTTTGATGTAAAATTCTTATTATTTGAGGTTTTGTGTAGGTTAATACAACCACAACCGTATTTTTGAGGTTTGAGAAGAAATTTTTGTGAAATTTAGAGGGGGGTAATGTTACGATTGTGGTTGTGTTGTCCTGTGAGAGCATACATGTGTTAATAGTAGGAAACAATCCGATATTTATTTGAGCTATCATGGTTATGATTCACATATCTTTTTAAGTAACATTTTCTTTCGGTCGCACAGAGTGGAATTCACTTCGTTATGATACACTAAGTTTAGTCCAGAACGTTCTAGAAAGGTCGTACTGTCTAGTGACCTCGTATGTGTGACGTCGGTAAATTAGTGACACCTCGCAACAAGTTGTTTACTGTGCGCGTGAAGCCGTCGGCCGTTTTTTGTGTGTGTTATGAAGGATCGTGAATGTTCTCGAATTTTCCGACTAGTTTGTGAACTGTCTTCCATACTTTTATGAGATGTCATTTTACCAAGGATTTGGAGCTGAAGTGAGCAGCCAAATTTGTGTAGCCTATTGTAGTTTTTCTAGAAAGATTATTTTAATGAGTTTCGGTTGCATGTTTCGTTCTGATTGGTTGCGTTGTATGATTTTCGTAGATGATTCTGGAAATTGGTAGTATATATAAAGAGGGCGCTAGGAAAGTACGTTCGTACATTGTCTTGCATTGTCAGTAGTAGAGACACGTAGCTTATCGTAGGTACGTGGCCCGTATAGGGTGTACATATGTGAGACGCTGCGTATGAGAAACTTTGTGTTGCCAGTGTGGACATTGCAGAAGAGACTTTGTATCAGTGTTGATGCATTTGGAACTGTATTGTGTGGAGATCGCATCGCTGAATTAAAATATTGTTGGAACTGTTACTCCAGTATTGTCTACATCCTTAAGCCACGTGTGACGGATTGCAGCTGAATGAAGTTTATTTAAAAGAACCTAACGTGCGTGCGTCTGGTGTGTTTATCATACTACGACTACGACTCCACCACGTAACACTGTACAACGTGTGTGCTTTCAGCCATGGGTCTGGAGGAAGATGAGGATGATGACCCTGACACAGTCAACGACCCCATTAGTCAGGTCGACCTGCAGGTCAGTTGTGAGTTTTGATTGATTGTACATTGCTTAACGTCCCGACAGCAACAAGGCTTTCTCAGGACGTGCCTGCACTGCTTGTGAAAAAAAATAAACAGAACATTGAATGTATGTCGCCAGCCGGTCAAATACATTAAATAAACCTAACACATGGGGCCTAAATAAAGCTAAGACCATTTAGCAACACACATCCAATATCAAGAGCTACAGGCAGTGCAGACAGTAGGGAGAGTTTTAAAAAGGCAAATACAGGTGAATGGACAAAGGGTAGACAGAAACAAATGCCCCAGAATAGAGAGAAAAACCCACCCTGTGGGGCTGACCAGGGTGACCCTGGGAACTAAAAAATACCTAACCCCACCCAAGTCCCCCAGGGCAGACCCGGGTGGGGTAGGTCAGTTGTGAGACATCTCACTTTATCAGAGTTGATGCTTCCGGACAAGGTAATATAAGAAGGCTCACAGGACAAGTCAGCATCGTCTGTTTTAACCCTTTTCATTCTACTGCTTGAAATTACTTTGACCAAGATAGTTCAAGGGTGGTGCCAAAACAGCTTGGCGCCTAAGGCGCCAGGCTGTTCTGGCACCACCCTTGAACTAAAATGCTGTAATGAAGCCTTCATAGGACAATAAGCACATTTAAACAAATCAGCCTCAGGATGTAATGGGTTAAGCAGTGTTTTGACAGTTTGAAATAGTATCATCTATATACCTGTTTCGCCATGAGTGCATGTAAATGGATAGAGATCATTTTAACCCCTTGACTGCTACTAACAATACGCTTTGGCGGAAAAGTGCGAAGTTACGAGCCTTTTTGCGGTGAACGACATCTTCAGTAGTAGTCAAGGGCTAGTATGCATGTATGACTTTTGCTAGATGTAGGACATTATTAGTTGTATTACAAGTTAGGCTTTGCCAGTGGTTCTTGTCGCCTCAAGGATCCGGTCAGCGGGGTCAATGTCAGAGGCAGGGGTGGGATTTTTCACCGTTTTCGCTGATTTCAGCGGACACTCTTTCACAATTCCGCAAAAGCAGATTTATTTTCTGCGTCTAAAAAAAAACAACAAAAAACACTATAAAAAAAAAATTCTTAAATGGCTAAAAATTCTTAAATGGACCGGATTTGTATGTAGTTTGGTTCACTATCGCCCGATACTTCCGGTAGCTTTAGGTCGTAGTAGAAAATGGCGGTGAGAAAGGATATTCAAAGACAGTGCCCTGTCCATTGATGAAAATTGTTTGAAAAATAAGTGGAAGTGGGAGTGGATGGAAGAGACAGTTGGTGAAGAAGTCATCAGTGATTTCATTAGGAAGGTTGAGGCATGTGGCATCGTGTCCTAAATTTCATAATTTTTCACGGGGAAGATGGAGCATCGATTTTTCTCTTTGTCTCCTCAAAAACATTACCGATGACTTACTATATGGAAGTATCTACTAGCTTACTTAATTTCAGCCTAAGAACCTGTTGTGTTCCTACACAACCAGGGAGGCAACTCAGGGGACTGTAACCATGGCCGTGAGTATCTTCACGTCCCTGCCCATCCGGTCACGTGCCACGTGGTGTCGCGCCAGTCGTTCTACTTAGCTTACCGTGAACGGTTGTGTTCTAGCCTACGGGACCTTGACTGTGTACGGTGCGACCGGTTCTTTTAGGGCCAGTCGCTTTTTGGATTACCTGTGTTCCTTTGGATTTTGTGTTCTCTTGGATTACAGGGGTGCTTTCTTGTGGTTGGATTACTTGTGGTTCCTCTTCCTACCTTGGACTTATGTGGTTGCGTGTGGGTTTTCTGGGCTTCGGTGTGCCTTCTGGGACTTACCTTCCCGCCGGCGCACTCTGAGGGTGGTATGGAGGTTCCCCCCACCCACCCCCCACCCCCCACCCCCCCACCCCCAGCCATGGAGAGGTAAGGTCTCGGTCCCAGCCCTCGGGCCAGGCGCCGGCTTCAACCATGGGCGCTTCGTATTGCTCGTAACTGTTTCGCGTCAAATGCTTGAATTTATTTGGCGTGGCCTCGGGGTGCTCACGCCCGGTCACCTTTCACGTCTTTACTCCCGGCCTCTCCAGCTGCATCTGCTTCTCCACTGGCGTCCGTCCTCCGGCGATCTCACTGCCCAGGTACCTGTTCCTCAGATGCTTTGTCCCCACCTGCGACGCTGGTCAGACCACTCGTGGCTCACGTCGAGAATACCTCTGTCCTCACTCTCGCTCTGCGTGGATGCCAGTCTCGCCGGGTGGGGCGCACACCTGCTACCAAGGTTCCTCACGACGTCCGCCGCTGGCCACCGGACCTGGCGGACAGGCACATCAACTGGTTGGAACTAAACGCAGTTTGGCAAGCCCTCATCGCGTGGGAGTCTCGCCACCCTCACCAGGTGCTCCTCGTCCTCTCAGACAACTCCACGGTGGTTTCCTACATCCAGAAACAGGGCGGGATGCGCTCCCCCGACCTCTGCATGCTCCCTACCAGGTCCTGCATTGGTGCGAAGACCGCGGCGTCTTCATCCCGAGCGTGACCCATTCTGGGTCACCTGAACATCCTAGCCGACTCCCTCTCGCAGCGTGGCCAGCTCCTCCACACAGAATGGACTCTGCGACCGGACATCTTTCAGATGATCTGCTCTCACTGGGAGACTCCCATGATCGACCTCTTCGCCACGAGGGGGAATCGCCAACTTCCCCTCTTCGTCTCCCCTATTCCAGATCCCCTCGCCTGGGCTGTCGACGCGCTCTCCATCCCTTGGGACGGACTCATCGCTTATGCCTATCCCCTGATGGTTCTACTTCCCAAAGTCCTGCTCAAGCTCAAGGGATGCGAGGCAGTGATGTTGCTGATGGCCCCATTCTCCTGGAACAGATCTTGGACCACCGACCTGCTAAGTCTTGCCATGGGACCCCCCCTGCTGCTCACCACCCCGGGCACGATGCTCAAGCAACCCCGCCAGCCGCTGTTCCACCCGTGCCCGGAGCGGCTTCTCCTTCACGCCTGGAGATTGTGTGGCAAGCCCTCGCCGCTAGAGGCTTCTCGAGTGCAGCAGTGGAGGCGATCGCTACTGCCCGCAGACCCTCGACCAGACACGACTACGAGGGAAAGTGGCGAGTACTACAGTCATGGTTTGCTGGCCAGCACCCCCCCCCCCCCCCCCCCCCCCCCCCACTGACCTGACTACCCCTCAGCTCGCCGAGTTCTTCCTCTGGCTCTTTGGCAACCAGGGATTAGTCCCCATCACGATCAGAGGATACCTGTCCATGATTGCTGACACCTACCGACACCGCGGCCGCCCGGACCCCGGCGAATGTAAAGACATCGCTGACCGTATGGCACACTTTGGCCTCCAGCGCCCGGTTCCCCGCATGACGTGGCTGAATTCAGACTGATTCAAACTGCTCCACTTGGCCCGGTTTGCGGATGTGACTCGGAAGACCTGCTTCCTGTTGACCCTCACCATGGCGGCCCGAGTAAGCGAGCTACACATTCTCTCAGCGTGCCCAGCCTGCCTGCAGTTCAGGACGGATGGCTCCTCCCTGACCTTCCTTCCTCGCCAAGACTAGGTCTCCCTTGACCGCGCCCCAAGTGATCACCATATGGCCGCTGAAAGGAGTAAACTTTCCCCGGGAGACCAGGCAGCAAGATCCAGTGCGCGCCCTGCGCGTCTATATCCACAGATCCAAGCCCGTCCGGAGGGGACGGTCCCGCCTCTTTCTACCACTAGCCACAGGCAGAACTGATATTACAGCCCAGATAATATCTTCATGGCTATGCTGGGTCATACGGTCCACCTACCAGGACCTCTCCCCAGAGGGAGCTAAGAGGCTAAGGAGCCATGGCCACGAGCGTCTCCTTCGACCGCATCTGTGCCGTCAGAGACATCATGGCAGCTGTGGGCTGGCGGGCAGAATCCACCTTCGCCCGCTTCTACCTCCGGGATCTGTCAGGCCAGCGAGACAACCTCGCACTGGTGGGGGACATCGCCACGGCGCAACACTCCCTCCCGGTGCCAGAGGCGCCGTCGGTAATACTTAGCTGAAATTGTCGGGAGTTTGCTCTTAGGAGGGCGGGTCTGGCTAAGCCCTTTTACAGGGGTAATCTTTTGGGCGGCACCCTCCTCCTTTTCCTAATTCTTCCATATAGTAATGTCATCGGAAATGTTTTTGAGGAAACAAATGAATTTTTCTCTAAAATGTATTTTTTCAAAAAATACTTACTGATGACATTACTCGGAGGACCCTCCCACCTGCCCCGCTTGCTGCTGGTAAGCTAACCCTTTCCGACTGGCGTGACACCACATGGCACATGACCAGATGGGCAGGGACGGGAAGCTACTCACAGCCCTGGTTACAGTCAGCCTGAGTTGCCTCCCTGGTTGTGTAGGAACACAACAGGTTCTTAGGCTGAAATTAAGTAAGCTAGTAGATACTTCCATATAGTAATGTCATCGGTAAGTATTTTTCGAAAAAATACATTTTAGAGAAAAATTCATTTTTCTTTCTTACTAGAATCCCACCCCTACAGAAGTGAAAGTCAAGGGCTTTTACCCTAGACTCTTACCTCGAACATTGACCCCTCTGACCGGACCCGAGAGGCGACAAGAACCACTAGCAAAGCCTGACTCGTAATACAACAATTTTTTCTTTAACCCTTATCATTCGGAATATACCAGAGTGTGAAATAAGTCTACTATAATAGTTCAAGGGTAGTGCCAGAATAGCTTGGCGCCTCTAGGCGCCAAGCTATTCTGGCACCACCCTTGGAACTAAAGCCATTGGTCTATATCCTTATCTGTATGTACTATAATGTTGCTTGCATATGGCAGTGTACAAATTTCAAGCTTTTAGCTTCAGTATAATATGGGTTAACTGTAAAAAGTATATGTGTGAAGTGTACCCTTGAAAAGAGCCCAAATATTACGTGTGACGTAGAGATTTAGGGGACGTAATTTTTCACACTTACGACTATCAGTCTACAATCTACCGCTAACTGCATTCGCCTCAAATTTTTCTCTCTTGTATTTGTTTAATTTAACACATTTTTAGTCTTTTTTTTTTTGAATGAAATTGGTAATAATATAGGCCGAACAGAACGTCCGGGTCCAGTCAGGGGGGTCAATATCTGAGATAAGAGTCT
Organism: Semisulcospira habei; assembly: GCA_036245525.1. Taxonomy (NCBI): domain Eukaryota; kingdom Metazoa; phylum Mollusca; class Gastropoda; family Semisulcospiridae; genus Semisulcospira; species Semisulcospira habei. Next base: position 189,021,165 of record BTPG01000003.1, read on the forward strand.
CGAGCTAAAGCCCTTGACTCGTACTTCTGCCATTGACCGCCATGACCGGACCCTCGAGGCAAAAAGAACCACTGGCAAAGCCTAACTCGTAATACAACGAATAATATGTGTTGGTGTTAGCCCTGTATTTGTAAACTTTTGTTTCATTAGATTGTTACCTGTCTTTCAAAAGCTCTCCATCAAAGTCACCAATAATTTGTCTTTAACCCCCCCCCCCCCCCTTGTGCTAGCAATCATACTGTAAACAGTATCAGTGGCTGCATGAACAAGGGGGTTAATTGTATTGAACTTGACATTGGCATACCTTGGTTTTATGATTGCCCAAGATTTGTGACATTATGCATGTACATGTATTGCAGGTGTATCTGACAGAGTTTCTGCAGACATTGTCGACCCAGGCATGTTACAGTATGTTCAGCGCTCATCACAACCCAGCTGAGATTCACGTCCTGCGCACCATCAACATCAATGTCTGACCACACAGAATGTCGCTGAAATATTGGTTTTCTTCATTCCTTTGTATTTTAACCCCATTTGTTCATGCAGCCGCTGGTGCTGTCCACAGTACCAATGGTTATCATGCACAAGGGGGTTAATCCTTACCTGCGAATGGCTAGAAAAAATGTCCATGAAAGCTTCACTGATTCACTTTCGGTTAATGATATTTGATGTGTGATTTAGGTGTGCAAGAGGCATAGATCCTCATGAGCCCCCGCATCTGCGGGGGCTCGTGAGGATCTGTGCCTCTTGCATTCGGATGATGATCACTGTTCCTGCTGCAGTCGGGCGTTTAAAAGTTTGCCACCCAAATGTTGTTCAGCTGCTTTGTATGCTCGTCTGTTGGACTGTGTTGTATTTCATCTTTGGATCTCTTTCATTCCATGCTAAGTGGTTGTGTACAATCCAGTGGTGGCTCAAGAGGGTAGTGCTTGATTACCTTGACGGTCATATTTCAGGGGTCAGTGCTTGATAGGCTTGGCACCTGTGCACGAGATAATGCATCTAATCTTAACCCATTCAGCCCTGACGCACTACAGCAGGAGATAGGTTGATCATGATAATTCGAGGGTAGTGCCAAATTAGCTTGGCGCCTGTCGGTGCCAAGCTAATCTGGCACTACCCTTGAATTATGGTCGATCCACCTCCTGCAACTGGTGCATAGTCATTAGGTGACACCTCCACAATTTGGGAAATACGGCCGTCGGGCTGAATGAGTTAATACTCTGATTCCATGATTATCCTGCCATGCATGTATTATGTTATTACTGTTGGTATTGCTCTAAGCACCACATTATTTGTATTGTCCTTTGAATAAGGTTGCAAAGAGACTGAAGAGCCAGTTGAGTTCTCTTATTTTTTAACATAAACTGGTCTTTGCCTTTGCGGAACAGCAGATTTTGTTTCGATTCATGATCCCAAATGTAATAAAAGCAGAACCTGTTTTGAGCGATCACTCTTGTGACACTATTTGGCCTTCAAGACTGCTGTTTAGAGACAACCTGTCCTTTAACCCATTTCATCCTGAGGCTGATTCTTTAACAATTTGTGTATTGTCCTCTGAAGGCTACATTACAGATAATAGATCAACCGTTTTAGCTCAAGGGTGTGCCAGAATAGCTTGGCGCCTCATGTGACAAGCTATTCTGGCACCACCCTTAAACTATCTTAGGTAAATTTATTTCAGGCAATAGTGTGTCAGGATGAAAAGGGTTAAGACCACTTTCTTGCCAAACAGGTGCATGCTGAGAACAGGTTCTGCTGTAGCCTTTTGAAAAGGTGCATGCTGAGAACAGGTTCTGCTGTAGCCTTTTGTGGTCATTTGGTCAAAATTTCCTACCTTGACCTATGGCATCCTGAGGCTGACTTTTTTAAAACTTTGCTTATTGTCCTTCCTATGAAGGCTACATTACAGATTAGGAGATAGGTCAACCATTTTAGTTCAAGGTCACTACCACAGCTTCGTGTCATAGGCCCTTGAACTGTAATAGTCAAATTTATTTCAAGCAATAGTGTATGAGGATGTCAAAGGTTAAATGTTCAACCTCTCCAGATATTTTAAGGAAAAAAATGTCATGTCCTGAAAAACTCTTCCAGCAAAATAGATTTGGGAGTTGTTCTCTGAAGACTGCATGACAGTTGAGATGGTTCGTTCATGATAGTTCAAAGGTGGTGCCAGAATTGCTTGGCACCCCTGGCACCATGCTTGTGAGTCCATGTCAGATTATCATCTTGTAGTGTGTCTGGGTTGAATGTGTGAAGCGAGGTTCACGAAATTGGGAAATGCATGTCAGTGACTCCATACCACCGGCAAGAGATGGACTGATGTTGTAGGGGTAGTGCCAGATTAGCTTTGTGCCTATACCCTTGAACTATGGTGGCCGGTCTGCTTGTGGGGAACTATATTTCATTCCTAGTCCTACACAGCCGGTTGGAAAATTAATTTTTCTCTAAAATGTATTTTTTCGAAAAATACTTACCGATGCCATTACTACAAGGAACAACCTATAGCTTGCGTAATTTTAGCCCAAAAACTTACGATGTGTACCTTTAGGGCCAGGGGTGCCGTGAGCTGGTACCCGGGTAGCCTCCCTTCCCACCCCACGCGGGTAACTGCTACAGCAGCCAAGCCAAACCAGTTCTTTCGTTTAGCGGCCAGCGGGGCAGGTGGGAGGGCCGTCCGAGTAATGGCATCGGTAAGTATTTTTCGAAAAAATACATTTTAGAGAAAAATTAATTTGTTTCCTCAAAAACATTACCAATGCCATTACTAAAAGGAGAATAGCGAAGAGGAGGAGGGTGCCGCGTAACTCAGTAACCAACCGAGCTAGCAAGACCCATCATCCCCGGCGCAAACTCCCAGTAATTTTAGCTAAAGGATTACCAACGGCACCGTGGGTGCCGGGAGGGAGTGTAGCGCCGCCTCAATGTCCCCCACCAGGGCCAGGTTATCTCGCTGGCCAGCCGGGTTGTGGAGGTAGAACCGGGTGAAGGTTGACTGGATCCGCCAGCCTACGGCAGCCACAATGTCTCGGACAGCACAGTCGCGGTCGCAAGCGACACTAGCAGCCATGGCTCTGACCTCGTGGTCCCGGATGTGTAGTCGCTTGGCAGCATCAGGGCAGAGGTCTTGGTAGGCGGAGCGCAACACCCATCTTAGCCAGGAAGGGATCGTCTGGGCTGAGAAGTCTTGTCTACCTGGGGACAGAGAGAGAAAGAGGCGGGTGCGTCCCCGGCGGAGCGGCTTGGTCCGGCGTAGGTACACGCGTAAGGCTCTCACCGGGCCTCGTTGTCTGACTTCCTTGTTGGGTCGACCGGCTGCAGCGGTCGTACAGTGATCACCTGAGGGGCTGTCAACAGGGACTGATTCTAGGCCAAGTAGGCCGAGTCCATTAGTAGCTGCATGGGAACATCCGACCTGCACTGCAGGCAGGCGGAGTGCGCAGCAGCGCACTCACTCTGGAGGCCGTGGCTAAGGCGAGAAGAAGCAGGTCCTTCGCGTAGCGTTGGCCAGGCTTGCTAAGAGAAGCGGCTCGAAACACTTACAGTACCGCCAGGTGAGTACCCAAGGTAGGTCCAAAGCGTGGGATCAGGGAGCGGAGGGCCGGTCGCTGAATGCCGAAGTGGGTCAGCGAAGTCCTGACACTTGCGGGGGTCCGCTCGGCCCAGGTGCCGGAAGCGTCGGCGATCATGGCGGGGTAGCCCCTGATGGTGATCGGTGCCAAGAGCTGTTCGGCGAAGAGCCAGAAGAAGAACTCGGCCAGCTGTGGGGAAGTCAGATCGGTAGGGGAGAGGCGACGGAGGCCGCAACAGACTCCAAGTACTCTCCACCTTCCCTCGTAGACACGCAGGGTCGAGGGTCTGCGGCCGGGATCGATAGCTGCCACTGCCTCACTCAAGAACCTCTAGCGGCGAGGGCTTGCTGCAGAACTCCCGGCGTGTAGCCGGAGTCTCTCGGGGCACGGGAGTAGAGCGGCGGACGCGGCAGCTTGAGCATCGTGCGAAGAGTGGAAAGCTGCAGCGGAGGGCCCGTGGCGAGGCTCGGGAGGTCGGTGGTCCAAGGTCCTGGTCCAGCAGAACGGCGCCACTAGCAACAGGATCGCGGTGCATCCCTCGAGCCTGAGAAGCACCGTGGGACTTGGACTGAGGGAGGGTCAGCGTAAGGCGCAGAGGACGTCCCAGGGAATGGAGAGCGCATCAACCATCCAGGTTAGGGGGTCGGGACGGGAGGGACAAAGAGGAGAAGCCGGCGGTACCGCCTTGTCGTGAAGAGTGAAAGGGGGGGGGGGGGGGCTTCCCACGTGGCGCAGATCATCCGAAGATGTCCGGGCGAAGCGCCCACTGGAATGGGGGAGCTGACCGCGCCTGGAGAGCGAATCCGCGAAGACATTCAGGTGGCTGGGGATGTGCCTCACTCGGAGAGAGAAGCGGCGATCCATGCACTAACGGAGTAGTCGGTAAGGAAGGACGCAGAGGGAAGGGGAGCGGGTCCCGCCCTGCTTCTGTAAGTCGGACACTACAGTGGAGTAGTCGGGAGGACGTGTAGCTCCTGGTGTCCGATAACCGGTTCCCATGCGAGGAGAGCTTGCCACATGGCCTGTAGCGCCAACCAGTTGAAACGCCTGTCCGAGAGGACCGGTCCAACTTCTGGATCCGCAGTTCCGGGAGTCGCACCCGATCGAGGTCCGTCAGGAACTCCATGGCAAGGCAGACGAAGCAGCGGCTTTCTCTGACGACAACAGCACTCGGTGTTCCCAGGCTGTCACCCATCCACCCACTAACCGAGCCCGACGTTGCTTAACTTCGGTGATCAGACGAGAACCGGTGTATTCAACGTGGTACGGCCGTTGGCTTTGACGGGGCGAGATCTGACTTGCCTAAGGTGACTAGGGAGCCCAGGCTGTCGAGGAGGGCCAGCAAGGCGTCTCGGTCCTTCTCCACAGGAGCCGACTAAATGCGCAGGAGCAGACCGTCTAGGCAGTTCGAAGAGGGACTCGACGAAGACTGCCAGGCCTTGGCGACGACACCGTCTAAGAGGCGGGTGAAACCCATGGGCTGAGGTCGAGGCCACAGGGAAGAGTGCGGAACTGGTAGACAACGCCATTGAAGCGAAGCGCAGAAAGCGTCTGGAAGCCGGGTGCACGGGCACGTGTAGGTAGACGTCCGTAAGACCCCGGCTGACAGCGAAGCCCAAGGGGGGAACCACGGCGCGAAGGGCTCCGGCGGTCTCCATGCAGAAAGACGGTGCTGTGAAGAACTTGCCAGCGCCGAAGGTCGATGATTGGAGGACAGCTGCGGCCGGGCTTGAGGACCAGGAAGAGGTGCTGCAGAAGGCGGGAGAGTCGTGACGCGACACCGCGTCCGTGGCGTACCTCCGCGGCAGGGCGGAGACCTCTTCTCTGAGCGCAGCAGCTTGCGGCGATCCGAAGGGGCGGGTGTCCAACGGGGCAGCGCTGCAGGGGAGGCGGGGCCCTAAGAAGAGCAGGAGGCCCTCGGAAACGGACAGGATCCACAGGTCGTCCGGGAAGCGACTGCCATCAACGCTGCAGGAGCGCCGGGTGATGGACGGGCTGGGCCAAGCTCTGGCGGTCTTCCGGGGGCGGAGGAGAGGTTCGGGGCACGGCGAGGGCGCGCGGAGGAAGTGGCGAGGCCAGGAAGACGGAAGCGGGGCGGGTCTGGTGGTCCACAGGGCGCGACCCAGGGCCTTGCGGGAGGGTGTGGAAACTGAAGGAGGCGGCAGGCTGTAGATCCTTATCGCGTCCGACACCGAAGACAGGATGGACCGAGGGGAGGGGATCGCTGAGCGGAGTGTGACGCAACTGTCTCCGTAGGTCCCGCGGAAGATCGGGGCAGGCGGCAAGAACAGCATCCCGGCGGGGCAGGGCGCAGTTCACAGTGGAGGTCAAGGCGTCAACAGGAGAGTGGTACGCCGCTCGGTCGGCGGTCGTGGCCCGGGCGCTGAGGTCCCCTGACAGCGGCGAGGATGAGAAGTGCCAGTTCCACTCCCGAAGGCTGACGACAGCTTGCTTGGCGAAGCGAGGAATCCAGTACAGGCGAGGACGTTGCAGACGAGGATCGCCGTCCGATCCAGGCCGGGAGGGAAGGCAAAGGCGGGAGGCGCGAAGTCCACCAGCCAGCCACAGCGCGGCCGGGTCCACTGCGGGGGGAGCAGTAGCAAGATCGCGAGTGTCCGGCGAAACAGCTGTGCTGAAAGGTGAAGTCCCCATCCGCCGGCCAGCGAGCGTCAGAGAAGAAAAAGGCCGCGTCAGAACTTGAACCCTGCTGAAGAAGAGCGGAGAATGCGTCGCGCAGTCCTTGGAACCCTGGAGATTGGCAGGGACTCAGAACGTCTGGGCGGGGCCATGGGCGTCCACGAAGGCCGAGAGCGTCCTCTGGAGGGCGGGGACGGGGGACATGCATCCGGGGGACGGCACGAGGCAACCAGGCTTGCGGCCATGTCAAGAGATGCAAGGTTCTCCACCTGTGTCATCTGCAGTTTAGGCGACGAGGGAGCCGACGGCGGAAACACGCGAGGAGGCCGAACGGTCGAAGAGAGCCGAGGGGAAGTCCTCCGGAACGACGCCGAGGGGATCCACCTCGAGGGGGCGCAGGAGAATGCCACACCAGGGGCTGGGGGGGGGGGGGGGGGGGCAGGAGAAGCCGTGAGGAAGAGCGAGACCGGGGCGAGCGGCTGCGATGGCGTGAGCGGGAGCGGCGAGACCAACGAGACGAACGTCCTGGAGATGGAGAGCGGCGGGAGCGTGGTCGACGGGGCGAAGGGAGGGGCAGTGTTGATTCTAGAGCGCGTTTTGCACGATTTCTCGCAATATTATTCTCCAAACCGCAAAAAAAAACACCGATAGCGCGGCTGAAGAATCACAGAAAAAAGAAACTGGACACTTTTTTGCACGACCAGCGCGGCCGCACCGCTGCTGCGTAAAAGCCTGCTCGAGCGTCTTGGTGCAGTGTGGCCTGAGTCGAGCAGCACAATTTCACTATTATTCACCTGTTTAACACGAACACAGATTCCATTCACAGAAAACCAATTCACGTGTCGCTCTCGCGCTGTGGAAGTACACATGACAGATCAGAGCGAACTCTTAGTCTGTGATTGGCTGAATAGCCTTCGGCTGTTGTAATCTGTCTTCTCATTGGCTAGCATTTCTGTACTGTATTCATGTTGTATCATTCGTGTACCAACACAACCCTTTTACCGATGCGGGATTGTACTTCAGCCTGTGCTGCTTTTACCTGAGGATTGTAACTTAGTATGGATTTTACCTGATGGATTTACATTAAATACTTGAGCTGTACACGTTTCCTTGTGTTTTCACCCCACCCGGGTCTGCCCTGGGGGACTTGGGTGGGGTTAGGTACTTTTTAGTTCCCAGGGTCACCCTGGTCAGCCCCACAGGGTGAGTTTTCCTCTCTATTCTGGGGCATGTGTTTCTGTCTACCCGAGATCCATTCACCTGTATTTGCCTTTTTAAAACTCTCCCTACTGTCTGCACTGCCTGTAGCTCTTGATATTGGATGTGTGTTGCTAAATGGTCTTAGCTTTATTTAGGCCCCATGTTTTAGGTTTATTTAACGTATTTGACCGGCTGGCGACATACATTCAATGTTCTGTTTAGTTGTTTTTTTTCACAAGCAGTGCAGGCACGTCCTGAGAAAGCCTTGTTGCTGTCGGGACGTTAAGCAATGTACAATCAATCAATCAATTCCTTGTGTTTTCCTAGCGAGCTGAAGGTATGCATAGAAAGTACGATAATGTCGTGCACTTTTAACCTGGTACTCATTCACGCACACGTCTTACACACTTTCTCCTTGAGGGCCGTGATCAATTTTGAGGCCATATTGGTTAACACGAAATACGGTTAACACGAAGTGATTTTCCGTGTCCCCAGAAATTCGTGTTAAGCGGACTCCACTGTATGTATGAATGTGTGTATATATGTCGTTTTAAAGTAAGCAGTGCAACGCGATTTGAGGGCCTCCCTTTTACACCTTGAGGGGCTCCCTTTTTTGATTAGAGGGAGCCTTTGGGCTCACTTTTCTGAAATCCTAGAATCAACACTGGAGGGGAGCGGGGAAGGCGGGGAGAGGGAAGCCGGGCACGAAGGACAGCACGGACGAAGGACAAAGAAGCAGACCAAGAGGAACAAAGACCGGAAGAGGGAACCTCTGAGACACAAGGGAAGCACGACGAGGAGGGCGCGGCATCCACGAAGCTGAAGCAGCAGGGAAGCCGGGCACGAAGAACGAGCGCAGGCGTCTGAAGGCGGGAGCCAAGGGCTGCGGGTCCGAGGCGGGAAGCCGTAGTCGAGGGGCGTCCATGGGCGAGGGCTGAGCCGCGAACGGGCATCCGAGGAGAGAGCGGCGGTGTCCAGGCGGTTGAAAACCCGGGGTCTCAAAGACAGGAGTTGGACGCTGAAGCCAAGGGTCCGGCGTAGGCGAGAGACGGCGTCCACTTCTGCCGGTGGTTAGTGAGGCTTGGGTTCCGCAAGGCAGGGCGAGCTAGCTCGCTGCGGACCTGGCTCGAGCGAGCTGGTGCGCAAGGGGGGAGAAAGGCGTCCCCCAACGTAGAGAGTTGGGGTTTGTTTTCCGCAGAGCGGGGCGAGCAGACTCGCTGCAGACCTGACTCGAGCGAGTGGGTGCGCAAGGGGGGAGCCTTTGTATGCCGTCCCCCAACGGCGGCGAAGGTGCGTTTCTGCTGAATCCGGGGCCAAAGCATGCTAGTGGCTGCGGGCGGGCGGCGATCCTGTCACGCCAAAAGGCTCCGCAGCTGGGTCTTCCCAAGGTCCTCTTCCCAGAGCGCAGACATCACAGGAGTGGCCTGAAGCACTACCAGCGCAGGGGAGGCAGACCGCATGCTTGCCACTCGGCCACTGCAAGTCGCCACATCGTGTGCAGGTGCGGACTTGACCACTGCAACATAAGTTAAACAACAAAGCGACTGGTCATAGCAGAAGGCCACGGTTCTTGTAGACGAAAACCGCGCACCACCTTCCAGCCTTCCCCACGATCCTGTTCTGAGCAATATCGCTTTCTTACCAACAAGCAACGACATAGCAAAAGACGCCGGCGCACGCCGACAGAGGCGCAGCGCTGGCAAAACAACAAGACCTTACCTGGACCTCTCGCAAGGGGCAAGGGAAGGTAGCACCTGTAGCCATAGAAAAAGAAGAAGCGCCCGCGCGGCAGAGGACCAGAAGCATTCAGGTAGAGGAAGGCTGGGTCCTCGATGAAGGTCCCGGCCGTCCAACCGGCGAACTCGACCGGCGAAACCGAAGCAGGAGCACACTGGACGCCAGGTCGAAGGCTCCGAGAGGCACTGCACAAGCCGCAAGTCTCAACGCAGGAACCGGTGCAGGACAGCGCTCCCACGAGGGAGGAAGGCCAGCCCCACGGCCCGGGGACCTATCCTCCGGCAACCACACACAGAAGCACCAGAGACCCGCACTTCCTAAGGTCACAGAAGGCGAAGCGCCAGCCGGGAACGAAGTCACGCTATCGAAAAGTCCAAGGGCTCCACGAACCACACACAGCCGTAGGTAGCACAGTAGAGGTCTAAGCACACGACCCTACGCTACAACATGGGCAGAAAAGTTCCAAGGCAAGGCGAAAGCACCGGCCGGGAACGAAGTCCACTGTCGAAAGTCCAAGTACTCTTGAACCATACACAGCCGTCGGCACACACAAGGCCAGAAAGGTTCCAAGGCAAGGCGAAGCACAGGCCGGGAACGAAGATCACTGTCGAAAGTCCAAGTACTCTTGAACCATACACAGCCGTCGGTACACACAAGGCCAGAAAAGTTCCAAGGCAAGGCGAAAGCACAGGCCGGGAATGAAGACCACTGTCGAAAGTCCAAGTACTCTTGAACCATACACAGCCGTCAGTACACACAAGCCAGAAAAAGTTCCAAGGCAGGGCGAAGGCACAGGCCGGGAACGAAATCCTCTGACGATGATACAGCTTGAACCATACGCAGCCGTCACAGCAGAGGGCTAAGCAAACACGTCTATACGCTGCAAGCTAAAGGAAAGAACTGGTTTGGCTTGGCTGCTGTGGCAGTTACCCGCGTGGGGTGGGAAGGGAGGCGACCCGGGTACCAGCTCACGGCACCCCTGGTGGCCTCCCCTGGCCCTAAAGGTACACATCGTAAGTTTTGGGGCTAAAATTATGCAAGCTATTGGTTGTTCCTTGTAGTAATGGCATCGGTAATGTTTTTGAGGAAACAATGCTGTTTTTAAGTCTGTAAATGTAAATTTCTTTTTTTGTTTGTTTGTGTTGATTATTCCATTGTGCTTTCATTCACTACAACTTGATTTCATAGATTTTGTACCTGTGAATTTCTTGTTCACTATGCAGTAACAGTTACTCTTTTGCAATTTTTCCTCCACTAGAGATCAATTAATGGTTGTTTGCATTCAAACACATAACTACAAGTTATGTTTTGAGAGGACAGGAAAAAAATGTTTACATTTTGGTCAGAACATGTGATGCAAGGCTTCCTTCACAGTATTTCCTATTGAGCTACAAGTTCAAGATATTGTCAGCTAATCATAAGAAAATCAAAGCAGGCAACAGTATCTTAACATGATTTTGCACCAAAATATCACGTGTACTATTGCAACATATTTTATGAGTAGGTCAGTCAACATGATAGACCATTGTTGTATCAGTCACTTTTTAGTTACAACGAAAGGGGGAGGAATTCAGTTACAGTAATACATCCTTGTGTAATTTTCTTTTAGCACATTGAGTTATCCTTGAAAGATACATCAGAACTTTCATCAGACAAATTGACCATGCTACTTCCAGGGTGTTGCCAGAATAAGTTTTAGGTGCTGGGCTAATCTGGCAGCACCCTTGAACTATCATGGTCGATCCATATCTTGCTGTAGTGAGTCAGGGCTGAATTAGAATTAGAAATGTTGGAAAGAAATTCATTAAAAAAAAAAAGAAACGCATTTAGAACGGACCATTACAATGATTGCGTTATCTTTTCTCAGCATGTTTCTTTCATTCTTGAGAATTTCTTTGCATTTTTACATGCTTGGCAGTCACCTTTTTGTTTGGATTCGATAAAACAATTGCAGTCTGCGACAGCAGGACAACAGTATTCTGTTGCTTTTTATCGCGTAAGTGCTTTGCCTATATCAAATGAGTGCTTTGACATGTACATATTTTTTGGCCATGTGGATTGCAAGCTACGCTTCTAATGTACGAAGAAGATGCTGGTAAATTTTTGCACATCTTTTGCATGCTGATGTGTTCAGTGCACTTTCCAAACAATTTTGGGTTTTCAAAGACACTATGCTACTCAGAAAAGAAAATCCAGGCCTTTGAGAACAAGTGCCTGAGGAAGTTGCTCCGCATCTCGTACCGCGAGCACAAAACCAACGAATATGTACGGAGCATCGTCACTTCCCTGGTGGGCCCACATGAACCTCTTCTGGCAACCGTGAAACGGCGCAAGCTTGCTTGGTTTGGCCACGTGACCCGACACAACACCTTGTCCAAGACTATCCTCCAAGGCACTCTCGAAGGAAGTCGTCGGCGAGGTCGTCAGAGAAAGAGTTGGGTCGCAAACATAAAAGAATGGACCGAACTCGAGATGCCAGACTTGCTTGCCACCGCCCAAAATAGAACTCAGTGGAGAGCACTGTCTGTTGCTGCTGCCTTTCAGTCCCCCCAACGCCCAGTTCGGGCAAGGGACTGATGATGATGATGATGATGATGCTACTTTTAAACTTGAAAGTGGCTTTGAAAATGGAACAAAATACCTTTTGTTACATGTACATAGTGTTGTATGAAATGTGTAAATTGTACATGTTTGTCCTAGTCTTTGTGAAGAGAGGTTTTCTTTTCATGTTCCACGAGTGTTCATGAGGCTTTTCTTCTTTTCCATTTAAGATTACTTGCGCTTTTAAACTTGTTCGTACTTCTGAGCAAAAGTAGCCACACTTAAGGGCATTATTGTTCGCACAGCAATTTTGAATTGGTGAGAGTATGTACAGCAGATGAGATGACTTGATTCAAGTGCCTGGATGATTCAAGCAACTTGCTTCAGGCAGTAACAGGTTAATATTTAGCAGTGTTTCCTTTATAAACGTTCTTAGTGTATCTTACAATAAAGCTGCACGGAAGGGCTAACTGAACTCACACAGTGTGAATATTGTAAAATGAAAGACTTTTCAGCTCCGTGTTTGCAGGAAAATTCCAAAGATGCGTACCATGGTCAGTAGAAAACCATTTTTACGTGTGGCTACGTACATGACTGTGCACAGAAGGTTAGAAAAGTCTTTGTTAGGACAAGAAAACACTGAGAAATTTTTAGCAATCAAACCCCATCAGTGCAGATCACTTTAAGAGAGAATGTTGGGTTAGATTTACCAGTATGTACAGTAAACCACTAGTACTGTTGTCAGTTAAGAGAGAATGTTGGGTTAGATTTACCAGTATGCACAGTAAACCACGAGTACTGTTGTCAGTTAAGAGAGAATGTTGGGTTAGATTTACCAGTATGCACAGTAAACCACTAGTACTGTTGTCAGAAATAACCTACATGACTTCTAAGTGAAAGGGAAGACTGCAAGCACTTATCGGTAGAATACAGTAAGACTAAAGAGGATGCAAATGGGCCGATCTCTGCAAGCAAGAGGTATAGATTCCCACGAGCCTCTGTGGCTGCAAGGGCTCATGAGAATCTATGCCACTTGCAGATGGAAGGCCTAGAGGAAAGCTATGCATCTTGCAGATGGAAAGACAAGAGGATGGCCCTTTGTACACAACATTTATATACTCTAGTCTATTAATACTAATGTGTTAGTGCTACAGTGCAATGTACCTGTTTGAATTGTCAGATATTCTGTGGACCACCTTGCCCATGAAATAAATATTAAAATACTCCACATTTTTGCTTTTCATTTTTGGGGATGGGTCACAGGTGGTGCCAGAATAGCTTGGCACCTCTTGGCGCTGGCACCACTTTTGAACTATCATCATTGGGTTTTTTTTTTTTTTTTGCTCATGTGCCAAGCAAAGGTGAGTGTTCTGGGCCAGTGGTCTGCCGTTGTCCGTGGTAAACTTTAATGTTGGCATTTTCTCGGAGACTATTCAAGCCACATTCTTCAAACTTAGCCCAAGGATACTTTGTGGCAAGACCTTTCTAAACATACCAATTTCAGTACATGTCTTTATTGTCAGACGTGTGGATTGGTCATACACATGAGCCATAAGGGCTTTGGCTTTCTTGTTGTAAAGATGTGTCTAAAAGTTACTTCCAAGTTTGTGTCAACCGTTTCAAGAATTTTGTTTCTTTACATAATAATACAAAACTTGACTGAACAAGAAAGGCAAAGTAATTATGGCTCACGTTTATGACCGATTTACATATATATGTGTGACCTTTGTGATAAGGGCTTGCTTCTGCAGCAGCAAAATCCATGTTTTCTGAAAATGTAAGCATTTTTCACACATCTGTCAACCCCCCGCAACCCTTGACCTTTGTGATGAGTCGACTAAATTAGTATGCATATGAAGATCGTATCATCAGCTACCTTTGTACCAAATTTGGTTGAAAAATTTGGGAATACCTACAATTTTATCAATTTTACACACATTTGCCAGCCTCTTTTGACCCTTGACCTTTCCAAAGGGTCATCCAAATTAGTATGCATAGATAGGTCTTACCATCAGGTATCTCTGTGTCAAATTTGGGTTTTAAGTTGTGAATAGTATTTGAGAAAAAACATCTTTTGTCAAAATATGGCTATTTTTCACCTATTTCCTGAGCTCTTGTGACCCTTGACCTTTCTGAGGGATCAACCAAATTAGTACGTATAGAAAGGTCTTACCATCAGGTATCTTTGTACCAAGTTTGGGTTTGAAGTTTTGAATAGTATTTGAGACAAAATAAATCATGTCAAAATATAGCTATTTTTTACCTATTTCCTGATCCTGTGACCTTGACCTATGTGAGAGGTCACTCAAATTGGTATATTTAGAAAGGTCTTGCCACAAAGTATTAATTTTTCTCTAAAATGTATTTTTTTGAAAAATACTTACCGATGACATTACTGTTAGGAATCGTGTCTAAGCTAGACTAATTTTAGCCAAAATTGTGTACGTACATGGTAGGGGAGGTAACAAGGGGCGCTATAGCCTAGGCCGTGACCCGAGTAGCCTCCCTTCCATCCCCATCCGGGCACGTGCCCACCAGATGCTCGCCAGTCTGTTTCTGAGCGGACCAGCAGCAAGCGGGGCAGGTGGGAGGGTCATCCAAGTAATGTCATCGGTAAGTATTTTTCGAAAAAATACATTTTAGAGAAAAATTAATGTTTCCTCAAAACACATTACCGATGACATTACTGTTAGGAAGAATAACAAAGAGGCGGTGGGTGCCGCTATAACACCCCTAACTACTTGGCAATGAGACCCACCCTCCCGAAGCAACCTCCCGATAATTTTAGCGAAGATACCTGGGGCGCCGGGAGGGAGTGTTGCGCCACTGTGATGTCTCCCACCAGCGAAAGGTTCTGGCGCTGGCTGGAGAGGTCCCTCAGGTAGAATCGGGCGAAGGTCGACTGAGCTCGCCATCCCACGGCCGCCACAATGTCTTTGACCGCGCAGTTGCGGTCGAACGCTAGGCTAGCGGCCATGGCCCTGATGTTCATTCGTTTGGTTGCATCAGGGGAGAGATCTTGGTAGGCGGAGCGTATCACCCATCGGAGCCAGGAGGATATCTGGGCCGAGATGTCATTTTTACCTGGGGACAGGGAGGAAAAGGCGTATGCGTCCCCTGTGTAGCTGTGGAAAACGACAGTAGCAGGTGAGCGCCCCAACCGGAGAGACTCGTGTCGACGCAGAGGGACAGCCGGGGAGGGGGGGGGGGGGGTGGGGGGGGGGGGCGAGTAGAGGGGAACGCCCATCGCGAGCCAGCCTGGATCCACCCAGCGAAGGTCAGGAAGGAGCATCAGCAGTACCGGGACTGGAGCCTCGAGGTCGTCCTTCGAGGGTTGCCAGTGAAGAAGCAGGTGCAGCTGCAGTGGGCGTGTGTAGAGACGTCCTAGGGGAAGCAGATCCGCCGCCACACTCACCAGCCCCAGAAGATGAAGCCACCGTCTGGCGGAAATCGCCATCTCTAGAGACACCTGTCGTGCTAAGGTCGCCAACTTCTGAATCTGTTGTTCCGGCAGCCGGACGTGGTTAAGGTTGGTGCGGAACTCCATGTCTAGGTGAACAAAGCAGCGTGAAGGCGTGAGGTCAGACTTGCCCGCGTTGACTAGGAAACCGAGCCTGTCGAGTAGATGAAGAAGCGCATCTCAGTCTTCCTTCAAGGCGGCCTCGCACTGGTTCCGCAGAAGAAGATCGTCCAGGAAGTTCAACGTATGGCTTGAAAATGCCCGCCTGGCTCTGGCCACCACGGCGTCCATGATGCGCGTGAACACCCAAGGGCTGAGGCTGAGTCCGAAAGGCAGCGCGCGAAACTGGTAGATCACACCGTCGAAGGGAAAGTGTAGGTAACGTCTGGCGGCGGGGTGCATGGGGACGTGTAGATACGCATCGGACAGGTCTAAGCTGACGGCGAAGTCCATGGGCTGCACTACGCCGCAAAGGGCTCGGGCGGTCTCCATGCGAAAGGACGGCGCGACGATGAACTTGTTTAACGCAGAGAGGTCGATGACGGGGCGCCACTTGCCACCCGGCTTGGGCACCACGAAGAGCCGGCAGTAGAACGCTGGGGCGTCGGGTCGAGTCACGACTTCCGTGGCGGCCTTCCAGAGCAACGCAGCTACCTCACTGCGCAGGGCGTCTGCTCTGAACTGGTCCGTCGGTACCGAGGTCCACACAGGCGAACGGCGCAGGGGGGGCGGAGACCGAAAGGAGATCTGAAGTCCCTCTGAGATGGTCGATAGAATCCACAGGTCGTCTGGAAGCAGCAATCACCATACGTCGCTGCAAAGCGCAAGCCTCCCGCCGACAGGAGACCCGGAAGCGGTCGGCAGGGGCGAAAGAGAGAGACAGTCAGTAGGCCTTGCCTCGCCCGGGGCGACAGGCAGGCTTGGGCCAGGTCCGGGCGAGGACGGAGTCGGGGAGTGTGCGGGGGACGACGAAAGGCCGGGGCTCGGGGGGGCAGACGACCCCTTCTGGTGAAGGGGCGAGTGGAGGGTCTAGCGGACCGCAGGGTGCGACCCATGGCCTTGCATGCTGCCTGAAAGCTGGCTTGGGTAGCGCGGCTGGGCCAGGAGTCTTTGTTAGCGTCCTTGACTTCGAGCCAAGTGGGGCCGAACAGGTCTCCACCAAGCGGCGCCTGCAGAAGCTGGAGCTTCAAGTCGTTAGGGAGAGGGCAGGTCCGGAGGAGGGCACCCCGACGCACAAGTCACAGTTGGTGGCCGCTGCCATGGCAATGACGGAGATGTGGTACGCGGCACGGTTGCCCAAGAGAGACCGCCAAGGCTATAAGTCTCCCAACAGCGGTGAGATCGATGGGTGCCAAGCATCCTCGACGTGAAGAACGATGGCTTGCATTGAAAGGTCCAAGAATCCCGCTGAGGCCAGGGCATTGCGGATGAGAGCTTCCGTCTGCTCCAAGCTGGGGAGGTGAACCCGTAACTTAGGCATACCTGCCAAGGACACCGCCGGGGGTCCGCCTTAGGAAGGGGGCAAGCGAAGTTCTGCGAGTGACCAGCATACCAGCTCTAATGGAAGAAGATGTCCAAGTTTGCCGGCCACCTAGCGTCCAAGAAGAATCCCACGTTACCGAAGGAGCCCTGCAGGAGATGATCGGAGAACACGTCGTGCAGGTCTCGGAATCCAGGAGGCTGGGGGAGAGACTTGAAACGCTTGGTCTGGCGCTCCGCGTCCACAAAGGCCGACGCTTTTCTCTTGAGTGGGGGGGGGGGGGGGGGGGGGGGGGGGGAAGGTGGGCAGTCTTCCACGGGGAGACAATCTGCGATGAGACGCGTCGCCTCGTCCAGGGCCCGGAGAGTCTCCAACCTGTGGCCCAAGGAAGACGGCTGCAAATCAACGTCCCCTGGGGAGCGCGAGCGTCCGGACGAAGCGGGGCTGTCATCTCGGAGGAGTGCTGACACCAAGTCTTCCGGGGCCAAGCTGAGGGCGTCATCCTCTACGCGCGCGGGGAGGCCGTGTGGGCGCCATTCTGCTCCACATCGGTCAGAAGGAATCTCGCTAGCGTCCCGCCTAGTGGTCGTCGCCCTGGGAGAAGCCCTTATGCGGGAGCGGTGCCGCGAAGGTAGAACCGCCGATGAGTCCTGCGAAGACTTCCGCGACGAGACCGAACTGTGCTGTACCAATCGGCTGTCACGCTGGGAGCGGCTGCGACGGGGGGAACGGGATTGCCTGGAGCGGGAGAGAAGCCGAGGCGGGTGTTGAAGCGGGGATGCCGAACGTCGGGACGAGGGACGCCATGCCATGCGAGGAGACAGTAACGTCTTTGAAGGATGCACCGTGGCAGCACGAGCAGTGGGGGCCGGATCATACCTGGAGGTCGCTCGAGAGTGTCGGCGTGCATCCGAGGGGCGGGAATCAGTCCGTCGGCGAGTCAGCCTGTCCCTTGAACACGAGCGTCGTCGAGCTACATGGGTCCGCTCGGTTCGTCCAACCATGAAAGTCCTGTCCGCACCGGAAGGTAGACTCTCGTGGTCCCATCTCGCGCCATCTTCCTACCGGTGAGCAGGCGCGCGTCAGATCAGCCTGCATGTCCGAACGAGGTCCCCGGCCACTGACCTTGGAACAGGGCGCCGAATCTCTGTGCTGGTCTCGTGTCAAGGAATAGGAAGCAGTGGCTGGTCTATTCCGTGCCGTTCGAGGCTCCACAACCGGTGAAATACCACTAGGCGAGTCTGTGGCAGTCACCGATGCTGGAGTTCGTTCTCGGGCTGGTGTTGGCCGTTCACACCTCCGTCTATCCCATGCCGCTCGAGACTCCACAACTGATGAAATACCACTAGGCGGGTCTGTGGCAGTCACCAATGCTGGAGCTCGCTCTCAGACTGGTGTCGGCCGATCACGGCGGTAGAAACTCCACAGCTGGGACCACCGCTCTTCAAGCCAGGGGGTGCAGACCAGGCACGGGTGAGTGGAGGCACAGCGGAGCAGGATAGGCAGACGGCATGCTCGTCACTAGGCCACTGAAACTGCCCACATCGCGTGCAGGTGCGGACTTGCATACTGCAACACATAGTGCACAATGAAAGGCGAGCGAGCGTGATGCCCGCGGGTCCGCAACGAGTATCCGCGTACAAAACGAACGAAGCCAAGTGCCCGGCGTATGCCACCGCCCGGCGCTCTTCCCTTTCCCTCGAGCACCGGCCCCTGGCAATAACCGAGGTTTTACCTTGCCATAATGGAGAAGTCGGCGAACCAACAAGGTGCGAAGACCAACCACCTCATCTCGGCAAAGCCCAGCAACAACAGCCGCAGTCCGCTGCTGGCTAGTCCTAGTCCGCGGTCCGTGGCAGCAGCTCACAAAGTCGCTGCTGGCTCGTCCGGTGAAGCAGAACACGAACACCGACGAGGAATTCCACAGGCAAAGCGTCCCAGCTTAGCACAAGGCACACAGAGGCTAGCACCACCAAAGCGGAAAGTTCAGGACACACAACGACCGGTTCACACCATACACAGCCGCAAGCCACGGACCGTGACCACAGCTCACCAAGTCACCACTAGGCTTGTCAGGACTAAGAAAATCCACGGGAACTGACGAGGAAAGCCACAGTTTAAGCGTCCAAGCGTAGCACCAGGCACACAGCGGCTAGCACTTCCAAGACTTGGAAAGTCCAAGACACACGACGAGCACCAAACACAGTCAAAGGAGAGAAATCACGTACACAACCATTCACTGTCTAGCGAAGAAACAGACTGGTGAGCATCCGGTGGGTGTGTGCCCGGATGGGGATGGAAGGGAGGCTACTCGGGTCACGGCCTAGGCTATAGCGCCCCTTATGTACATACACAACAATTTTGTCAAAAATTAGCCTAGCTTAGACACGATTCCTAACAGTAATGTCATCGGTAATGCGTTTTGAGGAAACAAATCCTTGGTCCAAGTTTGAAGAATGTGGCTTGAATAGTCTCTGAGAAAATGCCAACGTTAAAGTTTACGACGGATGACCACTGGCTCAAAACATACTCACTTTTGCTTCGCACGTGAGCCAAAAATACACATTGACAAACATTTCTGAAATTTACCAATCAAGTTTCATTCTTATACACTCTTTACTTTTTGGGCTCATGTGCAAAGCAAAAGTGAGACTATGTTCTGGGCCAGTGGTCGTCCGCCGTAGTCCATGGTAAACTTTAACATTAGCATTTTCTCGGAGACTATTCAAGCCACAGTCTTCAAACTTGGCCCAAGGATACTTTGTGGCAAGACCTTTCCAAACATACCAATTTGAGTGACCTCTCACAAAGGTCAAGGTCACAGGGGATCAGGAAATGGTTTAAAATTTGCAATATTTTGATGTAATTTATTTTTTCTCAAATGCATGTACTATTCACAACTTCAAACCCAAACTTGGTACAAAGATACCTGATGGTAAGACCTTTCTATGCATAATAATTTGGTTGATCCCTTGGTAAGGTCAAGGGTCACAAGAGCTCAGAAAATAGGTCCAAAATAGCCATATTTTGACAAAAGATGTTTTTTCTCAAATATTATTCATAATTTAAAACCCAAACTTGCTACAGAGATACCTGATGATAAGACCTATACATAGCTGCCAACTTTGGAGAAATAAAAATCCTGACTGGCCGGGGTCCAGGGGCCGCCTAGGCCCCGGCAGGGTGCAGGGGCAGTGCCCCGCTGGGGGGTGCAGGGGGGCTATGCCCCCCGCTCGTAAACGAAAATCAGCATTTTGATGGCAGTTTGGAGGCCTCTCCTTGAAGCAAAATTCAAAATAATAACCAGTTTGTATCCTTTAGTTTGAAGTCATTTACATTCACATCAGCACAAAAAAATCATGGCTGAACAAAATAAATCAATGGAAACGAAAAATCAGCATTTTGAAGGCAGTTTGGAGGCCTCTCCTTGAAGCAAAAATGAAAATATTGACCAGTTTGTATCCTACAGTTTGAAGTTTATTTACATTCACATCAGCACAAAAAAAATCATAGCTGAACAAACTAAATCAAGGACAATGGAAACGAAAATCAGCATTTTGAAGGCAGTTTGGAGGCCTCTCTTTGAAACAAAATTCAAAGTTTATCTACTCTTTTGATGGTGGGCAAGGGTTTGCAGCAGCCTTCAGGGACTGAGATGTTGCTGATTTTGCCTTCAACAGCAAGTCCTCTCTCTCTCTCGTCTCTTTCGGTTTGTGTTCCACCTTTCATAATTATTTCACAAGATGCTCTTACTTTTTCATGTATTCCTTCGTTTATTCAATTCATCATTCAGTCTGACCGCCAGACAGTCTTTATTTTTTCTTCATTATACTTCGCTACTTATACTTGGTGTTTCTTACGTTTTTCGTGCAGACTGATGTCTTTTTGGCCGCCGTGACCGATGTTTATGTCCGCCCGGCACATTTTACAAAAGGCAAAGTGTTCCCCCTTTCTCGATTCGTCGATGTAAGGAAAGGAACGCTTGTAGTCTGGATGGCACTTCACCAAACACTTCTGCTTCTTAGGAGGCATGATTTTGTTGAAAATCGAAAATACTCTGTGACCAGTTGTGAAGATCGTTGAGCATGTGCTCGAGGGCAAATTCGAAGGAACCGGAACAAACAGAATGGACGGAATTTGCCGCGCATGCGTAATCAAGACTGGCTGTGGGTCCCCGAAAGCTTAGCGGTACAGTATAGCGGTAGGCTCTCAACTACAGGCGCTTGACCCCGCGCGGTACGCCAAAATGCCTCGAATTTTAAAACAAAGCTTGAAAATATGAAAATCGGGAGAAATGTACAAAAAACCGGAAAATCGGGAATTGAAAAAAAATCGGGAAATTCCCGATAAAATCGGGAGGGTTGGCAGCTATGGATTATCTATGCATACTAATTTGGATGACCCCTCGGAAAGGTCAAGGGTCACGAGAGTTCAGGAAATAGGTAAAAAAAATCCATATTTTGACAGATTTTTTTCCTCAAATACTATTCACAACTTCAAACCCAACTTGCTACAGAGATACCTGTTGGGAAGACCTTTCTATGCATACTAATTTGGTTGATCCCTCGGAAAGGTCAAGGGTCACAAGAGCTCAGAAAATAGGTCCAAAATATCCATATTTTGACAAAATGTTTTTTTTTCTCAAATACTATAACTTCAAACCCAAATTTGGTACAGAGATACCTGATGGTAAGACCTCTCTATGCATACTAATTTGGATGACCCCTTGGAAAGGTCAAGGGTCATAAGAGGCCGGCAAATGTGTGTAAAATGCCAATTTTATTAAAATTGTAGGCATTATCGACATTTTTGTAAATTTTTCAATCAAATTTGGCACAAAGGTAGCTGATGATAAGACCTTCCTATGCATACTAATTTAGTTGACTCCTCGCAAAGGTCAAGGGGGGTTGACAGATGTGTGAAAAATGCTTACATTTTGAGAAAACATGGATTTTACTGGTGCAGAAGCCAGCCCTTAATGTCACAAAGGAAGATATACGTAAATAGGTCATACACGCGAGCCATAATGGCTTTGCCTTTCTTGTTTATCTCCTGCGCTGATATGCTGTCTTCAGAGCACAACTCCGAAACTCGGGAATTCTGAACATAGGGTTTAGTTTGTACAACCATTTGCTCAGTCATAATCAGTACTGTGGTCTCTCGCATTCACAACATGATCATACACTAGCGTCAAAAGGTAAACTGACAACAGTGTTTTATTCACACTAGTCAACAACAAATTGCCTGCAATGGCCATGCCCACACTGGCTGTCGCCCTCAATTCGATGACGCTGGTCAGTAGCAGCAAATCGAGGGCGACGATCAGTGGGCCATGGGATGACCAAAAGGACAGTGCATCACCAGATAAATAACAAACAGAACATTTATATTGTATCTACACTAGAACAAGGTTGTTCTGTACTCGGCCTGTTCCACTGCCATCAGCATTATAAAGTCCAGACAGGACATGTTGCAGGCCTTCAGGTGGGTCATGAGGATACGATCTACACTAAATTCACATGGCAAACAAATATGTGCTGATCTGTAATTTTGGACCTTACAGCCTACTGGTTGCAATTGTAAGGTCAAGAATTAAAGATCAACAAATTCATACGCCAGTCTTTGCTACGTGTGCTTTAACCCATAAAGCCCTGAAAGACTACGACAGGATGTGCATCGACCATATTTCAAGGTTGGTGTCAGAATAGCTTGGCGCCTACAGGCACCAAGCTGTTCTGACATCAAGCTTGAAATATGGTCGATCTGTCTCCAGAACTGTGATACAGACCTCGGAGGATATCTACAAAAATTTGATAATTTTGTCCTCAAGGCGTAAGGAGTTAATAATGTAATCTAAAACAAACGTCGATTGCAAATAAGGGGAGCAACCAAAAACAAAAAAGAATACGGAAAAATATGTCTGTTGTCCCCTCCCTCCTGCACTGCAAGTCTAGACTGTACCACAAATGATAACTTTCACAAATAAAATGGAATAAAATCAGGCCATTCCAATGCTTATTCAACTGAACAAACAAACCTACATCTACCTGTCGCATAAACCTGCTGTTTCCAGCCACATATCTGAGTCATTAAAAAAAAAAAAGCGCAGAAAATCATTTTTAAAAAAAGCGCAGAAAAGCAATGGCAAAAACATTCAAAACAGTCTTTGAAGAAGTTAAAAAAAAATATACATAATTAACAAAGAAAGGTCCCAAATCATAAAAAATATAATGTCGACATAGCTGCCTTTCAACATAAATGCAAGAAAATGATGGGTGAATACTGAAGTAGACACTTTTTCTTTAACCACTACAGTTTCTGATAGAAAACGGCCCACGGGAATAAAATAAATTATCTTGCTGGCCTCCCAACCACAGAAACTGTACAGCAGTGACCACCCTTACGACAGATCACTTGCCATAAAAGACCACCATTTAGAAGACTTTAACTCATTTAGCCCCAACGCCCTTCAGCAGGGGACGGATTGACCATGATAATTCAAGGGTAGTTCCAGATTGGCTTGGCGCCATCAGGCGCCAAGCCAATCTGGAACTACCCTTGAATTATCATGGTCAATCCGTCTCCTCCAACAGGTACTGTCATTAGATTACACCTACAAAATTTGGGAAATGCTGCCGTGGGGGTTAAATGGGATGTGGCCAATGATGGTCTTTACAGACTGGTGACACGTTTTGCCCTTCAAAACTACTCTAGCGAGAGCACCCATCCTTGAAGACCAAATTTTCTTACAAGAGGTGCCTTACAAAACAGGTTCTACCGCAGCAACAAAGTCATTCGTAAAACGCTACAGCAGGAGAACATCAACCATGAATGCTCAAGGGTAATGCCGGAATAGCTTGGCACCAGGAGGTGCCAAGCTATTCCGGCACCACCCTTGAACAATCTGGTCCGAGGACAAACTAGCAAATTTATCATTTCAACTTTTGTATTCGATGTTCAAATACAATTCAAGATTGCATTTCGTACGATGACAGTAATGAGTCGCAAAATGTAGCAATGGGTTAACAGCTTGCAGTGCAAGCCTTGCAATGGAAAAAGACATGACGAAATACTGGCCTTTCCAATCTTACCAATAGAGTGTACCGGTAATAATGTTACGGCCTGGGTCCATTTTTCCTGCAATTCCATATGGCAGCACTTGATGTGCGATGTCTATTACGTGCCTGACCATATGGCTGCGCTATATGCTCTGGTACTGCCAGACAGAACTCACAGCTAGAGTTGCCTCCCAGAACGAAAATCGAGCATGATAGTTCAAGGGTGGTGCCAGAATAACTTGGTGCCCATTGGCGCCAAGCTATTCTGGCACCACCCTTGTCTCTAAAATTGTAATACAGTCCTTTAGAGGGTAACTTCAAAATTTGTTGTTTTTTTTTCGGTCCTAGGGTAGAATGTGTTAATGGTATTTTTATGTCATACTGGTATTTTCTTTCAGTATACCAGCAACCGCAACAATTTTGCTGTCCCACACCACTTGACCACACACCTGAGTGCTCAGTCTCTCTCTCTCTCACGTTTCTAAATTAACTCATTCTACCCCAGACACACCACAGGAAGACAAGGAGCAACCATGATAGTTCAAGGGTGATGCCAGAATAGCTAGGCGCCTATGGGCGCCAAGCTATTCTGGCATCACCCTTGAACTATCATGGTCGACCTGTGTCTTGCACTGCGATGCAGTCTTCAGAGGACAACGTCAACATTTGGGGGATTTCGGTGTTGGGGTAGAATGAGTTAAAGGAATCAATGGTTAACAGTCTACTGCTTTGGTGAAGTTTCACTTTGGTGCATAAAAAAACCTCATGCTGATCAGCCCTTTTAAAACCAAATATGCTGTTAACTAGGCACCAACTCCATGTTAACCTTTTCATCTACAATGACAAACCCATCGAACATATTTCGGAACATCGACTATTTGGTGTCATAGCTAGTAGATTTAAATGGAAGCATTACATAAATAAATTATGCTAAACTATTTTTCAAAGTGTATTCCTGCTGTCTAAATTCAATACTAACCTTCCTAAACTATTATTTTGCGTTTGGATAATTTTGTTAAATGTTTGCCTGCATACATTCCAAGAGTTAACAGGTAAGATAGGCAATGTTTATCCTTTAATAAAAGGTTCATCTCTCTCCTTTCTCACGCATGCACACACACACAAGAGTACGACAGATGAGGGGCAGTGCATGATCTGCCCAGCGCCATGCCAATCAGTGCCAGCCTTTAACTTTTGTGGTTGATCTATGCAGTGCAATTTGTACGTATCTGTTTTGGTTCATTGCTAATGATGCCAAGTGTTCAGGTACACGGCACCATTACCCGTATAAAGTCATACTGGTTATTCTTGGGTGGTATACTGGTAATATGATGCAACTCTACTTACAGCATGTGCCTGATTGTGACATCAAATTCAGCCTGTTCCCATAGCCCCTCGCATTATCTCTCACTGCCACAAGGAATTGCCATATCATGGATCCAGACCTTTTGCAAGCACACATACACACACTTCACATGCCTGCTGCACAGAGTCCCTCTGACCGCCCATGCACATACACACAATTTGCTAGGTCAGAATTCAACCTGTTCACTTACCAGGAACAGTGAACGCGATCCAAATGCAAGAGGCATAGATCCTCATGAGCCCCCACAGTCGTGGGGGCTCATGAGGATCTATGCCTCTTGCTGACACCACTTTGTATCTATGTTCCTTTGACGGCTGGAGACTTTTCACGTCGAATGAACAATTCCCAAATACAATCTGCATCCAGTAGCTGGTAAGGGGTAAATGTAGACGCTGGTGCATGTTTAAAAGCAAAACTATTGGTAGTGTTTCGATTTTCATTTGTGTCGTTAACTTCATCTCGGTTAACTTATTGTGCACGTGCAAGCCCTGTGCATGAACAATCACAAAGGTCGAAACACGCTCGGGACGACCCGCATGCGGACACGCAGCGAACAGCCGCGTGTTTGCATGTGGGTTGTCTCGAATGAATTAAGCTTTTGGTGTAGTTGCTAACAACACAAATATGTGAATGAATGAGTTCTTACAAAAATAAAATGGTATGAATCATCACAGGTGCTCAGCAACATTCACAGGCAGTTTAGCAAAAATAGAAATATTTCTCTACAAATCAAGCATTGATGTTTTACAGCGTCCTAAAAATACAGACATTTTTCCTGCGTGTGACATGCTCATATTTAACAGGAATATACACTGTGCAACAGACGTACTATACATCTCTGAGAGATAATATCAAAATCTCGTAACATTATGTACGTTGAGACATATAAGGTTAGTAAAAGACATAAGAGCAGTTAGTGAAGGTAGAAACGCCATTCAAAGTCATAACTGCTGAAACGTCTTTCACTTTCAACGCCAAATGCTGGATTAGAATTGGCCTTGACAGCTCCAAGGCAGTGAGTGTTTAATCCATTTAGCCCCAACACATTACAGCAGGAGATGGATTGACCATGATAATTCAAGGATAGTGCCAGATTAGCTTGGTGCCAAGCTAATCTGGCACTCCCCTTGAATTATCATAGTCAATCCATCTCCTGCAACTGGTACAGTCATTAGGCGAAACCTCCAAAATTTGGGAAATGCGGCTGTGGGGTTAAATGGTTCAACCCTTTTAGCCCTGACAAGCTGCAACAGATTGCCCATGATATTAAAGGGTGATGCCAAGCTATTCTAGCGTCACCCTTGAGCTATCACGGCCATTTTCTCTCCTGAAATATTATTGTGTCTTTAGAGGACAGCTCCCAAATTTGGCAATTTTGACATTATGGCTGAATGTGCTAAAAGAGTACATGAAGCACTACCTTTGAGCTACCATGGTCAATGTCAGTCCCTTACTGTACAAGTGAAGGAATATGAAACAAAATCACACACAGGATAGCCACAGTCTCATGATTGTGCAACTCTTAGACTAACCAACATTTTCACTAGTGAAACATCACTACAATAGCAAAAATACACTACCTTCAACACGTCTTCAAAACCACTTAATGTACAACACTAGTCAATCACAGTCATGATTTCAACAGAAAATAATGGACACTGTCCAGTTAATATACAAGACAAGCTGTTTGGGGCCACCTTAAAATGTCCAGACCCAAAAGGCGACTGCCAAGCGCGTAAAATGCAGAAAAATCACCCCCACCCCCACCCCCCAAACACACACACACACACCCAAAAAAAAAAAAACCCACTTAGAATGGACAAATACAACACAATTTATGTTAAATAAATTGTGCCGTACTTGTTCACTGTAAGCATCTTTCTTTCTTTAACAAAATTTTTCACCTTAGAGACAGTATGGTGGTCAAATGTTAACCGACTGAGCACACTGCTGACCAAAGCGAACTATTCAGGAACACATCAAAAACAAGCATGGCACCTCCCTTATGACTCACATGCATGACTGATCTGCATAACTTCTCTGACCTGCAACTTCGACCACAGTCACATAAATGTGACATGTGGTCAAAGCTGCAGGTCAGAGAAATTATGCAGATCAGCCATGTGGAAGTGTCTTGACATAATTACAGACTAGGCTACAGTGCTTGCAAAATCCTACTTTTGCTGTCGCATGTGTATCAGAATTGATTCAAAACGTGTTGTTCTCCTTCGAAAAACTGTTTGACCCTCAAAGCTTTTCCTCAGAAGACGGCACACCGGCACACAAAGTCAACACGGAGGCCAGTAATCCTAATCCCTCCTCCCTCTCTTTTCGAAAACTTTCTGCCGCAGGTGTTCTGTCTCCATACTAATCAGTACAAGTCAAAGTAACAAAGTAATATGCATTCACTCTGCACAAAAACTTTACACATTTAGAGTTTAACCCACTTAATCCCAAGGCCACATTTTCCAAAAGTTGGAGGTGTCACCTAACAACTGTGTACCATTTCCAAGGAGATGGATCGATCATGACAATTCAAGGGTAGTGTCAGATTAGCTTGGTGCCGACAGGCGCCAAGCTAATCTGGTACTACCCTTGAATTATCATGGTCGATCCATCTCCTGCTGTAGGGCGCTGGGATTAAATGGGTTAAACACCAAGACCTACACACTACTGTGACTGCAAATCTGAGATCAAGATGTCTGAATGAACAATACCTGATGTGAACACCACTTCTTCTACACATACGTGGAGTTCAGACCAAAACGTAACAGCCAAGCATGAAAATGCAACGAAATAACCCGAGACAGAAAGAAACACCCTTTTGACAAAGAACGGACGAAGTACCGGTCTGCACTTGTTTTTCCCGAAGCATGTTTCTTTCTCTTTTTGTCGTAATATACATGCAAGTTACGATAAGATTTCAGGACCAAAAAGTTTAGCAAACAAGCCACGGTTTGAAAATTCTGACCAAACGAGTTTCCATCGTGCATGTACAATGGTTTGCCATGCAGGAACCAAGAAGAAATAAACGGCTTTGAAATGACAGTCATTACAAAGCTGTTTCTTCCTTTCTTGTTGATCGCATGGCAAACTACTTTAAATGCTTGAAGTCGACGTCTCTGCCAGTCCTGAGTGTGTTTCTTTCTCCCAGGTTCATTTGCTGCTTTTCAGTCACCAAAGAAAAGAGATGAAAGCTTGTCTTTGGTTCTGAGGACATAGTTCTGGTGTAATTTGAAGCTGTCCACTCACAAATCTTTAGCCTACAGGACCTTTTTCTTGCGTCCACGCTTGGCCTTGGGTTTGAACTGCTTTGGGTTGGGTTTGTTGCGTGCCTTGGCCTTGCATCGCGGACAATACCACTCTTCGTCTTCTGGCGGTTCCTGCGTAATGTTCACACACACCCTGCAAGACAAACACAGAAAAGGACGATCAGTAGTGAACAATGCAAGGGGCACAAAGTAACCTTCACTGTACTTCATCCTTCACTGCATCTAAAAGGACGATCAATAGTGAACAATGCAAGGAGCACAAAGTAACCTTCACTGTACTTCATCCTTCACTGCATCTATAGATGCAGTGAAGGATGAAGTACAGTGAAGGTTACCTTGTGCCCCTTCGAAGGCAAAAGACAGTAGGCCCATTCTTGTGAAAAGCAAGACTTTCATTGTAATACGATGAAAATATATATATATATATTTTTTAAATGAACTCCTGTCTTTCACCATCACCAAGCAGACATGTGCATCACAAGACTGCGTGTTTATTACTACAACACACTGAGAAATGACACACTACAAGATATAGTACGAAAAATTAAATTTTTCTCTAAAATGTATTTTTTCGAAAAATACTTACCGATGCCATTACTACAATGGAACAACCTATAGCTAGCGTAATTTTAGCCCAAAAACTTACGATGTGTACCCTTAGAGCCAGGGGAGGCCACCAAGGGTACCGTGGTCTAGTACCCGGGTAGCCTCCCTTACCCCGCCGACCGGTGAGCGCCAGCTCACTACCAATCCAACCAGTTCTTTCATTTGACTGAGGAGCGGCTAGCGGGGCAGGGGGGAGGGTCATCCGAGTAATGGCATCGGTAAGTATTTTTCGAAAAAATACATTTTAGAGAAAAATTTAATTTGTTTCCTCAAAAACATTACCGATGCCATTACTACAATGGAGAATGGCGAAGAGGAGGAGGGTGCCGCGTAACTCAGTGACTGACTGAGCTAGCCAGCCCCGTCCTCCCCGGCGCAAGCTCCCGATAATTTTAGCTAAAGGATTACCAACGGCACCGAAGGTGCCGGGAGGGAGTGTTGCGCCGCCGCGATGTCCCCCACCAGGGCCAGGTTGTCTCGCTGGCCAACCAGGTGACGCAGGTAGAACCGGGTGAAGGTCGACTCGGTCCGCCAGCTTATGGCAGCCAGACTGTCTCGGACAGCGCAGTAGCGGGCAAACGTGACGCTAGCAGCCATGGCTCTGACCTCGTGGGCCCGGAAGAGTAGCCGTTAAACAGCGTCGGGGCAGAGGTCCTGGTAGGCGGAGCACATCACCCATCTAGCCAGGAAGATCGTCTGGGCTGAGATGACTGTCTACCTGGGGACAGAGAAAACAAAGGAGGCGGGTGCGTCCCTGGCGGAGCGGCTTGGTACAGCGTAGGTACACGCGTAAGGCTCCCATCGGGACGTGTTGTCTGACTTCCTCGTAGGGGTCGATCGGCGTAAGCGATCGCACAGTGATCACCTGTGGGGCTGTCAGCGGGGACTGGTTCAGGGCCAGGAATGCCGAGTCCGATAGTAGCTGCACGGGGTCATCCGACCTGCACTGCAGTCAGGCGGGGGCGCGGAAGGCGCGGGCAGCTCACTCAATCTGGAGGGTGTGGCTACGGAGAGCAGAAGCCAGTCTTCGTGTAGCGTCGGCCAGGCTTGCTAGGGGAAGCGGCCCGTACGCTAGCGTTTATCCAGAAGAGTATCCAGGGTAAATCCCAGCGCGGGATCAGGGAGCGGAGGGCAGGTCGCTGTGTGCCGACGAGGGGCAAGGTGTTCCGCTCGGCCCTGGCGCCGGTAAGCGTCGGCGATCATAGAGGTAACCCCTGAGGTGATTGGTGCCAAGTGCTGTTCGGCGAAGCCAGGAAGAACTCCGCCAGCGGCGGGAAGTCAGATCGGTAGTGGAGAGGCGACGGAGGACGCACCAAGGTCCCAGTACTCTCCACCTTTCCTCTTAGACACGCAGGGTCGAGGATCCACGGCCTGAAGCGATAGCTGTCACTGCCTCACTCGAGGATTCCAGCGGCGAGGGCTTGCCATCCAAACTCCAAGCGTGTAACAGGAGTCTCCCAGAGCACGGAAGGAGAGCGCCTGGTGCGGTAGCTAGAGCATCGTGGGAGGAGCAGGAAGCCGGAGTGAGGGGCCCGTGGCCAGGATCAGGAGGTCGGGGGGCGCAGGATCTGGTCCAGCAGAACGGCGCTCCCAGCAACCGGATCACGTAGCATCCCTGCGCTAGAGAAGCACCTTGGGGACAAGGACTGAGGGAGGGTAAGTGGAAGCGCAGAGGCCGTCCCAGAGAGGGTGGCGCAACGGCCGCCCAGGCTAGGGGTTTCGGGACGGTTGAGACGAGGAGGGGGGGGAGCTGAAGGTACCACCCTGTCACGAAGAACGAAGAGGGGGAAGGGGGGCTCCCACGTGGCGCAGAACATCCGGGTGACGACCAGGCGAAGCGTCTCTTCCTCTTACTCCTCACTTGGCGTGGAGACGGAGACCGTTCCAGGAGGGGAAGCCCGCAAGGACAAGCAGGTGGCCGTGAAGTATCTCGCTCGGGAGAGACGCGGCGATCCTGCACCCACGGCGGCACCGGTAAGAAGAAGGCAGAGGAAGGGGAGCAGGTCCCGTCCTGCTTCTGAACGTAGGACACGCCAGAGGACTAGTCGGAACGACGATCAGGTCCTGATGTCCGAAGTCGGTCTCCAAGGGAGGAGAGCAGCCGAATCGCCTGTAACTCCAACCAGTTGAAAGCTTGACCGCAAGGACCGGAAGGCAGCTGCCGGAAGCCGTGGCACGTCGGCAGCAGGAGCGCACCCCAGCCGAAACGACTGGCTTCGACGCAAGGGACAACTAGGGGGGAAGGCGAGGAGGGAGACTCCAGGCGCAAGACAGGCAGGGACCGCCGAAGGGAGCCTCGATGTCTCCGGTCGAGGGCGCCAGCGAAGGAGTAGGTGAAGGGGAAGCGGGTGCAATCAGAACCGACCAAGGGGGAGGAGATCCGCAGCGGTGCTCACTAGGCCAGAGAACTGCAACCAGTGTCTGGCGGGGACTGTCTCCTGCGGTGCACCAAGATGAGCCAGGTTCACCAACTTCTGGGTCCTCAGTTCCGGGAGTCACACTCGACGAGATCCGTCAGGAACTCCAACCACGGCGTGCGAAGCGGCGGGACAGAGCGAGATCCGAGGTGCCTAAGACTACGAAGCCGCAGGTGTCAAGGAGTCCAGGGGGCGTCTCATTGCTGTTCCCGGGAGGGAGCCGACCGGAGGCGCCGGAGCAGATCGTCGACAAGAACGAGGAAGGCTTGACGAAGTCCGCGTGGCCGTGGCTTTGCAGACGCCGACCAAGAGACGGCTGAAGACCCAGCGGAGGCTGCGGACGACGGTGGAACGGTAGGGACACCGTCGAAGTTAAGCGCAGAAGCGTCTGGAACCGGAAGCACGGGAACGAGAGTGAAGGCGTCCGCTAAATCCTGTCTAGGAAGCCCAAGGGAGGGACCTCGGCGCGAAGGCTCAGCAGTCTCGAAGGAGGGAGGCGCCGCTAGGAACTCGTGCCAAGCTGAAAGGCGAGGTCGGGTACCGCCAGTGGCCGTGCCAGGCCAGGCAGGGGGCAGAGGCGGAGTCGGGGGGGGGGGGGGGCGCGGCGGGTGGCGGAGACGCGCAGGGAAGGTCAGCGACTCCGGAAGGGCGGGTGTCCATCGGGTCCGGCGATCCGGGTGGCTGGAAGCGGGAGGAGGTGAAGCGGGCCGACGAAGAATCTCAACGCATCCTTCACCAACTGCCAGGACCGAAGGAGGGGATGTCGAGCGGAGCCTGTCGCAGCTGTCTCCGTAGGTCCAGCGGGAGGTAGGGGCGGACGACGAGCACAGAAGGCGCGGCGTCGGAGCATCGAAGACCCAAGCATTGACACGCCGCTAGGAGGCAGGACTTCCTCTCCACAGCCAGCGCAAGGAGGGGGCCGAACAGCAGCGAGAAGGAGAAGAGCCAGCTCCAGGTAGACGAGTGCTCGCTTGGCCAAGTCCAGGGATCCAGCACAGGCGAGAGCGTCGCGGAGGGGAACGTCATCCGAATCCGACAGGGAGGAAGCAACGGCGCGAGGCACGAATCCACCAGCTGCTGCTGATCGGCAGGAACCACTGTGGAGAGGCAGAAGCAAGGCCTGTGCATGTCCGGCATCCAGCTGCGCGGGAGGCGATGTCCAATCCACCGACCGGCGAGTGACGGCGACGATGAACCCGCGTCGGAGCCTGGATCCTGTCGCAGAGGCGGAGAAGGTGACCCGAACCCTTGAACCTCGGGGCGTGGCAGGGACGAACCTCTAGGGGGGAGAACAACATCCAAGCGGGCGACGGGGAAGGCGTCGGCTTGAGAAGATGCGAGACAGTAGAGGTGCGGTGCGTCGAGCGAGGGAAGAGTCTCCGTCCTGGGTGTCCTGGACGCAGGGTCAAGGACGTAGAAGAGAACGCGCGGAGGTAGAACGGGGGGAGCCGAGTCAGAATCCGCCGGAGCGAGTCGAAGGCAGCGATCCACATCGATGGGCAGAGCAGGAGGCCGACGCACCAGGGGCTGGAAAGGCGGAAGCTGCCGTCAGACGGGGCAAGACCAGGGCGAGAAGGCGCGGGCGGCAAGACCGACGAGTTTTTTTTTTTTTTTTTTTTTTTTTTTTTTCCCCGCGAAGCTGAAGCGACGAGCGAAGAGGTGGCGAGAACCGAAGACGCAGGGCTGCGGGTCCGGGGTAGGACGCCGAATCCAGGGGGCGTCCGCAGGCGAGGGGCGAGGAGCCGAGTCCAGGCGGTCGCGAACCCGGAGTCGCAAGCGGAGAGAAGCGGCGTTCAGTTCTGCCAGAGGTCTTGTGAAGCTTGGGTTCCGCAAGGCGGGGCGAGCTAGCTCGCTGCGGACCTGGCTCGAGCGAGCTGGTGCGCAAGGGGGGATCAAGGCTTCCCCCAAAGTAGAATGTTGGGGTTGTTTTCCGCAGAGCGGGGCGAGCGGACTCGCTGCGGACCTGACTCGAGAGAGTGGGTGCGCAAGGGGGGAGCCTTGTCTGCCGTCCCCCAACGGCAGCGAAGTGTGTTCCTGCTGAATCCGGGGCCGAAGCATGCTTGCGGGGGCGGGCGGACTGTCACGCCATAGGCTCCGCCGCTGGGTGTCCCAAGGTCCTCTACCCAGAGCGCAGACATCACGGGGGGGTCCCGAAGCGTAGCCAGCGCCGGGGAGGTAGATCGCATGCTTGTAACTCGGCCACAGCAAGTCGCCACATGGTGTGCAGATGCGGGCTTGAGCACTGCAACATAGTGAAAAACAACGAAGCGACTGGTCCTAGGAGAAGGCCACGTTCCCCGAAACTAGTTAGTTATAAGGGTATAATGCCGAGCAGGCGACTAAGGCCATCTCACCGCGGTCCCTTGAAAACCCGCGCACACTTCCACCCTTCCCCACTATCCTGTTTAGAGCCATATCGCTTTCCCAAAACAACGAAAAAGCAAGGATGCCGGCGCACGCCTCCAGAGGCGCGGCGCTGGCAAAAAACGAGACCTTACCTGGACATCTTGCAAGGGACAGGGGAAGGTAGCACCTGTAGTTGAAGAAGAAGCGCCCACACAGCAGAGGCCCAGAAACATCCAGCAGAGGAAGGCTGGGTCCGCGACGAAGGTCCCGGGCGCACCACTGGCGAACTTGACCGGCGAAGCCGACGTAAGTAGGACAGCGCTCCCAGGAGGGACGAAGGCCAGCCCCACGGCCCAGGGACCTATCTTCCAGCGGCGACGCAAGAAGCACCCGTGACACCAACTTCTTAAGCCACAGCGGGTGACGCGCAGGCCGGGAACGAAGCCACACGAACGAAGTCGCAGGTCCTGACGAAGGACTAAATCTGACCCAAACACAGCTGACGGCACACACAAGGTCAGAAGTTCCAAGGCAAG
This sequence comes from Semisulcospira habei, assembly GCA_036245525.1. NCBI lineage: Eukaryota > Metazoa > Mollusca > Gastropoda > Semisulcospiridae > Semisulcospira > Semisulcospira habei. The sequence continues at coordinate 189,055,393 of BTPG01000003.1, forward strand.
CGAAGCACCCGCCGGAACAGAGTTCACCATTGAAGGCCAACGCTTGAACCAACACAGCCGTCGGTACACACACGGACCGAAGTTCCAAGGCAAAGCGAAGCACAGGCCGGGAACGAAGCTCACTGTCGAAGGTCCAAGTACACTTGAACCAACACAGCCGCCGGTACACACAAGGTCAGAGGTCCAAGGCAAGGCGAAACACCGGCCGTGAACGAAGCTCACTGTCAAGTCCAAGTACTCTTGAACCACACACAGCCGACGGTACTGAAAGTTCCAACTGAAGGCAAGGCGAAAGCACAGGCCGGGAACGAAGTGCACTGTCAAAAAGTCCAAGTACTCTTGAACCAACACAGCCGACAGTACACACACGGCCAGAAAGTTCCAAGGCAAGGCAAAGCACCGGCCGGGAACGAAGCGCACTGAACCGGTCCTCTCGCTCACACCAAGTCTATTCCGTCTCTGAAAGTCACAGCGCAGAGACTACGAACGATCCTTTCTCTCTACTATTTCTCTTCTTCGAAGGGCACACAAAGCAGAAGTCCAAGGCACAGGCTAGGTAGCAAGACAGAAGGCTAACTAAGCCGACCACTACATAGCCAAGTTAGAAGCAGAGGGCTAAGCAGACACGTCTGCACGCTGCAAGCTAAAGGAAAGAACTGGTTGGATTGGTAGTGAGCTGGCGCTCACCGGTCGGCGGGGTAAGGGAGGCTACCCGGGTACTAGACCACGGTACCCTTGGTGGCCTCCCCTGGCTCTAAGAGTACACATCGTAAGTTTTTGGGCTAAAATTACGCTAGCTATAGGTTGTTCCATTGTAGTAATGGCATCGGTAATGTTTTTGAGGAAACAAATAACATCAAGCACCATGGTACTGACTTAAAGCTACACATTGACCATGACAGTTCAAGGTGCTATTTGCACAGTCTTTGAATAGCTATATTTAGTTTGATACAATTTCAAATTGATTTGACCATTTAACCCTTATCATTCAGAATACACCAGTGTGTGAAATAAGTTTGACTAAAATAGTTCAAGGGTAGTGCCAGAATAGCTTGGCGCTTCTAGGCGCCAAGCTATTCTGGCACCACCCTTGAACTAAAGCCATTGGTCTATATCCTTATCTGTAAGTACTCTAATGTAGCTTGCATATGGCTGTGTATAATTTTGAAGCTTTCAGCCTCAGTATGATATGGGTTAAGACCCGAGACACTACAGCAAGACATTCATGAACTATCACTATTTATATATACAGTAGAACCTCTTTTGACTGGTCACCGGATTTTACGCTCACCTGCTGTTTACGGTCGCTTTTGCGATGTACGGACGATGTTTACTATATAAAGTACCTGGATTGTACGGTCACCTGCTGTTACGTTTGTGGTTGTTATTCTTTTTAGGGCATGTGTGTGTTTATCATAGGAAAAGATCCGGTGTTCAGTTGAGTTATTTTAGTAGAATCACGTACCCTTTTAGTATGATTCATTTCATTTTGCATGGAGAACTGCGATCGATTTTTTTGTGTGTGACTAGAATGTTGCACATTTCGCTAACTTGTAGCAAAGTCCAACCTAGATTAAGCTGGAAGGTGCTGAAAAAGGTGCGATTGGTCTAAGTGACCTCAAACATGACATCAAAATTTTGTAGCACACATTGGTTACATTTCACAACTTTTACATAATGCACCTAGATTTTAGTGGAAGATCGTAGAAAAATCTAGAGTGTTCTTGTTAATGTATATTAATGATTTTGGTTACGTTTTCTTTTCTGATTGGTTGAGTTGTGTAATTTGCAGGAGTGTTCTGGAAATCTGTGATAGTATAAAGAAGAGTGTTAGAAAGTATGTGCATGCATTTGTAGTATCAAAGTGTGGATGCATTTGTGAGAGATAGTGCATCAAAGTGTGGATGCATTGTGCTAAGAGTGCATCATGAGAATAAAGTACTGTTGGAACTGTTACTCCAGTGTGGTCTACAACCTTGTGCCACGTGTGACAAGTTGTAACTGAGTGTGGTTTTTCTACAAGAACCCTACGTAAGTGTGTCTGGTGCGATTGCATCATACTACGATGACTACTACCACGCAACACCTGCTGAACGCGGCTAACAGTTGGTGTATCGGAGCCAAAAACGCAAAAATTTATGGCCACAGTCAGACCGGCATGCTAAAGCTGTCAAGAGCGATGGATCAATGACTGCTTGCTCAACACCTTGCTAGCTGCTACACACCTTGATAAAGCTTAGCGCCATGTCGTAATGCAATAACAGGCGCGTGCCATCTGCTTCACACTGGGCTGAAAGAGGCCGCGTATATCAATGGGATTGACAATGAACTGGGGGAACAGAACGCCCGTGTCCGAAACGCACATCTGCAAGAGGCATAGACTTTAACGTGGCCAGGGGCTCATGAGATTCAATGTCTCCTGTCGACTTCATTTACCTCTGTCGTTTGTACTCTTATGTAGAATGCATCCCATGCTCATTTCCTCACCGCGATTATCAACTTCTGATTTTGCAACAAATGCTCTAGTTCCAACTAGTAGTAGTTCCAAGTCAATGGCTGAACAACTGGTTAAATCAGAAGCAGATTAAGCAGATGTTGAAATTAGTGTCCTTACAGTATAACTGGGCGGAGCTTAAATCACAGAAACAAAACAGATATTTTAATCAGAAGAGAGCTGTTACTGATAAGTTGTATCACTATGCATGCACAGAAAACGCAATGCCAGAAACTCAGAAAGACTTATGAAGATTTGAGTCGTAAAAGATACAATGGTAGGTCACAGTTGCAAATATCGTAAACATGTCAAAGATTGTTAAGCTTGAACGTTATACATGCAGTTACAATTTGAGCGGGTTTTTCCGTTTTCATCGGGTGTAATGTGGCGACAAAAAGAAGCTGCTCCAAATTTGAAGTGCAAATGTTTACATGTTCAACATTTTACACGGAAAATGTATGTATGCATTATTCTTTTCACATCTTTTGTCTTAACTGTGATGATTTTACACACACAAAGGCCATGAACTTGCACTGTAGGGGAGATACACCAGCATACACTAACTCTAGCAGTGGCTACGTTAGTGCAGATTTACATTTCTGGGTCCACTTCTATCGTACCTGCCGTAAATGGTCACCTGCCATTTACAGCCACTTTTTCTTGGCAACAGGGGTGACTGCTCATAGGAGGTTCTAGTGTGTGTGTGTGTGTGTGTGTGTGTGTGTGTGTGTGTGTGTGTGTGTGTGTGTGTATATATGAACCACAATAGTTTAAAAGTGGTGCAGGAATAGCTTGGCGCCTCTAGGTGCCAAGCTATTCTGGTACCACTTTTGAACTATCATGGTCAATGTGTCTCTGGTATGTATTCTTCAGAGGTCAACTCCTCTACCCAACAACAATACATGAAAACCAGGAAGCCACTGACCAGTGATACCAATCGTCGCACTTGTCACAGCCTATCATCGCACTGCCGTCATCCTGCATTTTGCACGAGGGACAGATCCAGATTTTATGACCATGTGCATCCTGCAACACAAGCACACCTCATGGATCAATGTATTCAGCCCTGACACATTGTGACCAAATGATTTTCTGACCATACGTATTTGGTATGGATGAGTTAACCCTTTGTCCAGAGTGCTTTTTGTCATGCATCATTGTGACAACAAGAAAGGCAAAGCTCTTATGGCTCACGTATATGACCGATCTACACGTCTGACAATAAGTAAAGGGATGGCTTCTGCACTAACAAAATCCATGTTTCCTCAAAATTTAATCAGTTTTTACACATCTGTCCTCGTGCTGGGACCATATGGCGTTCAGGCGCGTCCCCTGGGTGGTGGATAGGGGGCCCCTCACGAGAGGGGTGCACCGAATGAAATAAGATGCCGTGAACCAACATGGTCTAAGGGAAGGAGACCCCGACAGAAAACCCCTGGTCCTCCTAGTAAGGGGGTTGGGCGTGGGGGTAGCTTCCCCACCCTGCAAATAAAGAAATAGCTACAAAAACGCCGAAGAATTCAAGCCTATTGCAGACAGAGCAGACCAACTCGACAGATGGGCCGAGTATTTTGAAGAGTTACTGAACAGACCCACCCCACCTGACCCCCCAGACATCCAGCCAGCAGAGACTGACCTACCCATCAGCTGTGACAGACCCAGCCGGGAACAGATCAGAAGAGCAGTGGCATTTTTGAAGAACGGCAAAGCAGCAGGGCCAGATGGCATCCCAGCAGAGGCTCTGAAAGCAGACCTAGAAACAACAGTAGAGATGCTGTACCCACTGTTTGGAAAGATCTGGGAAGAGGAGGTGATGCCGGCTGACTGGAAGGAGGGGTACCTAATCAAGCTTCCCAAGAAAGGCGACCTCGGCAAGTGTTCCAACTACAGAGGAATCACCTTGCTGTCAGTACCAGGAAAGGTCTTCAACAGAATCCCCCTGGAGAGAATGAAGAGCTCCGTCGACCCCCAGCTGAGAGACCAGCAAGCAGGATTCAGGAAAAACCGATCATGTACAGACCAAATTGCCACTCTCCGCATCATTGTGGAGCAGTCTCTGGAGTGGAGCTCCCCGCTGTACGTCAACTTTGTGGATTACGAGAAAGCATTTGACAGCGTGGACCGAGAGACTTTGTGGAAACTCCTAAGACACTACGGTGTACCCACAAAACTCGTCTGCCTGATCAAGAGCAGCTACGATGGCATGACATGTCGCGTGATCCATGAAGGGCAGTTCACCAGGGAGCTGCAGGTCAGAACCGGCGTCAGGCAGGGGTGTTTGCTGTCTCCGTTCCTCTTCCTACTGGCCATAGACTGGGTCATGAAGAGGACCACAGAGCAAAGAAGCGGAATACAGTCAACCCTGTGGACACAGCTTGATGACATCGATTTTGCAGATGACTTGGCTTTACTGTCCCACACTCATCAACAAATGCAGGACAAGACCACGAGGCTTGCTGACATCTCGTCCCAAGTGGGCCTCACCATCCACAAACAGAAAACAAAGTCAATGAGGCTGAACGCAACCAGGGAAGAACCAGTCTTGCTTGCTGGCATCCTTTGGAGGAGGTGGAGTCCTTCACCTATCTCGGGAGCATCATAGACAAAAAAGGCGGCACTGATGCAGATGACAGAGCACGAATCGGTAAAGCCAGAGCAGCCTTTCTCCAGTTGAAAAAAGTGTGGAGTTCCAGAGAGCTGTCACAACACACCAAAGTCAGGTTTTTCAACTCAAACGTAAAAGCAGTTCTCCTATATGGAGCAGAGACTTGGAGGTTGACAAAAACCACAGTCAACAGAAAACAGATCTTCATAAACAGTTGCCTTAGAAGAATCTTGAAAATCCACTGGCCAGAGAAGATCAGCAACGTCAGACTCTGGGAGAGAACAGAGCAGATAACAGCAGAGAATGAAATTGGATGAAGAAGATGGGGATGGATGGGTCACAGTGTGAGAAAGCCAGTTTCCAGTATCACTAGGCAGGCATTGTCATGGAACCCCCAGGGAGAGAGGAAAAGAGGCAGGCTGAGAAACACCTGGCATCGAGACCTCCAAGCAGACATCAAGAGACTGGGAACCACCTGGAGTAAAATCGAAGGAGAAGCATAGGACAGGAGTCGTTGGAGGTCTCTCGTCGATGGCCTATACCCTGGGACAGGTGACAGGCGTAAGTAAGTAAGTACACATCTGTGAAACCCCCGTGACCCTTGGCCTTTGCGATGAGTCGACTAAATTAGGATACATAGGAAGGTCTTATCATCAGCTACCTTTGTGCCAAATCTGATTGAAAAGTTTGCAAAAATGTTGATAATAACTACAATTATTGGCATTTTATACAGATTTGTCGACCTCTTGTGACCCTTGACCTTTTCCAAGGGGTCATCCAAATTAGTATGCATAGATAGGTCTTACCATCAGGTATCTCTGTACCAAGTTTAGGTTTGAAGCTGTGACTAGTATTTGAGAAAAAACATCTTTTGTCAAAATATGGCAATTTTGGACCTATTTCTTGAGCTCTTGTGACCTTTCCGAGGGATCAACCAAATTAGTATGCATAGAAAGGTCTTACCATCAGGCATCTTTGTTACCAGGTTTGGGTTTGAAGTTGTGAATAGTATTTGAGAAAGAACAATATGACTATTTTTGACCTGTTTCCTGAGCTCTTGTGACCCTTTACCTTTCTGAGGGTAGCTATTTTTGATATATTTCCTGATCCCCTGTGACCTTGACCTTTGTGAGAGGTCAATAAAATTGGTATGTTTAGAAAGTCTTGCCACAAAGTATCCTTGGGCCAAGTTTGAAGAATGTAGCTTGAACAGTCTCTGAGAAAATGCCAACGTTAAAATTTACTACAGACGACGGCAGACAGACAGACGATGGACGGATGACCACTGGCCCAGAACATAGACTCACTTTTGCTTCATTAAAGTTTACCACGGACTATGGACGGACGACCACTGGCCCAGAACATACTCACTTTTGCTTCGCACATGAGCCAAAAAGCACTACCAACAGCCGAAGGGTTAATATGCCCTAACATAAGTAATAACTAATTTTCTTTCATTGCCATTGTCAAGGCAGCTCAAGATAGAGGCCTCATGAGAAAAAGAACTAAAGTTAGAACTCACAATGAAAAAGCCGACTGTCTCCACTTCCACTGTTCCCTGTCCTCGTGATGTGCCGGGTGAGGGAGGGGAGGGGGACCTGGAGGAGCGGTCAGGCACGGCTGGCTGTGACTCCTCTGCTACAGGTGAAGGTGGTGGTGATTCATTGTCCGGAGACTCTGATTTCCCCACTGCCATTTTGGGCGGGGAGACTTTGGGTTTGGGTTTGGGTTTGGGTTTGGGAAGGGGTGCATCTTCTACAGCTGCTGCTGCTGCTGCTGCTTTTGCTGCCAGAGTCTTTGCTTTGGGAGGTCGCCCTGGTGACTTCCCTGTACGGACTTTGGGAGATTTTCCGGCCTTTGGGGCGGTGGCTTTGGGGGATTTAGGTCCTTTAGGGGACTTGGCTCGAGGAGAGGCAGCACGTGGGGATTTGGATCGTGGGCGGCCTACTTTTCCTTTGGGTTTTTTGTCTGTAGATGATGATAGGAAGCTGGAACCAGTAGGTTCTGGTGGTTTATGTTCCAGCTTGACATCATCATCATCAACAGGCCTAGCAAACAATGGTGAGGGTGGTGGGGAAGTGTCACGTTCCGGTGTGCCAAAGAGAGGCTTAATGACTGGTGGTGGAGATTTGTCCCCAGCTGGTGAATGGTCGGAATGTACAGGGGAGGGTGCAGGGTAGGCGGGTGAGAGTGAGGGCGTTTTGGGGGTGGGGGTGGGAGACTTGTGCCCATAGGATGGCGAGCGTTGCATGGGTGATGACATGAATGATGGAGAGCTGGGCACACGGTGTCGCATGGGTGAGGGAGTTTTGGGCATGGGCGAAGGAGACCTGCGGGCGGGGGAGGGTGTTCGAGGAGGGGGGCTGTGACTTTGATGTCTGCGCACCGGGGGGCTGCGGCTTTGTCGCTTGCGTGGTGGTGAACTGACCGGTGAGGAGAACGGCTCAAGAACTGGAGAAACAGGTGACTTGGCTGGGGACCTCTCTCTCGTTTCAAACGTAAACCTTGTGGATGGACTCTTCTTGATGGGTCGGTCTGCAGGTGAGGCAAAAGGACTGCTGTGTCTGGGACTAGGACTGCGTTTGCGACGTGGGGAACTGAAGGGAGCTGAGGGCTGCAGGACGGGTGGGGGTGGGGTGACTTCTCGCTTCAGGACAGGAGGTGAGTCTGGTGGTTCTGACTTGGTGACCCTCGATGTGCGTTTCTCATCACCGCACTTGATCACCCTGGCAGCATCAGAACAACAATCATGTCATAAAGTCAGCATCAGAACAACAATCATGTCATAAAGTCAGCATCAGAACAACAATCATGTCATAAAGTCAGCATCAGAACAACAATCATGTCATCAAAATCAAACTAACAATACAGTAAACTTTGCTTATCACATGGTCGGATAAAACAAAAGTCAGACATAACACCTTCTCAGAGGTCCGAACTACACTCATTCTATGTAAATTAGTTCACTATAACAAACTTCAGATACAACAACAAACAAGTTTGGGTGCCCTGGTCTTTTGTTACATCCAACGTTTACAGCAATTAAAATAATAACATTTACCCATTTAGCCCTGATGCCCTACAGCAGGAGATGGACTGACCATGATAACTCAAGGGTAGAGCCAGATGAGCTCATCTGGCTCTACCCTTGAATTATCATGGTCAATCCATCTCCTGCAACTGGTACGTAGTCGTTAGATATGACCCCCAAAATGCAGCCATGGGGTTAAAAGGGTTAATGGCTATCATCAACTGAACACTTTTTTTTTAACCATTCCAGACGGCAAAATGCACTCCCCAGAAACAATGGTGACATCAAGCCCCTTGTGCATGCAGGCCCCTGGAACTGTTTACACTACCACACACACTGTTTATGGTACTACAGTGCACTTAGCCCTGACGCCCAACAGCAGATAATTGACTGACCATAATTCAAGGGTTGAGCCAGATTAGCATGGCACCTTCAGGCACCAAGCTAATCTGGCACTACCCTTGAATTATCATAGTCAATGCATCTCCTGCAATTGGTGCTTGGTCGTTGGGCGACACCTCCAACATTTGGGAAATGAGGCCGTGGGAGTTACATGGGTTGAGCAACGTCTTGGTTCAGCTTACAGTTTGAGTTCTTTTCGAGAAGGTGACGCGACCGGTTCCTGCTTGACTGCTGTCTCTGCGGGTGAGGCTTTGTTCTCCGTCACTGTCACTGACGACCCTGTGCCACTTGAGTTACCCAGCTTGATCTTCAGCCTGAAGCCTGGCTTCTCCACAATCGCAGGCTGTAAAATAAGAAACGTTTAACTCATTCAGCCCTGACACACTACAGCAAGACATGGATTGAGCATGAAAGTTCAAGGGTAGTGCCAGAATAGCTTGGCACCCATAGGCGCCAATCTATTCTGACACCACCCTTGAACTATCGTGCTCGATCTGTCTCTAGAATTGTAATACAGTCTCCCAAAGGGCAACTACGAAATTTGGGGATTTCAGTCTTGGGGCAGAATGTGTAAAAAATCACATCAACTGGAAAATCACATCAACTGGAAAATCACATCAACTTGAAAATCACATCAATTGGAAGTGGAATTGAGAAAAACAAACCAGTTTGTACTTGCAGAGTTACTTACTCACTCAGGGCCTATAGTGCCTATGCTGGCACATGGGGTGTAAGCTAAGAGAACGGCAAAGCCCTCATGGCTCACATCCACGCATGACCGATCGGCATCTTTTATCTCATCTTCTGTGACCCTGAACTTTCTTTTCTGAAAAATGAATTTTTCTCTAAAATGTATTTTTTCGAAAAATGCTTACCGATGACATTACTGTTAGGAATACTGATCTAGCTAGCCTAATTTTAGCCAAAATTGTTGTGTGCTTACATGGCAGGGGAGGCAACAAGGGGTGCTATAAGCTAGGCAGTACCTCGGGTAGCCTCCCTTCCATCCTCCTCCGGGCACGCACCCACCGGAATCGCCATTCTGTTTCTTAGCGAGCCAGCGGCAGCGGGGCAGGCGGGAGGGTCATCCGAGTAATGTCATCGGTATTTTAAAAAAAGATACATTTTAGAGAAAACTTCATTTGTTTCCTCAAAACACATTACCGTCGACATTACTGTTAGGAAGAATATCGAAGAGGAGGTGGGTGCCGCTTAGAACGCCCCTAACCCCTGGGTAATATCGAGACCCGCCCTCCCTGGTACAACCTCCCGATAATTTTAGCTAAGATACCTGCGGCACCTAGGGTGCTGAGAGGGAGTGTTGCGCCGCCGTAAAGTCACCCACCAGCGATAGGTTCTCGTGATGGCTGGCGAGGTCCCTCAGGTAGAATCGAGCGAAGATCGACTCTGATCGCCAGCCCACCACCGCCACAAGTCTTGACTGCGCAGTTGCGGTCGAATGCGAGCTTGTGGCCATGGCTTCTGCATTTGGCTGTATCAGGGACGAGGTCCTGGTAGGCGGAGCGTATCACTCATTGGAGCCAAGAGGTCGACTGTGCTCGCCATTCCACGGCCGCCATGATATCTGTGACCACGCAGTTGCGGTCGAGCGCTAGGTGCAGCGGTCATGGCTCTGACCTCGTGCGCCCTGATGTTCATTCGTTTGGCTGCATCAGGGGGGAGATCTTGGTAGGCGGAGTATATCACCCATCGGAGCCAGGAGGATATCGTCTGGGCCGAGATGTCATGTCTACCTGGGGACAGAGAGAGGAAAAGGCGGCTTGGTCCGCCGCAGGAACACATGTAAGGCTCTCACCTGGTCCCATTGTCTGGATTCTCGGGTAGAGCCTGGACCCCTCAAGGGCTGGACGGTGACTATCTGTGGGGCAGCCAAAGGAGAACGGGTCTTTGGTAGGAAAGCCGTGTCAGACAGCAGTTGCACAGAGCCGTCCGTTTGGAACTGTAGGCATGATGGACGTGCAGCAAGACGTGTAGCTCGCTGACCTTGGCCGTCGTGGCGAGAGCCAGTAGGAAGAGTGTCTTCCACGTCACGTCCGGTGACCGCGCCAACTGAAGTGGTTCGAAGCGGGTAGAGTTGAGCCACGTCCGCATCCAGGGTAGATCCCATCACGGTACAAGTGAGCGGAGGGCCGGACGTCTTAGACCGAAGCGCGCCATAAGGTCTTTGCAGTTGCCAGGGTCGGGCCGTCCCACATGCCGGTACATATCGGCGATCAACGCTAGGTAGTCGTGAATGGTGATTGGCACCCGAAGCTGGTCGGTGAAGAGCCAGAGGAAGAACTCTGCCAGCTGGGAACCATCAGATCTGTGGGAGAGAGTCGCCCTTCGTCACACCAGTCGCACAGGACTTGCCACTTTTCCTCATAAACTCACATGGTCGAGGGTCTGCGGGCTTTAGCGATAGTTTCTCCCCCTGTAAGTGAGAAGCCTCTAGCGGCGAGAGCTTGCCGCACCAACTCCCAGCGTGGAGTAAAAGTCGCTCGGGGCACGGGTAGAACAGGGCCTGCCGAGGTTGCTTGAGCATCGTGCGTGGGGTGGGTAGCCGCAGCAGGGGGCTGCGGCGAGGTTCAAGAGGTCGGTGGTCCAATACCTGGTCCAGTTAGTTAGTTAGTTATTTGGGTTTAATGCCGAGCAGGCAACTAAGGCCATCTCATGGCGGGAAGGGTAAAAATCTGGTCAGCCAGACTAAAAGAAAGGTCTTAAGACATGATGTAAATATACCTTAAAAGTATGTCAGGCTAAAAAGTCGCACAGGTCTTTAAAGAAAGCGTCGACAGACTCTCAAAAGGTCAAAATAATAGAAACATCATAGTCTATAACACTCAAATCTTGTGAAAAATATGGCACTCTCTCAGAAAACTGAAGATCTTGTCCGGGGGTACACCCCGGAACAAACCTTCAAGGAGTCTGCTGTGAAATGTTTATACCTTGTGTCGATTAGATCAGCACAAGACAGCAAAAAGTGTTAAACAGAGTACTGCTCGTCGCAGGCATAACACCATGGACGCTCCTACTGTTTTAGTAAATAAGAGTGCATAACATACGTGTGCCCGATCGGGAGCCGAGCAAGGACAGTCTCCTCACGGCAGCTGCCGCAGCGATAAGGTAGGCCGTCGGACAACTTAGGAAGGGTTTCATGCAGCTTGTTAGCTTCCTCCGAGAAGCCTCTTGGTGCGAGTGTTGACTGTCCATCTCCCAGCATGCCGTGCCAGTCGCTCTGTGAATGTACAAACAGTTGCTGCCAGGGGTGCGATCATCTCGGCTGCGGAGCTGAGGCAGGGTCGCCATGCGTCTCCAAAGGACAGAGAACCAGCGGCACGGTCATCAAGTCCTACTCACCATGCCATCCCTGAGCTTGTGGAGCACCTAGGTACCCGTCCTGAGGGGGGGGAGTGCGCTGCCGCATCTTAACCCATATCAGCCTGAGGCTAACAGCTTCAATTTGTGCCCTGCCATACACAGGTTACTATAGAAAAAAAATAAGAATACAGCCCAAGGCCTTAATGCAAGGCTAGGTCGGATTAGCGTGAAGCCTAGCGGCGTCAAGCCACTCCGGTGCTACCCTTTAACTATTCTTATTCGAACATGTCACCCTCTGGTGGACAGGATAAAGGTTAAGATGACTTCCACCATACCTGTTGTTCACAGGCGTTTATCCAACCAAGGAATAACCGCCCCCAACGGCTTAACTTCGGTGAACAGGCCAACCGGGGCCATTGCACAGGTGGTTGTCTACGCCAGGAGTCCGTTCCTCGAAGTAGCCCATCCATGGCCCAGGCTTGTGGCCCGGTCTGGAGGCGACAGAGGAAGCCGCTTCCTGTTCCATTAGAGGAGGACCGGCAGAACATCGGAGTCTCCTCACACGCGTAGAGTAGTTGGAAGGCAGCCATCACTCAAGCCAGTGGATGTATCTGCCTGCGTGTTTACTCGTTGCTATCCCGCTGGTATCTGTCAGGCACTCCCTGCCTAGGTGGCAAACTGAGTGCTGGTCCCCCGCCTGGCAGCTTCGGAGATGTCGTCGCGAAGCAACGCCGAACCAGAGCCCCCCAGGGCCTGACTGAGAGCATCTTCCTCCACCACTCTGACTGGAGCATGGTGGGAAATCATCTCTTCTCTTTCACTGGAAGCGTAGATAAGGCATCTTGTTGAGTCACCGTCACGCTGGGGGGGGGTCTCATCCCTGAGAACGGAGGCGCAAGGAGTGAGCCGATAGCGAGTCTCATGCAGAAGGCAGCGCTGAAACTGCGCTGCGATGTGACGACCAGGGGCGCCGCGGGGAACGGCTGCGTCGGGGAGAGCGTGGTAGCCGAGAGTGGGAACCCCGCCTGGAATGGTGTTGAATCGTGGCAGTCAATCGGGTGTGTCGACGGCGCGACCTGCACTGTGGTGAACTTGGCAAGGATGCACGCGGCGAGCGAGGCGGCGAGGCACGACGGCTGACGGAAGCCGCACCCCCCGTGACGGAAGGCCTAGGGTGTCGGGGGGCATCCCAGTCCCTGCTAGCAGTCTGCGAGCGTGGAGGCCTGTCAAGGATCGTGAACGAGGGCGACGCTCGGATGACCGTCTGGCACTTTTTAATCGCCGAAAACTAGCTGCACGGGAGCTCCGTCCCTGCGATGCCCGACGCTGAATGCCCGTCTCGTCTCGAATGCCCGTCTCGTCTCTAAGCACCTGTGCCGAGGGGGCAGTTACAAGCTTAGTAAGTAACAATTTTACTGACCTCTGTATCAGACGGCTTGCGCTTTGCTTGGATTGACTCACGGGCGTAGACGCGTGGCAGTCCATTGGACGTTGTTGGCCAGACTCGGTGGTATTCAGCGAGCTGACGAACACAGTAGATGTCCGGTGTTGGCCAAGCTCGGTGTACTGTTTTACCAGCGAGCTGACGAACACTGTTGTCGGAGGACTATGTTGGCCAGGCACGGTGTCTCATAACCCCAGTGAGCTGACGAACCCTCCAGCTGTAGCCCTAGGCTCCGGATCTGCGCGTGCGTCCCGATTCGTGAGTGTCTGAAGAGTCTCCTCCACTGAAGGGGTCAGGGCAGCAGCAGGCGTCTGCTCTCAGGCTGGGGTCGTCGTTCCTGCCGATAGAAACCCCAAGCTGCGACCACTGCTCCTCCCGCCTGGGGGTGCAGGCGCGGCACAGATGAGTGGAGGCACAGGCTTAGCACGGTAAGCAGACATCATGTGAGTCACTTGGCCACTGGAAGTCCCCACATCTCGTGCAGGTGCGGACTTGACCACTGCAAAACATAAACAGTCACCAACGAGCGAGCGTGGCTTCCCGAGGCCACACACCAATGCGGTTGCGTGTACGAGTTTCGAAAACGAATCCACTACACGACCAGTGCCGACGCCCGGAGCTTTCCACCCCACCTTGAGCGCCGGTCGCGGGCACTAACCGAGGTTATACTTAGTCATGGCAGAGAGGCGGATGAGGCAGCGCTGTAGAGACCAACGTGAAGTAGAGTTACCCATGCCGACCGGTCGCTCATCGGTAAACCAAGTCTCAGGAACAGTACAAAACCACTGAACACAGAAACTCTGCCGCTAGGGAGCCCAAACGATCAATAATCTGAGAGGGAGCACAGAGCACGACGTAAGAGCTCAAGTCACAAGTCCCAAGCCACAAAACCGGTCACACTAAACGAAGTCCAGACGCAGAGAGTAGGCACAAAAACATCCACGGCTTGTTAAGAAACAGGAATGGTGATTCCGGTGGGCGCGTGCCCGGATGAGGATGGAAGGGAGGCTACCCGGGGTACTGCCTAGCTTCTAACACCCCTTGTTGCCTCCCCTGCCATGTAGGCACACAACAATTTTGGCTAAAATTAGGCTAGCTAGATCAGTATTCCTAACAGTAATGTCATCGGTAATGTGTTTTGAGGAAACAAAGAAAAGACTGGACAGGTCTTTACAATTACGTGAAAGGACCCGCTGCCTAGAGAAACCTATGGGTCATCGACCCCTCGGCTCAAAATATTATGGGTCATTTGGGGAAATGATGGGCCAATGGCTGAGGGTGCATTCGAAAAACGAACCCTGCCTCTTGCGGATAAGTAGGTGGTTTCTAAATTCAGAATGAAGTCTGCATAATTCTGACCCTACTTCTGACCTAAGGATAGCCCTTTCTTCTGGGTAGGAGAATGCAGAAGGACTTATCTCTGTCAACAAGAGGCATACTCAGGTTCTCATCGATTGGGGTTTGTTACAATTTAACATCTTTGCTGCCACTGCCAACGGCTGAAAGTATATATACACCTGAAACCCTCAAAGACTGTTAGCTTGATAATCACTCACCATAAGTAGCTCAGATGTGAATGCAACCAGCAATAGGCACAGACCCACATGAGCCCCCGCAGTTGCAGGGGCTCGTGTAGGTCTATGCCTCTTGACATTGATCACTGTCCACTTCCTACAAGCAGTTAATATGAAGGGATTATTCTCACTGATCTGTCAGTAACCCCTTCAATGCCTAGACATAAGCAAACATCAGCCATGTGCAAGAGACATAGATCCTCATGACCCCCTCCCCCCTCAGATGCAGGGGCTCATGAGGATCTTTGCCTCTTGCTAACACTACTGTGTATCCACGTTCCTTAGTAAGCTGGAGCTCTTTGGTGTAAAACTGACAAAGATTGCAGAAACACAATCTGCATCCATTGAGAGTGAAGGGGCTAATGAATATTGTACGCAGTGATGGAGAGGAGTACCTTGTCTTCCTTGGTCCTGTCCTCATGATGATGTCTGTGTTTATCCCTGCTTCTGTCCCTGTCACGATCCTTGTCTTTGTTCTTCTTTTTCTTCTCCTTGTCACGCTTCTTATCCTTCTTCCTCTCTTTGTCCTACAGTTTAAAAAAAAATTTAAAAAAATGTTTGCATGCTGAACATCAAACTAATTGTGACATACTCTTCCTGTAACACACAAAAGGTTCCGCACACATACACACGACTTGCCTCCCATCTTATCCCGTCCCTTGAAAAAAACGATGACAACAACATACAAACACTTAAAAGTTATGACAACCCATTTAGCCTCAACACCCTACAGCAGGAGATAGATTGACTATGATAATTCAAGGGTAGTGCCAGATTGCCTTGGCACCTGAAGGCACCAAGCCAATCTGGCACTACCCTTGAATTATAGAAAATCCATCTACTGTAACTGTGGCACATAGTCGCTAGGTAACACCTCCAAAATATGAGAAATGTGGCTGTGGGGGCTAAATGGGTTAAAGTTAAAAGCAAATTTTTTTGTTAGACTGACATCTAACATCCCAGCATCTCTTTCCCAGAACCACCATACAAGCTGCTCCTTTTCAAAGCATTCTGCCATTGCATCTTATAAAAAGATATCAGCGATCATGATTGCTCTTAAGGGTAGCGCTGGAACAGAGGTGCCAAGCTATTCCAGCACCACCCTTTGTTTCGATGTCTAAGGGTTTGTTTGGGTTAGCACTAAACCGTGAGTAATACGTAGGGAAAGAGTTAAAGGGGCACGCCTGACCTTTTTTAAGGCTTCAGTTGGCAAAAAGCTTTTACTGGGATTCAGTATACAGTGTACAGTATACACTTAGACAGTGACCACCCTATTGTCCCACCAAATGCTTTCTTTTATCCCTTCAAAGCGAAAAGAGGCCCACCAGAATCTTGTGACGGGACACCGTGAAAAGATTGCTTCTGATAGGCGATGGTAGCTGACGTCATAACTATTCTACACGACCTTAGGTCATCAGCATAATTATAACCAATCAGAGACAAGATGGTGGAAGAAAAAAAGAAAGTATCGACTTGCGCTGACAATGACAGACTTGGAATCAAAGAGAAGAAAGAGAAAGAGAGACAAGATACCCCTAACTTGAGTAGAACTGACATCGGACAAGGGAATATGGACATGTGGCAACGCGTAAAGCAAGGGCTTGGCTTGACCACCCACTAGAATTTGTCCCTATTCTGCTGAATCAGTGAGTAATCTACGGTCTTTGTCATGGTTGATCTTCCTATAGTTCCGCGAGCGCTAGTGATTTCAGAATTCATGATCTTCAGTAGAATTTATATCTTACTGATTTTGCAAAATGTTTTATCATATATATAGTTACAAGCTAGTTACCACATTTTATGCTGCAAAGCTCTGAAAACTACAGTGTGTGTCAGAGTTGCACATCGCTGGTCGTAACATGTTTTTGTCTGTGCAGGCTCTCATTTACTTGCATCACAGAGGTAGTGTTTCTGCTGCGATGGTGCATTTGTCGTTTCCAATGATGCTTTCAGTTACATAGACTTTCATGTGTGAGATGTGAAATATTAATTTTTCTCTAAAATGTATTTTTTCGAAAAATACTTACCGATGACATGACTGTCAGGAAATAGTCTACTTCCTTACCAATTTTAGCCTAAGACCCAAAGGGTCCCCCCAGGAGGCTCTCATGTCAGTTCTGCCGGCGGACAGAGGCAAAAAGAGACGAGTCCGTCCCCTCCGTACGGACTTGGAGCGACGCAGGTAGATACGGAGTGCACGCACCGGATCTTGCTGCCGAGTCTCCCGAGAAAGGTCGGGCCCTTTAAGCGGCCGAATAGCGATGACCTGAGGCGCCGTCAAGGGAGATCTAGTCTTAGCGAGAAAGGAAGGATCCGGGAGAAGCTGAACGGAGCCATCCACTCGGAACTGCTGGCAGGAAGGGCGAGACGAGAGCGCGTGGAGCTCGCTGACGCAGGCTGCCGTGGCGAGGGCCACCAGGAAGCAGGTCTTCCGAGTCACGTCCGCGAAGCTGGCCAAATGGAGCGGTTCGAAACGGTCCGAATTCAGCCAGGCGAGGACCCAGGGGAGGTCCCAGCGTAGAACGAGGGAGCGGGAAACCGGACGCTGCAAGCCGAAATGCGCCATAAGGTCGGCCAGGTCCTTGCAGACGCCAGGGTCGGGACGGCGGAGGTGACGGTAGGTGTCGGCAATCATGGAGAGATAGCCACGGATCGTGATGGGAGCCAAACCTTGGTCTTGGAAGAGCCAGAGGAAGAAGTCCGCAAGCTGAGGGGTCGTCAGGTCGACGGGGGAGAGACGACGGTCAGAGCACCAGGCATGAAGCACTCGCCACTTTCCCTCGTAGACACGTCTGGTAGAAGGTCTGCGGGCTGAAGCGATAGCGTCCACTGCCGCACTCGAGAAGCCTCTAGCGGAGAGGGCGTGCCGCACAATCGCCAGGCGTGTAGGAGAAGTCGCTCGGGGCAGGGGTGGAAGAGCGGCTGGCGGGGCTGCTTGAGCATCGTGCGAGGGGTGGGAAGTGGGAGGGGCGGTTCCGTGGCGAGACTGAGCAGGTCGGTGGTCCATGATCTGTCCCAGGAGAACGGGGCCACCAGGAGAAGGACTGCGTTGCACCCCCGGAGCTTGAGCAGGACTTTGGGGACCAGGACCGTCGGAGGGTAGGCATAGGCAACTAGTCTGTCCCAAGAGATCGAGAGCGCATCGACCGCCCAGGCCAGCGGGTCGGGAATCGGGGAAACGAAGAGGGGAAGCTGGTGGTTCCACCTGGTGGCGAAGAGGTCGACAAGGGGAGTCTCCCAACGCTCGCAGATAGGGCGCAAGATGTCCCGGCACAGGGTCCATTTTGTGTGAAGAAGCTGGCCCCGCCGTGAGAGGGAGTCTGCCAGAACGTTCAGGTGACCCGGAATGTGGCAGGCTCGGAGGGAAATGCCGCGGTCCTCGCACCAGCGAAGGAGTCGGTAGAGAAGGATGCAGAGGTCGGGCAAGCGGGTCCCTCCCTGCTTCTGTATGTAAGCGACGACCGTGGAGTTGTCGGAGAGGACAAGGAGGTCCTGTGTCTGAAGATCGGGTTCCCAAGCGCGGAGGGCCTGCCAAACCGCATTCAGCTCCAGCCAGTTGATGTGCCGCGAAGCCAGGTCCTCGTTCCAGCGGCCGGCCGCATAGCGAAAACTCGGGAGAAGGTGAGCGCCCCACCCGGCGAGACTGGCATCGACGCAGAGAGAGAGACGGGGCAGTGGTGAGGTCAGGGGAATCCCGGAGCCGAGCCAAGAAACGTCCGTCCAGCGAAGCAGATGGGGCCGCAGCATAGGAGGTATCGGCACCAGGGTGGAGAGATCGCCGGAGGACGGTCTCCAGTGAAGGAGAAGATGCAATTGAAGAGGACGAGAGTACAGACGACCGAGGGGAAGGAGATCTGCCGCAGCACTCATCAGGCCGAGGAGCTGGAGCCACACCCTGGCGGGGACAGCCGCTTCCTGAGCTACCAAACGGGCGAGATCGGCGAGTTTCTGGATCCAAGGCTTGGGAAGACGCACTAGGTTGCGGTCGGTCACAAACTCCATCCCCAGGTGCACGAAGTGGCGAGAGGAGTGAGGTCGGACTTGCCAGCGTTGACCAGGAAGCCGAGGCGAGATAACAGGAGGAGAAGCGCATCCCTGTCCAGGAGAAGAGAGGCCACCGACTGGTTCCGCAGAAGAAGGTCGTCCAAGTAGTTGGAGATCGGGCTGGAAGAAGAACGACGGGCTCTGGCTACCACGGCGTTCATAATCCGCGTAAATACCCACGGGCTGAGGTTGAGACCGAAAGGGAGGGCCCGAAACTGGAAAACAGTCCCGTCGATGGCAAAGCGGAGGTACCGGCGGGAGGCTGGATGGATTGGGACGTGCAGATAGGCATCGGACAGGTCCAGGCTGATGGCGAAGTCCATGGGCTGGACGGCAGCGCGAAGGGACCTGGCTGTCTCCATCCGGAAGGACGGGGCGGCGATGAACCGATTCAGGGCGGAGAGATCGATGATCGGCCTCCACTTGCCTCCAGGCTTGGGGACTACGAAGAGTCGGCTGTAGAAGGCGGGGGAGTCGTGGAAGGCGACGACCTCCGTAGCGGCTTTCTGGAGAAGCAGCGACTTCTCCGCGAAGGGCATCGGCCTTGGGCGGATCTGACGGGATCTCGGTCCACAGAGGGGGAGCGCCGAAGCGGGGGCGGGGAACGAAAGATGAGAAGACCGTCTGAGACAATGGAGAGGATCCACGGGTCGTCCGGAAACAGGGAGCGCCAGACGTCTCCGTGCAGGGCGAGCCTCCCGCCGACAGGCGACCCCGAAGCGGTCGGCGGGGGCGGAGGCGAGCAGAAGTCAGGGGGCCCTCCCACGCCCAGGGCGGCGGGCGGGCTTGGGCCAGGCCGGGACGGCAGGACGGGCAGAACGGGCAAGACGGGTGCGGCCAGGACTGGGCGCACGGGAAGAGGAGAGAGGACGGGAGGCCGAGGCGGAGGCAGGGGCCGTCGCGGAGGGTCTGACGAACCGCAGGGTGCGACCCGAGGCCTTGCGGGTTGGCGGAAAGCGAGACGAGGGGGCGCTGGGCCAACGGTCCTTGTTAGCTTCCTTCAGGGACTGCCAGGAAGGGCCGAAGAGGAGCGGAGCGCCAACCGGGGCCCGGCGGAGTTGGGATTTCACATCACGGGGAAGACCCGGGCAGGACTGGAGCACCACATCATGCCGCATCAGGTCACAGTTGGCGGCCGCCGCCATGGCATTGACGGACGAATGGTAGGCCGCTCGGTTGGCTGCAACTGCCAAGGTGTGAAGATCCGACAGCAGGGGAGGAGCAGAGGGAAGCCAGGCCGCCTCGATACGGTTAATGAAGGCTTGTGTGAGGAGCTCCAAAAATTCCGAACATGCGAGGGCGTTTCGGACGAGGGAGGCGGTACGCTCCAGGCCGCGAGGCAGGGCACGGTTCAGCTGGGAAGAGCCGCCGGCGAGCACCAGCGCAGGCGGATCCACCGGAGGCAGTGAGCACGAGAAGGATTGCGAGTGGCCGGCATACCAGGACTGCCGAAAAGGCGATGTCGACACCGGAAGGCCAGCGGCGGTCGGAGAAGAAGTCCGAGTCGGAAGCAGAATCTCGCTGGAGGTGCGCAGACAGGGCGTCCGTTAGGTCGCGGAAGGCAGGCGGCTGGGGAAGCGACTTGAATTTCTTAACCTGACGAGCAGCGTCCACAAAGGCGGCCGCTTTCCTCTTCAGCGGTGGGGAAGGTGGGCAGGAATCCGCGGGAAGGCAAGCCGCGATGAGACGGGCGGCGTCGTCCAAGGCTCGGAGAGTCTCGCCACGAGGAGTGGACAGGGTAGCTGGAGACGCTGGATCATCCACCTGAGAGGGCGAACGGCTGCCGGACTCAAGCAAGGCCGAAACGGAGTCCTCCGGCAGCAGGCTTAAGGTCTCTCCATCAATGGCAGGCAGTGGCGGCGGAGAAGACCGAAGCACAGGAGGTAAACTGACACGCACAGGCGGCGGAGGAGGAGCCGAGGGGCTACGCTGACGCCGCCGCGGGGAAGTAAGAGGCGAAGGGCGTCGGGAACGATGAGAGCGTCGATCCAGATGGGAACTACTGCGCCGAGAACGAGGCGGAGTCCTGTCGTCTCTACGACTCCTACGAGAGGAGTGCGGTGAGGGGCGCCGAGAGGACCAGCGCTGCGGAGAACGGCTGCGCCGACGGGAAGCATAGGAGGAAGTCGAGCGAGAGGACGACGAATGCCGGGGGCTACGTCTCCTATCCACGCGACGAGGGCTATGCCGACGGTCGACATCGTGGCGCCTGGAAGAACGGGGACGGTCTCTTCTGTCCCGAGGAGGAGGAAAAGGTGACAACTGTCGCGGTGCCCGGGGCTCAAGGACGGGGGCACGTTGCGGGCTAGCAGCTGGGGCCGAAAGGCCACGGTGAAGGGTAGAAGGCGACAACGGTCGCGGTGCCCGGGGCTCATGGAGGGGGGCACGTAGCCGGCTAGGCGACTCGCCGGAGGAGTCAGCGGGCTTAGGAGGGGGGGGCCATAAGGCCAACACGTCTAGTAACAGGCGACAAAGGTCGCGGTGCCCAGGGCTCAAGGAGGGGGGCACAACTAGACAGAGGGGCCGAAAGGCCGATGCGTGTTTCGACGGGCGACAAAGGTCGCAGTGCCTGGGGCTCAAGGAGGGGGGCACGGAGCCGGCTTGGCGACTCGCCGGAGGAGTCAGCGGGCTTAGGGGGGGGCCACAAGGCCCACGCGTCTACTAACAGGCGACAACAGTCGCGGTGCCCGGGGCTCAAGGAGGGGGGCACAAAGCCGGCTTGGCGACTCGCCAGAGGAGTCAGCGGGCAAGGGCGGTGCGGACACCGTAGCAGGAATAGTCTTACCAGGCAGACGAGGCGTGCGTTTCTCCACGTCCGAGGAGGGGAGCTTGACTGGGTCCCGGCGTGCTGTGACAGGTCGCTCGCGCCGGTAGAACCTCCAAAGCTCCGACCAACGAACCTCCGGCCACGAAGAGCAGACAGCGCAGGCGAGGTCCGAGGAGCAGCCAGAACACGGAAGACAGACTTTATGCCGGTCACTAGGCCACTGAAAGTCGCCGCACAGGGGACAGGTGCGCACTTGATAACTGCAACACAAACCCAAAGATGAAAGGCGACCGGTGGCGGGAACTAACCCGCCAACATAACTTCCGAACCCGGGAAACGAGTGAAGCTCACGACGAAACGCGGGAGAGAACCAAAAAAGTTCGAGACGAGACCGACGTCCGGCCCAGCCGGGCGAGACATAGGCGGCGGCCGAGACGTTACCTTTCCATGGCGGAGCACCGAAGCACAAACCACCGCGAGCGACGGAAGAGAAGCAGAAGAAGGCCCCAGGCCCAGCTAACAGCACGAGGCACAGACGAGGGCTAGCAGAGAAGGAGGCGACGCCAGAAGCAGAGACGAGAGGCTAGGCGAAGACAGGCCGGTAAGGACGGTCGAACCGTACACAGTCTACGAAGGGTCAGAGGCTCAGGTAAACGCGTGCGTACGCTGACAGCGAAGTAGACAACTGGCTAAAGGAGACACCACCGGGCACGTGACCGGATGGGCAGGGGAGGCTACTCTCGTCCCTGTTAGGGATCCCTGAGAGCCTCCTGGGGGGACCCTTTGGGTCTTAGGCTAAAATTGGTAAGCAAGTAGACTATTTCCTGACAGTCATGTCATCGGTAATGTGTTTTGAGGAAACAATGACTGCAGTGCAGAGAGTGGGTATAAATACCAATGTTCTGTTTCAATGATGGAATGTGTTGCATGTTTCCGAGGCCAAAGGATCAAAGGTCAAACTAGACGCCGTGGACGCAGGCTCGCGGGCTTTGCAAGTCAAATAAGCCACGTCCTCGGCATGATCGTTACTAGTAAATACTAGCAGGTTAAGCGGAACCCGCATTGTGATTTTGACAGCATAGCGATATGGAAGGTTTATTCTCCTTTCTCGTGAAAAATTATGTCAAAGGGATGAAAGAAAGCATCAGTACACGTGTACACTGACACGTGTGTACACTACACCGATGACCTTGTGACCTGCAATATTGCGATACACTGATAGTCGGCCGGGTTCAGCCTTGTGACATAGGCTCATAAATAGGCATATTAATTCAAAACAAGGCTGATGCAGATAAATTTTGACATTTGGCATTGTACTTACATCATAAAGCTCTAAGATAGTACACAAAGGACCCATACACATACTGTCAGCATCATCTGTTGCAGACAGTTTTTTGACTGTGTTGAGATGCTTGATCCTGGGGAAAATAACTTAATTAAAGTTTCATAGTTGATCTGCATCCTGAACTGAACTGTAGTGGAGAACGCTCCCCAAATTATGTTTGCCTTAATAATAATAATAATAATAATGAGTACTTGTATAACTCCTAACCTCAGATTAGAGCTCTAAGCGCTTAACAAAAACTAAATGTACAAAAATTACTAATTACAAAAACGCATTAACCCCCTTGTGCATGCAGCCCATAAGTGTAAATAACATTGGTGACTGCATGCACAAAGACTTTAACCCCTTCACTGTGGATACAAACAAATTACAAGAGACACAGATCCTCATGCACCTCCGCAGTTGGGTGTGCTCATGAGGATCTATGCCTCTTGCTTACACTACAAGTATCCATTTTCTGAGACAGCTGGGGCTCTGTGGCACTGAATTAACCCTTTTCATGTCAGTAGCTATTTTTGTCATGATGATTCCTACAGGCATCATCGCAATAAAAACTGCTACCGACACGCAAAGGGTTAACACTGATTTTAGAAACAGTACACAATCTGCGTCCACTGCTGGTGAAGGAGTTAATCACTTAAATGTGTGAAAACAACCAAAAAGTGCAGTAAAAGGTGAAGATGCAACTCACCCTTGACTTGTCACGTTCTTTGTGCCTCTCCTTTTCTTTCGGAATTTCGATTTTAAAAGGTTTGATGGGGGGCTGGTCAACTGAAGCTGTCGAGGAAGTGGACGCTGAAGATGCTGCAACGGTGGTCTCTGGTGTTGGAGACTTAGCTACCTTGTGTACAGAGCTATCCATACTATAAACGGGGTTAATAACCAGAGGCTTTACATCTACAGGGGATGGGACTGCCTGTTCTGGGGTAACGGAGGTAGGTGCAGGAGGTGGGTGAAGGGGAGAGGGGCTGGCCATTGAGGGTCGTCGAGCGGGGATTTCGTGGGGACTGCCAGGAGGGCTCTCCCCAAACTCATATACGCGCAGCTCCTCTGAACTATACTTGTCTGACACAAACGGTTTCTGTTCCACGGGTGGCTCCTCTCCTTTGCCTGGTTTGGTTTTGAGTTTGTCTTTCAGTTTCTTTTTCACAGGAGACTTATCTTTATCAAGTTTCTTTTTCTTGCCTTCTTTCTTTGCTGCCTTCTTTGCAGGGACTGAGAGGTCGAGAGGTGTGTCCTCTGTCTTGACAGTGACTGTAGCTTCCTGGGAGTGTGCTACATCCTCCATACCCTGGCGTATAACAGCCGCAATGGTGTCATTCATGGACTTTTCTGACCTGGATGTCATGTCATCCGCCTCCTCCTTCATCATCACATCGTCGCTGATAAACTCACGACTCTTAATCTTCAGTTTGTCTTTCTGTTTCTTCTTCTTCCTTTCTACGGTGGATGGGCGGTTAGTGGATGATGGTGCAGCCGAGCTCCCTGACTCTTTGTCCTGCTGCTCCATCACAAAGAGAGAGTCTCTGATCACAGAACTGATACTTTCATCG
The DNA here is from genome assembly GCA_036245525.1 of Semisulcospira habei. Classification (NCBI taxonomy): domain Eukaryota; kingdom Metazoa; phylum Mollusca; class Gastropoda; family Semisulcospiridae; genus Semisulcospira; species Semisulcospira habei. Next base: position 189,079,973 of record BTPG01000003.1, read on the forward strand.
ATGCTTCTCAACCTCGCCTGCTTTTCCTCCTCCTGCTCTTGCTTCCGCCCCTCTGCCTCTGCGATCACCAGCTGCCCTGGTGAGTGCTCCCTGGAGGAGGGGCTCTCAAATATGTCTGTGGGCTGGAACGCTTGTCTGAGGTTTTGGGATGACTCTGGGGATGGAGACCGCTTCGCCTTGGAGATGGAGAGCGAGTCATCAGCAGAAGTGCCTGGATGATCAGTGTTCATAAACAGAGAAAGTCTGTCTGGCGCCAATAACAGCTCTTTCAGCCTGCTTTCACCACCAGCATCGTCCGTCTGTGAAGGAGACAGAGACACCGGCTGTTTCTTCCTCTCCGCATTTTTTATTTTGATCTTACCCAACTTGCCTAATTTGACTTCCTTCTGTTTCTTCACTTTGCCCTCCTTCGCAAGCTTTGTCTTTTTGGCCGGGGCAGAGGGGGCTTTGTCACGCTTTGCTGTAGTATTCCTGTCATCATGGGTGACAACACTACTTCCACTGGGAACAATGTCGTCACCCACAATGACAGAAATCTTCTCTGCCTTCTTCTTCAGTTTCTTGGCTTTGATGCCATCTTTGGTCTTTTTCTTCACCTTGGGCTTGTCCCCTTCTAGTTTGCTGCCTGCGTCCACACTGGATGCTTCATGGGAGGAGACAATAATGGATGACTCTTTCCCAGAAGTCACTATGACCCGCATGGTAGGCTCTTTGCTGAGAGCAACAGCATTGTTTTCTTTGTTCGCCTCAGAGCCATCCACCGGTTTGCTGGACCCCACAGGTATGTCAGCAAACGTCAGGGCATGGCGAATGGCTGGAGGGGGGGTACGCGCGTCAGGGAGCCGCCCTCTGCCACGCGTAGGGGTGAGGAATCCATTGGACATGGTGACGCTGGTCATCTCATACTGGGAGTGTTGAGCCTCCTCTGGCAAGTTGGACGCCATCATCCTGCAGATAGAATGCAACAAGTGAGAAGGTAATGATACCACACTTAACCCTCTGGCTGTCTAGACCAAAAAGGTGACGGCCAGGCATATAAAATGCATGGAAAAACAAAACACAGAGTCTGCAACAGATCAAGCGGTTAAGTGTCGGAGCAAATGAGAGTGAAGGGAATAGCCGGGTCATGGGTTTGAGTCCCAATCCCGGCCCCGGTAGCTGGACTTGCAACGCAGGGAAAAAAGGCAGGCTTGTTCATTAGAATGTCTGTTGTAAGGTCCTGGTAACTCAAAGTGGCACTGCTAGAATGCGTCTGAATTGATCAGTGTTCAGGTGGTATTCCATAGGCAATAGATGCCCCTGTACCCTATAAATTGCCCATTAGAGCTGTCTATTATCACTCGGGTGCCGTGGACGTTAAACCCCGAACCAACCAACAAGGAAAGAAACACACATAGAAAATACAGTTACATTCTTACAACACAGTTTATTTATTGTGCTGTAACTGTCTTACTAATGAGCCCTTAGGATAGCGATCGAGGAAGAAGAAGAAGAAGAAACCCTTAGGATCAAGTCCTCAACTTGAGTTGCCCTCTGAGGACTACATGTCAGTTCAAAGCATACTGGTACTAGCCTTGGTTGATGTTACATTAATCCATTCAGCCCTGACATTCAACAGCAGGAGGTGGATTCACCATGATAATTCAAGGGTAGTGCCTGATTAGCTTGGCGCCCTCAGGCGCCAAGCTAATCTGGCACTACCCTTGAATTATCATGGTCGCTCCATCTCCTGTAAATGGTACACAGTCATCTGGTGAAACCTCCAAAATTTGTGAAATGTGGCCTTGGGGTTATATGGGTTATCAGGTTGAGCTCAGTATGGCAATAGTCGAATCCCCAAATTTGACAACTGTCCTCTGAAGAGAAGATTATAAAGCAGACATGTTGCTGTCATCATCTAAATGCTCAAAGACTGTACCCTCCCACAGCAAAACAACTATCATTTTCACTTAACGCATTGCTAACCAAATATTCTAAAACATTAATTTTTCTCTAAAAGGTATTTTTTCGAAAAATACTTACCGATGACATGACTACATGGGAATGTCTACTTCTAGGCTCAATTTTAGCCTACTTGCCCGTTGTGTGCCCACACAACCCGAGAGGCCCTCGGGGAACCCCCCCAGAGGGGCCAAGAGTTATCTCCCCATACCTGCCTTACCAGATCCGGTCACGAGACCATTCAGTCTGATACTTCGCTCGAAAGCGGCAAGCGGGGCAGGAGGGAGGGTCATCCGAGTCATGTCATCGGTAAGTATTTTTTGAAAAAATACCTTTTAGAGAAAAATGAATTTGTTTCTTCAAAAACATTACCGATGACATGACTACATGGGAGAATTGCGATGAGGAGGAGGGTGCTGCCCAAAACTCCCCAACAGAACAGCGCCGTTTTCCCCGTCGCACACTCCCGACAATTTTAGCGAAGTGCATACCACGGTGCCGGTGGCGCCGGGAGGGAGTGTTGCGCCACGGCGATGTCCCCCACCAGTGCGAGATTCTCTCGCTGGCTGGCCAGGTCCCGGAGGTAGAAATGGGCAAAGACCGACTCGGTTTTCCAGCCCACGGCCGCCATGATGTCCTTGACAGCGCAGTTTTGATCAAACGCGACGCTCGTGGCCATAGCTCGTACCTCGTGTGCGTGAATGTGCAGCCTCTTCGCTCCCTGAGGGGAGATCTCCTGATAAGCGGAGCGTATGACCCAGCGGAGCCAGGAAGAGATCGTCTGGGCTGTAATGTCACGCCGATTGGGTCTTAGAGGTAGGAAGAGGCGCGACTGTCCCCTGCGGACGGGCCTAGATCGCCGCAGATAGATTTTAAAGGCGCGCACGGGATCCTGTAGCCTGGTCTCCTGGGACCCGGGTCGGTCTCTCAGCGGCCTAATGGTGAACACCCTAGGCGGAGTTAAGGAGACCTGTTCTTTGCCAGAAAGGCCGGGTCCGTGAGAAGCTGGACGGAGCCGTCTGTTCGGAACTGCAGAAAGGAAGGGCGTGCCGAAAGCGCATGTAGCTCGCTCGCACGCGAAGCGGTAGCAAGAGCCCGCAGAAAACAAGTCTTGCGTGTCAAGTCCGCGAACTGGGCCAAAGGTAAAGGTTCGAAGAGGGCGGAGTTCAACCACGTGAGCACCCAGGGTAGGTCCCAGCGAGGAATGAGCGAGCGGAGTGTCGGGCGCTGTATGCCGAAGTGTCCCATAAGGTCGGCTAGGTCCTTGCAGGCGCCCGAATCAGGTCGTCCCAGGTGACGATAGGTGTCCGCAATCATGGACAGGTAACCGCGTACCGTGATGGGGGCTAGGCCTTGGTCTCGGAAGAGCCAGAGAAAGAAGTCCGCCAGCTGAGGATGAGTCAGATCCGTGGGCGCAAGACCGTGATCGGTGCACCAGGAACAGAGGACTCGCCACTTTCCCTCGTAGACTCGAAGGGTCGATGGTCTACGGGCCGCAGCGATCGCCTCCATTGCTGCACCCGAGTAGCCTCTAGCTCCAAGGGCTTGCCGCACAACCTCCAGGCGTGAAGGAGGAGTTGCTCCGGGCAGGGGTGGAACAGCGGCTGGCGCGGTTGCTTGAGCATGGTTCGCGGGGTGGGCAGCAGCAGGGGCGGGTCCATGGCGAGGCTGAGCAGGTCGGTGGTCCAGGAGCGGTTCCAGGCGAACGGCGCGACCAACAGGAGGATTGCCGAACAGCCCCGCCGTTTGAGGAGGACTTTGGGAACGAGGACGGTAGGGGGGTAGGCATAGGCCACAAGGCCGTCCAAGGGAATGGAGAGCGCATCGACAGCCCAGGCAAGGGGGTCGGGAATCGGGGAGACGAAGAGGGGAAGCTGGTGGTTCCACCTCGTGGCGAACAAGTCGACCTGGGGAGTCTCCCAGCGGGCGCAGATCATCCGAAAGATGTCCTGTCGCAGGGTCCATTCCGTGTGTAGGAGCTGGCCGCGGCGAGACAGAGTCGGCCCAGAGATTCAGGTGTCCGGGAACATGCCGGGCTCGAAGGATAATGCCCCGGTCCTCGCACCAACGCATCATCCTGTAGAGGCGCAAACACAGGTCGGGGGAGTGTGTGCCCCCTTGCTTCTGGATGTAAGCGACCACCGTCATGTTGTCCGAAAGCACGAGAAGTTCCTGGTGTCGGAGGAGGTCCTCCCAGACCTGAAGGGCTTGCCAGACGGCCTGCATCTCCAGCCAGTTGATGTGGGTGTGCGCCAAGTCCGAGGGCCAGGGGCCCGAGGTCGCGAGGAACCGCGGTAGGAGATGGGCCCCCCACCCAGAAAGGCTGGCATCGACGCAAGGAGAGATCTGTGGAAGGGGAGAGGCCAGGGGAACTCCCGACGCTAGCCACGTAGGGTCGGTCCACCGACGAAGGAGCGGACGGAGCATCTGGGACACTGGGACCGCGGTCGTCAAGTGTCCGGAAGACGGGCGCCAATGGAGAAGAAGATGCAGTTGAATCGGCCGGGAGTAGAGACGCCCTAGTGGGATAAGATCCGCTGCGGCGTTCATCAAACCCAGCAACTGAAGCCAGACTCTGGCGGGGGCTGCATCCTCCCGAGCTAACTGGTCGGCTAGATCCACAATCTTCTTGATCCGGGGCGCCGGAAGGCGAACCGAGTTGAGGTCGGTAGCAAATTCCATACCCAGGTGCACAAACCGGCGGGAGGGAGAGAGATCCGACTTGCCGTCATTTACTAGGAAGCCCAGGTGTGCCAGGAGGTGCAGGAGAGCATCTCTATCCATGGCTAGCGCGGTCTCCGATTGGTTGTGCAAAAGGAGGTCGTCCAGGTAGTTCGACGTCGGACTGGAGGAGGACTGTCGGGCTAAGGCGACTACGGCGTCTATCAGCCGAGTGAAGACCCAGGGGCTGAGGTTGAGTCCGAAAGGCAGCGCCCGGAACTGGTAACGACGCCGTCGATCGCAAACCTGAGCAACTTCCTGGAGGCCTGGTGCATCGGGACATGCAGGTATGCATCGGAGAGGTCCAGACTGACTGCGAAGTCGAGAGGCTGGGCCGCGGCTTTCAGGGCTCTGGCAGTCTCCATCCGGAAGGAGGGGGCCGAAATAAACTTGTTCAGCGCCGAAAGATCGATGACCGGACGCCATCTCCCTCCAGGCTTCGGCACGACGAAAGGCGGCTGTAGAAGGCCGGTGAGTCGGGGACTCTGACAACCTCTGTGGCGGCTTTCCTCAGCCGGGAGGCTACCTCTTCCCTCAAGGCGGCGGCCCTCAGCGGGTCGCTGGGAATCTCGGTCCAGAGAGGGGCACGACGTAAGGGCGGCGGGCTTCGGAAGACGATCCGCAGACCCGTAGAGATGGTGTCGCAAATCCAGGGGTCGTCGCCAAAGAGCGTGAGCCAATTTCCGTGAGAATCGGCTAGCCGCCCGCCGACCAGAGACCCCGAGGCTCTCACAGCGGACCAGGTGTCGCCGAACCGCAAGGGCCCACCCAAGGGGGCACGGCGAAGTTGCGCTCGTAGGTCCAGCGGCAACGTACTGCAGGCGAGGAGCAGGGCATCTCGACGCATGAGGTCGCAGTTGGCCGACGCAGCCATCGCGTTGACCGACGAGTGGTAGGCTGCGCGGTTGGCGGTCTCCGCGAGGACCAGCAGGTCGCCTAGGAGGGAGAGATGGAAGGATGCCAGGATTCCTCCACCCGACGGACCAAGGCTTGAGTGAGGAGCTCCAAGACACCAGAGCAGGCTAAGGAGTTCCGGACCAAGGTCGCTGTCTTGTCCAGGCCCCGCGGCAGGGACCGCCACCGCAGAGTCGGGCCGCCGGCTAGCGACACGGCCGAAGGGTCCAGCGTAGGCCGAGGGATGGAGAAGGCCTGGGAATGGCCAGCATACCAGTCCCGCCGAAACGACCTGTCTAAATCCGCGGGCCAGCGACAGCCGGAGAAGAAGACCGGCTCCTGGGACGTGGCCAGCTGCAGGTGCGACGAAAGGACGTCTCGAAGGTCCTTAAAGCCGGGCGTTTGGGGAAGCGACTCAAACTTCTTGACCTGCCTCTCCGCGTCAACGAAGGCGGCGACCTTCCTCTTCAGAGGCGGGGAAGCTGGGCAGGCGTCCGCCGGCAGCGTCGCGGCCACGAACCTGGCGGCTTCATCCAGAGCTAAAAGCGTCTCTGACCGGGAAGAAGAGGGGAGCGCCGAGGGGGAAGCAACCTCGAGGGCCACGGGCGAGGTCGAGCGACCCTCCTCGTCCAATAGAGCCGAGACGGAGTCTTCGGGCTGCAGGCTGAGAAGGCGCCGGAACCACCACCAACCGCAGCGAGGTCCAAGGAGAGCGCTGAACCTCCGGTGAAGACATGGGACGCGAGGGCCGCGGGGAGCGCGGCGGTAAGCGAGGAGGCGACCGGGAGCGGGACCGAGGACGAGAAGGCGCCTGGCGAGCACGCGGTGAAGAGTCCCGACGACGCAAGGAGGGTCGACGAGGGCGGAGACGCAACGAAGGCGACGCCCGGCGCGGCGAAGAGCGCGAAGGCGCCCGAGGGGAAGCAGGGCGGCGAGGATCCCAGTAACGGCGCTCGCAAGGCGAGCGAGAGGTTGGGCGTCGAGAGGAGGAACGGTGAGGATCAGGGTCGCGGCTGCGTCGCGAAGGACGGTGTTGACGTCTCTCCGGGCCATACTCCGGAAGTAGGCCACTATGCCGGCAAGGTGATCCTCCGAAAGGATCAGCGGGCCTGTTGCGGGGAGAGTGGTGAGGACGGCTCGTCAACGACGGACGGCTCAAGGCCGACTGCTGCTGGCCACTCTCGGTGGGACGGGCGCTAAGCCGGCAAACAGACCCTCCGGAAGGGTCAGCGGGCGTGGCAGCAGTGGCGGTCCCGTGGTCAGACAAAGAACGTGAACCCCGACGAGAGGACCGTTCCGTGCGGGAGAGGTCAGAGGAAACAGCAAGGGTGGCCAACGTCTCAACGGGCGCCGGACGCTCGTTAGCCGGGCGGGAACGCCTCGGCGGTAGAAGGACCAATGGTCCGCCCACAGAACCTCAGGCCAGGCCGCACAAACCTTACACCTGCGGCCCGAGGAACAACCCGAACGTGGTAGGCAGACCGAGTGGGCGTCCGTCGGCCACTTAAAGCAGACCTGTTTACCCCCTGGGTGCAGTCAGTGTACTTTCAACTGCCTAGTTGTGTACTTTGAACCTCACATGTGTATTTATTCACAAGCCAGGGAGTTGTCAGTTTCTCCAAAATGTGAATTTTGTGTATAAACGTGTACATGTATGTGTACCCCAAAGCAAAATTGTGTACTTTCATACGCCAAATGTGTTTGGTAAACAGGTCTGTTAAAGTCACCGCACCGGGAGCACAAAGCATAATGGCTAAGCGCAAGCGGGCTCCCGGTAAAGCGTAATGGGGAACTCTCGGAGGGCTAAAGGGCCTTTAAACGGGCTAACACACAAGGAGCCCAAGGCCCACGTGCCAAACGGGCGTGAAACAGTAAAAACCGACCGTGAGCTAATCAGGCACTACGCACTGAAAGAAAGAAAGAAAGCAGGGAAGCACCCAACAGTCAGCCGGCTCTCAGCCCGAGGGCCGGCCGAGGGAACTACCGCTACCTTACCTCTGCAACGAAGGGAAGGGGGAAGGGCAGGCAAACCGCCATCCACCGACAGCACAAGAATCCCCGCAAGCAGCCTCAACGAAGCAGGAAGAGAAGGCAGGGTAGACGGCAGGGTAGAAGAGGGCACAGAGCACACGAAGTCGGCAACGAGCGTCGGTAGGCAGAAGACCGGTCGAGGCAGCGAGAGCGCAGGCCAGCCACGTCTTCTCACCACGAGCGAAGTAGCAAGACTGGATGGTCTCGTGACCGGATCTGGTAAGGCAGGTATGGGGAGATAACTCTCGGCCCCTCTGGGGGGGTTCCCCGAGGGCCTCTCGGGTTGTGTGGGCACACAACGGGCAAGTAGGCTAAAATTGAGCCTAGAAGTAGACATTCCCATGTAGTCATGTCATCGGTAATGTTTTTGAAGAAACAATTGCGCGCCAATAAAACTCCCTTTGAAAATACTCACAAACCAGATAGGTGAGGCTAACGCTGGCAGAATTGTACATGAACCAAGAGGAATCACTCAGCGCCGGACAGACAAACAGTTAGATCCCCTGCCCCCGCCTATCAGGCACCCAATCACCAGCCCACAGAGAAATACGCAGGTATAGAATAAGACGATCATTTGCATCTTCAAAACAGATGCATCAGGTCTCTTATATAACCCATGTCTTTCTCCTGAACTTAGGAAGAAGGCAGGGGAAACATACATACACAAACAAACCTTGGAAAATGTCTCTGCATCAGAGGGCCATGTTTGTGCATCATTCAGAATGATGGTTCAAGACTGTCATCAGAATATTGGCGCTTAGAGGCACCACTCTTGAACTATCATGGTTGATCCATACCTAGTTGTATACTGTAGCTTACCAGGGTGAATGGTCAGTCAAACGCTAACTGGCTAGTGTTACGCATTTCTCAAGTGCTTTGAGCAGGCACTTACTAGTAGGTGGGTCCAGCCAAATTTTGAAATAAAAATGTTTGGGCTAAAAATGGTATGAACCTATGCACAATGTTGATATTTAAACAGATGAAAAATTTCATAGCTGTATCTTTAACGATTTGCGAGATATGAAGGTTTAAAGTTTTAGCTCGGTTGAGTAAATATAGCACTTAAGATGAAAGACCAAGTTTGTGCTTAAATAGCTATTGACTATGTATGCCTACTGGTTAAATATTTGCACATAGTGTATTATATATATGCAAACATAACAATCAAGATAAATGATTGCTACATGCACATGTTGCTTTGTGTTGTGACCTCAACGTTGACAAAAAACATGTAAAAACTAAAATGGCTCATGGTACCATGCAAAAGGGACATTTCATGCCCACAGCATTACTCACGTAATCATCCAACAGACTCTAAATCTCTTTTGTACACTCAAATTACTACACAGAGTTTGTTTATTTTTTTCCCTTATGTGTCAGTTAATACAAGTAACAATTATAACCCTAATAACATCACTATTCATGCAAGTTTTCGAAGGGTAAAAAGGGCATCCAAAGATAACCCTAACAACCAAACACCACAAATAAAAACCGTAGTCCAGGAAATCGAAGCCTCTATAAACCTAAAACTACCAAGCAGAACACCGATCATACAAATAAAGGCGCCACCATGGAGACTCCCACAAATAGAAGTAGATCTGGACCTAACTAAGTATCAGAAAACAGTAGATGGGCCCAAAATGAAAATGGAGTTTGACATTAAAAAAACCACTACATACAAAAACTACGCACTCATCTATACAGACGGGTCCCATGACCCAACCACCCACGCAACCGGACTAGGTATCCACGTCCCCAACAAATCGGACCGGGCCATAAAGCTACCAGATCACTCAGCGGTCTTCACAGCTGAACTCACGGCCATCCTAGGAGCTTATAAGGCAATAAAGAGTGACCTACAGAAAAACAAACACATACTCATAGTGACGGACTCGCTGTCAGCAATCCAAGCGATCCAAAACCTAGACTCATTCAGAGAAGACCTAACATACCTGATTAGAGTACAAGCAGCAGAACTCGCAGATCACGGTAAAACGATCAAATTCATGTGGGTCCCCTCCCACGTGGGGATCCCAGGCAATGAAAGTGCAGACAGAGTAGCGAAGAAAGGCCTCGATCAAGAATCGACCTTCTTCAACCTTCCACTGTCAGCTAACGAGAGGTCCAATGCACTCAGACCCGCCTTTCAAAAACTATGGGTAAAAGAATTCCACCAGACCAAAAGAGGGAGACGGAAAAATCTCACAAGGGTACTTAACAACATACCCACCCTTCTTCAAGGCAAGAGGAAAGACCAATCACGGCTAACAAGAGTCCGATTGGGGGGCGAAAGATACCTAGTCCACCTGAACCAAATAGTATGCACATGCGGCCACATACTCACTACGGAGCACGTACTATTAGACTGCCAAAATATAGTTAGTTAGTTAGTTATTTGGGTTTAACGCCGAGCAGGCAACTAAGGCCATCTCACGGCGGGAAGGGTAAAAATCTGGTCAGCCAGACTAAAAGAAAGGTCTTAAGACATGATGTAAATATACCTTAAAAATATGTCAGGCTAAAATGTCGCACAGGTCTTTAAAGAAAACGTCGGAAGACTCTCAAAAAGGTCAAAATAATAGAAACATCATAATCTATAAACGCTCAAATCTTATTAAAAATATGGCACTCTCTCAGAAAACTGAAGATCTTGTCCGGGGGCACATCCCGGAACAAAACCTTCAAGGAGTCTGCTGTGAAATGTTTATACCTTGTGTCGATTAAATCAGCACAAGACAACAAAAAGTGTTGAACAGAGTACTGCTCGTCGCAGGCATAACACCATGGACGCTCCTCCCGTTTAAGTAAATAAGAGTGCGTAACATACGTGTGGCCGATGTGGAGCCGAGCCAGGACAGTCTCCTCACGGCGGCTGCCGCAGCGATAAGGTAGACCGTCGGACAACTTAGGAAGGGCTTCATGCAGCTTGTTAGCTTCCTCTTTGTCCCACTCGGACTGCCACTCACGGGCTATGTACGCACTAGCCACATGTCTAAAATCACTATAAACAGTCTGTGTGTCAGGGACAGGGTCATTGCGGGCATCGTTGGCAGCAGAATCTGCGATCCTGTTGCCTTCGATGCCCACATGCCCTGGCACCCAAATAAAAATGATATCATAATATTCCTTCATCAAGTCCGCGTGGAGCTCTCTGATCTGCACCAGCAGTGGGTGGTCATTTCCCGTGCCCTGAAGGGCCTGCAGGGCAGAAAGAGAGTCAGACAGAATCAGGAAGTTCCTTTCTCTAGATTGATAAGCATGCCTGAGTGCCAGCAGAACCGCCTGCAGTTCCGCACTAAATACAGATGAGTGGTCTGGGAGGCGGTGCTTAAATGGGCGTCTAGGATGGCGAGAGGACACTGCGGCCGCAGCCACTCTCCCATCCTCAGACTTTGACCCATCGGTATAGATGCGACAATAGCCAGGAAAAATTGAAAGCAGTTCATTGAGGCTCTGTTGGTATATGGCTGGTGGAGTAGAGTCTTTCTTGTGGGCAGTCAAGTCCAGCAAGATGTCAGGAACTGGTAAGAGCCAAGGTGGAGTGATGTGTTGCAGGGATTCCGAAACTCTGTCCAGGTCCAATCCGGCCGCCTGCAGATGAGGTCGGACACGGAAAGAAAGTGGACGGACAGCTCCCGGATGGGTATCATAAATCTCTGCAAACGATGGTTTAAAAACACAATCATAGGCAGGATTGTCTGAATGGGCCTTCAGTTTCAGAACGTAGCTGAGCATGAGGCGGATGCGGCGGAGCTTGAGAGAAGGCTCCCCTGCCTCGGCATACAGACTAGGAACTGGAGACGTCCTGAAGGCCCCAAGACATATCCGCAGACCCTGATGGTGAATTGTGTTCAGATGCTGTAGCACAGACTTGGAAGCTAAGCCATACACCACAGAGACGTAATCCAGTTTGGACCGAACAAGGGCACGGTACAGACGAAGTAAGACAGTACGGTCCGCACCCCAGTCAGTACGACCGACGACACGAAGAATGTTGAGAGCCTTCTGACAAGAGGTTCTAAGGTAATTAATATGGTTGCGGAAGGTAAGTCTTTTGTCAAAAATGACCCCCAGAAACTTTGCCTCCTCGGCCACCTTAATTGGCACTCCAGCAATGCTCAGGCTAGGTTCTGGAAAAAATTTCGTCTGGTTAGTAAAATGCACACAAACAGTCTTGGAGGGCGAGAACTTGAATCCATTGAGAGACACCCACCGCTGGATGCGATCAACGCACAGCTGCAAGCGCCTCTCAAGGGACGCAAGTCCTCGACCACGTGCGCACAAAGCAAAGTCGTCAACAAACAAAGAGCATTCAGAATCATCCTTGACGGCCTTTACAATGTTATTAATTTTAATACTAAATAAAACAGGAGATAGAATGCTGCCCTGTGGGACACCCATCTCCTGTTCAAAGGAGTCGGAGAGGGTGGAGCCCACACGGACATGGAACGACCGGTTAGTCAAAAAATTGTGAATAAAAACGGGCAGGTGCCCTTTAAAACCCATGTCCAACAAGTCAGACATTATGCCATACTTCCAGGTAGTGTCATACGCCTTCTCAAGATCGAAGAAAATTGCATAGACATGCTGCTTGTTGACAAAAGAATCTCGAATAAATGATTCAAAGCGGACTAAATGGTCAGTTGTACTACGGAAGCGCCGGAAACCGCACTGGAGGTCTGTGAGGAGACCCTGTGACTCAAGATGCCACACCAGGCGGGCGTTGACCAGGCGCTCCATAGTTTTACATAAACATGATGTCAAAGCGATAGGCCGGTAGTTGCCCGGGTCGGAAGGATCCTTACCCGGCTTGGGGATTGGTACAACCACAGCCTGGCGCCAAGACGGCGGAAAATGACCAGTTCTCCAGATATGGTTAAAGGCCTTGAGAAGTACAAGGAGTGACCTCTCAGGTAGATGCGTTAGGAATTGATAGTGGACGGTATCTAGGCCAGCAGCAGAGTCATTACATTTCTGCAAAGCTTGCTGCAATTCTGATAATGTAAACGGGACACTATAGTCTTCTGAGTTATCGGACTCAAAATCACAAATACGAGACTCTCATTTCTCCTTCTCTCTCTGGAAGAAAGGTGAATAATGCTCCGTTGAAGAATTATGGGCAATGGTGGAGGCAAGCAAATTGGCCACAGCTTTTTTATCTGTAACCAAACTGGCACCATCTCTAAGATGGCCAACAGAAGCCAAGCCACCTCTGCCCCTAATTCTCCGAACAGCCTTCCATACTTTCTGGGACGGAGTCCGAGAAGTTAAAGATGAGACGAAGCGTCTCCAGGAAGCACGGCGTTCACGTTTAAAAATGTAATGGGCTTTCGCCCTCTGTCTTTTAAAGGTTAAAATATTCACTTGCGACGGATTACGGAAAGCACGTCGCTGAGCAGATTTGCGCGCTATTTGGGCCTTGCGGCACTCTTCGTTGAACCATGGTACTCTCGGCTTTCGAGGGACTGATGCGGAAGTTTTAGGGATGGTTTCACCCGCTACGTCCAACAAAATAGTAGTAAAAGAAGAAATAGGTTCTTCAGATGACATGACCACCTCCTCTGTAATACGAGACTGACAGAGGGAGGCGAACAGAGGCCAGTTAGCTTTCTTAAGATTCCAGCGCCCCACCGGCGGATCCTCCCCACAGCTGACCGATGACAGGACTACTGGGAAGTGGCCACTACCACACAGGTCATCGTGAACCTTCCAGTCAAAGTCCAGCATGAGAGAAGGATCACACACAGTGAGGTCTAGAACAGAACTAGATCCTGAACCTGGGTTAGAGTATGTAGGTGAACCATCGTTAAAGACACATAGGTTAAGTTGAGAAAAAACATCTTCTAACATCTGACCTCTGCCATCATAGTGGTCACTACCCCAAAGGTGAGCGTGACCGTTAAAATCCCCCATGAGAATAAAGGGGGGGACAGTTGATCAACTAAATTAAAAAAATCATTACTACAGACCCGCAGGGATGGTGGCAGGTAAATACTGCATATGGTTATGGTCTTCTTCAAGGTAACCCGAGCTGCGACAGCCTGAAGACAGGTGTCGATGCTAACGGGGCTACATAAAATTTGGCTACTAATGAGAAGAGCCACTCCACCCGAGCGCCTCTCCGAATCAGAGCCTTTATGTATAGCGTTAAAACCATTAAAGGACACAGGGTCAGAAGTCTTCAGGTAAGTCTCCTGAAGAGATATTACTGAGGGGTTATAGCACTTGACTAAAAGACGTAATTCCTCAAAGTTAGCTTGAAAACCACGACAATTCCACTGAAGCAGAGAGTCCATGATTATGTCTTATCTGGGGGTGCGGAGTTTTTCCCCCCTTTTTCCTTTGCCTTGGAAGGAGTCGGAGAAACAGATGGGGGCCGGCTCCCGGGCCTCCTCTGGTTCTTAGGAGATGAAGGGGGTGGAGCTGCCGCAGCATCGGCAACTTCCACTCCCTCCATCTGCTCCTCCAATGCAGCATATTTGTTTTGAAGGGGGACATCAGTGTTCCCCTTCTGGGCCCGTGCGCACGGCGGTCCCATAGATTTCTTAGACTTCTGGTCCTGGGCAGCGGTCCTGCCGCTAGAGTTAGCGGCCTTAGAAGGCTGAACAGAGCCAGAAACCTTTGGTGTTGACAAACTAGCAGGTTTGGGTGGGGGCTGAGGCTTAGGGGCAGCAGAAGGCGGTGCCACCGGACCGGTAGCGTCCGCCCTCTGCGTTCCCTGGCTCCTCGTCACCACCGGAGGAGGGTTACTCTCCAGGGGTGAGAGGATCCGAGGCTCCGCCCCCAACCAAGAAGTTGGGGTTTGACAAGAGAAGTCTTTGGTGGGGCGCTTGCCTGCCACCGCAGCACTGAAAGTATACACAAAGTTGTTATTTGAGTTTGGCGCCGCCTCAGCTGCACCAGGACCGTCAACCAGTTTTTTTGAGTCCGCAAAGGACAGCCCCTTCTCCACACGCACCTGCTGAATCCTGCACTCTGAGATCCAACGAGGGCACTTCTTGTCCGAAGCCATATGCGCCCCCTGGCAATTCACACACAGGGGGATGGCTGTGCAGGACTCAGCAGAGTGTCCGGGCTTAGTGCAACGGGCGCATAGAGCCTCTGCCTGGCGGCATGTCTTCTGCCCATGGCCATACTTTTGGCACTTAAAGCACCGAAGGGGGAGAGGGACGTACTTTTTCACTTTTAGGGCGTAGTAACCTCCCCAGATGGTAGTAGGAGCTGTGGGGGTGCCAAACGTCAGGATGATGGTAGGGAGACGGATCTCCCTACCACCTCGTTTGGAAATGAAGCGCCTGACGTAGGTCACCCCCTGTGACTTAAGGTTCCGTACAAGTTCATCTTCAGACAGTTCGGCCAATGCTTGATCTTTAATCACTCCTCTAGAGGAATTCATTGTTTTGTGGGGAGTGACCTCCACTGGAGTGTCTCCGATGGAGGAGAGCCTCAGTAGCCCATTGGAGTGTGCCCGGGTACGGCACTCTACCAACAAGTCACCAGACCTGAGGCGCTGACCTCAGGCCTGCCAACACGGCTCCTGAGGGTCTCCCCTACCAGGAAAGGGTGCAGCTTGGAAACAGGCTTCTCTTTAACTTTGCTGTGGATAATGAGAAAGCGAGGCCAGGCGGCCGACGCCTGAGGTCGCTTCCTCACAGTCAGAGTCACTATCGTTCTCAATGACAATGTCGGCGGCTATGTGCCGCTTTGATGCTAGTTTTGGTTTTTTGATATTTTCCATATTATAGTATGATAGATATTCATCCCCCGGGGGTCCCCGCCCGCCACCGAGCCCAACAAGGGAAAGTGCAATTGTCGGCGGGTCTCCAGCCGACGCACAATGGAGACTGCCCGAAAGATATACTCAAGGGGGTAAGCCCGATTGAACCGTTTGAGCCACCGCCTTCTATCACACTGTTGAATGCAGGGGAATACTGGCGTAAAGCACCTAATCAGCATCAGAGGCTATAGCATGGTGCTCCGTATAACAACCCGCAAGTCAACAGGGGGATAGGGCTCGACGTGACAAGAGCCGATTGACTAGGCCGGTACGAGTAGCCTCCCGTTTAGGTAGAAGTCAAGGCCAAAGTGGAGTGTTTCAGCCACCAGGATCCTCTTCTCCCCCGACACAGGTCTCCAAGCACGGCAAACACTTGGGATCCAAAGGACCAAAAGCTCACGCGTATTTTTAAGGACCAATCCAACATGGTAAGACCTGGGTAAGCACAGCTCCTTAAAAACCGGACCAGTGAAAAAGACTGAACAACATATCTGCTGACATCAAGTCCTAATCCTGGACAAAGATGGCACCCGTCTGCTAGCCCACTCAGTCAGGGACCGAGTGGACTACCCACCCACGCCACGTGGAGGCCGGTGCGGGTAGGCTGCCAAAATATAGAAGAAACCTGAGCCACAATAGCAGAAAGACTGAACACGCCCCTCACGTTACTTACTTACTTACTTACGCCTGTCACCCCTACCCGGGTATAGGCCGTCGACGAGAGACCTCCAGCAACTCCTGTCCTGTGCTTCTCCTTCGATTCTACTCCAGGTGGTTCCCAGTCTCTTGATGTCTGCTTGGAGGTCTCGACGCCAGGAGTTTCTCGGCCTACCTCTTTTCCTCTTTCCCTGGGGGTTCCATGACAATGCCTGCCTAGTGATACTGGAAGCTGGCTTTCTCAGACTGTGACCGATCCATCCCCATTTTCTTTGCCCAATTTCATTCTCTGCTGTTATCTGCTCTGTTCTCTCCCAGAGTCTGACGTTGCTGATCTTCTCTGGCCAGTGGATTTTCAAAATTCTTCTAAGGCAACTGTTCATGAAG
Organism: Semisulcospira habei; assembly: GCA_036245525.1. Classification (NCBI taxonomy): domain Eukaryota; kingdom Metazoa; phylum Mollusca; class Gastropoda; family Semisulcospiridae; genus Semisulcospira; species Semisulcospira habei. The sequence goes on from BTPG01000003.1 coordinate 189,096,381, forward strand.
GTCTGCACTCTGTTGACTGTGGTTTTTGTCAATCTCCATGTCTCTGCTCCATATAGGAGAACTGCTTTTACATTGGAGTTGAAAATCCGGACTTTGGTGTGTTGTGACAGCTCTCTGGAACTCCACACTTTTTTCAACTGGAGAAAGGCTGCTCTGGCTTTACCAATTCGTGCTCTGACATCTGCATCAGTGCCGCCTTTTTTGTCTATGATGCTCCCAAGATAGGTGAAGGACTCCACCTCCTCCAACGGGGTGCCAGCAAGCAAGACTGGTTCTTCCCTGGTTGCATTCAGCCTCATTGTCTTTGTTTTCTGTTTGTGAATGGTGAGGCCCACTTGGGACGAGATGTCAGCAAGCCTCATGGTCTTGTCCTGCATTTGTTGATGAGTGTGGGACAGCAATGCCAAGTCGTCTGCAAAATCGAGGTCGTCCAGCTGTGTCCATAGTGTCCACTGTATTCCACTTCGTCTGTGCTCTGTGGTCATCTTCATGACCCAGTCTATGGCCAGTAGGAAGAGGAACGGAGACAGCAGACACCCCTGCCTGACACCAGTTCTGACCTGGAGCTCTCTGGTGAACTGCCCTTCGTGGATCACACGACATGTCATGCCATCATAGCTGCTCTTGATCAGGCGGAAGAGCTTTGTGGGTACACCGTAGTGTCGTAGGAGTTTCCACAGAGTCTCTCGGTCCACGCTGTCAAATGCTTTCTCATAATCCACAAAGTTGACGTACAGCGGGGAGCTCCACTCCAGAGACTGTTCCACGATGATGCGGAGAGTGGCGATCTGGTCTGTACATGATCGGTTCTTCCTGAATCCTGCTTGCTGGTCTCTCAGCTGGGGGTCAACGGAGCTCTTCATTCTCTCTAGGATGATCCTGTTGAAGACCTTTCCTGGTACTGACAGCAAGGTGATTCCTCTGTAGTTGGAACACTTGCTGAGGTCGCCTTTCTTGGGAAGCTTGATTAGGTACCCCTCCTTCCAGTCAGCTGGCATCACCTCCTCTTCCCAGATCTTTCCAAACAGTGGGTACAGCATCTCAACTGTTGTCTCTAGGTCTGCTTTCAGAGACTCCGCTGGGATGCCATCTGGCCCTGCTGCTTTGCCATTCTTCAAAAATGCCACTGCTTTTCTGATCTCTTCCAGGCTGGGTCTGTCACAGCTGATGGGTAGGTCGGTCTCTGCCGGCTGGATGTCGGGGGGGTTGGGTGGGCTAGGTCTGTTCAGTAACTCTTCAAAATACTCGGCCCATCTGTCGAGTTGGTCTGCTCTGTCTGCAATAGGCTTGCCTTCTTTGTCTTTTACTGGTCTTTCTGTATGGCCATACTTACCCGACAATCTTCTGGTAATGTCGTAGAGCTGTTTCATGTTGCCGCTGCTTGCTGCCTTTTCTGCCTCTGCTGCCAGGCTGTCTGTGTAGGCCCTCTTGTCTGCCCTGATACTCCTCTTCACCTCGCGGTTGGCTTCCCAGTATTCCCCCTGTGCCCTTACTTTGGCTGCTCTCGTGCGACTGTTGTTGACCGCTGCTTTCTTCTGCTTCCTCGCTTCTATCTTCTTCAAGGTCTGTGCCGACAGCCAGTCCTTGTGGTGGTGTTTCCTGAACCCTACAGTGTCTTTGCAGGTTGAGTTCAGCGCCTCTCTAACTGCCTTCCACTGCTGCTCTGTGGTGACCGCCTCCTCTTCATTTACTAGCTCCTGTAGCGCTTGAAACCGGTTGGACAGCACCAGTTTGAACTCTTCTCTAACTCCAGTTTCTCTCAGGAGGCCTACATTATAGCGCTGTCTTCTTGTTGTCTCTGTGCGGCTTTTCTTTAGCTTGAGCTTCATTCTTAAGGTAAGCAGATGGTGGTCTGAGGCGACATCTGCTCCCCTCCTCACTCAAACATCTTGAAGGGATCTTCTAAATTTCTTGCTAATGCAGATATGGTCTATTTGGTTCTCTGTTGTATGGTCAGGTGAGACCCAAGTTGCTTTGTGTATTCTTCTGTGTGGGAAGATGCTGCCTCCAATGACAAGTCGGTTTAGAGCACAAAAGTCTACAAACCTCTCCCCGTTCTCACTCATCTCCGAGCCTAGTCCCTGTCTCCCCATCACCTCTTCGTATCCGGTGTTGTCCTCCCCTATTTTGGCATTAAAATCGCCCATGACGATGGTGATGTCTCGCTCCGCACATTTGTCCACGGCACTCTGGAGTCGGTCGTAGAACTCTTGTTTCTCTTCCTCGTCACTGTCATTGGTGGGCGCATAACACTGGATGACGTTCAGCTTGAGCTTTTTCTTGGTTCTAAAGGCTGCTGTTATAATTCTTGGCCCAAGAGGTTCCCAGCCCATCAGCGCTCTCTGTGCCACTGGTGACAGCATGAGTGCTACTCCTTCTGTATGGGGGGCATTCTCCTCTTCATGACCTGAATACAGAATCATCTCCCCACTTAACAGCCTTTTCTGGCCAGACTGCGTCCATCTGGCTTCACTGATGCCTAGCAGGGAAAGGTAGTACTTTTGCATTTCCGCTGCTATCTGGGCGGCCTTGCCGCTCTGGTACATGGTCTTGACGTTCCATGTGCCCATGGTTGTATCCCTGGATAGAGAGAGGCGGCTCGGTCCTGTGGCTTCCGAAGACTTCCGGCTTTCACCACAGGACGTCATAAGTCTTCTAGTAGAAGAACCTTCCTCCTCCAGGAAAGGAATTACTGTTAGTCTTTTCGTCGGCGTTTTTGTAGCTATTTCCTTTTTTGCAGGGTGGGGAAGCTACCCCCACGCCCAACCCCCTTACTAGGAGGGCCAGGGGTTTTCTGTCGGGGTCACCTTCCCTTAGACCATGTTGGTTCACGGCACCTTATTTCATTCGGTGCACCCCTCTCACGAGGGACCCCCTATCCACCACCCAGGGGACGCGCCTCAACGCCGTATGGTCCCAGCGCGAGGCCCCTCACGTTAGAAGGTTTGATTGATTGATTGTACATTGCTTAACGTCCCGACAGCAACAAGGCTTTCTCAGGACGTGCCTGCACTGCTTGTGAAAAAAAAAAAAAACAGAAAATTGAATGTATGTCGCCAGCCGGTCAAATACGTTAAATAAACCTACAACATGGGGCCTAAATAAAGCTAAGACCATTTAGCAACACACATCCAATATCAAGAGCTACAGGCAGTGCAGACAGTAGGGAGAGTTTTAAAAAGGCAAATACAGGTGAATGGACAAAGGGTAGACAGAAACGCATGCCCCAGAATAGAGAGAAAAACCCACCCTGTGGGGCTGACCAGGGTGACCCTGGGAACTAAAAAATACCTAACCCCACCCAAGTCCCCCAGGGCAGACCCGGGTGGGGTACGTTAGAAGGCCTCATAAACCCTGACCCTACAACATGGTCCACCACCACCAAACTCACAATACACCTGCTCAACGAGCACCCCCTAGTTAAGTACATATAAACAAACAAGGAAGGAGAGAGAAGGCAAACAACACCACCGACCCAGCGGGACCGGGGCCCGGACACCCACTGGAGCACGGGCTCTCCCCAACGACCCAACCGCCCAAGGCGCGGACAGGCATGATGAAGGATAGAATAAAGCGATGCGCGTACATCAGCAACAGTCAAAATAAACCCCCTCCCCCCCATCCCCCCCCCCCCCCCCCCCCCCCCCCCCCCCCCGGACGAAATCAGCGAAAGCTGGAAGTCCCGATCCCTTTCTAAAATAGCATAGCATAGCATAACCCTAACAGGCACAGCGACAAGAATGTCATATCTCAGCTTCTAATAGGTCCACAGGAACGGTACATGTATACATCAAAGTGTTTGTAATGACTTCACCAAAGTGTTTAACATGCTTGTAAACGTGTAACATGTGTAACTTTGCTTTTGGCAAATAAAAAAAAATAAAAAAAAAAAAAACAAGGGAGTACAATACAAGATGGGATGAACCATAACCCACAAATTCCCTTCTATATGAGAGCTGTCATCGATGTCAATGGTCTCTACTTTTTGTCTTTGACCTGATTCTGATGTTGAATTATCTCCTATTTAAAGTCTCACAGATCTGCCAATGTGTCAGTGAGTTCTATAAGGGGCGCAGGACATACGCGTCATTGAATAGTCAAACATCATTTGTCATGGCGTAAGTTTTAGTTTTTATGTAATTTTATATTTTACGTGATATGAGTTTCACTTTCGCTCCATAGGCTTGAGAAAATGGTGACAAAACTAGAATTTCAGTCTTGCTATAATTTGTGTGAAAGCAGGTTGACTTTACCTAGCTACCTGATATACTTAGTACACGGGTCACCTGCAGTGTCTGCGTGGTGACAGAGTTGCCTCTTTTATGTCATCGCCACTGTCTGACTTACTCTAGAAGTGAAGGTTTTTAGTGTTTTAATTCTTTTCTGAAAAGAATTAATTTTTACTAAAGAAGTTGAAAGGATACAAAGCTGGCTAAAGAACTTATCCAATGTCTTTTTCCAAACTATGCAAAAGTTCACGTAAATATGATAAAAATTACGGACTCTAATGTGGGTCAACCGAATTCCTATAAACGGTTGTTTATGTCTTCAATGAGACATTCAGTTACAATATGCTCGGAAGCTCTCTTAGCCACCCACTTAAGAAAGTATTTCGCCAAGTTTCAAGCTTGTGTGTACAGAAATATTGGAGATTCTCTTGTTTACATACATATGCACACACATACATACGCACATACTTCAATGAGACATTCAATTACAATATGCTCGGAGGCTCTTAGCCACCCATGTAAGAAAGTTAGTTATTTGGGTTTAACGCCGAGCAGGCAACTAAGGCCATCTCACGGCGGGAAGGGTAAAAATCTGGTCAGCCAGACTAAAAGAAAGGTCTTAAGACATGATGTAAATATACACCCACGTAAGAAAGTATTTCGCCAAGTTTCAAGCTTGTGTGTACAGAAATATCGGAGATTCTCTTGTTTACATACATATGCACCTACGGTGCTTCGCGCCAAATATACGTTCAGCAGCGAGGTTAGCGTAACCAGACATGATGTAATTTTTATCTTGTTACTTCAACTGTTAGAGGTTTAGCCTGCCTGCCTTTGACATCATGGACATGCTATGAAATTCGCCCCACCGCGACCCGTGCTAAAAAGTCCCTTCTATAAATAGAAGGGACTTAAAAAGTATAACCACAGGGTGAAATTTCTGGATTCTATCTTCCTATTCACTGTGGTACTAATACTATTGAATTAACTGCCACTATTCTGTCCAGATTAGTTGAACAGTATTGCACAACATCATAAAATACTACTGAGCAATAACCTGCCACCCCCAATAAGCTGTTATCACAACCCATTAGATTTAGTATAGTGAGTCAGTCAGTAACATCTGCAGTATTATTAACTCCTCCTGATAATATTTCATAACTAGCCCTGAATTACACTTAACAACACAACAACAAAAAACCAAAACACACTATACAATCACTAATCTGTAGTTTGCAGTCACACTGTTAATACAGACAGTAAAACACCCCCCCACCCTCCACTCCCCCCCCCCCCCTTCCCTCCCCCCCACTCTCCAAAAGAAAATCACGTATCACTATCAGTGATTCAAACTTTGGCACACAAACACATTTTGAATAATAAATCACAATTAACATCCAGTCTGAGTTATCTCATTGCTGATGTTAGTGCAAACAAATATCGTCTGCTCGACTGTCAGTAAGAGTCATCTTTTCTTAAATTCTTGCACCCTCCAGGAGGCAGCCTCCAAGAACTTGGCGCTGGGTACACCCTCTACTGGTCAGGCAGGCCTGAATCAGAAAGACGGCTCTCAGGCGTGGGTTTCATGGTCAAGACCTCCATTGCGACTAAGCTGGAAAACCTACCAACGGGTCACTCAGACCGCATCATGTCCATGCGCCTCCCACTGAGACACCAGCAACACGTCACCCTTCTCAGTGTGTACTCCCCAACCCTCCTGGCAGAGCCTGCTGAAAAGGACAAGTTTTACACTGACCTGCGCAGCCTCATACAGAGCACCCCTGCAGACGACAAAGTCATCATCCTTGGCGACTTCAACGCCAGAGTGGGCCAGGACTATGAAGCCTGGAAAGGAGTCCTCGGCAAGCATGGCGTCGGGAACTGCAATGACAATGGCCGCCTACTGTTGGAGTTCTGTGCAGAGCAGCAACTGGTCATCACCAACACTACTTTTCAGCAAAAGGACAGTCGAAAAACCACATGGATGCATCCTCGCTCCAAACACTGGCACCTTATCGACTATGTCCTAGTGCGTCAGAGGGACCGCAGTGATGTCCTCCTCACCAGAGTGATGCCCAGCGCAGAGTGCCACACTGACCACCGCCTTGTCCGCTGCAAACTCAGGCTCCACGTCAAGCCAAAACCCAAGAAATGGGGGCCCCCCCAAGAAAAAGCTTGATGTTGCCAGCCTTCAGCGTGACGACGTGAAAGCTGCCTTTCAGACAGATTTACAGCGCAGGCTCAAAGACACAGCGGACCCAGCAGACTCCTCCCCTGAAACACTCTGGGAACAACTCAAAACTGCTATTGCAAAATCCTCTGCAGAAGTCTTGGGTTTCGCTAGAAAGAAGAACAAAGACTGGTTTGACGAAAACGATGTTGAGATCCAGGAACACCTAGCAAAAAAAAAGAGCCGCCCATCAGGCCCACCTAGCCCAGCCTTTCTGCCCTGTGAAGAAGTCTGCCTTCCGCCTCGTCTGCAGCAGTCTCCAGCGCAAGCTCAGAGATCTCCACAATGAGTGGTGGACCAGACTTGCACAGAGGACCCAGCTTTGCCCTGACAATGGTGACTACAGGGCTTCTACGAAGCACTGAAAGCAGTGTAGGGCCCCAGGCACCTGGTACAAAGTCCCCTGCGAAGCGCGAATGGCCAGGCACTCCTCACAGATAATACCTCCATCTTGAACCGCTGGTCGGAGTACTTTCAGAGCCTCTTCAGCGCTGAGCGCACTGTTCAAGAAGCAGTCGTCCTACAAATCCCACAACTCCCAGTAAAGGTTGAATTGGACGAACCGCCCACCGCTGAAGAGACCCTCACAGCCAGCTCAAGAGTGGCAAAGCAGCAGGCATTGATGGAATACCGCCAGAGATCTGGAAACATGGAGGCACAGCACTGCACAACAAGCTCCATGACCTCTTTCTCTGCTGCTGGGAGGAAGGAACACTACCAAAGGATCTCCGTGATGCTGTCGTTATCACCCTGTACAAGAACAAAGGCGAGAAGTCTGACTGTTCCAACTATCGGGGAATCACCCTGCTGTCCATTGCTGGGAAAATTCTTGCAAGGCTGCTCCTGAATCGGCTGGTACCTGCCATCGCTGAAGACCACCTCCCAGAGGGCCAGTGTGGCTTCAGAGCAAACAGGAGCACCACCGATACGGTCTTTGTGCTGAGACAGCTTCAGGAGAAGTGCTGCGAGCAGAACAAAGGGCTGTACGTAACGTTTGTCGACCTAACAAAAGCGTTCGACACTGTGAGCAGGTAAGGTATGTGGCAGATCCTGGAGCGACTTGGCTGTTCCCCAAAGTTCCTCAGCATGATTGTCCAGCTACACGAGGACCAGCAAGGCCAGGTCAGACTCAACAATGACCTCTCAGAACCATTCCCTATTCTCAACGGCATAAAGCAGGGCTGCGTGCTGGCACCGACCCTCTTCACCATCTTTTTTTAGCATGATGTTGAAGCAGGCCACAGTGGACCTCGATGATGACGATGCAGTGTACATCAGATATCGTCTCAATGGCAGCCTGTTCAACCTCAGACGACTGCAGGCCCACACGAAAACCCTAGACCAACTGATTCGTGAGCTGCTTTTTGTGATGACGCTGCCCTCGTTGCACACACAGAGAGAGCCCTGCAGCGCATCACGTCTTGCTTCGCAGATGCTACCCAGCTCTTTGGACTCGAGGTCAGTCTGAAAAAGACAGAGGTCCTCCATCAGCCGGCACCCAAGACAGTGTATCGCCCTCCTCACATCACCATTGGCGAGTCTGAACTAAAGTCAGTGCACCAATTTACTTACCTTGGCTGCATTATCACGTTGGACGCCAAGCTGGACAAGGAGCTTGACAGCAGGCTGGCAAAAGCGAACAGCACTTTCGGGCGACTTTTCAAGCGGGTGTGGCACAACCAACAGCTGAAAACAGGCACCAAGATCAGCGTGTACAGAGCTGTGGTCCTCACCACCCTGCTGTATGGTTCCCGAGTCCTGGGCCCTCTACCGCAGCCAACTACGACTCCTCGAACGCTTCCACCAGCGCTGCCTGCGCACCATCCTGGGCATTCACTGGAGTGACTATGTCACCAACGTCGTGGTCCTTGAACAGGCTGAAACTGTGAGCATCGAGGCTTTGCTGCTGCGGACACAGCTCCGCTGGGCGGGGCATGTCTCCAGGATGGAGGATCATCGCCTACCAAAGATCACCCTGTTCGGCGAGCTTGCTACTGGACACCGTGACAGAGGGGCACCAAAGAAGAGATACAAAGACTGTCTCAAGAAGTCACTTAGTGCCTGCCAAATCGACCACCACCAGTGGTCTTCGCTTGCTGTGGACCGTGACACCTGGTGCTCCACCACTTACAAGGCAGCTGTCTCCTTTGAGGACTCTCGCAGAGCTAGCCTTAAGGACAAGCGGCTCAGGAGAAAAAACAGAGATGCCGCAACTCAGAACCCTGGCCATACCTCCCCCTGCAGCCACTGCGGTCGTACCTGCCTGTCTCGGATTGGCCTCCGCAGCCACTAACAAGCCTGCAGACGTCGTGGGCAACTCCTATAAAATCTTCGTTCGCGAAGTCAAGCCAAGAGAGAGGGGTTAATACAGACAGTAAAACACCCCCCCACCCTCCACTCCCCCCCCCCCCCTCCCTCCCCCCCACTCTCCAAAAGAAAATCACGTATCACTATCAGTGATTCAAACTTCGGCACACAAACACATTTTGAATAATAAATCACAATTAACATCCAGTCTGAGTTATCTCATTGCTGATGTTAGTGCAAACAAATATCGTCTGCTCGACTGTCAGTAAGAGTCATCTTTTCTTAAATTCTTGCACCCTGCATTTTTGCTAAATTAATGTATTAAAACTCAATATGACTCGAAAATAAACAAAATAGGTGAATACTTAAAGCAGTATACTACAACACTTTTCCATGCAAATCCACAGAAACCCTCTATTTTTGCCATAACATCAGCTGTTATGAATGATACGCAAGGCCGCGCAGTGAATGGCTACTTACAGGCCCGCGAGGTGTCACCGGATGATGAATGATGAAGAATAAAATATATTAATGCGTTTTTAACAAACTAAACGTGACATATAGTTAATATATTCTATTTTTAATAGTTTACAAGGCAATTCATTTACTTTGTAGCGCAGCAGGTCACGTGAACATCCTGTCGAAGTTCCAACTCTGAGCACAAAAGTTTAAATGTCCGCCGGCTCAGCTCGCGACCGTGTGTTGTTGTATGCAAATGAGATCGGGACGCTGTAGCACAAAACTACTCAATAACTGATAGTAGATTTTAAAAGATCAGAAAATGCGCTTTCTAGTGGTACTTGGCGCAAAACTGTACGTTAAAAAATACAAGTTATTAACTTTTACATTTTTGATTTTTTTTTTACTGATCAAATACAAAAATAAACAAAAACTTTTCGTTTTGCCCTTCACATGGTTAGAATTTGAGTGGTTTTGTCTTTTCAATGGTATGTGCTATTAATAGCTAGAATGCAATTGCCGCGCGCCGCTTGAAGAGAAAGCAAGGTACCCATTTCTCGATGTTGTGACGGAATGCGTATGCGAGGCGCCAAGCGCATATTTCCGTACAAAAGTGAGGTACCATCTCGGATTTTTTAAACCCACTATTTTTGATCACATCACAAAAACAACGATACAGAACAATTCAGGAAAGAGTATACTTTTATTTTATGTAATTTTATGAACCATTGAAGTGTTTTTGCGAGGGAAAATCGTGTGAGAAGTGGGATGATTTTACACTCGGCTACCCGCTTTTCCCATCCTTGCCTGGCGCATGGGCCTACCTATTACCAGACTTGAAAGTTAAGCGTATGACATGGCAGCTGACCTGGGCCGTTTGCTAGAAGGCAGTCCATCTGCTGAAGTTGCTGCCCTCTTTTCCCCAGGCGGACTTGTGATATCCATTGGAGACCCATCCAGTGTAGGCGGCTGTGACCCAAGAGTAGGTGATTCTGTGATCTCTAAAGACGCTTGAACCTCATCTATCAACAAAATAAGAATTAATTGAAACTGAATGCAAGGGTCAACAATGTGTCAAAAGATTTAAGGTCATTCACTTCTAGTTCTAGAGCTAACTACATGGTATTGATTAACCTTTATCATTCGGAATACACCAGTGTGTGAAAAATGTATTTTTCTCTAAAATGTATTTTTTCGAGAAAATACTTACCAATGGCATTACTATTAGGAAGGTACCGATAGGTTACCGATTTCAGCCTAAGTTCCCTTGTGTGTACCTATCTAACAAGGGATGCAACTCTTTATATGGTGTTACCATGTACCTGAGTGGTCTCCCCTCCACCCATAAGGCCCCGTGAGCAGTGGTCACGCGCCAGTCTTACTCTTAGCTCACAGGCGGCATGCGGGGCAGGTGGGAGGGTCCTATGAGTAATACCACTGGTAAGTATTTTTCAAAAAAATACATTTTAGAGAAAAATGTATTTTTCTTTAAAATGAATTTTTTCAAAAAATACTTACTTGGTATTACTAATAGGAAAGGTTCTTAGCTAGACTAATTTTAGCCAAAATCAGGCCGTGTTGGCAGGTGAGGGGCGCCATAGCCTAGGCGGTAACCCGAGTAGTCTCCCTTCCATCCCATCCGCATATGCGCCCAGCGGAAGCTCACCAGTCAGTTTCTTAGTGGACCAGCGGCAAGCGGGGCAGGTGGGAGGGACCTATGAGTAATACCATCGGTAAGTATTTTTCGAAAAAATTCATTTTAAAGAAAAATACATTTGTTTCCTCAAAACACATTACCGATGGTATTACTAACAGGAATAATCCCGAAGAGGAGGAGGGTGCCGCTATAACGCCCTTAACCCACCCTCTAGAGACTACTAGAGCCTTCCTCCCGAAGCAACCTCCCGCTAATTTTAGCAAAGATACCTACAGCGCCTAGGGCGCCGGGAGGGAGTGTTGCGCCGCCACAATGTCTCCCACAAGCAAAGCTTCCTGGCGCTGGCTGGAGAGGTCCCTCAGGTAGAAGCGGGCGAAGGTAATCTTCTGCTCGCCCTCCTACGGCCGCTGCAAGGTCTTAGACAGCAGAGCTGCGATTGAAAGCAAGGGTTGCGGCCAAGGCTCTACCTCGAGTGACCTATTGGTCATCCGTGTGGCTGCATCAGGGGAAGGCTCTTGGTAGGTGGAGGCTTGTTTCATGGTAATCAGATTCTTGGATGTATGTGAACTTTGCTGTCCAATTACTTGTGTAGTTATTTTCATGTTCTTTTCTGCTTTGCATGAGTAAGTATGGTATTTGGAATATAAATAAAAAAATAAAAGCTAAATGTTTTGTGAATAAGCATTTATTTGAGCGAGTGTTTTGATGCGAACGTGTGATTCCTGACAGACACCATTTCCTTCTGCATGGATGACCCAGATTTTGAAGTGTGAACGCACACATGAAAATAACACACAAAATGAATGATATTTTTGTTAGTACTTCAAAGAATACACAAAGTTAGACTGTGAATAGATAAAATAAAAAATAAAAATTCAAATTGGAGCATAAACGCTCTTGTGGAAAATTTTCAATCACCACCGGAAAAACCCCACGTGCTTTGTTCAAAAAGCAAAGCCTGCTTGTACAGATCACATGCTTTTTTCTTCGTTATTTTTGATTGCCAACTTCATTTTATTGGTATTGTAAAGCAGTTGCATCATTAACAGTATCAAAAATTGCATTTGAAGAATAATTAATCTTGTTTTGGTGTGATCCGATCGGTGGCTGTAGACTGAATCACACGTTCGGCAAATTTCCTTTTTTACGGAAATCCCCGATTAGTTCGCCGGATATGACGTTTCAACCACTTGAGATCGTTTGATTTAAAAAAGGGGAACTAGATACCTCACAGAGAATTTCACATTTCATCATTTCAGTGCCTTTTCCACGCGTTTTGTTGCGTGTCAGCAACGTTCGTCAACCCAACGTTCGACACAGCGACGCACGCAAACAGATTTGCATCGTTTGTATTCGGTAAGTGAGGGATTTACGAGTTTGTTTGCAGAATTTCAATCCCTTGCAAGTTTTTCCATCGTCTCCCATTCTTGTGTTAGCTTGTTATTAACATTTCATTGTGTACAATTAAAGTTTGTGGGTATCTACTGTAAAATCTGTTGAACGTTGGCGACGCTGACAGACGGAAATATTGAACGTTGCCTTCAATGACAGAAGGGCTTGGCGATCGTAGGAAATCAATACAGACAGCAATGGCAAATGTAGGTTTTCTTGACAGACGGTGTTTGGGACCATGGTTGTTAGTGTTGAGGTTTTTAATGCTGTAGTTTTGTTGTTGATTGACAGACATTATATTATTCTTGAATGTTTTTTTACCTTATTTCTTTATTTTTATTTGTTATTTTCACTTATTAAACAAGTTTAATTAGGTTGTTTTCATGAAAAAGTGTAGTGTTTTTTGTGTCATTTTTGGGTTTAAATTATTAGTTTAAGAAAGACTTTTTTTTAATAAGTTACAGACACCATGTCTTCAAAGCGCTATCGTGAGAGACTGAAAGAAAATGATCCTGATAAATACGAAAAGATGCTCGAGAAAGCCAAAGAGAGAAGCAAGCGCAACAGAGAGGCCAGGAAAATGAAGTGGACATATGAGCCGCAGACCCGTGGCCTTCTTGAAGAGATTAAAAACTTCAAGGAGAAAGAAAGGTATGTGCAAATGTTGACAGTAGATAGTTTGATAGTAAGCTCAGTTTTGTACATAGATATTTGGTAGTAATTATTAATCAGGTTATTTTTTTTTTCTGTTATGATGATGAGTGTGTGTTATTTTCCCCTTTCCGGTTAATGAATTCAGAATGTTTGCTAGCTGTGAATATCAGTATTTCGATCTGAATTTAGGAGATGGAACAATAAGTCTATGAACATGAACAATCCCTGCCATTCGATATTATGTAATATGTTTGGTTTTGATTTCAGGAAATGGATACAGACGTCCTCGAACCGGAACCTTCCAGAGAGGAATTCTTTGCCAGTGCACAACAGAATCTGATAGCGTCCAAAACAAAAGGCTTTTCTGCCTTTGTGGCCTGTGCTCAGTTTGTTCTGCATAATGCAAGGAAGTATGCCCTTCCACACCCTGACACAGAGCCAGAGTTTGAAAAAGCTAACGTAAGTGTTGTTTGTTTTTGTTACAAACATTTGTTTGTATTTACTCTTCATTATTAATGTAGTACACAATTACTTATTCTGTGCAATGTCTACATTATCTATGTAATATGTGTTGCCTGATTAGACGGGAAACATTTTCAGTGCTCACTTTTTCCACATTGTTTCAGGTGGACAACAACGCAGAGAAGCATCGAAGTGCTTGTGCTGTGCCGCAGGACCGATTTCCATTGACAACTGCTGGGGACGGCAATTGCTTTTTTAGGGCCCTAAGTTTGGCTGCATTTGGCACGGACATGTTCCTCAATGAACTGAGGGTGCTCACTGCATGTGAACTGGCTGTCCGAAGTGCGCACTATCTGTCTCCTGAGGAAATGTGTAGGGGAACAGACTTGGATGGTACAGAAACTCTGGAATTCTGCAAAAACTCAGGGGACTATGTGATGGTTCCTACCCTTGAGGTGGCATTCCAGTGTGAGGTTGCAGCATCTGTGTAGACTGGAAAAGATGTGGGTGTGTGGCACTTTTTGGCTGCTGCAAACGTAGTCCACTGCCGGATACGTTCTCTCTACCCCGATTTCGCAGATGGGGCGATTTATCAACAATTAAACCGCATATTTTTGCCTGACATTGATGAACACTGTGGTCACTTGATCCATCTTCAGTGGACTTCGTCCAGGAGTGACCTTCCACAGAATGAGTTCTGGCCTGGAAATCACATTGTTCCAGTTGTCAGGCACACAAGGCAGGCAACAGTGCAACCTGGAGATTTTGTGACCACAAAATTCCAGACAGCTCAAGGAGCTACTGTTGAATACACAGTATGTGTTATTGCTCCTCCTCCCTATCTGATCCAAGACATGTGCAGTGATGATGTAACTGTCAAGTTCATGAAGTCTGGAAGCAGCAAAACATTCTTTTTTTTTCCCAGATATTGATGAAATAAAAATTGTAAATATGTCACAACTGACAAAACTTAAACAGCCTGTTATTGACAATAGAGGACATTATTACTTTGTTTAATTTAATGCATTATGTCTGAATCTTCTTGTATTATATAATTATATTCTTAAATTTTTAAATGTAATATAGTTGCTGCAACTATATTACATTAAAAAAATTAAGTATATAATTATATAATACAAGAAGATTCAGACACTTCAAGAATAACCCAATTTACAGTATATTTCTTTAAATAGCTGCTATAGGAAAATGAGCTTTCTTTACCTGCATTATCATGTTTATGTGTGTTTTTACACTTCTTTCATGCAGACACATATATAACTGATGTGCTTTGCAAAGATAGGCCATGCTTGTATCACTGGTTTGATTCCGTCTTGTTTTCATACTTTTTGCGATTTAGGGGGGTAGGGTACCATTTTATCTGCTTTTAAGAAATGTTCAAGTGTATTGTCATTTTAATGTTACTAATTTGTCGGCAGGGATCCATTGTACTCATTTGCAGGGATCCATTGTACTCATTTCTAAAGGTTTACTCATTCTAATCTGCAATGCTTGAGAGAAATTATTGAGCAGACTTTATCTTGAAATGTCACCGTATTGAAGTCAGTCTGACCCTGCTATATGATATGTCCACTTATATAAAGGTTTTTTGACTTTATTTGTTGCACTTGATGTAGTGCTTTAGTTTTATGCAATTTGTGACCATGTATGACAAGTGTAACATGGTCCAAGGAACAGAAACCTTTACTATGGCTTGTTTTGGCCTTAGAACAGGTGACACACTTTGCGCAAGCATACCTCTTTTCAAACCAATGAACCTATATGGTTTGTTACCTTTATTTGAAAGTATTAAAGTTATTCTTTTGAAAAATCACTACAATTGGGTATTTGGTTCAAATTTATTTTTGACCAAAAATGTGTGTAAATGGGAAATGCTCAATACAAATACTGTGAAAGCTGTCTGGAGCGTGTCACCCCTCAGAGCCAGGAGGATATTGACTGGGCTGAGATGTCATTCTACCTGGGGATAGTGGGAGGAAAAGGCGGGTGCGACCCCTGCGGAGCGGCTTGGTCCGGCGCAGGTGCACACGAAAAACCCTCACCAGGTCCTGTTGTCTGGACGCATGGGTGGAGCCTGGGTTGCTCCAGGTGCATGGTGATCAGCTGCGGGGCAGCAAAGGAGATCGGTCTTGGCGAGAATGCCAGGTCAGGGGGTTCAAGGTTACGCGGCCGGGCAGGGACCACTCGACGGGACTGTGGTGGCTGCCGGCGCTAGAGCTTGGGCTCACGGGCTAAGCCGCGGCGTTGAAGGCTCTACAACCGCTCTCCTTCCTGTTCGCGGCGCTCAAGGTTCCCACATGACGGAATGTGTGACGGAATTAGCGCCCATCACCATCCGCGGCTACCTGGCCATGATCGCTGGATCATGGCCAGGTAGCCGCGGATGGTGATGGGCGCTAACCGCTGGTCGTTGAACAGCCAGAGGAAGAAATCCGCCAGCTGAGGAAGCGTCAAATTGATGGGGGAGAGGCATCTGTCGTCACACTGGGAGCAGAGGACTCTCCACTTGCCTTCGTAGACTCGTCTGGTCGCGTTTCTGCAGGCTGTAGCGATCGCGTCCATTGCCGCACCTGAGAAGCCTCTAGCGGCGAGGGCTTGCCGGACAACCTCCAGGCGTGGAGGAGGAGACATTCGGGGCATGGGTGGTTCAGGAGGTCGGTCGTCCACGACTTGGTCCAGCAGAACGGAGCCACCAGGAAAAGGATCGCGTTGCACCCTCTGAGCTTGAGTAGGACCTTGGGGACGAGCACCGTAGGTGGGCAGGCGTAGTCGACCAGACCGTCCCACGTGATGGAGAGAGCGTTGACTGCCCAGGCAAGAGGGTCTGGAATTGGCGAGACGAAGAGAGGGAGCTGGCGATTCCATCTCGTCGCGAACAGGTCGATCATGGGCGTCTCCCAGGCAGCGCCGATCATCCGAAAATGTCTGGACGCAGCGATCACTCGGAATGGAGAAGCTGACCGCGTCGGGATAGGGAGTCGGCTAGAACATTCAGATGACCCAGGATGTGCCACGCGCGGAGGGTGATGTCCCGATCCTCGCACCACCGGAGCACCTGGTAGAGGAGGATGCAGAGGGAGGGAGAGCGGGTCCTGCCTTGTTTCTGGATGTAGGCGACGACCGTGGAGTTGTCCGAAAGCACCAGTAGCTCCTGATGTTGTAGGCGGGATTCCCACACAAGGAGGGCTTGCCAGACCACCTTCAGCTCCAGCCAGTTGATGTGTTGGGACAGCAAATCTGGGGGCCACCGGCAGTTGCGAACGACGGAAGTAGGTGTGCACCCCAACCGGTGAGGCTCGCGTCGACGCAGAGGGAAAGTGTGGGAGGTGGCGAGTACAGTGGAACTCCCGTCGCGAGCCAGGTTGGATCCGCCCAGCGAAGGAGATGAGGACGGAGCATAGGTGGGACCAGAACCGGGGCCTCGAGGTCGGACGTCAAAGGTCGCTAGTGAAGGAGATGTAACTGCAGTGGGCAGGAGTAGAGACGTCCTAAGGGGAGCAGAGCTGCTGCGGCACTCATCAGACCCAGAAGCTGAAGCCACTGCCTGGCGGGGATCGCCGTCGTCTGGGACACCTGCCGCGCTAGATTCGCCAACTTCTGGATGCGTTGCTCCGGAAGCCGGATGATGCTGAGGTCATTGCAGAACTCCATCTCTAGGTGCACGAAGTGGCGCGACAGTACGAGGTCGGACTTGCCCAAGTTGACCAGGAAGCCCAGTGTCTCGAGGAGCCGGAGCAGGGCATCTCGGTCTTCCTTTAAGGCAGACTCGGCCCGGTTCCTCAACAGCAGGTCGTTCAGGTAGTTCGACGTGGGGCTTGTGGACGTTCGTCGGGCTCTGGCTACCACTGCGTCCAAGATGCGAGTGAAGACCCAAGGACTGAGGTTGAGGCTGAAGGGAAGCGCGCGGAACTGGTGGACCACACCCTCGAAGGCGAAGCGTAAATAACGTCTGGAGGCTAGGTGCAGGGGAACATGAAGATACACATCTGAGAGGTCCAGGCTGACGGCAAAGTCCATAAGCTGTACCGCGGAAAGAAGGGCCCGTGCGATCTCCATGCGAAAGTACGACGTGACGATGAACTTGTTGAGCGCCGAGAGGTCAATAATGGGACAGCACTTGCCACCCGGCTTGGGCACTATGAAGAGCCGGCTGAAGAAAGCTGGGGAGTTGTCGGTTACCACCTCTGTGGCAGCCTTCCGAAGTAAGGCAGCTACCTCACTGCACAGGGCGTCTGCTTTGAGCTGGTCTGTCGGGACCAAGGTCGACACCAGAGAACGGCGCAAGGAGGGCGGGGACCGAAAGGCGATTAGGAGTCCCTCGGAGATGGTTGCGAGAATTCAAGGGTCGTCTGGTAGCAACGACCGCCACGTGTCGCTGCGAAGTGCAAGCCTCCCGCCGACAGGAGACCCCGAAGCGGTCGGCGGGGTCGAAGAGCGAGACAGTCAGTGGGCCCTGCCCCACCCGGGGCATCGGGCAGGCTTGGGCCAGGTCCTCGGAGGTGTGGGGGGGGGGGGGGGGTGTGGCAGAAGCCGAGCCGGCGAGAGGACGGGCACGAGGAAAAGCCAGAGGTCTGGGAGGCAGACGTCCACCTCTGGTGAAAGGACGAGCGGCGGGTCTAGCGGACCGTGGGGCGTGACCCAGGGCCCTGCAGGCTGGCTGAAAGGGGGCTGGAACGGGGCGGCTGGGCCAGAAGTCCTTATTAGCTTCCTTGACTGCAAGCCACGTAGGACCGAAGAGGAGCTCACCCCAGAGGAAATTGCAGCTTCAAGCCGTCAGGGAGATGGCAGGAGCGTAGTAAGGCATCCCGACGCAGAAGGTCACAATTAGCGGCGGCTGCCACGGCGTTCACACAGGAGTGGTAAGCGGCGCGGTTACCCGAGACCGCCAGGGCGAGCAGATTTCCCAAGAGCAGCGTGAGAGACGGATGCCAGGCATCTTCAACCCTGCGGACAATGGCTTGCATCAGGAGGTCCAGGAATGCCGCCGAGGCCAGAGCATAACGGATGAGGGTCGCTGTCTGATCCACTCCAGGGAGGAACCTCCTTCGCGCGGGAGCAGCTATCAAGGACAGGGCTGGGGGGTCCGGTGTCTGCAGGGGGCAGGCGAAGCTCTGTGTGCGGCCGGCATACCAGGACTGCCGGAAGGATATCCAAATCCGTCGGCCACCTGGCGTCCGAGAAAAACCCAGAGGAGCCAAAGGCGCCCTGCGTGAGATGTACGGAGAACGTGTCCCGTAAGTTGCGGAAGCCCGGGGGTTGGGGAAGAGACTTGAACCTCTTGGACTGGCGCTCTGTGTCGACGAAGGGCGCCGCTTTCCTCTTAAGCGGGGGGGGGGGAGGGTGGGCAGTCCTCCGCCGGGAGGCAAGCCGAGAAGAGACGCGCCACCTCAACTAGGGCACGGAGGGTCTCTAACCTATGTGTGACGCAGGACGGACGTAAGTCTTCATCAGAGAAAGCAGGGCCGGACCGGGAGGGGCTGTCATCTCGAAGGAGAGCAGAAACCGAGTCCTCAGGGGCTAACTGAGGGCGTCGTCCTCTACACGTGGAGCGTCCATGGCGTCCCTGGAAGAGGTCGTCGCCTTGGGGGGAGAGCGTCCCCCAGGGGAGAGTTGCTGCGTGGGGCGAATCAGCGATGGTACCCGTGACGAATTCCGCGGCGAGCTCGAACACCTGGAGCGGGAGCATCGCCGAAGGTGGCGCCTAAGCATGGAAGTTGAACGCCGAGAGCGGCACGGCGAAGACGGGGAAGCCATGCGCGCGGTCGGTCTCGAATACGGAGGGCGCGTCATGGTAGGACGAACAGCCGGTGGCGGGTCATAACTGGAGCTCGCCCTCGAGGCCGGCTAGCAACTGAGATGCTGGAAGCAGTCCGTCGGCGAGGTGACCTGTCTCTCGAACGCAAATAGCAGCGAGTAGCGAGAACCCGCTCCGATCGAGGACGGGACTCGTGATCTCGACGGGATGCAGCGTGTCATCTACTGCTTTCTGTGGAAGCTCGGGAGTGCGTCTGGCGTGCGCGCTCGTCTGGGCGCGGTCCCCGAACATCCTGTCTGAAGTGCAGACTTCTTGCCTTAGGAGAGCGTGGCGTGCGAGGCTCCACAACCTGGTAAGCAGCACTCGTCAGGTCTGTGACGGCTACCGGCGCTGGAGCTTGCTCTCGTATCTTATCTCTCGCCGAACCAGGCGGCATAAGTGGGCAGGGACCACTCGGTGGGTCTGTGGTGGCTGCCGGCGCTAGAGCTCGCGGCCTAAGCCGCGGCGTTGAAGGCTCTACCACCTGGTAAGGGCCACTCGTCGGGTCTGTGGGGCTTACCGGTGTTGAATCCCTGTTCCGAGAAATGGTCTTGACTCGAGGTCTAGGACGCGGCGCTCGAGGTTCCGCGACCAGGCAGAGGCCACTCGACGGGACTGTGGCGGCTGCCGGCGCTAGAGCACCGGCTCACGGCCTAAGCCGCGGCATTGAAGGCTCTACAATCTGGTAAGGGCCACTTGTCGGGTCTGTGGGGCTTACCAGTGTTGGACCCCCTTTCCCGTGTTGGCGTCGGCCGTTCGAGGTGGTAGAAGCTCCATAGCTGGGTCCATTGTTCTTCCAGCCAGGGGGCGCAGACCAGGCACGGGTGAGTAGAGGAACAGGCGGAACAGGGTAGGCAAACAGCATGTCCGTCACTAGGCCAAGGAATTGTCCACATCGTGAGCAGGAGCGGACTTGCCAACTGTAACATAGTGCATAAAGAAAAGCGAGCGAGCGTGCCCCCGCAGGCCCGCAAAGCGAATCCACACAACAACACGTACAAACGAAGTTAAGTGCACGGCGTATGCCGACGCCTGGCGCTCTACCCCCTCCCTTGAGTGCCGGCCATATGCAATAACCGAGGTTTTACCTGATAATGGAGAAGCCGTGGAACCCACACATGTCGCAGACCAACCAGCTCACTGCAGCGAAGCCCAACAGCTAAGGCGGCTAAGGCAGAGTCGACCCCGTCCACGGTTCGTGAGGGGAGACCACGCAGGCATCACAGGCACGACCGGTCCCTGAAGCTGGGAACAGCACTGAGCCGAACACAGGCACTCCGAGGGTAGCAGGAGGGCCTCTTCTGTCTATTCACTACCATTATCTAGAAAGTAAAAGTTCAGATCACACCAGTGCAAACCACGCTACGGCCAGACCAGCCCGAGCGCGTGAGCACAGCTCACAAGACGCCGCCGTCTCGTCAGGGCAAATCACAAACACTGACGAGGAAAATCCAACAGAAAAGCATCCAAGCCTAACACAAGGCAACGTAGGGTAACCTCTCCAAAACACTACGACCGATTCCACAACTATATACAGTTCGACGCTAGAGACACTGACGTACACAACCTGCCATTGTCTAGCAAAGAAACTGACTGGTGAGCTTCCGCTGGGTGCATGCGCGAATGGGATGGAAGGGAGGCTACTCGAGTTACCGCCTAGACTATGGCGCCCCTCACCTGCCAACACGGCCTGATACGTACACAACAAATTTTGGCTAAAATTAGTCGAGCTAAGAACCTTTCCTATTAGTAATACCATCGGTAATGTGTTTTGAGGAAACAAATACATTTGAGCCCCCACAGCTGTGGAGGCTCATGAGGATCTATACCTCTTGCAGCTGGGTGTTCAAATTTTCTCAGATTTTGTTTTGGTGTCAGCAAGAAGCACAGATCCTCGTAAGCCCCTGCAGTTGAGGGAGCTCAGGAGGATCTATTCCTCTCGCAGTTGGGTGGTGTTCAGATTTTCTCAGCAATGAATGGGTTAACATAACAGCTCACCTTCCATGCCCGGGAACATGTAGGGAAGGTGTGGGTGGACATGCTCTTCACGGTGGTGCAAAATTTCCCGACTGTTGGGGTTGGGAAACTGAAGATTGTTGGTCTTGGGTGCGGGGAATGCCACCACCTCATGCGCGAAGGGAACAGGGTCCACGTGACGCACATAGTCCTCAAGTTCACCCAGGTTGATGCCCAGATGGCGGAATGAAAGTCCCAGATCATCAAGGTTTGGTTCTGTCCTCCCAACTGGTATAGAAAACAAAAAGTAACTCTTTGGTTTTGCTAGTAGTGCTTTTTGTCAAGATGATTCTGTTGGAATCATCGCAAAAAAAGCATGACCAGCAGGCAAAGTGAGCACCTATCCCTGCCAATGGACATACAGTATAAAATGAAACGCCATTACACTGAGGGCACCAAGCTAATCTGGCACTATCCTCCAACATTTGCTAAATATGAAGAAGTACCCAACGGAGAAAGAAACACGCTTAGAAAGGACGGGTACAACACAATTTATTAATATTTCGGGTAAATACCCTTTGTCAAAATAGACAAACAAACAGAGAGATTAGCCGCTACTTATCTTCATTGGCAGAATGAAGAATCTGCCAATAAAGATAAGTAGCGGCTAATCTCTCTGTTTGTTTGTCTATTTTGACAAAGGGTATTTACCCGAAATATTAATAAATTGTGTTGTACCCATCTTTTCTAAGCGTGTTTCTTTCTCCGTTGGGTACTTCTTTGCATATTACACGCTTGGCAGTCACCTTTTTGGTCTGGATTGATTTGCTAAATGTGGCCTTGGGATTAAATGGGTTAACATGTTTGTATGTAACATCAATATGAGTGGAGCATGCAAGATGTATTTATTACCCGTATGAGCCTTCCGATGATTTTAATGGTGTCTTGGCAATGAAGGGGTTAAAGCACCAATTGAACACAAAGACCAAATGTGAGAGAAGAGAAAAAGAGAACTTACACTGCTCACAGTAGCGGTGTGAGACCTTGCCCACTTCCTGAAGGTAGCGTTCTAGGACGTCTGTAAGTAGTTCCAGTGTTGATGACTGTGTGGCATTCCATCCCAGGTTCTGACAAATCTGTGCCACTGACACACGCAGTGCACTGCGGCAATAGTCCTTTATGGAAGCCATCCTGGCGGGGAAAAGGAACGATGAAAATGATACTGCAGTACAGTTTAACATTACCATTTAATTTTAATACTAACAAAACATTAGAAACAATGATTTTGTGAGTACTTATTTGGCTTAGTGAACCGAGGTGTACTTTAGGTCTATAGTTTTCTTTAACTTTTGTTGACTGTAGTATATTAACTGTTCGAGTACACTATTTTGCAGGGTACAATACTCCCAGTACCAACTGTGGGAGTTCTGTCAACTGTCCTATCCCTCGTAATAAGTCCGAGTCGTATTGGCTTCTGCAGTTCTGGGTTGGGTTGTCTGATGCAGCAAAATCTACTCAAATTGTTTGCAGTTCATGAGGTAAGGGCATAGAGAGATATTTACCAAATGAAACTGTGAATTTATGGGGACAGGAGAATGGGTACTGGGGGTGGTGGTGGTGGGGAGGGGGGTGAGGGATCAGCCACAGACAGTAAGAAAAGCCATGAACTGATGAAGAGTTGAATTAAAACAAGGCATTTCAACCCTTCACCTTCTCTAATCAACATAATCTTTCAAAAATACTTTACTTAAGTGTATGTTACCTGTAAGTTTAGGTTAGTGCGAGCACATCCATCCAAGCCGTAACCAAGCAAACCGAGTGCAGCATCATGTTCAGATCGGCGGCACCGCAAACTGAAACCAGTGGTGCAGAATGTTGCTTTACTAAGTCCAAGGTTTGCTGCAAGCCGACAGCACAGTGAAAGATGCTTTACGATCTTCGCTTTACCACTGCGCACATGCACAACAGACTGTTGTCATATGTAACAATATATTGTAAAGTAATTGCCGCAACTGCTTACAGTAAATAATGTTCTAAGAATTAACAAATGTAGACAAAAACATGAAAATGTTCCGGCCAATGGTCGCGGAATCTCGAATTTGGAGCGTTTCATTTACCTCCCTTCGTATCTACTGCGCATGCGCATCGTAACGCATGCTGGGAAATAGCTCTCCCGTCACGAATGAAAACATGAGCGGTGGTGGTTGACATAGACGCTGTAATCCTGTGATCTTCATCATATTGTTTTAGACTGCCAGTTACAGCTTAATCTTCAAGTTATACGGTGCTGCTTCGAAGGTACGGACTGACTGCTGGTATTATTGTCGACTATATTTGTGTGTACCGGTAGGTCATATTTACTGTCGCTTGTTAGAAAAGGAGCCTGGAAACAACATATATATATATATATATCATGGGCTTTTTCGACACACTAGCCCAGTGGCTGGGTGTGAAAAAGAGGGAAGTCAGCGTGCTTGTGGTTGGCCTGGACAATTCAGGCAAGTCTACCATTATCAACCATTTCAAACCCAGCGAGTCCAAGAACCACGACATTGTCCCTACTGTTGGATTCAATGTTGAGAGGTTCAAATCTAAGGCGTTGGCCTTCACAGCATTTGATATGTCTGGCCAGGGACGCTATCGGAATCTGTGGGAGCACTACTACCGTGAATGTCATGGCGTTATCTTCGTTATCGACAGCAGTGACAAGCTGCGAATGGTTGTGGCTAAAGACGAACTAGATTTACTTTTACAACATCCTGACCTGAAGAACCGACGCATTCCCATCCTTTTCTTCGCAAACAAAATGGACTTGCGAGAGTCAGTATCCAGTGTGAAGTGCTCCAGCTTGATGGGTCTGGAACAGATCAGAGACAAACCATGGCACATCTGTGCCAGCAACGCAGTAACAGGAGAGGGGCTGAGCGAGGGAGTCGACTGGCTGTCTGACCAGATTAAAGATCTTATAGAGAGCAGGAAGAAGTAAACAGCTCATTGGGATATGTAAATGTTACCACCTTGTGCATGCAGCTACCAGTATTGTTAGCGGTACCGATTGTTACATGCACATAGGGTGGTAATTTTATTAAGTTTTTGTTTTAGTGTTTAGCCTCAGTGAAATATAAAATACTGAATTACCTTCTGAGGGGAGCCAAGTCTTTTGCCAAAAGAGATTGGTGTGTTGCCTGAAGAATCAGTGCACACAGTGCAAGGATTGGGCAATCCGCAACTTATGTCTTTTTTGTTTCAAGCATATATTATTCGGCGGTAGTTGAATCTTTGCACAGATTTGTATTATTAGATTCATGATTTTGTGTATGAAATATGTTTGATTTAATTGTCCAACTATGTTGCCATCTGAGTTTTGTTTATCTGTGCAGTTTTATACATATTAGACTGTCTTGTAATGTGTGAATGTGTGCTATTTATGGTATTTGAAAAAGGCATCATCTCTTTTACTTGTGTAAACCACATAGTAGTCTTAATGTGATTGTAACAGAGTCAGTCAGTCAGAAGTCAGAGGGAGACAACCAGTGTGCCCACCTGACGTCTCACATGAAGCAAATGCTTTGGTTAACTCAGTGGAAGTGAAAGTCTGCTTATGAAACATCCAACCCTAGAAATTTTTTTTGTCTTGAATAGTTCAGATACAGATGAAATGACCCATGTAAATGTCTCTGCAAAGAAAAATAAGGTTGGAAATATCGTATAACATCTTTTTTCATGCATTGAAGTTTTTATCCTGGTGTAAAGAAGTGACCTTTTACATGATTACTTTTTTATGTGCATAGTTGCTCCCCTTGTGACAGGTGAAACCTATTTTGATCAACCTGTGAAACACTGATCAACCCATGAAACACTGTAAAACTAACCTATTTATGTAACCTGCTTCTTTCTGCATGGCTAGAACAATATCTCAAGAAGATGTATGCCAGATGTCTTTTTTTTTTCCTCCATTATTCACTAAGAATTAGTTATCACAGTGTTACGCTTTTACTCGTGCTGAATGTTTCTGTATACACATACAATGTATAAGTCTTCTTCTTCTGCCTCCTATATCTGTTGTGAGATATTTAGAAAAATAAAAATAAGAAACTGTAACCTCTCACCTGATATTTTGTGTGCAAAGAACTACACATATATAATGACCAGCTGATTGTTACAAAAATGTGTGCTTTCTTCTGATTGCTGATTGTTATTCATTCATGGGGCGAATTCATGAATTTTTGTACTGTTAATTTGTTTATTTGTTTGCTTGTTTGTTTGATTGAGCTTTCATCTATGCATGTCCATGTCTTTTTTTCTTTTTTTTTTTTTTTTTTTTTGGGGGGGGGGGGGGGGGAGCGGATGTTGACATAACTTGGGAGGCTTGCTACCAGTGATCAGTTCTACCACCCTGGTGAGACATCTTTATGTACTTAAAGTTCATTTGGATGTTAGTCTTTCAATTACATTATGTAGGGGGGATGTTAGCAATAAGGGTTTCTTTGATGAACTTGTGGTGTATATTTTTGTGTGTGTTGACGCAATATGTCTATTTTAATCCATTTAGCCCAAGGCTGCATTTCCTACAGTTTAGAGGTGTCACCTGACAGTTGTGTACCAGTTGCAGGAACTGGATCGACCATGATAATTCAAGGGTAGTGCCAGATTAGCTTGGTGCTTGATGGATAATCCGGCACTACCCTTTAATTATCATGGTCAATCCAGCTCCTGCTGTAATGCATCAGGGCCAAATGGGTTAATTCTCTTGTGCATGCAGCGGGGGTACTCTTTACAGAACCAGTGGCTGCATGCACAAAGAGGGTTTAGAGGATAGATAAGTTGGGGAGGAAGAGGTGTGTGTCGTATATCTTAGAAGAGATCCACGTTGTTTATTTGTCATGTTTCTAAAGAGCATATGCCAATGTAATTCCTAAGAAAGAAACATGCTTACAAAGGATCACCGTTTTTTGTATTGTGCTTGTCCTTTCTAAGTGCATTTTTTTTTCTTCTTTTATGAATTTCTTTGCATTTTACATGCTTGGCAGTCACCTTTTTGGTCTGGATTAATCCTTTGGGTGTCAGCAGTTTTAGCCGCGATGATTCCTAGCGACACCCAAAGGGTTAAATGTGTATGGAACACTTTGTGATCTAACTACTTAATTACCTCCCTTGTATATGTGGTCACCAGTACTGTTTACCGGTGGATGACAACTTGAGGGGACTGAAATAACGATACTGTTCTGTAGTTGATTTTTTAGGCTGACATCAGCATTGATGCACACTGAAACATGTGCTCAGTGTCCAATATAAATGTTGTGTGTGTGTAAAGATGGTAGGTTTAGCTGATCCCTGGAAATGACATCCATTTCATTATTTATGTGCTGGTTTGTTATTTTGGACCTCTCGGCTATAGGCAGTGCGGTCCAAAATCACAGAACAGTACCCATACAAAATCCACAAGTTTGACTGTCTAGGTCACTGATTTTCCTAAAAAGTAAAATAACTCATATTTATTATCTGCGTCACTGATTTTTATAAAAAATAAAATAGCTGTTATATATTTATTGAATGTTCTTCAGAATGCAGTCAAATCAAAGACAATGAATTATCTTTGGTCAAATGAACACTCACATACTGCCTTTTCATGTACACAAACAGATTTTATTGAGTGATTTCAGTGATACATATTCACATTTCTGTGAAGATCCGTCCAGTCTAACCTAACAATCAAACATTTTTTCAGCTAGCAGACATATCAGTGTTTACCGTCTGGCCTTTTAATGAACCATTTGCATGTCGTTAGTGATTTTTGTCACAATGATTCCTGTAGGAATCATCACGACAAAAACCACTACTGACACACAAAGGGTTAAAAGTCTACAGATTGTCCGTTATAGTTCATGGGTTTTGCCGAAGTAGCTTGGTGCCTCTCTTGGCAGAGCCATTCATCAGGCACCACCCTTGATCAATCATGACCAATCATTTATACCGGTATTGTTGCAGAGTGTCAGGACATAACCTAACTTCTGATGCTGTTTGCGATTACACATATGTATACCTTATTGTGTCACTTTAAATCATTCAGCCTGACGGTCATATTTCCCAAATTTTGGAGGTGTCATCTAATGACTATGCACCAGTTGCAGGAGATGGATGGACCATGATAATTCAAGAGCAGTGCCAGATCAGCTTGGCGCCAACAGGCGCCAAGCTAGTCTGGCACTACCCTTGAATTGTCATGGTCGACCCATCTCCTTCTGTAGTGCATTAGGGCTGAATAGGTTAAAGGAGTAAGATTACGTCCAATACACATAGAAAGAGTTTCAAGAGTTTGTTCTATTTTATGAAGGAAAGAGAGCATGATGCTCTTCAACAAATATGAATAATGTATGTCAATTTTTTTTTAAATCCAGTAATTTTTCAACAAATGACATACCTATTTAATTAGCTTATTTATTATCCCAGCAATCACAGGCCATTGGGCCGACTTTTGCCAGCACAAGGCTGTGCATGAGCTGACGGTGGCTTATGTCGGCCCAAAGATCATTTGCGCACTGGGATGTTAGTTATTTCAAGTTACATACAGCCTTTTTGACACCTCATGTGTATGTGTTGGTCTTTTTGACAGTCATTGACGCAAATTGCCACAGTAATAAAGAACATGCATTCCATACATTTTTTTGTGTCTTACATTATTTGGTTATGTATTATGGGTTTGTTCTACCAGTCTGCTTCCAGCCAGATCTGTGTGTGTGACAGGCACATTTTAACATGGGTAATAACAGGTAGTAAATAGCAGTGCTATTTACTACTACCCAAAGCAGAAGTGAGTCTATGTTCTGGGCCAGTGGGCGTTCATCTGTTGTCCGTCCTCAGTCGTCAGTCCGCCATCTTCCATCGTCCGTGATAAACTTTAACATTGCCATTTTCTTGGAGACCAAGCTACAGTCTTCAAACTTGGCCCAAGGATACTTTGTGACAAAACCTTTCTAAACATACCAATTTCAGTGACCTCTGACAAAGGTCAAGGTCACGGGTGATCAGGAAATATATGAAAAATAGCTATTTTTGGACATAATTTATTTTTTTCTCAAATACTATTTACAACTTCAAACCCAAACTTGCTACAGATACCTGATGGTAAGACCTATCTATGCACACTAATTTGGATGATCCCTTGGAAAGGTCAAGGGTCACAAGAGCTCAGGAAATAGGTCCAAAATAGCCATATTTTTACAAAAGATGTTTTTTCTCAAATACTATTCACAACTTCAAACCCAAACTTGGTACAAAGATACCTGATGGTAAGACCTTTCTATGCATACTAATTTGGTTGATACCTTGGAAAGGTCACGGGTCACAAGAGCTCAAGAAATAGGTTCAAAATCGCCATATTTTAAAAAAATATGTTTGTTTTTTTCTTCTCAAATACTATTCACAACTTCAAACCCAAACTTGCTACAGACATACCTGATGGTAAGACCTATCTATGCATACTAATTTGGATGACCCCTCAGAAAGGTCAAGGGTCACAAGAGCTCAGGAATTTTGACAAGAATGTTTTTTCTCAATTACTATTCACAACTCCAAATCCAGAGATACCTGATGGTACCTGATGCTACAGAGATACCTGATGGTAAGACCTATCTATGCATACTACTTGGATGACCCTTCAGAAAGGTCAAGCGTCACAAGAGCTCAGGAAATAGGTAAAAAAATAGCCATAGTTTGACAGGAAATGTTTTTTCTCAACTACTACTAACAACTTCCAACCCAAACTTGCTACAGAGATACCTGTTGGTAAGACCTATCTATGCATACAAATTTGGATAACCCCTCGGAAAAGGTCAAGAGGTCAACAAATGTGTATAAAATGCCAATAAATGTAGTTATTATCAACATTTTTGCAAACTTTGCAGGCAAATTTGGCACAGAGGTAGCTGATGATAAGACCTTCCTATGTATCCTAATTTAGTCGACTCATCGCAAAGGTCAAGGGTCATGGGGGTTTCACAAATGTGTGAAAACTGATTAAATTTTGAGAAAACAAGGATTTTGCTCGTACAGAAGCCATCCCTGTACTTATTGTCAGATATGTGTGGATTGGTAATACACGTGAGCCATAAGGGCTTTACCTTTCTTCTTGTAGATATCTTCTGAGGTCTATATCACAGTTCAGGAGATAGATTGACCATGAAGGTCCCAAACAAAAAGTTGGAAGCCCCCCTCGAGGTAACTGATCCGCCCCTGCCAAGACAAGATTTTTATGCTGGGGCATTGGAAATATCAAGCGGGGGGGGGGGGGGGGGGGGTGGGGGGGGGGGGGGGGGGGGGGGGGGGGGGGGGACAAATTACTGAAAGAGGGGCCAACAGACTTTTTATGTTTCGCGAAATCACTTGGTGACGACGTTTTGACGGATCACAAAAATCTTCACTGAGTAGGTTACAAAGTAAAGTAGGTTATAGCACTGTCAGGGGAGAGAAATGTGCATGATCGACCAGTGATCATAGATCTACTGTGGCCAAAGCACAAAAAAAAAAAAAAAAAGATAGGAAAGAGAGGGGGCGCTAAGAAAGTAACTGAAAGCAATGCATATGGAAGCCCCCCCCCCCCCCCCAAAGGGGGGCGTATCACATATCCACTGTTCCAGCCACTCAGTGCATGGAAATTTAAATCTAGGTCCCCCAAGGGGGGTCCAGATATTTAGCCGGTGTAGACAGCTGTTTCAGTCTTGGCGACCTCTTCTGCACACCATCGGCAATACTGGAGGAGGCAGGAAATTCTGCCTACCTGCAATGACAACCACATTTTACTGTGGTGCCTGCAGGGGCATACATTCCATGCCACCACCTAAAGTTAAATTTCCATGCACCCTAAAAGAGACCTAGATTTAAATTTCCATGGGGACCTAGATTTAAATTTCCATGGGGGACCTAGATTTAAATTTCCATGCACTGAGTGGCTGGAACAGTGGATATGTGATACGCCCCCCTTCGGGGGGGCTTCCATATGCATTGCTTTCAGTCACTTTCTTAGCGCCCCCTCTCTTTCCTATCTTTTTTTTTTTTGTGCTTTGGCCACAGTAGATCTATGATCACTGGTCGATCATGCACATTTCTCTCCCCTGACAGTGCTATAACCTACTTTACTTTGTAACCTTCCTAAAATATTAGCACTGGCAGTCTCCCCTTTTCTTTTCTTCACTGAGTATTTCAGCCGGCTTTCACGTTTCACGATGACCACTTTTTTCACATATCACGAAGACCGAAAAAGACGACGCCAATCACCGATCACAACCTTAGGGAATGCGACCCCCCCCCCCCCCCCCGACCTACACACACACATACGCACACACACACACACAAAGGCACACACACAAACCTTATTGCTAAGACTGACCTGTAGCAGTTGCCTAGTTGAACGGTGCACTGACCTTCGAAGGCCAGTCCCAATGCGCAAAGACCGTCGGCCGCCGCGGCAGTAGTACCGACGTCGGCCTGATGGCCTTTTGCGCATTGGGGTGCTGTTATACAACAGTTCCAGATAAACACAAAGGCTTCCAGATAAGTTAAATGAATTCACGTGACAAGCGGGACATATGGACGCTTCTCAAAGCAATATTGCGGCAGTACTCTCCCCCGTAGTTTAACCCTTTGATAGGTTTTTGTCTGTCACCATGATTCCTGCAGGAATCATCGCAACGAAAACTGCTACCAACAGCCAAAGGGTTAACTTACAACTTACAAGGCCCTGTAATTGTTTTCGTTTATAATTATTATTCTGCTACTATGATTTACTAGTGTTACCAGACAGTGTGTGGGGGGGGGGGGCGGGGGTGCGTCTGGCCACGCCCACTTCAGTCTAAACCACACAGTACACTCAGACATTTGTCCTGCATATACTAAGGCTCCTTGTCATTTTTTTTATTTATTTATTTATTTATTTTATATTTTATTTTATTTATTTATTTTATTTATTTATTTATTTATTTATTTATTTATTTTTTTTTTTTTTTTGGGGGGGGGGGTACAGACCGGAAGACAAGTCATTATTGATTTCAGCTTCTATCCCAAAATAAAACGTACACATGCCTAGGGAAATCACTCAGCGCTGGACGAACGGACAGTTACACCCTATGTAGCTCGTAGACCAAGCCGTCTCAGCGCCTGAATCCTAGTGCCCCCAAAAGACGACAGGCCCCGGCCGAGGTTATTCCGGCTTTATGACCAGTACCTAACTGCCAGCTTATGAAAAATACTTATAAAATACAAGACGGTCACAATCGTACACATCCCATCTGTAATAGGCCTATATTCTCAGGAACCCCTCCAGCCGAGAGAGAATATTCGTGAGAACTGATAGGCGGCCTCTCAGTGCTCGCAAGGAGATCAGTGATGCCTTGTTGATATTCACAATTTGATCCGAGGTATACGGCAAAAACAGCGGTACTGTTGCCACGAGGACGCATTGGTGCCGCAGCGACTCGTCGGCCGGCGACCAAGTGCCGCCGCGGCACAGGCCCCTCTGCCACCCGGAGGCCACCACTCCATGGAGGACGTCATGAGGTCTACCCTAGCCCTCATCGGCCAACCAACGTACCCACTAACCGCCGGTCGACCCCCTTCGCCGCCAAACAACGAAGATTCCTCATGAGCCGGACTCCCCCCCCCCCCCCCCCCCCCCACCCACTCCCCGGCACCGATCGACATCAGTCCCGGACCACCTTCAGCAGGAGCGGGCATGGTCAGCCGAAGAGAGAGAGAGAGGTCCGGCTTAGGGGAATCGATATCGACGATCTAGTCCTATCATTGAAGCCGCCATACCAGCAATCCTGTCGGTAGGCGGTGACAACTACCACCGCACCCTTGTCACCACCCGATCGCTCGTGGAGACAGGCGCACTCAAAGACTTATACCCCCCCCCCCCCCTCCAGAAACCGCTGACAAAGAGTGCCAAGCAGTACCCCTGGCACAAGACCTCTGACCAAGGGACGACAGCCACTCTTCAGACCAAGTCAAACCCGGAATACCAACACCCTCCAAGTCTCCACGGAAAAAAAAGGATTCTCCACCACCAACCAGACAACCCGAGAAGCCAGCACGGATACCCCGCAGTCCCCACATGACAAGAGCCCCAACTCTCCAGCACCACCGACTGAAGACAAGACAACAAACACCACGCGGCGACGTCGACGACCACCTAAATCAGCCCGGACACAACAAGCGACCAACACAAGACCACCACGCCTCCTGACACCACCAGCCTACCTCCGAATCCCACCGGGCCACCATCACTACACGTCGCAACGATCCACGCCACGACCTCGCCTCCACTGGCCACCACCCTCCGACTCTCAGCCACGGTTCCAATAATAATAAATAATAATACATAGTTCTTGTATAGCGCTGTTCTCCAGGAAAACACTGGACTCACTGCGCATGCACAACAGCACACCCTCTCTCTCAGACACACGCACGATTATACACTACTTTAAACCACCCCATCTCTTCCCAACACTATACATTCACTTCCTCAAGGATCAGAATAAAAGGCAGTCAACAGTTAGCTAAAGATGAGCTAAGTGTTAAATGCTCAACAGAAAAGAAAAGTCTTTAAGTGAGCATTGAACTGTGACAATGTGGGCAGATTCCGCATTTCAGTTGGCAGATAGTTCCACACACTTGGGGCTAAAAAGGTGAAAGAACGCTCCCCGACAAGTTCATGTTAAGTTTTGGGATTTTTAAAAGTTTTACACTAGAGGAACGGAGGGTGCGTGATGGCTGATAAACAGACAGCTTGGCAGAAAGGTACGGCGGGAGAGATCCGTCAAAATGCCGATAGGCGAAAATTGCAATTTTGTACTGGCAGCGGAATTTTACGGGCAACCAGTGCAGCTGCTTCAGTAGAGGCGTAACGTGGTCTCTCTTTCGTTTCTTCAAGATGAGACGCGCCGCATTGTTTTGAATCATCTGCAAGCGTGAAATCTGATCTGCCGGTAAACCTGCCAGTACAGAATTGCAATAATCGAGCCTGGACGTAATGAATGCATTTACAAGTCTTGACGCCGCACTTTCTGTGAGATACGGTCTGTGGGAAGAACTTGCGAACTCGCCGTTAATCAGACTAAGGCGAGACTGAGAGCCAACAGGCATGACTTCGGTTTTGTTGGTGTTAAGCTTAAGTTTGTTGCTTGTCATCCAGGACAGGACCTCATCTATACAACACTGTACGCTCATCTTAGCAGAGCTGAAATGGCTAGGCGCGCTACTTCTTGACAATTCAGTATCGTCAGCATACTTGTGAAAATCACACTCACATGGGCGGCAATTACACCAGACAGAGGTTGTGAATATAGAGTGAACAAAACAGGCCCTAATACGGAGCCCTGAGGGACTCCACACAACAAAAGACTAGAAGCTGATAGCTGGCCATTAACAATAACAGCCTGACAACGATCCTTAACGTATGAAGTAAACCAGGCCAGGGCAGTACCACGGATGCCAAAGGTCACCTCTAACCTCTTCAGCAAAACAGAATGATCGAGCGTGTCGAATGCTGCACTGAGGTCCAGCAGAGCAATGAGAGAGACAAGTCTTCCACCGGCCAACTACCCTCCCCCCCCCCCTCCCTTACCATCAGCCATGCAACGGTCTCAGGTCTCACCGGTCACCACCACCCCGTCACCACACATACAGGGCCTTCTCCAGTGGCTGGTCCACCAGCTACCTCCAGCCTGGCAGCACTGAGCAACGGCACACCGGCCACATCACCCACCTCCTTCACCACCACCCGCCCGGCCCCGGCGATACCATCAGCCATAGCAGGGGCGACGGACAGACAGATCACCCCCCCCCCCGCCCCACCCCCGGCCCACCCCACCCCCCTCCCCGGACGAAATCAACAAAAGTTGGAAGTCCCAGTCCTTAGTCAAAATTGCACTTGCACTTGTCAGTTGTTTGTGTTTGTTTGTTTGCCCCCCCCCCCCCCAACCGTTCTACTGTCGTTCCTTACTATAGGAGGGCTCAGCCTACTGTCTTTGACCTGATTCTGATTTAGGAACTGCTCCTCAGTGTTGTGTCATATTGACGAGAACTGCAGAACTCGATTCCGGCGTCGCCTCAGTTCATATCAGTCTCGGGGCGGCCAGACACGTGCTCGGTGCCACTGACTCTGTTCGGCACGTGACTGTATCTGTCTTACACAACGCATGTGGGTCATGATATAAAAGGAGAGGCACTGGCCTCAAAATTCTTAGTACATAAATTGTGCAGTTCCAAAGTCAACTGATACGACAGCTTTTGAGGTAAGTCAATGCGGCAAGCCCAGATTTAATTCTATCAAAGATAATGGATGACCATCCATTATCTTTGATTCTATCACAGCCCGCCGACTGAGAAAATTTAAGTGATCACTGGCCACCCAACTCAGTGCACTTCTTGAGTGTCCATGTTCCTTTGACCGGCTTGGAGATCCGATTTACGTTGAATTTCAGCCGTACTGACTTCACTATGATCAATGATTTCAATAATACAAAGTGCGTCCCGCATTGGCAGTAAATGCTCACTCCAAATGAAGTGCAAATGTCTTACATCGGCCGGGTAGGGCACAGTTTATTTTATAGTTCCCGTTACAACTTGAGCAGCTTCAGTCAATGGTTCGTTCCGGCAGTTCTTCTTACCTAGAGAGTCTACTTATGGTGGTAGTTCGCGCTTCCCATGTGTCCAGCAAGTGTAATTTCTTTCCCGTCCCAACCGAGTTCCGTAACGCAAGCTCCACGCATAGTTCTGCCGACAGGCCACACTCTGACACACGCAGAACTATGCCTGGAGCTTGTGTTACGGAACTCGTAGTGGAAAATAAATCAAGTTCCGCGTCCGCCGGTTATACACGAGTCACAAAATAGACTATACTGAAGACCACACTGCCCGATGCATGGAATTACCGTAACGTAATCGATCATTTCTATAACACGGCCGGATGGGTAGAAAATATGGGAAGTCGTACTATCAGTGTTACAGAGGTGATTAGGCAATGATCGTCTGGCCATGGCAGTGTTATTTATTTAACTCATTCTACCCCAGACACACCACAGCAAGATAAGGATCGACCAAGATATTTCAAGGGTGATGCCAGAATAGCTTGGCGCCCATGGGCACCAAGCTATTCTGGCATCACCCTTGAAATATCATGGTCGATCTGTGTCCTGCATGCAATGCAATCTTCAGATGATAAGGTCAAAATTTTGGGATTTCGGTGTTGGGGTAGAATGAGTTAAAAAGGGCCATAAACCGCGCATAAGAATGTCAAGTTATATGACATTTATATTTAGTACTCTCTCCCATTTTCAGAACACACCATCAAGATGTACAAAATGATATGTCTGTTGGTGACGGCCTTGACCCCGGTGCTTGGCGGTGACATTCTGGCCGTTGCCAGGGCCAACGGATGTGGCAAGGTCGTCAGCCTTATACAGACTGCAGGACTGACAAACACACTCAAAACAACGCGTGAGTAAGATTGTAACCAAAACGGCACACTGGTTGTCTCCCTCGATTTGCTACCGCTGCTCAGCGGTAGTGAATTGAGGAAGACAACCACTGAGTATGACGAAATGTTAATTACAAAAAAGTCTAAATGTAGGTATTACAAAGCGTTGTCAGTTTAAGTTGTGTGTAATCTGTAATACATGGTAACTCCTATGATATACATTTAAATGTCAGAGATTTTTTCGGCCATGAAAGTTATTATTTAATATAAAATAAAAATGAATAAATTTTGTTGTCATGGAGGACTGTTTCGGTTTGATTTACAAATTAAAAACAAAACAACAACACTAACAACAACAAAACACGCCTGACCGTTTACATTAAACAAACGGAAGAAAAAAAAATCTCTGACATTGTTTGCGAAACGATCGGATCGGTGTTTACTCTAGATATCAGAAAACGAAATAACGTGTAGACCGATACGGTTCCCAAAGCAGCTCAGCGCAAACTTCATGACTTTGCATTAAACTTTGAGACTCACCCCAGATAGCATCCCGCATAACAAATAATTACTCTAGTCTTTCAACAACATCCTTTACTGTCATCTTTATACGAAACAATCTCTTTCATGGTGTTCAAACCGACAGAGGGTTTGACCTTGTTTGCGCCGAGTGACGAGGCCGTGGCGCGGGTCCCTAGCTCAGTTCTCAGCCAGCTCCAAAACAACATGACACTGCTGCAGGACGTGCTCAAGTTTCACGTGCTGGGTCAAGTGGCGCACGCTGCTGACATCACCAATGACATGCTCGTACAGCCACTATTTCCAGGGGCCAAGCTGCGCCTGAACGTGTACACCAGGCGCCAGGAGCAGACGTTCGTTGATCTGCCTGGAAGCTCGCACCTGTTTAGAAATGTGACGGTAAGTCG
Organism: Semisulcospira habei; assembly: GCA_036245525.1. Taxonomy (NCBI): domain Eukaryota; kingdom Metazoa; phylum Mollusca; class Gastropoda; family Semisulcospiridae; genus Semisulcospira; species Semisulcospira habei. The sequence goes on from BTPG01000003.1 coordinate 189,132,938, forward strand.
TCACATGACACACAGACGACATCTTCTTAAATGTGACGTGGCCGATGTAACACACCACGATGACTCTCAGTCGCGCCAGATCGACCAGGAGTCACTTTTAGTTGTGGCGCGTTTCTCAGTCCCCACACACAAAAGCTGCACCACTCCAAGCGGTCCCGGTGGTGTATGTACGCGTGACATCTGTTTGCATTAGTCGTGTGTAACAGAGTGTTGTACGCACAGTGTCCAACATTACAGCCAAGGGCAAATCAGTGTCCAGCATTACAGCCAAGGGCAATCAGTCAGAGATTAGTGTTACTGGCCCGCTAAAAAGGGCAGTTTGCTTTAACCACCAGATCCACGAGTGCTCAGGCTAAGGGAGACATCCGTGTAACAGCCCTGGACCAACGATATCCCTGAATCTATAGTAACACTGACCTAGGGTGATTTTAACGGGGGGGGGGGGGGGGGGGGGGGGGGGGGGGGGGGAGGGGGGGAGGGGAAACAGACGTGGATATATGTAGGGTCTGCTGAAGTGACCCTAACGTATTGAAGAGGTGGAGTGGTGTTTTGTGGTGAAAGTGGTTGGGATGTAAAATTGCTTTTGACAACATTTTAAAAAAGCTTAGAACCATTGACTTTTATAGGAAAATTCAAGCTGTGCTAGATGCTCGAAACAGTGTAGGCCCAATATGATATCTGTGTTTGTGTGCAGGTGATAACTGCAGAGGGCGCCCCAGTGTTGAGGGCTAACCTGGAGGCCGACAATGGGGTCGTGCAAGTCATCGACAAGGTCATCTACCCTCTTCCCACAAGTAACCTTCCTCTGACCTTGACCTTTGACAAGGACCTGGACTCACTAGCCTTTTTGATATACCAGGCTAAACTGATAGAAGCTCTTGCCAGTGAGTAGGGATTCAATGGCGTATATGTATTAGTTTGTGCACGCGCGCGCGCGCGCGCGCGCGCGTGTGTGTGTGTGTGTGTGTGTGTGTGTGTGGTGTGTGTGTGTGTGTGTGTGTGTGTGTGTGTGTGCTGGGGGAGGGTCAGTGGAAGAGTTGGGGATGACTTACTTACTTACGCCTGTCACCCCTCCCCGGGTATAGGCCGTCGACGAGAGACCTCCAGCGACTCCTGTCCTGTGCTTCTCCTTCGATTTTACTCAAGGTGGTTCCCAGTCTCTTGATGTCTGCTTGGAGGTCTCGACGCCAGGTGTTTTTCGGCCTGCCTCTTTTCCTCTTTCCATGGGGGTTCCATGACAATGCCTGCCTAGTGATACTGGAAGCTCGCTTTCTCAGACTGTGACCAATCCATCCCCATCTTCTTCGCCCAATTTCATTCTCTGCTGTTATCTGCTCTGTTCTCTCACAGAGTCTGACGTTGCTGATCTTCTCTGGCCAGTGGATTTTCAAAATTCTTCTAAGGCAACTGTTTATGAAGATCTGTACTCTGTTGACTGTGGTTTTTGTCAATCTCCAAGTCTCTGCTCCATATAGGAGAACTGCTTTTACGTTGGAGTTGAAAATCCGGACTTTGGTGTGTTATGACAGCTCTCTGGAACTCCACACTTTTTTCAACTGGAGAAAGGCTGCTCTGGCTTTACCGATTCGTGCTCTGACATCTGCATCAATGCCGCCTTTTTTGTCTATGATGCTCCCAAGATAGGTGAAGGACTCCACCTCCTCCAACGGGGTGCCAGCAAGCAAGATTGGTTCTTCCCTGGTTGCGTTCAGCCTCATTGTCTTTGTTTTCTGTTTGTGGATGGTGAGGCCCACTTGGGACGAGATGTCAGCAAGCCTCGTGGTCTTGTCCTGCATTTGTTGATGAGTGTGGGACAGTAAAGCCAAGTCATCTGCAAAATCGAGGTCGTCAAGCTGTGTCCACAGTGTCCACTGTATTCCACTTCGTCTGTGCTCTGTGGTCCTCTTCATGACCCAGTCTATGGCCAGTAGGAAGAGGAACGGAGACAGCAAACACCCCTGCCTGACACCGGTTCTGACCTGGAGCTCCCTGGTGAACTGCCCTTCGTGGATCACGCAACGTGTCATGCCATCGTAGCTGCTCTTGATCAGTCGGACGAGCTTTGTGGGTACACCGTAGTGTCGTAGGAGTTTCCACAGAGTCTCTCGGTCCACGCTGTCAAATGCTTTCTCGTAATCCACAAAGTTGACGTACAGCGGGGAGCTCCACTCCAGAGACTGTTCCACGATGATGCGGAGAGTGGCGATCTGGTCTGTACATGATCGGTTTTTCCTGAATCCTGCTTGCTGGTCTCTCAGCTGGGGGTCAACGGAGCTCTTCATTCTCTCCAGGATGATCCTGTTGAAAGTTGGGGATGAGACAGACAGTTAAGGAGACAGATCGAGCATGATATTTAAGAATGGTGTCGGAACAGCATGGCACCACCTTTGAACTCTAATGGTTGATCCTAAAGCGTCGGCTAGGGAGATCCAAAAGCAACAACCCTTCACGTAGGGGTCATGGTCGAACGAACGAACGAATAACCCAATGCGCAAAGGCCATCATCGGGCCGACATGTCGAACTCCATTGGCGCAAGAAACAAACAAACAATCCAAACAAATAAACAAACACCTAAACAAATGTAATTCTGTAAACCACCGTGGTTCTACGACTTTGCTTTTATTCTTAGCGGAGCCGTTCACTGTGTTTGCACCCAGCAACGAAGCGCTGAACAAGCTTCCTGGACAGGTGTACAACGACCTCCTCATGAACCTTACACGACTTAGAGGTGGGTACGTTCAGATCACACTATACTTACAGGCACTGGTTGTCTCCCTCGATTCGCTACCGCTTATCAGTGGTAGCGAATCGAGGGAGACAACCAGTCCATGATAAACATCACCCAAAAGATCCAGTCCGATCACATCTGGTTAGATCTGAGTCTGCACTCCTTGTGAACGTCGTCACGTCTGATGAAAGGGTTGAAGGGTTAATGGCGCTGTTCTGACATCTGATGGCACGATCTCTGCACGGCAGAGAAATCGGGGCACAAATCATAATGGGCATGTTCTGATGCTCGGATCTATGACATTTATAAAGTCGTGGGGGCGAGAACTGGGGGGGGGGGGGGGGGAGGGGGGGGGAGGGAGAAGGGAGGGGGGTGAGGGGAGAAGGGTGTGGGGGGAGGGGAGGGGCTCAGTTGTTCACGGCCAGGCACAGGCATGGGATGATCGTTGCATCATCAGTCTCATCTTCACATGATTAATAAGTAGTGACTACCGGTGCTATTTCGGTACTACGTTCCGTGTTAACCCATTTAGCCCCGAGGCCTTACAGCATGAGATGAATCGACCATGATAATTCAAGGGTAGTGCCAGATTAGCTTGGCGCCAAGCTAATCTGGCACTACCCTTCAATTATCATGGTCAACCCATCTCATGCATCTGATACATAGTCATTAGATGACACCTCCAAAATGTGGGCCTGCGGCCGTGGGGGTTCAATGGGTTGACTGTTAAGAGATGACCAATGACTCAACGATCATCACTTGCCTGTGCTGTCTGGTGGAATATTCGAGACCCAGCCTGTTTTCCAGTAGGGGGATAGGGTCAGTCGATGACGACATTGCTAGATAGAGTTTGCGCCTAGAAAAGAAGGCAATGGGAATGCATGTGAGGTTCCAGCCGTGCCATGCCGGGGAAGCCCACCAGGTGCCAAGCTCATCTGGCACTACCCCTGAATTATCATGGTCAGTCTATCTTCTGCTGTAGGGCGTTGAGGCTAAATGGGTTGATATATACTGAGTAATACTTGTGTCCAACAGAGGTGCTGTCCACGCACGTCGTGAAGGGAGTAGTGTTCAGTGCTGGACTGCACTCTGGACAGACACTCACCAACCTACAAGGCACGCAGCTGGCAATCAGCATAGGCAGTGGTATGTAAACTGTATCCAGTATGTTGAATCCCATTCTTGTACGGCCCCAAGTATACTCGTGGCCCAATTAAAATTAATGAAATTAAAATTAAAATCGATAAAAAATCTCATTTAAAAACCTTTTTAGGTCTACATATTGTAAAATATGCATCATGCAGTTATTGATTCCCCCCCCCCCCCCCCCCGCCCACCCCCCCCCCCCCCCCCCCACCCCCCCCCCCCCCCACTTAGCTAGTTTAGTCTCAGAACCGTTCACTTGCTTTTGCGTTTATGCAGCTCGCAGGTTATGCGTGTTGTTCCACAAGAGTGGCGCTGTGGCTTGTAGCTGCACAGGGTTTAATTAACCCTTTACATCCTGTGGCTGTTTTTTTTTTTTAATTGCTTATAGTCCTATGAAGGCTACATAATAATAATAATAATAATAATGAGTACTTGTATAGCGCCTAACCTCAGATTAGAGCTCTAGGCGCTTAACAAAAACTAATGTACAAAAATAACTAATTACAAAAATGCAATTTAAAAAAAGTACAAAAAAACAAAATACAACGCATACTGTAAACAAGCTATAAAGTCACCATTCAAAAGTGCTACGCTTATGGACTCATACTGGCATTCACACACACACTCCTTTTAACATAGATTGAGATGACATTAACATGACAGGTGTGTGACAAAGTCATTTGTAGCCGACAGAAAAAATATGGGTCTTTAGGGCTCGCTTGAATGCCTCTCTCGAATCCACGTACCTCAGTTCGCGTGGGAGATCATTCCAAACAACTGGGCTTTGGTATCCGAATGACCTCTCACCAAACGACTTTGTTTTGACAAGAGGAATACGTAAAACTCGAGAGAGAGAGTCCACAGCAGAGCGCAAATTCTGTCTTGAGGGCGTATACAGCTGGAGAAGAGAGGCAAGGTAGTGTGGGCAGGAACAGGTAATACAACTGTGAGTCATTCATGAAATTTTTTTACATGACAGATTAGGAGATAGATCCACGATTTTAGTTCAAGGGTGGTGCCAGAATAGCTTGGCACCAAAGGCGCCAAGCTATTCTGGCACCACCCTTGAACTATCATAGTCAAACTAATTTCAAGCAGTAGTTTTTAGGATGAAAAGAGTTAATCTTGTACACTTCAGTCCGTGCCCATCCCAGATACTCCAGATATAGCTGCATGCGTACCTGAGCATCCGAGATTTTAAAAAAAATAATAATAATCTGACCCGCAAAGGCAGAAGTCCATTTTTGTGAAAAGCAAGATTTTCATTGCATTTCAACAGAAATCTTGCTTTTCACAAAAGCAGACTTAATGTCGTTTTCTTCATAGGGCAGCATACCCCATTCCTGTCCATGTTTATTTTTGGTCTATGCTCTCCCTGGTCCCATTTTTGTTTTTTTACTAAAACACTAGTAACGTTACTTAAAAAATCACAAAAAAATAGAAAAATGTATGGAATGAGCTGAAACTTTGTATACTTTAACTAAATAGAATGTATTACTTGACTGTGTAAAATGAAACCTGCTAAATAGCATCAGAATTTCTTTTATGAAGATGCTGAATGATAGCCCAGAACCATAATGAACAGTTACCATAAAGTTGAATGCTAAACAGTATGGTGTACAGCTCTGAGACATTCGGAAGTATGGTGCTGATAACAACTGATAAAAATCAATAATACATATATTGGAATTTCCACCTATATTTTTGCATGTGTTATGTACTTTAATTTTAACCTGAAAGAACTGACACATTTTGCTGTTTATCGTTTTGCCACAAATCTAATACTTTTTTTTTGCACATGGTTTTGTGTTTCATAGATGGTGCTGTGTCCGTGAACAATTCCATTGTGACGACAGCTGATATTCCTGCTTCTAATGCTGCCATTCATGTTATTGACGCTGTCATCATGCCGCACTGAACAAGGCTCACTTTCAACAAAACGGATACATGTACTTATCATAATTAGGTGAAAAAAAACACCAAATGACCAAATTGTGAAAGGTCAGACAAGCAAGCAATATCGTATTTTTATCCGTTCTTTAACCTTTTTCATCCTGATACACCCATTGTTTGAAATAAATTTGAATATAGTTCAAGGGTGGTGCCAGAATAGCTTGGTGCCTTAGGCACCAAGCTATTCTGGCACCACCCTTGAACTAAAACAGTTGATCTATCTCCTGATCTGCCATGTAACCTTTTTAGGACACTAAGCAAATTTGATAAAATCAGCCTCAGGATGTAATGGGTTAAACCCACTGTCTGCGTCAAATTCGTGCATCAGTTGACATACTTCTTCTAACTGCATGTATCTACACCAATTTTAATCCCTTCACTGCTGAGAACAGCAAGCACGACCCAAGGGCAAGAGACGCAGATCCTCATGATCCCCCGCATCTGCGGGTCTCACGAGGATCTATACCTCTTGCTGACAGTGACACCACTTTGAATTCTGGGGCTGCTGGGGCTCTTTGGCGTTGAAGAAACAGATTGCAGAAACACAGTCTACGTCAACTGGCAGTGAATGGGTTAATCAGCAATTCACGTCTCTGGGGGTCACTAGCAGTTTTAGTCGCGATGATTCCTTTGTTGGTATCGGTTTTAGTCGCGATGATTCCTGTTGGAATCATCGCGACTAAAACCGCTACCAACAAAGGGTTAATCCACGGTCTAAATTGTGCTTTTTTTTAATGTGCTTCTAAGTTTCCATTTATTTATGTTTGTATGTTGAACTTCATAACGTACACTACTTCACTTTTAGTTGTGTTGTGGTTACATACATGTTACGTCATATTTTGAGGTGTTCAGCCATGAACTGATAAAATTAATTTTGTCATATTGTTCGTTTTTATTTTTTATTTTCTACCTCACTGCTCATATTTTTCTGGTGCCAATGGCCGACTCAGTCAAATCCATCTGTCAGAAAAGACGACACAATTCTATTGTTATGTAGAAATGACAGTTTATTCCAACTGACAGCGATAAATATCAAAATGTAAAACACAATGTTTACGGTAAGTCAAGAACAGTGTTTCAAAACCACACACTGGTTACTGCCCTTCATTCGCTACGCATTCGTGTGGGAGGCAGCCAATGCGTCAAAAGCAAGTACATACATACATCCGTGTAAACCGGTGGGGTGCTATATCAATATGAATTTTTCCACAAACTGGTCGCAACACAGAAAGATCCCGAGTTCATGAATTAATTCATTTGAGACTGCCGCACGTGGATACTCGACAAAAAGCTGCATATCCATATGTTGCACCTCTCATATGAGTTTTAAAAAGCAAACAGGATCCCCATCACAAATAGCTACCACACGACACAACCAACAAAACAAGGACTAGCGTGCTTACATTGAAAACATTGTATGGATACAGTACAGGTAATGTTCTGTATGAAAACGAATTTAACATGTTCACAATGATTAGTAGGTTGTATAAAACACACAGCTAAATGTCGTTCACATACATACATTTCTCACTACCCCAAGACCACCACCCCCCCCCCCCACCCCCCCAATATCGAAAATATGTGTGCATGAAGCCACCAGTAATGTGGCCATATGCATAAAGGTTAACTCATTCAAGACATGCCGGCTCCGGATACGTGGCATAAGCGGCGTATCCGGAGGCGACACATCTCGAATGAGTTAAAATCGCCTACTCACTTTATAAAGTTCACAGGCTGGATTGTCCATGACATCTCATGAGTAATGTCTGATCAGCTTGGCACCACAAGAGGCACAAAGCTCATAAGGCACTACCCTTGAAGCACTACGGTCAACTAATTTCCCACAGTTGGCAGTGGAGTTGCAAAACTGAATTTAATTGTACATGCACATGACTTTCAGAAAACAGGACCAATAAACAGTGCACATGTTAACCCTTTGGCTGTCCATAGCGTTTTTTGTCAAGGTGATTCGACAAAAAGTGCTATGGACAGCCAAAGGGTTATCCCCCTTGTTCATGCAGCAACCTGTACCGTTCACAGTACCAATGGCTGCATGCACAACTAGATTAAATCTTGTCACGCAAATGACAAATCTTTAAAAACAAAAATCAAACATGAGACAAAATAAACAAAACATCAAAACAACAAAATAGACACGTTATACAATTACAAGTACTGACATGCACAGGAAATTAGCTGGAAGAATGCTGTCGGACCAAAGCTGTACAACAGCATGCAAAAGAAAAGAAAGCCAACACACACAAAGTCGATGGGTGGGGTATGGGGGAGGAAAGTAGGAGAGTAACTCGTATAGCATGTTTTCTCAGCTGGAAGAGAAGTAGATTGTACGTATGTAAGCTGGGCAGTGGTCTTGGATATATATATCCAAAAGCACTGACCCACATAGGTATATGGCAAAATCATCCGCACGCTGAAATTTACACAGACTGTCAAAGGTGTTTTGGAACACAAACAACAAACCCCCTAGAGCTTACGTGAACTGACAACTCATGATCTCTCATGAGAATCTTTTGCAGAAGTACCTTCACTAGACGATTTCCGTAAATCAGAAGTGGGTCAAAAACTGCGTCTTTTGACAGAAACCGTGGATTAACCTATTTAGCCCCAACAACCTACAGCAGACGATGGATTGACCATGATCATTGAAGGATAGTGCCAGATTAACTTGGCACCTTTAGGCGCTAAGCTAATCTGGCATTACCCTTGAATGATCATGGTTGACCCATCCCCTGCAACTGGTACAGTCATTAGATAGCATCTTAAAATTGTGGCCCTGGGGTTAAATGGGTTAAAAGCCCAGACAGAAAATGGATCGTACATGTTCGATTAGGTTTTAATCCACTGTTTTTGTCAAAACTCGTTTAATCTTGACCTATTTCTGACACGAACAACATCTACGAATAAGGTAACACCTTGTCTACCCTGATTATTGAGTTGGCCACATGGCAGCTGAATCATATTATTTCTTGCCAACCTGTGCACAGTTTTCACAATTTGTTTTTTACCTTGCTTGACCCTTGAGATTCAAGAGCAGTCAACCAAATCAAACCAAATACAAAGGTCTGAACATTAACTGCCTTTGTGCTAAGTTTTCATTTTAATACTACAGAAACACACACACACACAAAAACACCACCCAAAAAATAACACCACCCAAAAAATAACAAAAATATATATTTTCAGACAATTGCTGACCTCTCATGGCTGATGCCAATACATGGGTCAACCACACCAACTCAAATTGTATGTTTCAAAAGTTATGTTTGAAACACTAAAGTGCTTCCTATGATTCCGAAAATGTTGCATTTCTTTTCCACCTCAGTATATTTTAAAAATAAATTTTCAGCCAAGCTTGACGTATGTGGCTTAAAACTACCAATGTGAAAGTATGCCAAGGACAATGGGCTGAAGACAAATGACCCAGGACTTAAGACTCACCTTCACTATCATTATAGTATCAAACGATAGAGCTTAAAAAGGTACGTGTAGTAGCTAAGCCGGTAAAATACAAAGCAGTACACATGCAATGTACTTTTGTGTACATATACAGGAGAACCTATCTTGTGCAACCAAAATAAAGTGGTCTCAAAGAAAGGTACACTCTCAAGAGAAGTCTTGATGGACAAAAAGTGCCACCGGTCATTAAAGATCATCATTTAGGTGGCTGTAGCCATCTAAATGATGGTCTTTACATCCTGATACGCTCTCATATGATTGATTGATTGATTGTACATTGCTTAACGTCCCGACAGCAACAAGGCTTTCTCAGGACGTGCCTGCACTGCTTGTGAAAAAAAAAACAACTAAACAGAACATTGAATGTATGTTGCCAGCCGGTCAAATACATTAAATAACCTAACACATAGGGCTAAATAAGCTAAGACCATTTAGCAACACACATCCATATCAAGAGCTACAGCAGTGCAGACAGTAAGGAGAGTTTTAAAAGGCAATACAGGTGAATGGACAAAGGGTAGACAGAAACACATGCCCAGAATAGAGAGAAAAACCCACCCTGTGGGGCTGACCAGGGTGACCCTGGGAACTAAAAAATACCTAACCCCACCCAAGTCCCCCAGGGCAGACCCGGGTGGGGTGCTCTCATATGAGATGAATCTGACCATGATAGTTCAAGGGTGGTGCCAGAACAGCTTGGCGCCCAGGGTGATATGATACGCTCTCATATGAGATGAATCTGACCATGATAGTTCAAGGGTGGTGCCAGAACAGCTTGGCGCCCAGGGGCGCCAAGCTATCCAGGCACCACCCTTGAACTATCATGGTCAGTCTATAGGCAGAACTGAAAAGTAGCCGTCATAGGACAACTCACTAATCTTAAAAAAAAATAAACCTCAGGATGTAATGGGTTAATGACAGGTGATCTCATAGAAGGGTGTTGCTGAAAACAGGTTCTAATGAAAATGTAAAAAACAAGATGGACAACCCGCTACAATACACTCAACTAGAGTCAACTGTGATGCATTTGTAAGCATAATATGACACGTTTGCGTCCAATGACACTGTAGACTATACTGACAGCTACATACATGCATGGACGAATGCACATACACACCCACACGTGCACAGGTAAACACATTTTGAACTGGGCTGAATAAGCCTAATTTAAAGGTGAAAACATATTTCACCGTTCTTTTCATTCCAAAACTCAGCAACCCGTTTTCTCCACAATGAATGATTTTCATTTAAAAACAGACACACCTAAATAAAAAAATTCATGGGAAACGTTTTACTTCCAACGCTAATAGCAAAGGGATATAAACCCTGACAGGTGACGGGTAGCGTCAAAGCTCTGTGACTGGAGTCATATAGATCTACATAAAATAATATGATATTAACATATGTAATATGAGCATGGATTACAAAAGAAAATTGATGTGGCACAAAAAGCTAAGGTCACAACTCAAAGTAATGATGCACAGATGAAAATAATACTGGTAAACGTTGCACAGAAGCACGGAGCTACATGTAACATGGTAGAACCTGTTTTGAACAAACGTTTTTTTGCAAGAAAAAGGTGGCCTTAAAAGACAGGTGATCTCGCAAAAGAAATTTTGTTGGCTACATCATTCACTTGGCTACATGAGTGATGGTCTATAAAGTGAGCTACTCCAGGCAGTAAAGAGCTAAATAGTCCGCAATTAACCCGTTTAGCCCCTTGACCATGATAATTCAAGGGTAGTGCCAGATTAGCTTGGCGCCTGTAGGTGCCAAGCTAACCTGGCACTACCCTTGAATTATCATGGTCAAGCCATCTCCTGCTGTAGGGATCCTGGGCTGAAAGGGATAATCAATGTGTTCTTCGTATGTCTTAATTACATCAATGCTGGGGCATACGGCCTAACTTAAACTATGAACTTTGAATGTCAGAAAAAAAGAGGCTTTTTTTTTCCTCTTTGTACGCAGGAGAGTACCTCCCATTACGCTCAAAAGGTGGTGGAAAACCTCAGATGCGTGTGCCTACTCAGATGGATTGTGAAAAGAAGGGCAGAAAAATCTAAGCTGAGGCAAGACAACATTGACAACCCACTGTATTGACAAATTTGGGCAATCAAAGCCTGCCACCAAGCAGATCGCTTTAACGCTTTGGCTGTCGGTAGCGCTTTTGTCGCAATGATTCCTGCCGGATTGGTTGGTTGGTTGGTTGTACATTGCTTAACGTCCCGACAGCAACAAGACTTTCTCAGGACGTGCCTGCGCTGCTTGCGAAAAAAACAAAACACAACAGAATATTGAATGTATGTCGCCAGCCGGTCCAATACGCCAAATAAATCTAAGACCATTTAGCAACACGCATCCAATATAAAGAGCTACAGGCAGCGCAGACAGTAGGGAGAGTTAAAAAAAAGGAAAATACAGGTGAATGGACCAAGGGCAGACAGAAACACATGCCTCAGAATAAAGGGGAAAACCCACCCTGTGGGGCTGACTGTAGTTAAGTCCCCCAGGGCAGACCCGGGTGGGGGGATTCCTGCCGGAATCGTAGTGACAAATCCTCTACCCACAGCCAAAGGGTCAACTCATTCGCGGCCAGCCGCTTCCGGATGCGCGGCATAAGCCGCGCATCCGGGTGCGGCTGGCCGCGAATGAGTTAATGACAGGTGATCTCTCATAGGGTTGGTCACTCAAAACAGGTTCTACTGTAATAGTACAGACACTTGGCCGACGTCAGCCTTACCTGGCCCACGCACAGCTGTGCACGGGCCAGGTAAGGCTGACGTCGGCCAAAATGGCAGAATCACTCAGCTCTCACCAACTACAATACTACACGAGAGCCGATCTGTGATCTCATACCTTACAGCTCTACGCTTTAAGGTCCAAAAGAACAAAAACAGTACATGCCTGCCATTATTTGGCAAAAGCCAATACTTTTTTTTCTTCAGATTTTCATTGTATACATACCAGACATGACTCAAGAAACACTGGCTTTCTCTGTCAATTTGTTACCGCTGAGCGGTAGCGAATCGAGGGAGACAAACCAGTGTGGACTCAACCGTGATAGTTCTGGTACCTGAACGGTCTTGGCCGGGTCTTTTCACACAACTGGTACTTGCAAGACACGCTGCTAAAAATTTGGTTGAGGATATACTGTGATAAAGCTGAAAATGACATAACCCTTTGGATGTCCATAGTGTTTCTTGTCAAGGTGATTCCTGCAGGAATCACTGCGACAAAAAGCCCTACCAACAGCCAAAGGCTTAAAAATGCACGGGATCTGGTCAGTGATTTTGGACCTTAAAGCTCTAAGATGTAATGTCCAAAATCACAGACACGTACAAAAAACAAGCAAAAAAACAAACAAAAAAACCCCACTGTACATAAATATGTACCACACTATGCCAAACCTAACAGTCCATCAGTCAACGAAAATGGTAATTTAACTCATTTGAGATGAACTGCATCCGGATATGCGGATGCAGTTCGTCTCGAATGAGTTAATAATAATAATCCTTCCAGTAACAAGAGAAGTTTTACTTGAAACTACTGTATAGTAACCCACCCCCAATTACACTATTTTTCTTATAAAAATTTTAACAATGAGAAAAACAAAACTGAGATCATTATAGTTGTTTTTTTTTTTTGTTGGTTTTTTTAAATGAAAGTAAGAAAAAAATGAAAGTTTATGAAATAAGAAACCAATGAGGAATATAATTACATGTAACAATCTAAACCAGTACTGACTGTCTATAGTGTAAAAAAAAACAAAACATACCACTCAATCCACATACCCTACCACATCTATAGTACTTGTCAAAAACATGCAAATTAGGGCTCCATACAATAGTTATAAAAAAAAGTTGGCAAAAGGTTTGAAACAAAGCAAGCAAATGGCTAAAAGAAAAAGAAGCTACGTGCGTGCTATCCCTGTGACTTTTACTCACTTGAGACAAACGGCATCCGGATACGCGGCTGAAGCCGCGTATCCAGATGCCGCTCATCTCAAATGAGTTAAACCTTACAGCTTGACTCATTCGCAGCAACTGCATCCGGATGCGTGGCTAATGCCGCGCATCCGGATGAGGCTTGCCGCAAATGAGTTAAAGCAGAAAGGTCTAAAACTACAGACCAGTATTGCTCTGTGTAGGCAAAAGACAGTAAGTCCATGTTTGTCAAAAGTGAGATTTTCATTGTAATACATATAAACTGACAAGCAAAAGAAACGCGACATCATTGGAATCATCGGAAACACTTTGCTGGTCCATATACAACGAAAATCTTGTTTTTCACAAAAATATCCCTTGTTGTCTTTTTGCCTGCACAGGGCAGAGCACAACTAAATTCACTGTAATGCCCTTCCTGATTCCTGAGCACGCCTTGTGTATAAAGGCTATCTACTTATCTCAATAATCCATACAGTAGCACCTGTTGCCAGTGACCATCTTCTCTTGCAGGTGCTATCTCAAGAGACGGCAAAATGTGTGACCTGTCATTTACTCTTACACTCCCACACCTAAATGAGTTCCATCCTATAGAATGGAAGTCATTTAGTTCTGGGAGTTTAAGAGTTAAAGACTAACACTTTGGGAGCTACAGCCAATGAAATGATGGTCTTCAATGACAGGTGATCTCTCGTAAGAGAGGTCGTTCGAAACAGGCTCTGCCATGCACATTTGAACAGCAAAGCAAATGAAAGACCATATAGTTCCTTTAAAACATTTTCTTTTTTTCTTAAACATTTATGAAAACTACGATGAAACAGGTACATACACACATCTAAAAATGTTGAGGTTTACCCCATACACTTTTCAGCCCATGAATAACCAGAATTCTCTTCTGCATTATTGTGCAGTGCTTTGAGTGAAAGAATGTGGCCAAAACATACGACAAACAGAATACATGTACCGAACTAAGTACAAATATGTTAAAGGGGAAACTGATTAAAGACACCCCCCCCCCCCCCCCCCCACAAAAACAAACAAAAAACAAAACAACAACAACAAAAAAAACAACACCACACACACACAAAGCAACAAAAAATACAACAAACAATAGGCCCCCAAAACAAACAACAAAACAGATAAGCCAACAGTTCACAGTCACATTCATGGGATTTTCGCAGAATACATCTGAAATACATACATCCATAGTCTATGGCTACATCAAAACATACATCAGTCGGGTAGCAAAATATTTCTGCATTATGCTTTGCACAGCACCAGCCTAGCAGGGGCAAGACAAAGAACAAGAACCTACACTGTACACATGTACCACAAATATTTATTTCACAGTCCTGAATTAACCCCTTTGTGCATGCAGCTACTGGTATAATACGCAGAACCTGTTTTAACCCATATCATACTGCGGCTAAAAGCTTCAAATTTGTACACTGCCATATATTATGCAAGCTACATTATAGTACTTACAGATAAGGATATAGACCAATGGCTTTAGTTCAAGGGTGGTGAAAAAATAGCTTGGCGCCTACAGGCGCCAAGCTATTCTGGCACTACCCTTTAACTATTTTAGTCCAACTTCTTTCACACACTGGTGTATTCCAAATGATAAGGGTTAAGCAACCACCACTGTAGTAAGAAAATATTATGTAGTCTTACAAGATGTGCTTTTTCAAGAGATATCTTGAAGCGCAAAAGTGTCACCTGTCCTTAATGACCCTCATTTAGGTGGCTTACTTACTTACTTACGCCTGTCACCCCTACCCGGGTATAGGCCGTCGACGAGAGACCTCCAGCAACTCCTGTCCTGTGCTTCTCCTTCGATTCTACTCCAGGTGGTTCCCAGTCTCTTGATGTCTGCTTGGTCTCGACGCCAGGAGTTTCTCGGCCTACCTCTTTTCCTCTTTCCCTGGGGGTTCCATGACAATGCCTGCCTAGTGATACTGGAAGCTGGCTTTCTCAGACTGTGACCGATCCATCCCCATCTTCTTCGCCCAATTTCATTCTCTGCTGTTATCTGCTCTGTTCTCTCCCAGAGTCTGACGTTGCTGATCTTCTCTGGCCAGTGGATTTTCAAAATTCTTCTAAGGCAACTGTTCATGAAGGTCTGTACTCTGTTGACTGTGGTTTTTGTCAATCTCCAAGTCTCTGCTCCATATAAGAGAACTGCTTTTACATTGGAGTTGAAAATCCGGACTTTGGTGTGTTGTGACAGCTCTCTGGAGCTCCACACTTTTTTCAACTGGAGAAAGGCTGCTCTGGCTTTACCGATTCGTGCTCTGACATCTGCATCCGTGCCGCCTTTTTTGTCTATGATGCTCCCGAGATAGGTGAAGGACTCCACCTCCTCCAAAGGGGTGCCAGCAAGCAAGACTGGTTCTTCCCTGGTTGCGTTCAGCCTCATTGTCTTTGTTTTCTGTTTGTGAATGGTGAGGCCCACTTGGGACGAGATGTCAGCAAGCCTGACATCTCGTCCCAAGTGGGCTACAGCCACCTAAATGACAGCTCGTAGACCAAGCGCATACCAAGAACAGCTCTTGGAGTCTCTGCTATGTTAAAGACATGTAGAAGTGGTGGCACACAAATACCTGACAAAGGAGGAAGAAAATAAGGCCTAATATTAATGCTATTCTGTGTCCAAAGCTGTTCTGCTACCTGAAAGTACGTTGCAACTTTGAAGCTAAGCGTCACCATTTGACGCTTGTCTTCGAATCAACTCATTTGGGACCAGACGCCATCTTGGTTTTGTAAATTTGCGGTGGAGATCACTTCAGGTGAAATCATAAGACCGGTCATGTGATCCCCAGTCTAATGGTAATGTGTGTGCAAATGGAAATCAGCTCGTGCATGTGGAATCGAAAGAGCAGATGACAATAAAGATAATTCGTTTTTAAATACATCTGATTGTCTGTTGTTTACATAGTACGTTTGTGTATGTGTTTGTAATGGCCAGTTGTGCCTACTGTGGCAGTAGTTCGTAGAGACCAAGCACATACCAAGGAAAGCGCCTGGAGGCCCTGCCATATGTTAAAAACGTGTAGGAGTCATGGCGTGGCACTAAACGACAGAAATATTTTAAAAAAGAAAGGAAGGAGCCAGAGAAGCAACCTACCTGAAGCTCCTATGTCACCATAAACTCATGCAGAAAGTTTTATTAAATGCACAAGCCACCGTCAGCTATGATGTGAAAGATTTCAGACCTGCCACAATTTTGTCCAAAAGAAATTGAAAAATTTGGGTGGATAAATAGATTCCATGTCATTAGCATATATGATGGTAACAAGAAAACATTTACGTCACTCGACAGCAAGATGACATCATATTCTTGTTCATAATTCCTTTGACGCGTCATTCTTGCAATTCACATGAAAACACTGTACTCCTTGGGAAGGCTCTTTACGGGGGGGGGGGGGGGGGGGGGGGGGGGGGGGGGAAGTTCTGCACCACCAGCTAATACTTTTACCAAGACAACTCTGCAGCGGAGATACAAGCATCACGTGTTCAGAATTGGAGACTTCTTCCGGACTAATGATGAAAACAACCTACCCCAAGCAACGGATCCGCTCCGATTCTAGTGTGCACCAGGACAAATACAGTCAATTTAGACCTTTGGAGAGTGCGAGGCTCCAAACTATCTTGTGCGCCACCACCACCTTATCAGCTAAAATAGTGCGCCACTGATTTTCAGCGGTTGGCTTCGGGGCCTCGGTTCTAGAGCCCCCAAAATAACTGAGGCCCCGGCTGGGGTTACCTAAATGATGGTTTTTAATGACAGGTGATCTACATGATGGTCTTTAACTCATTTGAGACGAGCCGCCTACAGATATGTGGTGAACTGCTGCGTATCTGTAGGCGGCATGTCTCAAATGACTTAATGACAGGTGATCTCTCTGAAGGGTGTCCACTCAAAATAGGTTCCACTGTACTCCTTTCAGTACTAGTGACTGCATCCAAAAGTGGGTTAAAAAGTGTTGACTCAGTTACTCGATCTCAGAAATGATTAGGGAGGCATCTAGACAGACTGTGCACCAGGTATCAACGATGGCCTGACCATGATAGTCCAAGGGCAGTGTCTAGTTGGCTTGGCACTTGGGAAGGTGCCAAGACAACCTGGCACAAGTGCTGGAACTATACCGATGAGCAAAAGAAATGCGGCATCATCAGAATCATCGGAAACACTGAAGTGTGATGATGTCGTATTTCTTTTGAAGTGCTTCCGATGATTCTGATGATGTTGTATTTCTTTTGCTTGTCAGTATACACATGCATTATGGTCAATCCACCTCCAGCTGTGGAGTCTTAACACTGTGTGTGTCGGTAGCAGTTTTAGTCGCAATGATTCCTGCAGGAATCATCGCAGGAATCATTGCAGGAATCATTCCTGCAGGAATCATCGCAGCTAAAACCGCTACAGACACACAAAGGGTTAAAACTGAATGTGCCAAAAACAACCGGAAAAAACAACAGAGATGAGATAGATATCTGGGTTGCACACCAATGAAGCCAACAGAGATGAGATAGATATCTGGGTTGCACACCAATGAAGCCAACAGAGATGAGATAGATATCTGGGTTGCACACCAATGAAGCCAACAGAGATGAGATAGATATCTGGGTTGCACACCAATGAAGCCAACAGAGATGAGATAGATATCTGGGTTGCACACCAATGAAGTCAACTCATAGTGGGACATCAGCATAGACAAAACTTGGAAAGTAAAATGAAAACAACAGTCAGTAGTCAATGTCAACAGAGTTAAAACAAACTTGAACAATCAAAACAAAGTAGATGCAGCAGTAGGTGTACAATATTAATAAAACAATCTAGTGGCAAGTCCAGGTACATACTTTGACAGGAGCTAGTGGCCGCAGATATGAAAAAGATATGCGAGGCAGCAAGAACGTCTGCCCAACCAGTTACCAGTAATAAGCACTGTACAGCCACATGTACAAAAACCTCAAAAATTTTACCTTCCAGAGAATTCTTCTGTATATGCTTCTGTCATACGCCCCCATCATCCCCCTCCCCCACCCCACCCCACCCCACCCTTAATGACTCCAGCCCCCTCCCCCATCATGGTGCATTCTCAGCAAACTGGACGCCAACACCTTTTTTCTGCTCTATGCTCTGGATTGGTTGTACATTACTTAACCCATTTAGCCCCAAGTCCCTACAGTAGAAGACTGATTGCCCGTGATAATTCAAGGGTAGTGCCAGATTAGCTTGGTGCTGGAAGGCGCCAAGCTAACCTGGCATTACCCTTGAATTATCATGGGCAATCTACCTCCTGCAACTGGTACATTGTCGTTCTGTAACACTTCCAAAATTTGGGAAAAGCACCCATGGGGCTAAAAGGGTTAATGTCCTGACAGCAACAAGACTTTCTCAGGATGTGACTGTGTAGCAAGTGACAAAAGACATGGCAGAATACTGAATGCATGTCGCCAGCCAGTCAAAATAAAAAACAACAATGAAGAAACAAAACCTATGACATGCTAGGGATACTGCTGCTTCCTGCTAATTTATCAAACCCCAGTAAAAAAAAAAAGATAAAAAAAAAGAGTTGAAAATCACTACAATTAGCAAATGTCTCACAGAACACATGTGATTACGTGCACAACCTACTGTGATAAAAATGGGCTCTGCGATAACTTAGATGCATGACGAAAGAAAATGAAATCACATGTGTACGTGACACAACACATGTGATGACACACACACATATCATTTAGAGGCAACAAATGGTACCAAACAAAAAAATGTTAACCCTAAATCAAATGGGGCTAAGAAAATGCAGTTGACATTCTCAGTATATTCAGCAATCTGCAAGAGGGACACATTCTCATGAGCCCCTGCGACTGCAGGGGCTCATGAGAATGTACCCCTCTTGCTAGCTAGAAGCGTGGCCTAATGTACCGACCTATAATGAGGACTTCATCCTGGTTTAACTGCTACATGATACTAGGACACCACACGCCACATTGATCGCAGTCGAGTAAGACGAGTCTATATTGTATATACTGCTTGCACTGTAAATTTGAACTCTAACCTTCAAACGTCTTAATCTCTTTAGTTTACAACTACGGTGTGCAAAATTGCTGTGAAACAAAAGTGGACACGATGCAACAAATAAGGCCAGTCAGTAGTAGGTCAAACATTGCACGGACTTCACACATCCAGTGAAGCTGACCAGCACGCTCCATATTTCGCAGGGGCTCATGAGAATATATGCCTCTTGCTCGCAAGAAGCTGCCTCACTGTGGATATCCACTATCAACCGTTATGAGGACACCTGCCACACCGTTTGGGGCGATGCAGTGAAACGTTTCAATCAGTCATCTCTTTCAGGGGGTGCAAACCGCTGTCTTTCTATACCGTGAAAAAACTCAAGCTATTGTTTTTGATCTAGTGCTTAATTAGGCATGGACTCCTGTTCTTACATTCATAGGCGTACGTCTAATGCCACAGTTTTTAAAAAGAGTACAAATTGGCAGGACACGCACAAACAGTGCACTATGGTAGTCTATGGCACTGCCAACAGATTTCTACTTTATCAACAGATCTTTCTTCACATTAACCGTTATCCCCCTTGCGCACGCAGCTTCTACTGTTTACAGTATTGGAGACTGTGTTCAAACAGGGGTTAACCCTGTGGCTGTCGGTAGTGTTTGTTGTCGCGATGATTCTGGTAGGAATCATCGCGACAGAAACTGCTACCAACAGCCAAATCATTAAAGATGACTTGATCAACAAATACAGTAAAGAGATAATGAAAATGTATGGCAGTATCTGAAGAACCTGTATAGCATATACTATGACGAAACTTAGCATTTTCCTGTGAACAGTGAATAGTGCATGTTCAAGTGCCATGTCAACCCATTCAGCCCTGACGCACTACAGCAGGAGATGGGTCGACCATGATAATTCAAGGGCAGAGCCAGATTAGCGTGGCGCTAACAGGCGCCACGCTAATCTGGCACTGCCCTTGAATTATCATGGTCGATCCATCTTCTGCAACTGGTGCATATTCATTAGATGACGCCTCCAAAATTTAGGGAATTACGGCCGTCGGGCTGAACGAGTTAACAGAGTGAAAATAATAAAAAAATAATCGGCAAGACTTTGTGTTTTTCTAACAGGACGATACAGCAGAGTCTATTTTGCGCAACCATTTTTTGATTTTTGTTGCTGCAAGAAACAAGTGGCCTTACAAGACAGGTGCTCTCTCAAGAGAAGCCTTGAAGGGCAAAACGTGTCCCCCGTCATTAACCCATTTAGCCCCAATACTCCACAGCAGCAGATGAACTGACCATGATAATTCAAGGGTGGCACAATATCAGCTTGGTGTCGTCAGGCGCCAAGATAGTCTGGCACTACCCTTGAATTTATCACAGTTGATACATCTCCTGCAACTGGTACACAGTCGTTAGGCGAAGCCTCCAAAATTTGGGAAATGCGGACATGGGGTTAAAGGCCATCATTTAGGCGACTGGCGATCGAGGAAGAAGAAGAAGAAGAAGAAGAATTTGGGTGACTGCAGCTAGCCACCTGAATGATGTTCTTCAATGACAGGTGATCTCTCATGAAGTTGATCCCTCAGAATTGGCTCTGCTGTACAGCGCTGGAAAAATATTAATAACTCAGATACATCCCTAGAGATTACACTTCCCACGGGCAATTTTAAAATCGTCTACCAGTAGGAGCGAACCAGCAAGTAGACATCCATTCAGAAAGCACGTGCAAATCACAACCAAATTAAAAATAACGGTTTTAGCTCTAGGGTGTGACTGTCATTAGCGCTTTTTGTCAGACGATTCCTGCAAGGATCACCTTGACAAAAAGTTGCTACCGACAGCCAAATGGTTAACCCATTACATCCTGAGGCTGATTTTTTTTCAAAAATTGACTTAGTGTCCTATGAAGGCTACATTACAAAATATAGGGGACAGGTCAACCATTTTAGTTCAAGGGTTGTGCCAGAATAGCTTGGCGCCTCAGGCGCCAAGCTATTCTGGCACCACCCTTGAACTATCAGTCAAATTTATTTTAAGCAACAGTGTATCAGGATGAAAAGGGTTAACTACCTTTGACAAGTCACTTATTCTGTTACGAACTTAAAATCACATGGGCAGTACAATTAACGTACTAGTTTTAAAATACATTCTAAAATACATTCTAACAAAGCAATGGTACAATTTGCTGTTTTTGTAGAAGAAAGATTAAGAAACAGCGTGGCTTGCTGAAATCCAGCAGACAATGACAAAAAACATTTTGAAGAAGAAATTTCCCATGATCGGTGGGCTGTCGACACTGACCATAAAGCAACTTTGTAAGCTTATGTAATTAACATTTAAAACACATCTAAAATCCGTTGCAATGTGCGCAGTATTTTCTGAGCATCCTTAAAACAATCACATATAATAATAATAATAATATAAATACTAATAAAAACCCAACTTACACATCACATAAAAACTATGTGTCATAATGGCAGATGAAATGGCTTCACCTTAACCTTAAAAAAACAATTTCTAAAATACGGAAGTGACACATTCCACCATATGTTTGTGCTTCTAGTCTAAAACCTGACCATATACTTGTGCTTTTCATGTTGATATTGGCACAGCAGAACATGTTTAGAGCAAACCACCTTTTCTGCATCTAACCCATTTCATACAGAGGCTGATTTTTAAAAAAAATTGCTTATTGTCCTAGGAAGGCTATATTACTGATTACGGGTAGGAGATAGAGCAACCATTTTGGTTCAAGGGTGGTGCCAGAATACCTTGGCGCCTGAGGCGCCAAGCTATTCTGGCACCACCCTTGAACTACTATAGTCAATTTAAAGCAGTAGTATATCAGGATGAAAGGGTTAAAGGGCAGGTGCTCTCTCAAGTGTCGAAGGGCAAAAAGTGTCACCTGTCACCCACAGCCATGTAAATGATTGGGTCTTTACAGGCAGATGATCTCTCATAATGGTGATCACTCAAAACAAGTTCTGATGTAGGTTCCTGCAAACTACACCGACATGTCTCAAGATCACATGTGTTATCACGTAAAGAGAAACGTACCCAAACTAGTGAAGTTCTAACTTTTCCATCACCACAAAATACATTAGAACTTCAGGGAGAGAAATAAATCTTCATAAGCCCTGTGGCTATGTGGGCAAATTAACCCTTTGGCTGTCAGCTGTAGTTTGTGTCCCGATGATTCCTGCTGGAACTGTTGTGGAAACAAACTGCTACCGACAAAACTTGGGTTAGTATCTATTCCTCTTACTGCGAGGGTTTCCAGCCAGAAGGTGCTATCTGATGAAAGAGTAGTTTCGAGTAAATCGCGTTTGAAAGTTTGAGGTCTCATAAAGTTATGTAAATACAGTATTAAAGAAATTGTAATTATTCTACAGTATTCAGTGACATCTTCTCTGTCTTGGACAGTATAAAATTAATAGCTTAGCAACTTAGTTTGCTGTCAGTGTAACCTAATATGACATGTGTGTTAGATAGCTTGTTTATGCACGCCACAATTGAACTCTTTCTCTGCAACTACAGTAAGCCTAAATGTGCTTGGCTGCGCGCGATAGCACCTTTGGCAGGTCGCATCGGCACCAAAGCGCAGTGAAACGTCGCTCCTAGCTGGTGGCATCTAGCTTTAGCACAGATATGCAAGTACTATTGAAGTTTCCCTCTCTGTCGTACAGCGAGCCAGGGGATGCTAGAAGCAGGTAACATTTTTGTGCTCACTACTTGTTTACTGGTGGGCTGACAGACTGCTGCTGAAACAGTCTATAGTGGCGCTAACTCTTTCAGGCACGCATACACAAACATTTTCTAAGTGGAATGTTGCATGTATTTACAGTCTAACTTACGAGTTATGGATAGCTGAGGCACACAATCACACACACACACACACACACACACACACACACACACACACACACACACACACAAATGTGTGTGTGTGTGATTATTACTCTCAAATGCAGAGAAAGAGATAGAGAGAGAGGCAAACAGACACAGACTGGTTTTTCATTCTTCATTGTTAAAAAGTGATACATTTCAGATCACTGAAAACAATTTCTTTAGCTTTCGGGTGTCACATAATGAGTTTACATGTAATTCACATCTATTTACTAAAAATTCATACAATATTATTGTTTGATATTAACAAACGATACTGCATTAGCCTCTGTTTCAAGCACAGGCTGTTTGTGTTGCAACTAATAGTATATCCCTCAATTAAACCCAGGAGAAGCATAATTGAAAAGGGTTAAAATTAACATTTTTCACATAGAAGACAACAGGCATTCATTGTAAAGTCCTGTGGTGGCAAATGAACACGACGGGCACACACATCTAGATGTCAGATATTACATTATTATCTCATATCTACATTTGCATCTCGGTGTTCAAGTAAGTTCCTAAAAATAATCATTTCTGTCAGATTTTCTATCCATTGCTCAAATTGGACTGCAGCACACAAACTGGCACTATTTATTCCGAGTCGGTGTCGCTGACATCAGGGGTGTCCTAGAAACACTGGAAGGTATCTGTAGACTGGATGATGTTTCTTGGGGATTACACCAAATGAGTAAAGAGAGAAGAGGTCAGCCTTTTTAACGTGAGACCTTGGAATTGGCCACTGTACAGTGAAGTGAAGGAAGTTTCAGGGGTGGTTATGATCATCCCTTTCTACAGCTGGACCTAATCAGGCAGAGAACCTTCCTTCATTCAGATCACATTTGAACTGCATGATGCATTCATCTACTTATGCAGTGGATCTGGAGCCAGTTGACTCTCCGGCCTTAACTGTCAGTTTGTTTTGCGGTTTGATGACCTGGTGTTTGAACATTGACATTGAGAGACTTCAGATAGTGAAATAGGTCGGTCCATGGGGCAGTGGTAAAGCGTATGCCTTAATATTACAGGATCAAAGATTGATACCCGGTTCCAGACTGAGTCAGACTTTTGTCCTCTAGTAAGTGCCACCGTTAATTTGGGCGGACCATCGTGGGTTCTTTCTTGTCGCCCCCCCCCCCCCCCCCCCTCCACACACACTGTGGTACCAGTTTCAGGCCATTTTATTATTTCAAATACAAGCGATCAGAATTTTTGAAACATCAATACCGGACCATTTGCACTGCGTGAATGCCCTGTGAATGTCTTGTACTCTGCCTTCAGAGTGAGTGCGCATGTTTCACGAGAAAGTACATGCTGAGTTCAGTTTGTGGCGCTTTGAACCAGTTCACAGAGTTTGGAAAAGCACCAGCATAATGACAGTTTTATTATTATTATCATTAAATATGCAGGATATAATTGTTGTGTGCACACGTTGTGTTCGTTTGCAACACTTATTTTTAAGGACATCAAAGTCTCTCGATGGAGGTCATTGGCATTAATTCATCTTTAGTGCTTCTGGGTACATCACTTGGAGGACGGTGATGGATGGCGTAATGTCTCTTGCTGTCCAATTTTTCGGGCAAGCATGAGATTTATCTGGTACTAGCTTGCCTTCGTCAGCTTTTTCCATACTTGTTAGTTTGTCTATTTTGAAGAAGGGTATTTACCCGAAATATTAATAAATTGTGTTGCAACCGACTTTTGTAAGCGTGTGTCTTTCTCCGTTGGGTTCTTCTCTGCACTTTACACGCTTGACAGTCACCTTTTTGGTCTGGATTAAGAGCTTTGTCGTTAGAGTTGCCATCATCAGGAGCAGGATTAGCAGCTGCTTCTGTGTCTATCTCAGTCTGGTCAGGCTTCAGCTTCACCTGACAGTGAAGCTGCCATGGTTAGATAAACGTTGTCAGCAAAGGCGGCAGACCAGGTATCACTTTCTGATTTAATCGTGAGCACGTAGAAAGTTGAAATCAGAATTGTAAAAAAAAATTAGTGTGGTTTCGTTTACTAGACAAAAAAGTATTCATTGTCCTCAGGCAAAAATGGCTTGTTTTTAGCAAACTGAAATCCCTCATTATGAGCACTAACCTAGGAAAAGAAACACCCACTGTACATGTCAATATTGATTGAAGGTACACTTTGCATAAATGGTTCAAAAGGCTACGCTTATCAGTCAGTATACGGTTCGCATGCGGACATTTAGCTACGTTTTTTTTTTTTAAAACAGAATTTTACATCTACAATAATAATAATTATAATGATGATAACAATCATAAATAACAAGAAGTAGAAGAATCCTCTCCTTGCCCTTGATAAGAACGTAAAATTACATAATTATACAAGGTAAAGACAATACTAAAATGTCTTACCTACTTCGGCAGCAGCTTGATTCTGTATGATGATGCTTTCTACTTCTTCAAAGTTTTCTGTGAATATGCTGGTATTATACCATGAAAGTCATTTCATGTTAGCGGTACTAAGTGGTGACAAAACAGTATGTTGCATGTTTACAAAATACGACAATATCAGCTCAGTTTCTCGCGCTACCAGCTGATGGCATGTTTGTATTAGCTTGGGTGAAGACAGCCTGTCTGACATCTGACCTGCCAGTACGATTTATCGTGTTATAGAACCAGATGGCATACCAGTTCATTTGCACATCTCCCAGTAGCTGTACTGTCATACGGTGCTATCGCGTAATGGCACTTTCTGGCACAACATTGCAACACGGCCGATTGGTAGTGTGCGGGCATAAACGTGCTATTGACAGACAGCACATTCTGGGCGGAACTACCCGCCGCCTCTTGGATAAAGCTGTTGTTAAGTCTTATGTAATAATTTCATCAATTCTTACAGGATTGACAAATTTCCACTTCAGGGGCATAGCTGACTCTTTCTTGAACACATCCATATCAAAAAGTAGAAATAGCCAAAAATCACAGATAGCACCTTCTGGAAAGAAACCCTCGACTGTCACATGCTTTAGCACATTGAGCTCTGACAAGCTGAACAAAATATGGATCAACCATGGAAGTACAAGAGTGGTGCCAGAATAGCTTCATGTCTACAGACACCAACCACCATTCTGGTGACACCCTTTTACTACCAATGGTCAATGGTCTCCTCAACTGTTATGTAATCTTAAACCCTTTCCATCCTGATACACTCTAGCATGAAATAAATTTGATGATGATAGTTTAAGGGTGGTGCTGGAATAGCTTGGCGCCTCAGGAGCCAAGCTATTCTGGTACCACCTTTGAACTAAAATGGTTGATCTATCTCATAATCTCTTATGTGGCCTTCATAGGACAATGCTGTGGTGCTGTGGATGCTAAACCTCAACGTCACCAATCAACTGAGAGAACACCTGTTTTGTGAGAACACCTTCCCCTTGCAAAACAGGTGGATGCTAGAAACAGGTTCTACTGCAATGTGACAGAATTTCGAGTGTTATTACACAAGAACTGGAGATCCTGTGTCAGATGCAAAATGATTCCACTGGCCTTTCAAACACTGTGCACAAAATCTGCCACTGACCGATACATGTAGTTTCTGGCACTTGAGGGATGTGTCACATACCCAAAAAAAGGTAATCTCATAATTTTCATCTTCCAGCATTTTCTCAATATTAGTGAAATAAAAGGTGGGGAACAAGAACACACACACACATGGTGACATTGCATATTTCTTACCTCCAGCATTGATAAGCAACATTTGGACCCATTTGGTATCGGCAGCGGTTTTTTTTTTTTTGGGGGGGGGGTCGCGATGATTCCCAAAAACTGCTACCGACACACCCAAAGGGTTAAAAATAAGACCATGCACGGAAATTTTACCACAGAACTTGGCAAGAGAGGTTCACATCACATACCACTCCTATTTTATATTTTAAAATGTTAGAAGTAACATACTGTATTAATACATATATGAAAAATATTACACTGTTCTCTGAATTTGGCCACATGGCTCTGAGCTGCAAGGTCCAAAATCACAGAAGAGCACACATATTTTAGGTTGATAACAATTTATGTAGGAATCACTTTGACAAAAAGCGCTATGGGCAACCAGATGGTTAACCCTTTGCCTGCAGGAGTCAACATTGCTACAGACAGCCACAGGGTTAAAATATTTTTCTCTAAAATGTATTTTTTTGAAAAATACTTACCGATGACATTATTACTAGGAAGCTTCGCTTAGCATATCAATTTTAGCCCAAAAACTTACTGCGTTACTCTCCCCAGGGGAGGCAACCACTGGAGTGCCATTACCAGGGCATCCCCGAGTTGCCTCTCGCAATACCGTATCCGGTGGCAGACTCACCCATTCCCGCCAGTATCTGAGCCTTAGCTCTAAGCGGGGTAGGAGGGAGGGACGTCTGAGTAATGTCATTGTTAAGTATTTTTCGAAAAAATACATTTTAGAGAAAAATTAATTTAATCATTACTGATGACATTACTACTAGGAATTGCGAATAGGAGGCAGGTGCTGCAAGTTTAGAACACCTTCCATTGCCCGCACTGAGCGCGCACTATCAAGGACTCTCCCTACGTGCCCACTCCCGGCAATTTTAGCTAGGCGAACCTAAGGCACCTGAGGTGCCGGAAGAGAGTGCTGCGCCGCCGAGATGTCCTCCGCCAGGCCAAGGTTGATGGGCTGGCCGGATAGGTCTCGTAGGTAAAGGAGGACGAGAGTAGACTCAATCCGCCAACTCACGGATGCCACAATATCCCTCTCTGCCCAATATCGGTCAATCGATGCTCGCTGCCACTGTTTGGACTTCATGCCTCATGGCCCAGATGCGCATGTTTTGGCTTGCTCTAGCTGAGCTCTTGCATGGGGACTGAATCACCCTTCGTAGCCTAGAAGAAGATTATCTGTGCCGATATGCCTTGTCTGCTCGGAGCCAAGGGCAAGAAAACGGGCGCATAGCGTCCTAGTCGTAGCGGCTTAGATCTGCGCAGGCACACTTAAGGGCCCTGAAAGGTCCTGTGGCTGGAGTCCCGTGACTGAACTGTCGCCCTGAGAGGTCAGACGATTACGACTTGTGGGGCTGATGCTGGAAAGCGGTTCTTAGCCAAGAAGGCAGGGTCCGTAAGCAGCTGTAATGACCCATAGGTCCTCCGTTGGAGACAAGAGGGACGTACCGAAGGCACGTATCTCACTAAAACAGGATCTGTGGCAAGTGCAAACCGGAAGCAGGTCTTCCTGGTAAGGTCTCCCAACGCACTAATGGTAGAAGCTCGAATCTCTCGCGGTGAGCACCCAGGAGAGGTCCCAGCGCGCAACCAACGAAAGAGATGCCTGCCGCTGCAGATCAAAGGGACATCAGATCTGCCAAGTTGTAGCACGCTCCCGGATGTGACCTTCCCAGCTTTGGTAAGTGTCTGCTCCCATCGCCAGGTAATCCCGCAAAGTGACGGGCGCTAAGTTCTGCCTGAAGAACCGTCCCACGAAGAATGTGGCCAACTGGGGTTGGTAAGGTTCGTGGGGGAAAAAATGGTCCGTCGCACACCAAGACTGGAGAATGCGCCACTTACCTTCGTAGACATAACGAGAGGAGCTCCTCCTGGCTGCAGCGCTCGCTTCCACCATAGCCCCCGAAAAGCCTCTAGCAGAGAGGGAATGTTGGACAATACACGCGTATAACATCAGTACCTCTGGGCACGGGTGGAAAACAGCTGTTGCCTCGAGCATCGTACTCGCCGCAGAAGGAACCCGTGAAGGGTCTGTCGCAAGATTCAAGAGATAGGTGGTCCAACACTTGGACCAGCTGAATCGAGCCAGTAGTCTCAGTACCGCATTCCTGTCCCTGCGCTCCTGCATAACTCTGGCCCCAGCACAGTGAGCAGCATTCTTACACCAGGGGTCCGTCACCCAGGATGGAGAACGCGACTACGGTCCAGGCTCGCGGATCCGGAAGGGAGGAGACGCACAGAGGAAGCCTGTAGTTCCATCCTTGACGAATGGACCGACCAACGACGATTCCCCAGAGTAGCTGGAAGATATCTGGCCGTCGCGACCACTACAAGTGTAAATCTGGCCTCGACGAGAGAGAGAGTCTGCTAGATGTCCCAGAATGTCGGAGAGCCCTAGCACATCCCTTTGTGCACGTCGATCTTCCCAAAGAGAGCCGGCCGCAGCGCTTCATCTCCATCCAGTTGAAGTGTCTGCCTTGGGGAAGACGATCCACTGCTGCGCTTAGCAAGCCTAACAGTTGAAGCCCGAGTGTAAGGCCCCGAGAGACGCTCCTACTCTGCACTGAATCCGTCCTACTGGAAGTCCTACTCGAACAAGACGGTCAAGAATTCCATACCTCGCTGGACAACCGGCGTGAAGATACCATGTCGGACCTGCCTCCATAGACTATAGAGCCTAGGCGACGAAGTATCGCCCGCAGGACATCTCTGCCGGCCTCCAAGTGCTCGCCAACTGGTTCCGTAACAGTAGGTCATCCAGCTGTATAGAAGTCGGGCTATACGCTGCTGGCAGGAACCTTGACATCACCCTGTCTACCCTCCTGGTGAAGACCCACGGACTGAGGTAGTCCGAATGGTCGAGCCCGAACTGGGCACTAACCTGTGAAGGGCGAAGCGCCGGTAACGCCGCGATGCCTAAAGGGTGGGAAAATGCAGATACGTGTCCACTAGGTCGAGACTCACTGCAAAGTCCTTGAGACGCACCGCCGCCCTAAGCGCTCTATCTGTTTCCATCCTGCAGTGCGACGCCGAAAAGAACTTGTTTAGGGCCGACAGGTCGATGATCGGCCACCATTCCCCACCGTCTTGGTTTGGAGGAAGAGTTGACTGTCAATGCAGTGGAGTCGGAACGCAGAACCACCTCTATGGTCTACTACTGTAAGGTCCTGCAACGCTGTCGCCATGTCCAATCTCCCGGTACTTGCGTCCACAGGAAGAGCGCCTCAACGGTGGGGGGATGGGACTGGATAGAGCTCCCCAGGCCCTTCGTAACCGTCAATAGAATCTGAGCGTCGTCCGTAAACAGCTGTTGCCCTGCGAAGCTGTGAAGCTGGTCTCCCCCTGAGCGGAGACCTCTAGACGCTAGACTAATGACTGTGTTGCCACCTCCAGGAACCCCGTTCACACCAGCGAGAAGCGGATACAGGAAGACTCTTGTTCTATTCTCATGTCATCATGCCCTGCCTGCACCAACGCGCCCTTGTCCACCACCGGGAGGGCACCTGCATACCAATGCCGGTGGAAGTGAATCCATCCTCTCTGGTCAAGAGTGCCCAAGAAGAACACACAAGCTGTCCGCATGCAGGTGTGCCTTAAAACGCCTCCGCTAGGTCCCAAAAGCCTGTTGGTTGAGGAAGAGACTTGTAGCGCTTGGCCACCGCGGTGCGAAGACCAATGCCGTGGCCCTACTTACCAAATGCGACGACGGGGGGCAGTGCTCTGGCGGGAGAAGGAAGTGAAGAGATGGGACGCCTCGTCCAACTGGGTGCGTAAGTCGGAACTGCATCCACGAACATGATGGAGAGTGATGCCGGCCCACGAAGTGGAGTCGGTCGGTCAAAGTCCTCTCCCAGCGCTGACACCTAGTCCTACGAAGGTAGACTGCACATCTCCTCATAGTCTGCCGCACGCTGAGAAGTGGCTGCCATTTCCGGTCCCATGACCGAGCCGTCAGTGTCACAGAGATGCCGCCTCCAACCATCGGCTGTCATCCGACTGGTTCCGGCACTGACGTTGAAGCTGCGCCTCCACGGAAGAGTGGTCCCTGCTAGTCCGGCCTGAAGCTCTGCTGCGAATCGCCAGTGCGGGTCTTGTCGGTCACCGGGAAGGCGAGTCTTTTCAAAGATGTCATCCGAGCGATCCCCGGCGCTGACCTCCAACTGCGTCTCCGTAGAAGAGTGGTCCCTGCCAATCCAGCCCGAAGATCTGCTGCGGTCTGCCGACGCGGCCTCCATGGGTGTCCTTGGAAAGGCGGCTCCGTCCAACGGCTGTCATCCAAACGACCCCGGCGCTGAAGTCGAACTGTGTCTCCGCGGAATTAGGTCCCTGCCAGTCCGATCCGAAGAGTAGGGACCCCGAAGGAAACTCCCTTGGCCTGATCTTCCTTCCAATCCTCCCTGTGTCTGCAAAACGGGGGTGTATTGTGCCAGAATCTGCCCTCGGAAGGAACAGCCTGTCTATCGGGGAAGTACTGACTAACCTGGTACCATCCCGAAGGCGGTCGTCAGTGATCGATGCTCTGACATGCATGTTCTGTCCGCCAGTCCGGCGAAGAGGAAAGGGAAGATGACACATCACCACGAGTATGGTGTCCTACACGCGCCGTATCCACGCGCCGTGATATCCTTCGATTGCCTTCCATATTTCAAGACGGGGGTGTATATTACTAGAAACCTGCCCTCGGAAGGACAGCCCGTCTTGTCGGCCATTTGCACCGACTCCATCCATACCACGGAGGTGGTTGTCAGTGCTGGTGGAGCGCTCTCTATGGCTCCACTCTCGAAGTAGGGACCCCGGAGGATACTCCCTTGGCCTGTCCTGTCGGCGACTTAATCCGATTCCCCTCCGAGCGTTGCCTCGAAGTTGTGGCCCTATACCGGCGCTGTACTGTCCAAAGGCCGGATGGTCCAACGGGCTCAGGGTGTGGTTCCCCGCAACTGCTGCCTGAGTTCTCTGCCTGCCAGGAGGGCATGAATGAGACCCAAACAATCCATGCTGGGGAACCGAGCTCTCACTGCCTGATTGGCATTAGGTGGCGGAACACGGACAGGCGGAATCTTGATGAAAGTAGCTCTGAGCTCAATGGTGCTATGCGAGATGGTGAATCTCGTCCATTGCCTGTAGTCTCCAACGTCCACTGGGGAACATGGCAGCTCAATAATTAGCAGCGGAGGGAGCAGCAGTCCCCTCTTTTGCGCCGACAATATCCGAAGTTTCATTCTCTGCTTCATCTCTATGGCTGCGGTCGATATCAGCTGACAAACCGGTCTTTCTCTGTGGTAGAATGCCCACAGCCGGGACCAAGGTCCTCCTTCCACACCGCGCAACGAATGCAAGGTCGACTGGAGGGACAGCCCGAGCAGGGAAGGCAGACATCGTGTACATCATTAGTCCATAGGCAATCGCCACAATCGGTGCAGGTCCTAACCTGAGCACTGTAACATAGGACAGACAATAGGCCATTGCGAGTGCTCAAAGCCTCCTTGGAGGCTCCGAATTCCCGGTCGGCCTTGTACATACAAGCAAGGGCCAAAGATGCGACCCGGTAAAAAACAGAATGCCCGCCGAGGCTTCAGTAACCGAAGCTTTACCTTGCCATGTCCTAAGTGCGTAATCCCCAAGACCCAACACCAAAATCCTTGCACCATGAACCCCACACACACAGAAGAATCCTTTCCTTCCTTCTCTTTTTCTTTTCACAGTAAGTCCACGTAAGAAGAGTTCACCAAATACCGTTGGAGCACAAGTGCACATGACCGGTCTGACTCAGCCAAGCGAAGATACTGGCGGGAATGAGGGAGTGCGCCACCGGATACGGTAATGAGGGAGGCCACTCAGGGATGCCCTGGTAACAGCACTCCAGTGGTTGCCTCCCCTGGGGAGAGTAACACAGTAAGTTTTTGGGCTAAAATTGATATGCAAAGCGAAGCTTCCTAGCAGTAATGTCATCGGTAATGATTTTGAGAAAATAAAAACGCATACAGACCACTGCTGAGCAAAAGGAAAGGCACCGGCTTGCTTTGTAAATATAGCATGCAATTAGCATTAGTGTTGAAGTGTTTCTAATGACATAAGTCACCAAATAATCACTATACAGAGAGGTTGAACTACAAAATATTAACACTTTGTTGGTGTTTGTAGCGGTTTAGTCACGATGATTTCTACAGGAATCACGATGACTAAAAATGATACCGACACCCGAAACTTTAACCCACCTGTGCATGCATGTGCTGTAAACAGTAGTGGTACCTGCATGCACAAGAAGGTTAACTGCTTTATGAAACTAACACAATTCTCTTTATATGAATGGTTCACAAAATAACCCACATTTATTCTACAGCAGATTCAAAGATGTACAGGTGTGGTAAATAAAAGGGAAAATAGATGTTCAGAAATCGGAAGTAGGTCAAACTTGCATTGTGTCTTCTAACACATTTGCCCGGGCTTTTCCACCAATGTCTGCATCAAAAGACGCAGTTTTTTAAACTTCTGATCTACCAAACACCTTTACTGCTACACAGGCTTCTATTGTCAACAAAGGACACATTCGCTGAGTAATTCAACAAAGTGACAGAATGAGATAAAAAGACCATGACAGCTCATGAGAAGTGACTGCCTGTGGGAAGCTAGTTTAACAATATCCTTGAATTATCATGGTTGAATCGAACTACTGCAACTAGCAGCCTTTTAAGGGCATCACCCTGACAAAAGAGACTTGGCCGTAAGGCACACTTGTAGTCTCTCTCTATTCACTACTGCTGCAGCGGTAGCAAATTGAGACAACCAGTGTGAGCTGGAGGGCTGAACGTGGTAACACCTTGAAAGCAACAGAACCCTAAAGGTAAGTTATGCAGGAAGACAAGAGATTCTCACAAAATGAAAGGATTGATTCATTGTAACTGAATGGAGAGATGAATCGATCCATCGCACTGAGTGATATAACAAAAATCACAGGAGATATGATTACAGTCACAGGTCATAACCATGAGTCACTAGTGATGGATGTATAACTCAGTATCACCACAGCCAAATAACTGAACTCTGATACAGAGATGATAAAAAACCTCTGTATCCTGGACAAGAGATGGACACATTTCAACACATTTATAACCTCTTCAGCCTGGAAATACTACAACAGGAGATGGAATGACCATTATAGTTCAATGGTGGTGCCAGAATAGCTGCACCACCCTTGAACTATCGTGGTCAATCTGTCTCAAAACCGACATGCAGTATTCTAAGGACAACGGCCAGTTTTGGGAACTTCCACCTAAGGGCTTAGTGTTTAAAAACCAAACAAACTGGAATTCACACAACATCAGACTGACATGCAGTATTCTAAGGACAACGGCCAGTTTTGGGAATGTCCACCTAAGGGCTAAGTGTTTAAAAAACAAACAAACTGGAATTCACACAACATCAGACAACACAGATGTACACGTGACAGAGCATTAAAAAGTTAAGCCACGCAGTTTGGCAATATACACTCGTCATGTGATCGGATAAGACAGGGTACTCTGTCGAACACTTAACCATGCCTCAAGAAACAATAAAGCGTAATGTAACTTCCTTAAGTGGAGCTTCTTTCAAACAGTTCACTGTACCAAACAAGGAAAAATAAAGCATAACAAAACTTGTCCTACAGTATGTCAGTTTTGCATAACAAAGTGTAACAACACGTCCCGCACAGGAACATCCAATTCAACACTTTACTATGCTACAAAGGAAAAGAATAAAATGTTTAACAAAAAAAAAAAAAACTGTCCTGAAGCATCAACTGTAAATGAAAATAAGTTCCAAAGATTGGCAGTTTCAGCTGCAACTTGAGTCCCACAGCTTGGCACTTTTGTTTTGATAATAAATGGGTGCAACAGAAAATTCCTACGAGGATCAACGTTTGAACACTATTTATTATGCCGCAAAGGAACAACAAACCCCTTCACCGCCAGTGTCCGCAGACGGTGTTTCTGAAATCTTCGTTAATTCAACACCTAAGAGCCCAAGTCATCTAGGAAACATGGACACAAAGTAAAGCAGCGCCAGCAAAAGGCACAGATCCTCATGAGCCCTGCAACTGTGTGGGCTCATGAAGATCCATGTCTTTTGCAGGTGTATCATGTTCACTTTTTCTCTTTTCCCGCCGTGAGATGGCCTTAGTGGCCTGTTCGGCATTAAACCCAAATAGTTAACTATTTTTCTCTTTTCACTTTTAACCCATTTAGCCCCAACACCCTACAGCAGGAGACTGATTGACCATGATAAATCAAAGGTAGTGCCAGATTAGCTTGGCACCTGAAGGCGCCAAGCTAATCTGGCACTACCTTTGATTTTTTATGGTCAATCCACCTCCTGTAACTGGTACATAGTTGTTTAGCGAGACTTCCGAAATTTGGGAAAAGCACCTGTGGGACTAAAAGGGTTAAGAGTAGTAAAAAGTGACCCCCCAAAAACCCAAACCACTTCAATGTTGAATCAACAGCAACTAAAGTCCCAAAGTTTGACAGTTTTGTCGTAAGAGCCAGACACGATAATGAAGTCGTTATACTGCAGACATGTGACCCCATCAGAGTGGTTACGTAGCGTCACCAGTCGCTCACCTGTCTCCAGGGACCACACCTGCAAAGTATTACACAACGATTTTGCCACAGTCTTCTCACACAATCGGAATAATGGGATATGCACAAGTTGTTGCGCTCACGCATATTCAGTTCAGTGTGATTGTGATAATATTTTATCCGAGTGTCCGTCATAAAATTTGTGACAGGAAAAAAGACATGCTTGCAATTTTACAATATGGCAATGTCTTTGAACTACCAGTAGGCTATTTGGTTACGCCGAATACACTAGGTGCTCCCCCCCCCCCCCCCCCCCCCCCCCCCCCCCCCGACCTCCATCAGGCAATAATTAGTGAACCATGGTGAAATGAATTTTACCT
This sequence comes from Semisulcospira habei, assembly GCA_036245525.1. NCBI lineage: Eukaryota > Metazoa > Mollusca > Gastropoda > Semisulcospiridae > Semisulcospira > Semisulcospira habei. The sequence continues at coordinate 189,168,726 of BTPG01000003.1, forward strand.
TTAATGTCTTGTCATCAGCAGCACTGACCACTCTCCAGCTGTCAGCCTGCAAACACCTGAACACAGATATACAGTGAGGAGTCAGTGTTAGTTTTAACCATTTAACCCTTATCATTTGGAATACACCAGTGGGTGAAATAAGTTTGACTAAAATAGTTCAAGGGTAGCGCCTTGCAAAAAGTTGTGATAGCTCTTACCACATGGCCTATCAAACTCTCTAAAAATGAACGTCAAGGAGAAGAAACAAGCAAATAAGAATACCTCAATCTGAAAACTACATTTACCTGACAACCCCTGTATGCCCTTCTGCTGCTTTCCAGTCGATGGTGTTGATGCAGTCCCCAGTGAGGATGTCCCAGAACTTGAGGTTACAGTCCAGCGAGCCACTCACAATGCGCGTCGAATCAAACTGCAAACACGTCACCGCATCCTGGTGCCCGGCTAAAGTGCGCATGCACTGGCCCTCATAATTCCACAGCTTGCGTGAAAGAAAAGTTTGTTAATAAAGGCATCTGAAAAACTCCAAACTATGACCCTGTAGTTCGAGACATTTTTGTTAACTGTTATGATTGTGGTTGTGTTGTTCTGTGAGAGCATGCATGTGTTAATCGTAGGAAACGATCCAACATTTATTTGAGCTATCATGGTTACGTATCACGTACCTTTTCAGTGAGATTCTCTATTGTTCGCGCAGATAGCGGAATTGGTTTTGTTATGATACGCTAAGTTTAGTCCGGAAGCTTCTAGCAAAGTCGCACGGTGGATAGCGGTAGTAGAGCTGCTCTATTTTTAGCCATAGTTGTTCTCTGTGCGCGTGAATTTAGCAGCCGTTCAGTGTGTGTTACGGAAAGTTGTAAGCGGTCTGCCATACTCTTATGTGACGTCATTACACACTAGGATTTGGGGCTGAAATTAGCAGTCAAATTTTTGTAGACTATTGTAGTTATTCTAGAAAGTTCATTTTTTTAATTAATATTTATGAGTTTCAGTTACGTGAGAAACTTTGTGTCGCCAGTGTTGACATTTGCAGAAGAGACAGTGCCAGAATAGCTTGACACCGGAGGTGCCAAGCTATTCTGGCATCACCCTTGAACTAAAACAGTTGATCTATCTCCTAATCTGTATCATAGACTTTATAGGACAATACGCAATTTATACAAAATCAGCCTCAGGGTGTAATGGGTTAATGCACTGCACCATATGGTTTATGGTAAAATGTATGGGCATTAAGATATCCGCAGACAGCCCTGGAGTTCAAGACATTTAGTATGGCATTGAGCCATATTGAAATTGTCAAATTTGGTGTGTGTCCTCTAAATGTTACCATGGATGACAGTGTCAAACATGGGACACGGAATAACTATACACCATGACCCATGGCAAGCAAGAGACATAAATTCTAATGAGCCCCTGCATCCGCGTTGGTCAATCATTAGAATTTATGCCTCTTGCAGATGAAACAGGCTGGCTGAAGGGCTGATCTGTCAGAGTCAAAAAGCTGAGATTCAGCTTTCTGGGATATCAAAAAAGCTGAATCAGTCTCCAGGACTGAAGACTGCCACCCATGAACTGTTAAATACAAACCCAGAGGACCTTTTCATCAATGGCCAAACATTTAAAAAAAAAAAAAAAAAAAAAACACTGGGGGGAGGGGCCTAACAACTAACTGTAAGATGTAGAAATTGTGTTTTGCTGGGAGCAACAGCATTGCGAATTCATTTCCAGCTGGAATATTTTAAAACCAGAAAGGTTAAACAAACATTAGTGTTACAAAAGAAAAACACAAGCAAACCAGAAGTCACAACACAAGTCACACAGGTGACTAGAAATAACACTAACCTTGATAGTCTTGTCTGCAGAACCGGAGACAATCTTTGTATCATTGAAGTGGATGCACAAGACTGCTGCCTGATGCCCTCTGAAACAGTGAAAACACTAAATACATGAACACTGATAATCAAGATGGGAAAAGATGGGTTTTAAGACTGTGTTTAAAACTGGCACTAGACTCACTGTGTCTCAATGATTTAGGAAGATCATTCCAGACTGATGGACCCTGGTAAGAAAAAGATCTCTGCCCAAATCCTTTAATCCTTACTGTAGGAATATGAAGCATTTTATTGTCAGATGAACTGCAATTGCCTCGAAGGATATAACAGTGAAGGAGCTCTGAGAGATAAGTGGATCCAGTGCCAGAAAGGGAAACATGACAAATGGACAAGACTTTGTGCTTGACTCTCTCCTTCACTAGCAACCAGTGGAGAGCGTGCAGGATGGGGGACACATGGTCTGACTTTTACGCTTTTATTTATGACCAGACGTGCGGCTGAATTTTGGACTATCTGGAGCCGATCAAATAGATACTGTGGGCATCCAGATAAGAGTGAGTTGGCATAGTCAATGCGAGACAGAACAAATGAACAAACCAGAGTTTTTGTAGCCTCTGAGGTAAGGAACTGTCTAATAGAGCTAATACGACATCTCCAAATAGGCTGCCCTGCAAATGCTTATCACTTGTTTATCCATGGACAAGTCATGCTCAATTGCAACACCCAGGTTCTTCACTGACTGAGAGAAACTGACGGTCGTGTTCTCAATCATGATATGCTGAGGCAATGTGGTAGAAGAAGACATTCTGGGTGATGTAATGAGCATGGCTTCCGTTTTTCCTTCATTCAGTTTGAGCTTGTTTTCTGACATCCACAGCCTCACATCAAGAATGCAATGTGACACGCTCTGGATGATCTCGTTGACCTGACTCACACTACCTGACTTGATCTGAGTTTAATTTTTTTTCCCAATTACTTTAATGTTTAAGTACATGTGAATCACAGATAAAATAGTGATAATTCAAGGTAGTGCCAGATTAGCTTGGCAAATCCAAAGATGAATCATGATGCTCCAAGGGTAGTGCCAGATTAGCTGGGTGTTTAGAGGTGCCAAGCTAATCAGACAGTACCCTAAGACAGTCATGGTCGATCCTTCTCCTGCCAGGGCTGAGCAGGTTAACTCATTTGATAAGTGCTGCATAAGGCTGTTTGCATATCTGCATAGCAAGCGTCAAGAGTTAACTCTTTTGTGACGTGCCGCATCTGGATTCACAGCTTTATGCCACGAATCCGGATGGGGCACGTCTCAAAAGAGTTAACCCCTTTGTGTGCTAGCAATTTTTGTTGTGATGATTCATTCAGGAATCATCATGACAAAAACTACTATTGACATGCAAAGGCTAACAGGAAATCAGTACAGCAGGGAAAATGAAAGTACCACTCACGCCAGCGTCTTTCGACACTGCCCCGTGCGTAGATCCCACACCTTGAGGGTCATATCATATGACCCACTGATGACCTTGTCATCATCGACCTGCAGACACCGAACGGTGTCATGGTGACCTATCATCGTGACCTTGCAGGCAATGCTTGACCAGCTGTCTTGTGTTGACAAGTCCCACACCTGAGCGACACAATGAACAATGAGCTTTAATTTAACCTGAATGACACAAGAAAATGAAGCATTCAAAATATGTATTTTGGTCTTGTAAAATATCCAAATTTTAAAATCATCCCTCATTTGGCAAGCCAACTCTTGTTGTTTCCCTCTACCAGGTATCTGTCACTTGTCATAAGTGGAGTAATTTACATGGAAAAGGTGTCAGGTTTCTGAAAAATCATTGCAATAACTCACTTCCCCACACTGCAAGAAATGAAGTCCCACGCACAAGAAATCTGCACTGAACCATGAAATAAATAAGTAAGCCATACTAATAAATACTAAATATCTGTGCTTGTACCTTGATGGTTTTGTCACTGGAGCCACTGACGAGGCGGTTGCCCTCCAGGTGTAGACAGCGAACGGTACCACTGTGGCCGACAAGTGTCTGCACTGACCACTGGGCATTTGTCCGGATGTTCCACACCTGTGAATGAATCATTACAAAATTTAGAAAATGTGAAAAACAACTTAGCTCCCTTGTGCATACTGTGAATAGGACAGGTTGCTATTTCACTTTCTGCAGAATATCTTCAAACCATAAAATACCCAAACAAATTCCTGTTCATCCAAAAATAATACAATAAATTTTGTCAATCTGGAAAACACTTTTTCAGAGATTTTTTAATCCCCATTTCCAGAATAATCTGAAAAACTTGCAACCCTGAATGAATGACCAAACATCTCAAACAAACACCCATACCCACATAAAAACAAACTACGCTCACTCTGCATCCATGTAGGTCTAGATTCTGAGACAACGACGCCACCTAACCCCTTCAGTCAGTGGCCACACACTGTGTTTCTGAAATCTTTGTCATTACCTTTAGGGTGCATGGAATTGGCTCAGTGGTGGCAGGAAGTATGCCTTGCAGACACCACAGTAAGTGGTTGTCTTGCAGGGGCAGAATCCTGCTCTCCAGTATCGCGATGTGTGCTGAGGAGGTCGCCAAGACGAACAGCTGTCCACACGGCTAAATATCTGGACCCCTCGGGGGACTAGATTAAATTCCATGCACTGAGTGGCTGGAACAGTGGGATAGTGTAGCCCCCTTCGGGGGGCTTCATGCATGCTTTCAGTCACTTTTTAGCGCCCCCTCTTTCCTATCTTTTTTTTTGTGCTTTGGCACAGTAGATCTATGATCCTGTCGATCAGCACATTTCTCCCCTGACAGTGCTATAATCTACTTTATTTGTACCTCCTAAATATTAGCATGGCAGTCTCCCTTTCTTTCATTGTCATTACACATCAAAAGCTCCGCTTATACAGAACATGATTACAAAGTGGCATCAACAAGAGGCATAGGTCCTCATGAGCTCAACCAAGTGTGGGGGCTCATGAGGATCTATGTCTATTGCAGTTGGAATGTGCTCATGTTTTCTCAGCAGCTAAGGGGTTAACTCATTTGTGCATAAATCCACTGATACTGCAAACAATACCAGTCGCTGCATACAAAAGGTTCCTGGCACGGATTCTTTTTAACTCATTCAGGCTGTGCTGCATCCAGATACGCGGCATTGAGTGAACGCAGCACCATCTCAAATAACTTAAACTTCCTTACTACATTGGGCTCAGAACCTGCCTGCCTTTTGCTTGTGTCCAATCACCCATTTCTGCCCAAATGTATTTATAACTATTCCCCACCGAAGCAGCACACATTTCACTCGAATGATTTCAGTGATAGGAATAAAAGTATTTCATCTTAACCCTTTTAGCCCCAAGGTCCCATTTCTCAAATGTTGGAGGTGGTGCTTAATGACTATGTACCAGTTGCAGGAGATGGATTGACCATGATAATCCAAGGGTAGCGTCAGATTAACTTTGCACCTAAAGGCGCCAAGCTAATCTGGCACGACCTTTGAATTATCATGGTCAATTAATCTCTTGCTGTAGGGACTCAGGGCTAAATGGGTTTAACCCCACTGTGGATGCTCTAATGCAGCCACCGGAACTGCACATGCACAAAGGGGTTCCTCAGAGCCACGCATTACTTAACTCATTGTCTGTCGGCACCGCTTTCTGTCGCAATGATGCCTGCAGGAATCATCGCAACAAAAAGCACTACCAACAGCCCAGGGGGTTAACCCATTTAACCCCAAGGTGTCACCTAATGACTAGGTACCAACTACAGGAGACGGATCGACCATGAAAATCCTTGATAATACAGGGGTAGTTCAGATTAGCTTGGCACCAAGCTAATCTGGCACAAAAGTTGAACTATACTTGCCAATCTATCTCCTGCTGTAGTGCTTAGGTGCTGCTTGGGTGTCAACTGCTGACTATGTACCAAGCTGTAGGAGATGAATCGACCATGTTAATTAAAGGGTAGTGTCATATTAGCTTGGCGCCATCAGGCGCCAAACTAATCTGGCACTACCCTTCATCATGGTCAATCCATCTAATGTTGTATTTCGCTAAATGGGTCGACAAAAAAAAAGAAAAGGTGATGCATTTACCTTGATGGTTTTGTCCGAGGAGCCGCTGACAATTCTGTTATCATCGAACTGCACACATGAGATTCCTGAGAAAGAGGAGAAACAAAACATACTAAATGTACAAGATGTAGATGCTCAAATGGATCTGTTGCAATAGTTCAAGGGGAGCACCAGATCAGCTTGGCACCCAAGTAAGAGCCAAGTGAACCCTTTGCTTGTCAGTAGCGGCTTTAGTTGCGATGAATCACAACTAAATGCGCTACCGACAACCAAAACCAAAGGGTTAATCCATTCAGCCCGACGCACGTATTTCCCAAATTTTGGAGGCATCACCTGGCGCCGACAAGCTAATCTGGCACTACCCTTGAATTATCATGGTCAACCCATCTCCTGCTGTAGTGCGTCAGGGCTGAATGGGTTAATCCCTTGGCTGTCAGAAGTGGGTTTTCTTCAGGTAATTCCATCAGGAGTCAACTTGACAAAACATGCTACCGACAGCCCTGATACACTACAGCAGGGAAGGGATCGGCCACGACAGTCCAAGGGTACTGCCTGATTACATTAGGCACCAAGGTAATCTGCCACTATCCTTTAACTATCACAGTCCGTCTGGATCTACTAAGCTAATCTGGCACTACCTCTGGCATCTACGATTCATGTGTACTCAAACATTAAAAGATTTCAACAAGTTTTTTTTTTTTTTTTAAATCAGAGCATAAACTTTGACAATCAGAAGTGTGTTTTGTCGAGGTGATTCCTACCAGAATCATCTTAACAAAAAACGCTACTGACAGCCAAAGCACTATCCACGTACTGTTATCACTGAGCCATCTTCAAAAGATGCAAGGAAAACAGTCTTTACAAACACCTCTATGTTCAAAATACAGAATTAAGCAGCAAATATAATTAATTTCACAATTTTGCTAAATCTCTCACCCTGTGTGTGTCCTTCAAATGTGCGCACTGTACACCTCCCTGCCAACCAGTTGTTTCTCAGTCGGAATCTCTCCGCAAACACCTGTTTCCACTGTAGACACACAGCCAAGTCAAAATGGGAAATGAAATAGACAGTCTATCATCTCTGGCCTCTGATGATCAATAGCCCCTATGTGATAATAAAAATAGGAAACATAAAAAAACCTTTAAGGTGAGGAAGCAAAATATCAAGAGTTAAAAAGAAAATGAAGGGTCAATGGCTGTTTATGACACACCTCATATGTAAGGACTGTTAGCTCTTTCCCATTGAAACGCTTCCAGTTTAGTGTTTGCCCAAACAAACCCCATAGCCATCATAACGCTTGTTATAACATGCTCATTGCCGTCTATAGACGAGTCGCTAGTATTCTAGGATTGGGTTTTTACAAAAATCACATGAAGCACAGCTATCGGTCTAAGGGAAGCAACTACTATTTATGTTTCACCAACCATTTCTAAAATATATGAAAGTGTCCCTTGTAGGATGGTGTCTGAACAAGGCCAAAGTAGCCGACAACATGCAGTGTTGATTCTAGGATTTCAGAAAAGTGAGCCCAAAGGCTCCCTCTAATCAAAAAAGGGAGCCCCTCAAGGTGTAAAAGGGAGGCCCTCAAATCGCGTTGCACTGCTTACTTTAAAACGACATATATAAACACATTCATACATACAGTGGAGTCCGCTTAACACGAATTTCTGGGGACACGGAATATCACTTCGTGTTAACCGTATTTCGTGTTAACCAATATGGCCTCAAAATTGATCACGGCCCTCAAGGAGAAAGTGTGTAAGATGTGTGCGTGAATGAGTACCAGGTTAAAAGTGCACGACATTATCGTACTTTCTATGCATACCTTCAGCTCGCTAGGAAAACACAAGGATTGATTGATTGATTGTACATTGCTTAACGTCCCGACAGCAACAAGGCTTTCTCAGGACGTGCCTGCACTGCTTGTGAAAAAAAACTAAACAGAAAATTGAATGTATGTCGCCAGCCGGTCAAATACATTAAATAAACCTACAACATGGGGCATAAATAAAGCTAAGACCATTTAGCAACACACATCCAATATCAAGAGCTACAGGCAGTGCAGACAGTAGGGAGAGTTTTAAAAAGGCAAATACAGGTGAATGGACAAAGGGTAGACAGAAACACATGCCCCAGAATAGAGAGAAAAACCCACCCTGTGGGGCTGACCAGGGTGACCCTGGGAACTAAAAAATACCTAACCCCACCCAAGTCCCCCAGGGCAGACCCGGGTGGGGAAGGAAAACACAAGGAAACGTGTACAGCTCGAGTATTTAATGTAAATCCATCAGGTAAAATCCATACTAAGTTACAATCCTCAGGTAAAAGCAACACAGGCTGAAGTACAATCCCGCATCGGTAAAAGGGTTGTGTTGGTACACGAATGATACAACATGAATACAGTACAGAAATGCTAGCCAATGAGAAGACAGATTACAACAGCCGAAGGCTATTCAGCCAATCACAGACTAGAGTTCGCTCTGATCTGTCATGTGTACTTCCACAGCGCGAGAGCGACACGTGAATTTGTTTTCTGTGAATGGAATCTGTGTTCGTGTTAAACAGGTGAATAGTGAAATTGCCCTGGCTCGACTCAGGCCACACTGCACCAAGACGCTCGAGCAGGCTTTTACGCAGCAGCGGTGCGGCCGCGCTGGTCGTGCAAAAAAGCGTCCAGTTTCTTTTTTCTGCGATTCTTCGGCTGCGCTATCGGTGTTTTTTTTTGCGATTTGGAGCATAATATTGCGAGAAATCGCGCAAAACGCGCTCTAGAATCAACACTGAACGTGCCTTGGATCGTCTCCGACGATGAGCTTGTTCGATCCTCATGAGTGCGGTTTCAACAGTGATTTTTAGCTCGTAAAAATTGTGATTCAAGAAGGGACAGATCTTTTGTGTGATTTCTTTGCTTGTGGAATACATTTTTCTGCCATGTTGGTGAGTAAATTTGGGTTTTTCGTTGCATGTGCTTATACTGTTGCTACCAAAACCACGTTTCTCATTTTTTGCTCCGCCATGTTTGTTATGTTGCATAATAATCAAATTGGTTCGACTTCCCACTAAACTGATGCACAAACACGCGCAGTTTTGAAAAGTACTTTTAATGCTCTTTCCAATGATACCCAATTTATCTATGATTGTTAGCTTGGGAGGCTGTGAAAATTAATTCAATCTAACCCAAAAATGTACGTCACCAGGGAACACACATCCTTTTTCCTGCTACGTCTGCAGGGAACTGACTCGCTGAAAATTTTACGATGGGAAAGAGTTAACCCATTTAGCCCGGGACCCTGCAGTAGGAAATGAATTGATCTGGCACTACCCTTGAATTCTCATCACCAATCCATCTACAACTGGTACATAGTCATTAGACAACAGCTCCCAAAAATTTGAAATGCGGCCGTGGGGTTAAGAGGGTTAATATACAAAATGTAACCTGTGGATGGGACAGGAAGTCTCACATAAAGACCGAATCGAGAGTGAACACATGGACAGGAAATTGTAGATTAGGGGGATGGTAATGCTGTCATAGCAGACACGTTGTGTATAGAATCCTGACCAAAAAAACACGACTACCAAGCATGCACGTGGCAATTTAATAAACTGTGTTGTACTTGTCTTTTTTCTAAAAAGGCCAAAAGGCAAATTTCTGTCGTGCTTTGACTCGAACTGACAATAAAGTTGTACTGTACACTACTGTATTGTATTGTCAGCAAGTTTCCTTTCTTGTTCAGAATTTCTTTGCATGTATAGAATGTTTTACCTGTGGAAATTTTAACCCATTTAGCCCCAATGCTCGCAGCAGGCGATGGACTGACCATGATAATTCAAGGGTAGTGCCAGATTAGCTTTGCGTCTGAAGGTGCCAAGCTAATCTGGCAGTATCCTTGAATTATCATGGTCAGTCCATCTCTTACAGCTGACACAGTAAAAATCTGGGAAACGCGGCCATGGGGTTAAATGGTTTAACCCTTTTAGCCCCATGGGTGCATTTCCCAAATTTTGTAAGTGTTACTTAGCAACTATGTACCTGTTGCAGGAGGTGGATTGACCATGAAAAGTCAGGGGTAGTGCCAGATTAGCTTGGCGCCTTCACTACCCTTGAATTATCATGGTCAAATAATCTCCTGCTGTTGGGTTTTGGAGCCAAAAGGGTTAAGTAACCCTATTGTGCATGCAGTCACAGGCACTGTAAACAGTACCAGTGACTGCATGCACATGGGGGTTAAAAAAGTGACACACAGTCTAGCATGAGTGAATGAAACAGGAGATCACGGATGGCACAAAGCTAATATAGCAATCCTTGGAACTACATGTACATGAATCATGATTGTGCATGGGCCTTTCGTACCCTGGGAACCCACCTGAATGCTGCCCTCCGAGGACATAAAGCTGATTACTTGTTTGTGTTCTGCCGCCTTGGACAGACGCCATTTGGCCTGGCAACAAAATCGACGCCACAGCGATGGCTCTTCTGCTAACTGCTGCCACAACTTGCACACCTGGGCAGCTCGGCACAAGCTCACTGAAATTATAAACAATTTGTGACTTTTGATGAATTGTATATATTTACTTGCAGCAAACTGATATGTGTCAAGCACTGACCCAATTAGAAATCACATCATAAAGAAAACCGGGTTAACTGTATAATGATCACTACTAAATTACTATTTCAGTGTACTGTTAGATCAGCGTAATCGCTATACCAGTACCCCTAGTGTTGTTTATGGAATGGACCAAGTCTTTGTCAAATTACTTGAATTGATAAATTTAAGTTTATTAGAGTGGGGTCTCTTGTGTTGAAAATAAATAATAGCTATGACATATAACTACATGTAACATTATATGGCATGTGTGGCAAAATTTTGCCTTTGGAACTTTGGTAATGAGCCTTTACTTTATTTCCCAAACAGGCTTTCCACTAGGATTTAAAGCTGTCCGTCATTGGTACAGACAGCATAACAAAAATTCTGCCCCAGGCGCTCTACAGTCCGTCGCATACTTTAAACACAGCAGAGATAAGTTCAGTTTTTCTCAAGATTTGTCCATCCCGGACATGGACGGCTATCCATTTTTTCCACCCCTCTCAAAATTTGTCTGTCAAATACGGAGAATTTCCAGTCAACGGAAAGCCTGACAAGTGTCTAACCTGGATCTAGGTATGTCATGATCTTGGCAGCCAGTGGAGTGGGCAGCCAGGTAAGGAAATCCTGACAGTTCGGGGGGCAACCGCGGTGCAGGTTCGCCTCCATCCTCACGGACAGAAGGTGAAGCTGGGGCAGGTCGCATACACTCTGAAACAGGCAATGATGTATACATGTACCATGTTTGTCATCTCGTGTCTTGATTATTTGCGCTCTTGAGGAAACTATTCATTTATGTACTGTTATGCCATTGTACGTAGGTCTGGATGTGTGGAATGGACCAAGTATTGGTCAAATTTTCTCGGACAGCGGGCCCTTAACCCATTTAACCCTACAGGCACATTTTCCAAATTTTGGAGGTGCTACCTAATGACTATGTTCCAGATGCAGGAGATAGATCGACCATGATAATTCAAAGGTAGTGCCAGACTAATCTGATCTGGCTAATCTAAGCTAATCTGGCAATACCCCTTAATTATCATGGTCAATCTAACTCCTGCAACTGGTACATAGTCCTTAAGAAACACTTCCAAAATTACAGAAATATAGTCATGGGGCTAAATGTGTTAAATCATAAGTGATATCATAAATCTGTTTCTGGATACTGGGAATAATATAATGTAAACATATCAACCTGTCAAGGCGACCACAGGTCTGGATGCATGACCACTTGTCTAAACAGACTGCTCATTTTTGGTCTCATACTCTTCTTTCAGTTATTTAGATGACAATGTGTAAGAACTAACTCCACTTGTTGACGGCGTCCACTTTCTGAAACCGAGTTTCCCTGATAGTCACTTGGGTTGTTGCCTAACACAGTTTTGATGTATACATCATGTACTATGAAACAAAAGATGACATTTGTAGTACTAGAAAGTGAACTAACTTACTCACCAAAAAACCTTTTAAAACGATGTTCTTCTGTTCATGACTACATTCAGAAAACCACCTTTTCATCATCTGAAGACAGAAAATGAAACATCTGTAGAACCAAACAAGCATAAATAACATTTCCTGACTGTCAATTCACCCTTTTCATTCTGAACACACTACTGCTTGAAATTAATTTGACTAAGATTGTTCAAGGGTGGTGCCAGAACAGCTTGGTTGGTGCCTACGGCACCAAGCTATTCTGGCACTAACCTTAAACTGTCTCTATGAACTATTATTTTATCTAGTAGGCACCAAGCTATTCTGGCACTAACCTTGAACTATCTCTATAAACTATTATTTTATCTATCTCCTAATCTGTAATGTAGCCTTCATAGGACAATCAGCCTCTGGATGTAATGGGTTAGCAAGAAAGTTACCTTGCAGGATCTTTTGCAGGACTGCTATGAAAGCATTAACCCCCTGACTGCTAGTGTTACTGACTGTACTGATCGGTGGAAAAGACTTGTATATTACTACATGGCATGCATCTTTTCCACTGAACAGTAACGTCAGTAGTTAGGGGGTTAATACAGATTCTGCAAGGTACATGTATCTTTCTTCCTAAAATAATAGCAAGTGTACTAGTAGTGTTTTCTCTATCAGGACAATTGTACCATGTCACAGATTTGGGGTGGGGAGGGAGCTTGAAATGTTGACCCTCTGAGGATGACTCACATAATACACAGAAAAAAATAAGTTTCTGTTTCAATTATCTATGCAACCAAACCACCCATCCATCCACCCTCCATTTATCCAAACAACCAGTCACTCAGAGATTGTAACTCAGGCTATGGCACATGCGACCACCAATGCTGTTTACAGCACTGGTGGCTGAATGCACAATGAAGTAGACACAAGCATATTCTGCTGCCCTGCCGATTTTAACACTATGTTAAAGAATTCATGTCTTCAGTGTGTTGACATTTTCACTTCACAAGAAGTTTTCGACCCCAAATTACAGTGTCTCATGGAAATTATCTTCACTTCCCTGTCAATACCACAATTATCAGCTTTCTCACTCCATCTGCAAGAAGCATAGATGCTTATGAGCCCCTGCAGCTGCATGGGGCTCATGAGAATCTATGCCTCTTGCTGGTCCAGATAGACTCCAACTGTTCTTCAAAGTGAGGATGTTATTCTGGGCTAATCTTAAATGTCCTTGTCAATAAGGAAGTCTGAAACATTTGCGCACTTAGACGCTAGTATTGACTGGTTGTGTCTGCACCTGCTGGCTGCTGTGTATCTCTCATCTAACCCATAAAGCTCTGACATGCGACCACAGGATAAGCATTGACCATGATAGTTTAAGGGTGGTGTCAGAATAGCTTGGCGCCTGTAGGCGCCAAGCTATTCTGACACCACTCTTGAACTATCATGGTCGATCTGTTTCTAGAACTGTGATATAGACCTCAAAGGATATTGACAATTTCATCCTCGGGATGTAATGAGCTTTAACTCACGTGCCTTTCATTTTACTTCTTACCAGATCGTGGCAGAGGAATCCCATAAAAGTGCAATTTCACAGGGAAACAAAAAACATAAAGAACCTATCTTGATAATACATGTACATGTAATAGGCAGACTGACTTGAACTCTGCATTGTAAAAGACCCCCCCCCCCCCCCTTCCCATGACTCCATCCCCCCCCCCTCCCCCCCCCCCCCACCCCATGACTCCCCCAAAGAAAAAGGAACAAACGTCTGCATTAATTGTTTGATTTTTTTCTCCATTCAGCTCAGCTAAAAATTTGTGGGTGATTTTTTTCTTTTACACTTACACTACAGCGCCTGTTGTAAACATTCCTAAAGAACCTCTTTTGTCAAAGATCTTGATGACACAATGAACAACAACCAGCATTATTGACAACTGATTATGACTAAATCTACATGTATTTCATTTCTAATTACTCTGGCATTTTCCGCAGTCCGCAAGACAGGAAGTATGTGTAATTAACATAACAGAGCGTGATGAAAAGGTCTGGAAACACTTTCAGCTCATGAATGAATGTACACACATTGCAGGTTAGCTTAACTCATTGTACCCCAAGACCGTAATCCCCAAAATTCTGCCGTTGTCACTGAAGACTGCATTGCAGTGCAGGACACAAATCGACCATGATAGTTTAAGGGTGATGCCAGAATAGCTTGGCACCCATAGGCGCCAGGCTATTCTGGCATCACCCTTGAACTGTCATGGTCGATTCATATCTTGATGTGGTGTCGGGGGTAGAATGAGTTAAGCACATTTGCATCAGTTTGCAATATCATTTATCATAACGTGGACCTAGGTCTCTGGCTCCAACGTGAATCACATTCACAGTGAGCACAAGATCCACAGCCGGACATCAGTTGCAGTTGGTCCGTTCAGAGCTGTGCGGCACACTAACAGGCTGATGTCCACCTGACATGCGAACAGGATTTTTTTTGCCCTTCACAAGCCTAGACCTATTAACTCATTCTGCCTGCGACACACCACAGCAAAACATGACTCAATCATGATAGTTCAAGGGTGGTGGCAAAATAGCTTGGCACCTGCGCCAAGCTATTCTGCCACTACCCTTGAACTATCATTGTCGATCTGTCTCCTGAATTGTAATGCAGTCCTCAAAGGATAACTCCAAAATGTGGGTCTTTTGCACCTCGGGCACAATGAGTTAATCAGTTTTCATGCATACATAATTATATTACAAATCAAGTTACACACTCACAGACCAAAAGGTATAGAAAGAATATAGCACATAAATATGTACCCCCCTCCCCACCCCATCCACGATCCTATTTACACCCCCCCCTCCCCCCCTCCCCCACTCTCTTATAACACACACTGCTCGAACACACAACAAATGACAAGCAAAGTTTAGGTCTGAACAGTCGCGCTGGACAGACACAAATGTGACCGCCTGGGCACGCTTTCCCCCAGTGCTGTAGATAGCACTGATGGATACATGCACAAGGGAACCTAGCTAAGCCACCCTTGCCAACTTGAACGAAACCTGGATGCCTTAGCGAGATGCCTGGCAGTGCCAGAAGCCGTCTGCACAATACCGCCAATGATGAGGCTGCAGCCAGTGCCTCTAACACTGTAACAGCATTACAATTCGCCAAAAAGTGTAGCATAATGATACCACAAATCGGTACTTCTCACATAGGTAGCAAATCTTTATAATTCTAACAAAGTGCCTTAAATTAGGCAGGATTTCTTCTAATCTACATTTGTAAACATAGAACATAGCAACTAATATTATGAGGTCTAAGACAGCGTCTGACCTAAAGTGCGTAGCTGTGCCAAAGACAATAAGACTTTTTGTGAACTCAAAATTAGTGCAGTTTACACAGTTGTCTCGCAACCATTGTCCCATGTCAGACCAAAATATCTGTACATACAAGCAGTCCCAGAACAGGTGGTAAAAGAGTTTCATCCTCATTCTTACAAAAGGTGCAAATTGCAGATTCAGACAATTTACACAGAAATAGAAATCGCTTTGTGGGCAACAACTGATGCAATAACCTTAGCTGGAACCATTTTAGTTGGAAGTCTGGTGTGGTTTTGAAAAAATACATTTGCAGCTTGGTATGTCATCAATTTCAAAGCATTGAGACCACTTTTGAATACAAATAGGTCTTGACTTTGATTTGACCAAATGGTTTTACAACCCTGCAAGATAATGTTCCAGGCCTTATTGCCGGTACTGTTTCCTTCCTTAACTGGCTCTACTGCTAATGAGGTTAAGTAGGCCCTGCCAGCATTGGCTATACCAGAGTACATCAAGAAATGTGTAGACACATCAGGGAAGAGCAACTTAAATGACTCGAAAGACAACAGAGAGCCATTCTCATCAAGCAGATCCCCAAAAACCAAAATTCCATTTTCTCTCCATTCGGTGATATCTGAACCGTTTTCCTGTCTCTAATAATGTTCTTGTTATAATGAATACGTTCTGAGAGCACTTCATCAGAATTTTTAGGTACACACTTGTTACAAACAATCTTGTAATGTTTGGCAACATCGGCCCAGAAGCAATTATCACAATGAAGCATTAAAACGTTTGCATATTCACCACCAAACACCTGCATGTTACTAAACATAGGATAGCAGCTGACCAGAATTCGACGTACCAATGAGTCACATGATACACCAAAGACCCTTCTAAGCCAACTGACCTTCATAGACGTCAAAAATGAATAAACATTTAACATTCGCAAGCCACCTTCATTGTATGCTGAACAGACAACAGCTTTATTTATTTTTGCTCTCTTTCCATCCCACAAGAATGTAAACAACATTTTTTCAAGGTCAGTCAAAAACTGTGCGGGAGGATCTGGGAGGTTCATAAAAAGATGGACAATCTTTGACACAGTAGGTGTTTTGATCACCGTAATTTTACCTAATGGTGTAAGTTGATGCTCAGACCAAACATACAAAACGTGCTGAATTTCAGCAAGTTTGCCCTCGTAATTAATAGCAGTTATAATATTAATGTTTGTGGAGAGCTTTATACCAAGAACCTAAAAAATCCCAGGGTCCCAGACAAAGTTGAATTCGGGCATGAATCGAGTGTGTGAATTCCTCATAGGTCCAAGCCAGACCACCTGCGTTTTATCCATTCATCTTGAGACCTGAGATAGATGCAAAGTATTGTAGACTGTGGATGCTTTCTTTGAAAGACCTTTTGCTTCCATTTAAGAACAATGAAGTGTCATCTGCAAACTGGGACAGAAGTAAGTATATATATATCTTTAACTTTTAACCCACTTATATCAGCACCATCTTAACCCCTTCACTGCCAGTACACACAAACTTAAAGCAGAGCAAATCTCAACACTGATTCCAATCAAGTCAAGGAACACAGATATAAATAAGGCCAACAAAGTGGAAAAGAATCTGATAAGCCCCTGAATCTGCTTACTCATGAGGTTCTTTGCCACTTGCAGTTGGGTGGTGTTCACATACATTTTTCAGCAGTTAAGGGGTTAAAGCTAACAGCAGTCTACCTTGATGGCTCCCAGGTTCCATGTTATACTGTGGCTGACCGCATTCAATGAATGATGCTGTCACGCTATTAAACATAAAGTACTGGACTTAAAGTGGGGCAGTACAACATGCTGTACAACTACAACATGTCTCATGTTCACTTTTAATTTTTTTTATTTCGTTTTCTCAGCGTCTTAACACACTGCTCTAGAGATCACTAGGGTCTAGCCAGAAACTGTAAATTGTACAAATGAAGCACTCTGGAAAACACAGAACACTTCGCCAAAAAGTCTTTTGTTCCCTAATAAACAAAGGGCAGCCATTCACACTTTAACTCATTTAGCCCCAACGTCCTACAGCAGGAGACTGACCATGACAATTCAAGGGTAGTGCCATGAGCTTGGTGCCTTCAGGCGCCAAGCTCATTGGGCATTACCCTTAAATTATTATGGTCAATCCATCTCCGGCAACTGGTACATAGTCATTAGGTGACACGTCCAAACTTTGGGAAACGCGGCCATGGGATTAAATAGGTTAAGAAAAAAGGTATTTTTCCTTCCTTAAGCCCCGTGTGCATCCAGCCTCTTGTACTGTGAACTTGATTATGCAAAAGTGGAATGCTCAACTATCTGGTTGCAACAGGAAGTAGAACAAAAATTTTCCTTGTGTGACAATGAAACCTAACAAATTGGCCTAGATTGACCCAATATAGCAATGAGCATAAAAAGTGCAGTTGCAAGCATGCAACACACATTGCCCTAGCCTACACACACATTTACTACAAATTCAAAATATCCAAAATGAGTTATATAAAATTAAACATCCACCATAACTATACCATTCTGAAATAGATACATTAACCCTTATCATTCGGAATACACCAGTGTGTGAAATAAGTTTGACTAAAATAGTTCAAGGGTAGTGCCAGAATAGCTTGGTGCCAAGCTATTCCGGCACCCCCCCCCCCCCCCCCCCCCCCCCCCTTGAACTAAAGCCATTGGTCTATATCCTTGTCTAGTGTAAGTACTATAATGTAGCTTGCATATATGGCAGTGTACAAGTTTGAAGCTTTTAGCCTCAGGATGATATGGGTTAAAATGAGGTTCTCATGACTAAGTACATAACTGATCCACATCATTCATCTGACCTGTGACATTGACCTTTCTCAGCAGATCAAATGTTAAATGGTAATGGTACCTGGAAAATCGTATGTCTTGCCAACATATACATTTTTCAACCTGCCCTGACACTTGATTTTAAGAGTGGTCAGCCAAATTTGCATACATAGGATGGTCTAATGATGTATCTGTGTACCAGGTGTTGCCATGAAGCCGACAACAGACTTTGAGAAAACACAAATTTCTCACAATCAGGCAATTTTTACAATTATTATCGACCCTCTGTGACCTTGAGTTTGGGGTCACTCATGATCATATGTTTAGGGTTTGCCATAAACAAAAGTATCATTAGGCCAGGGTTGAAGTCTGTGTTTTTGAATAGTCTGTGAGAAAATGCCAATGTTAAAGTTTTCCTTGGACAACAGGCGATGGAGGATGGACAGGCAAAGGATTGTCCAGCACATATAGGCTCACTTTGGCTATCGAATGAGAGCTAAAAAATAAAAACAAAAAAATCAATATATTTCACGCCTACGGTGGTATCTCTGCCTGAAACAAAAAAATCACATAAACCAAGTGCAGTGAAACAAACATGAAGCTGAAACATCAAACGAATATTTTAACAAATATTTAAAGGGGCACTCCTGACCTTTTTTAATGCTTCAGTTCGCAAAAAGCTTTTACTGGGATTCAGTATACACACCCACTTAGACAGTGACCACCCTATTGTCCCACCAAATGCTTTCTTTCATCTGTTCAAAGCGAAAAGAGGCCACCGGAATCTTGTGACAGGACCCCATGAAAAGATTGCTTCTGATAGGCGATGGTAGCTGACGTCATAACTGTTCTAGACGACCTTAGGTCATGTGCATAATTATAACCAATCAGAGACAAGATGGCGGATGAACCGGCGAAGAAAAAAAGAAAGTATCAGTCGACTCGCACCGGCCGACAATGACGGACTCGGAATTGATGAGAAGAAAGAGAAAGAGAGACAAGATACCCCTAAGTAGAATTGACATCAGACAAGGGAATATAAAGCTTGGCTTGACCACCCATCCGGAATTTGTCGCTTTCTTGCTATGTGAATCAGTAAGTAATCCAGCTACGGTCTTTGTCGATCTTCCTATAGTTCCGTGAGCTCTAGTGATTTTCAGAATTCATGATCTTCAGTAGAATTTATCTCTTACTGATTTCGCAAGATTTTAAACCTGTTCTATCATAAAGTTAAGAGCTAGTTCATCAGATTTTATGCTGCAAGGATCTGAAAACTACGGTGTGTGTCAAAATTACGGCACTGACATCGCTGGTCGTGTGCGGGCTCTCATTCACTCGATTCACAGAGGTAGAGTTTCTGCTGTGATGGTGCATTTGTCATTTCCAGAGATGCTTTCAGTTACATAGACTTCAATGTGTGAGATGTGAAATTGCAGTGCAGAAAGTGGGTATAAATACCACTGTTCTGTTTCGTGTTTCCCAGGGATATGAGGATCAAAGGTCAAACTAGGCACCGTGAACACTGGCTCAGTCGCTTGACGCGGAGACCGAGTCGAACAAGCCATGCCCCCAGCATGATCGTTACTCAGGGTAGCAGGTCAAGCGGAACCCGCATTGATTTTGACAGCATAGCGAATATGGAAGGTTTATTTTACATTCTCGTGGAAAATTATGTCAAAGGGATGCCGGAGAACATGTGTACACTGACATGTGTGTACCCAAACCGATGACCTCGTCTGCAGTATTGACCGGGTTCTGCCTTGTGACGTAGACTAGTAAATATGCACAAATTCAAAACGAGGCCGATGCACACAATAATCTACGCTATCGGGTACAAAACAACACACCCACGAAACGATGAATTTCGACATTTGGCATTGTATTTACATCATAAAGCTCTAAGTTAGTACACAAAGGACCCACACATAATACTGTCAGCGGTATCTGTTGCAGACAGTTTTCTGACTTGTTGAGATGCCTGATCCTGGGGAAAATAACTTTAAGGACAAGTAAACAAAATTACCCTTGATAAAAATTTAAATCTTACCGCAAATCTTTCCTTGAACACATTAGGTCGCACACCTTCTGAGTAATGGTTATGATCTTTTTTTGTGTCCATTGCACCTTTTCTGCGGTTGCTGTTGGAAGAAACGTGCTGCAACTCTGAAAGACATGTATGGGGAGGAACCACATCTGAGCTAAAGCCAGAACTGGGGGAAGAGTTTGTTTTGTGAGGCAGCTGGGAGGGACTTGGGAAGGGTAAATCTTCATCACTATCACTGGAGTAGTCACTACGGCGATATTTGTACCGATTGTGACCACTTTTAGAAAAATGTCCCCAAGAGTTAACACCACGTGGGAGGCTGGAGGTGTCATGGGTGGTGCCGATGGGTGTGGAGGAAGTGACATGGGTGCCATTGTACTGAGTCCTGGGTGTAGTGGGGAAGGTGTGAGTGGCTGGGTAGCTGTGGACATTGCCGTTGACATAGTTGCTGTAATACTGATCGTGGTGGAGGGCTGGAGGGTCAGCGTGTCCGTGTAGAGTGTGCACCTGGCTAAACTGCTGATGCTGGTGGTGGGCTAGGTTTTCCAGAATATCACCCGTCACTGGGTATGAACATGACCGCAATGGAAGCTGATGTTCCTCAAATGGCTTGTTCTCACCAAAGGCAAATGATGATGCTGGCGTGAGCAGCGTGTGATCCTCCATGGAGGAAGAGCTGGCGAGGTAAGGGTTGGAAGAGAGCTGTCGTGCCACTGCCCGCCGTCGTGGTACTGGATTACCGGCTGTATCGATAGCTGCACCACTAACACTGCTGTTGCTGCCAGCATCCCCATTGACTGTGGCCTTGCTGACAGCGATTCCACTGTTGGGCCGTGAGTGCTGCTGACAGTCGCTGCCTGGGGACGTGGACAGACTCATGTCTGACACGCCCTCACTCAGGTCACTGGCCGAGGGACTGGACAAGGAAAGCCCTAGAAGACGGAATAGGTCCTGCTCACTCATCAACCTGTATATGCTCGACCAGCAACCACCATCACACAAGAAAACATAGTTTGTGTCTTCTCTCTCTTAAAAAGAATTCTTGCACAGCATTTGTTGAAAGTCTGCACTCTGCCGGTAAATTATGCCTTTTAATCTCAGCCAATTTCTTCACAGTTGTCCACAATTATGCCATTCACAGGTGAGGAAAAAGAAATTAAGTTGGGTAAAGCTGCACACTCTCGTGTTGTTTTCCTGTTGCACCCATTGTCAGCACATCCTTCTTCATTTAAAGTCACATGTGGTCAAGATCCTGTAATAGACAAGTTATTACAGTAACCCAATATGCCAGGGATAAAACACATGCAGTTATTTTTTATTTTTTTAAAATCTATAACAACCTCTTTCAAATTAGTGGATATTTCAAAGGGTGAGGTGAGGTGGGCCGAGGTCAAAAGTATAATGATGCTTGTTTGAAACTGTACCCACTGAAGAGTTAAACATATACATGTATATGCACATTTGCAACAGGTTATCAGTGGTAGGACCATTAAATACAGGATAAATCATGTAGCTACATCATGAGCTAGTAGTAGTATAGTCAATTTCACTAATGCACTCTGGGGGGAATCTACACAGTGCAAATTTGCAATGCCATGATTCAACTCATATTTTTAATTTTAGGAGGGGATGTAAACCTACTCAATGTGAATCTACACATGGATTCACCAAACATGCATCCACAGAGTTGAATCCACCAAACTAAAACATCTGGGCAAAATAGCAGCAGCACAAATCTACAGTGACTAGGTTCAAACAATTCATGATGGGTAAATTTTCATTGCGTAGATTCACATGGGGCAGATTTACACCTAAATATGGCAAATTTTTGCCCTTTCACTTTAGTTTCAGTGTCAGTAATTAAGTATTAACTTTAAGTATTACAATGCGCAAAGTAATTGGTTTGTAAGGTTAACACTGTGCTCATTTGTTCTAATTCTAAACTTATCATCTATAAGTAAAGATGGAAGTTGATGTGTAATGCCATAGCTGCCATCGGCACAAACCAAGGTACCATAAAAATTGAGACCATGCATGTAGAGATTTGTATGTAAACAAACCTATTACATTTCATTAAGAATGAAAGACAATACTGTCAAACACAGGAATGAAAGATGTTTTCCAAAATCTAAGTTCAAAATAAAGAATGACAGATTTTTTAAATTAAAAAACAACAAACAAACATGCAAAACAACATCAAAGCGCTAGCGTTCGATAAAGTAAAACACATCCAGCATGGAGCAGTATTCTCGGTCACACTGATTTATATACTAAAAGGATCAACTGTCAACACAGTACTTCGTAGATTTAGAAAAGGTTGCTTACAGTTACATCCTGCCTGGGGATGCCGGAGTGGTAATCACTGCTGATTCATCAATGACTTCTAATACGATAAATGTCAACGATTTCCTAATGTATTATTACATATATGGCAATAAAGTTTTATCTTCATATCATCATCATGAACCACTTCGTGTCCTTACTATGGTAAATGTTTGCGGCAAAATACATGCATCTGCTTTTGTCTCCAGAGGTGACATCGCAGGTGTTCAATCTTGTTAAAATTTCCTATGAAAGTGCGTATCTTATAAAGGGAAAAAATGATGCCATAACGAGCAAAAACATACCTGTCTATGGACATTCGATTGACGGTGCTAACTATCGCCTGTCCTGCTGTACCGAAGCATAACTCGCAGAACCACCGCACCCAGTGCAGATAATCCATTTGGGGATCAGGACATTTAAAAATACAACCGTTTGGAGAATTGTAACTGATCCCGATCGGTGTTAATAGAGAAATAAACACTTTGTAGAGAAACAGATTATATGGATATATGTAATACCCCACAATATATGTACATCGTTAATTTAGAAACATGAACAAATTTGTTTTTATTTATAATAGGAACTGTCTGGGTGAGGGTGAGGGTGTCTGTAAACATTGTACGATTAAGAGCAATATGCTAAAGGAAGCTCTGCGCGAGAATTTTGGGTGTAATTAAAATGAAGAAAACAAGTGTAAAGAAATTATTGTCGTACTGTCATATTGCGCATGATTAGGCACATCGCGCAGTACACATTTGCACTTCTTTTGTGTGTTATATGGCAACTCGACACTTTTTCCGCTTACTCGTGACTTCCGGCTCGATCGGCTACCAAAACAACAAACTGTTCTGCTCTTTATTCTATCTACACTGCAATGGAAAAGACTCTGGAAAAGCACCTAGAAGAGACGTATGCAATTGATATTGTTCTTTTCAATTTATAACTGTACTGTGGTTTGATGAAAGTGTTTTTGTATGGTCTTCTTCAGATTATTTGTGGAGTACCTTGTATTATGAGTTCCAGAGCTTTAACCCATTTATGCCAGAATTTTTTTATTTTTACATTTTTATGTTATTCTTGGAGCAAACATAATTTAATGAGCACTGATACTAATTCTTTGTTGTGCTTTTTGTTTTGGGGTGACGTAGTTCAAAAGAGGCGTCCTCATAGTCATATAATGGGGACACTAGGGGCCGCTTGCATAGCGATGAAGTAAGTCCTTACTTTTGAAGTTATGGGCTACTCAAGAAGTAAACGCCTCGTTCCCCTCTTGCATGGGTCGGAAGTTACGCTTACTTCGGAGGTTAACGAGGAAGTAACTTGGGCGTGATTTACTACAGAGGGACCCCATGAGTACGTGTGCTTACATCGGAAGTTACCATGTGTAAAGATATGTTTTAGAGATTTTGTATGGGTAATTCAAGGTGCTATTATTATTGTATCACAAACAACGCTCGTGTGATTCAGTTTTCTTAGGTTTGACACTTGCTTTAGGTTTTTAAATAATAATGATAATAATAATAAATTATTTTATATAAAAAAATAACGTTTAGGTGCATATGATGGCAATGGACCGTTTGATAGCCGGGAGATCAAGTAGGGTGTTTTTAGCAGCCAGGGTTGCCCGATATAAGGGCAAGGATTGTTGGACACACAGTTCAAGGCATAAGGAGAAGACAGATGACCACCACTTTTTCGACCTGTTAGTGATAGTTATTCTGTTTCTATCCACACTGTGATCCATTCTATCTACTCTTATCGTGGTCTACTGGTACTGGTAGTTATACTGAGAGAGCATGGATGGATAGCCGGAGATCTTGATCCTCCTGTGTGCAGTTTTTGACCAACCAGTAGCAGTTTGCTCTTCTTCTTCGGCCTTTTCAGCTGTCACTCAGCCATCAAATAATGCTAACAGGGGTGTTGACTGTGAGCTATTAGTATCATCCATTCCGATTGTGGATTTTTCCTTCCCCATCATCTTCACCGCTGTCCTCATCAGTCAGAGAGTTCATGGGTGGTTGTTATATGAAGATATCCCTTATTTTGAGAAGTAATGTTATTATGTAGCACATCAAAGGTTTGATTTTCGGTGTACTGTCTGGAATAAACGCAAGAAACTGATATTAACATAATGTACAAAACCTGTACCCTCTCGGTCCTAACATCCCCAATATGAGGACAGTACTTCAACACAATGCACTGCTCAAAGTACTCAATAGTTACAAAAATGCTAAAAAAATATATTAGGGTAAGTTTTTAGCTTCATCTTTCATTCAATAGTGTTATTAAAAATGTGTGTAGGAAAAAAGATATTCACTTACTTTATGTAACGATCCATTTTGCCTCATGCCTCTGCATAAATGGCGGCGCTCTGGAGATTCCTTTCAACTTCAAGACAGATAACCCTAGAAGCTCATTTATATTTGACGGGTATCTCCCATTAACTGTTGTTTAGAGACCTGTCTCATTGAGATATTGCTATTGGAACAAATTGCAAAAAACCCACAGTGTCCTTATATGTGGACGCTAGGTTTATATGGGTTAAACTCATGCAAAATGATATGGCTGCTGTATTTTTACTATACTTTCTATAGTAGCACTAGCAGTTGTGCTGTGGTGTTATGAACACAACCGAAACGGCAGTTGAAGTTTTTCATGCAGCGTGTTTGTTTACATTCATGTAAACTAATGCATATTCACAATTCAGTAATTTAAATAATAACATTGGTTTATGAAAGGAAGACAGACTAGTGTAAATTGTCTGTCAGGTGCAAACATGCACTTGTCTGAGATACCAGAAAAAAGTGCATCAGGAAAAGATGTCTGGTATGATCATTGGGAAAATTTTCAAAATTTCAATGCCAAAACATTGGAGCAAAAATATCAAAAGGATTCCAGCACTGTACTCAATGTACAAGTCTTGCATTTTAAAACAGGACTCTCTGAGCTCAAGGTCAAATGAAAAAAAAACAACCCAATAAAATTGCAAAACTACACAATAATCAGGCATGGGAATTGTACGCCTAAAGGCAAATTTCCACCGAAATGATATTGCTCAGCCGCCCCCCCCCCCAAAAAAAAAAAAATTGTCCGCCGAAAAAGAAATTGGGGTGCAAAAAGTAACTGATACACTGCGAGGCATTCGTTCAAGTGATATGCCGCCCGGTAGAGTTACGCGTCACCTGTTGTGGCTGTAACGCAGTCGTTACTTTACCGTGCAAGCGGGCAATACAACACTGAACGCACTCTTTTCATGCTCGCTTCCCGTCTTGTAGATGTGGGGAAAATGGCGGTATTGCACAGATTTTAATCTAGATTTTAAAATTTCCCGAGGGGGGGGGGGGGGGGGGGGCGGGGGCATGCCCCCGGATCCCCCTTAGTTTCAGACTTTTTTCACTTTTCTAATTCCCATGCCTGAATAATACTTAATAGCAATTTGTCATAAAGAGATTAAATTATGGCTTACCTCGCATTGCACATATTTGCTGCAACAATCAAAATCTTCACAATTTATAACAATTCACAATAAATCATAATATTGGTTTATGATATGAGTACTAAGATGCCTGCATTTGCATAATTCTTTTCAGCTAGTGTAATTTTAGTCTGTCAGAAACAAACTTGCACTTGTTCAGAGATAACAGGATAAAAAAACAAGAGAGTAGAGAACTGTATCTTACTAGTACCTTTGCCAGCCTACTACTGATTGAGTACTGTGTACTTATCTTAGATCTGGACTCTTGCAGTTGCCTCTTTTTGTCTGATAAAGTGAAGCAGTAATACTAATAGAGTGACTTGCAAACTATTCCTGTTTATTTTATGCTTGCAGCTGCCGGCTACCAGGAGTGTCAGCAGCGATGTGTGTTGATCAGAACGGACTTTGTCTGGCAATGCGTGGATCCATGTCACGATATTCATCTGGTCCAATTGCTTCCCTGGCCAAACAGGCGTCAACACTTAGCAGTCAGTCACAGGGCAACCCAGTCATCGTCATTGAATCGCAGAATGGGTATGTGAATGTTTGTGATTCATAAGTTTTTTTTTGCTCATGTGCAATAGCAACAGTGAGTCTATGTATTGGGTCTCTCTAATCTGTCTGTCATCCGTGGTAAACTTTAATGTTGGCATTTTCTCGGAGACTAATAATAATAATAATAATTTACATTTATATAGCGCTTAACTTCCAAATGAATGGTGCTCTAAGTGCTTTACAAGATAAAAAAAATCCCAGAACAAAAAGTACAAGAAAGAAAACGCTATACAATAAATGTTACAAAAACTAAAGTGACACGTATCTAAAGCTCACACTCACACATACACGCACACCGTTACAAGAACAGTTACTGCCAATGATTGCTAACGCACTGAAAATGCATCTAACTGTACACATAAGAAAACAGATAGGTCTTGAGCAGTGATTTGAAAGCAGACAGAGTTGGAGCATGTCTGACATGGGCTGGAACTACTGGAAGTCATTCCAGTTGACTGGACCGAAATAAGAAAAGGCACGCTGGCCCTGGTTATCCTTTCGCCTAGGGACCCTGAAAATATGTGTGTCTGATGATGAACGGAGGGATCTTGAAGCTGTGTAAATATGAACTAGGTCGGAAAAATATGGGGGAGCAGAACCGGTAAAAGCATGGTGACAAATAACAGAAACCTTGTACACAATTCTTTGAGATACAGTGCAGGTCAACAAGTAAGGGTGTTATGTGCTCCCGTTTTGGTACTCTGTAAATTAGTCGGGCAGAGCAGTTAATAACTCTTTGAAGTTTATCAAGAAGATTCTGAGGAACACCAGCCAAAAGGGAATTACAAAAATCAATGCGGGAAAGAACAAGGGAGGTAACAAGCATTTTAGTTGCTTCGGTGGTGAGAAGGTGTCGAATTGAACTGATCTTCCTCAATTCAAAGAAGGAACATTGGCAAACCTTGTTGACATGCTCTCTCATGGTCAGCCTATTGTCAAAGATAACACCAAGATTACGGGCTGACTCGGGAAAAGGGGTTACAGTTTTGTCCAACCCTGATCAAGTCTGGGAGATCAGTGGAGGTTGAAAAAGAAAATCTTAAGGCCTCAGTTTTGTCAATATTCATTTGCAATTTGTTCTGTGTGGTCCAATTTTGAACGTCTGTGACACAGGACTCTAAAGACTGGAACATCTGACTAACATGTTTGCATTGGGCACTGGCATACAGCTCTGTGTCATCAGCATAAAAATGGTGAGAAACAGAGTGACATTTGATAACACTAGATACAACGTGAAAAGGATTGGCCCCAAAACAGAGCCTTGGGGAACACTGTGCACAAGCTCAGTGGGATGGGACTCGAATCCCAACACAGACACTACTTGCTTTCTTCCAAAGAGGTAAGACTCAAAAAAAGTGTAAAGCGGTACTCTTGATGCCAAAAACAGAATCTAAACGTTGAATGAGAATCTGGTGATCTATCGTGTAAAAAGCAGCGCTCAGATCTATCGTGTGAAAAGCAGCGCTCAGATCTATCGTGTCAAAAGCAGCGCTCAGATCTTTCGTGTCAAAAGCAGCGCTCAGATCAAGAAGGGCCAGAACAGAAACGTTATCTTCATCACTGGCGGTGAGCAGGTCATTCACAACATGAAGTAACGCTATCTCCATGCTGTGACCGGGGCGGTAGGCGGATTGAAAAACGTGCCAGAGTTCATTACTTTTGATATGGTCAAATAACTATGACAAAACTATTTTCTCTAGTAATTTTGAAAGAAATGTGAGGTTAGATACAGGTCTGTAATTTTTCAGATCATTTGGGTCAAGAGTGGGCTTTAAGAGAGGTTTTACAATGGCTCTTTTGAAACCTGTTTTAAGAGACTGGCTTACAATTTCTGTGACGGCTAGCACAATCTCTCCGTAACATCCAAGTAGAAGAGAAGAGGGGACAGGGTTGAGGTCACACGTTTTAGGCAACATCTTCCTCATGGTTTCATGCACAAATTTCTCCATTACAGACTATTCAAGACAGGGGCTTCAAATATAGCACAAGGTGGCAAAATCGTTCCAATGGTACCCATTTGAGTGACCTCACTCAAAGGCCAAACTCCTAGTGTGTTAAAAAATATGTTTCTAAATATCCCTGTTTATAACACCCACCCACCCCCAAAAAATTTAAAAAAAAAAAAAGAAGAAAAAAGGTCTTTTATCAGATATTATTTTCAGCTTCAAAGCCAAACATACCTAATGATAAGACCTTCCTGCGCATACTAAATTGGGCGATCGCACTCAAATGACAAGGGTCATAAGAAGTCAGGAGATGCTTAAAAATGTCTTTTTGGCTCACGTGTGAAGCAAAAGTGAGTATGTTTTGTGCCAGTAGTCGGCCGTCCGCCATGGTAAACTTTAACATTGGCATTTTCTCAGAGACTAGTCAAGCCACAGGATACTTTGTGGCAACACCTTTCTAAGCATACCAATTTGAGTGACCGCCTTTAAAGGTCAAGGTCACAAGCACTCAGGAAAAAGGTAAAAAATAGCCATATTTTGACAAAAGATGTTTTTTTCTCAAATACTATTCACAACTTCAGACCCAAACTTGGTACTGAGATACCTGATAGTAAGACCTTCCTATGCATGCTAATTTGGATGACCTTTCGGAAAGGTCAAGGTTCACGAGAGATCAGGAAATAGGTCACAAATAGCCATTTTCAGACAGAAATTTTTTTTCTTCTCAAATACTATTTGGCACTGGCTCAGATTTACTGTCAAGAAGTTGTGACACTCCAAATCCAAAATTAAATTTCATATTTAAAGGTACAAACATATGACACATCAAATTCAAAACAAGACACCACATCCTGTAGCATTTTTGTGTTGATAAAACCTTAATTTCTGTTATTTCATTGCACACACAGTTAGCATTGTGTACATAACCATTTACACCATCACAAAAGTTTACTACATATATTTCCACAGCAATATGCCAAGAAGCTCATACAAAAAAGCACCTTGCCAAGATTGTTCAATAATCTTATCAGCTAGAGTGAAAGCAAAGTTTTCGGACCCCTAAGAAACTGAACATCCTTGGGAAGAAGAAAGTCTACATAACTTGACAACATTTTTAAATTTTCAAAAGAAAATGATCTCTATAATATTCAAAGCCTGGTTAAAAAAAAAAAAACCCCACACCATTACCTAAACAGAACAAATCAGTGGTTCTAATGCTTATTTTTTACTGCTAAAAAGAAAACGGCTTTCAATGTAAGTAGTATCAAAAATAGGCAGGCAATGATAGACACGTCATTTTGTGTAAATAAAACACTTTAGACATGTAAATGGCTACAAATGCATTCTGATTGGTGCAGGTATTTGCGCCATTCAAAGTTACACATAGCCATGGTAAGAACTACCACAGAACAGGCATACATCCTGATACACTGGTCAGAAATGCTGAATCAGGTCCTGAAGTACATAACTTCACACCGTGACATTGCAAGGAACATGCTTAAAATAGCATCCAAATTAGAGAAAAACAAAACAAAATCAGGCTAGCACAACAGCTGCTCTGTATTAATGCACCTCTGTTATTGATTTCCTGAGGGTGGGGTGGGGGGGGGGGGTGGGAGGGGGTGGGGAGAGGGGGAGGAAATATGCAGAAAAATGGACAGCTGCCTGAGTACATAATTTCACAACAAAATGTCTAGTTTTCCATGGTTAAGCAAATTTTTCTTTAGCCGTGAACTGCATCAGTATGTATGACCATGTGTAGAACTCATAAAAAATGCAGTACAGTAAAAACATGGTGTCATCTCTTTCACAACAAAAATATTTCATATCATCATGATGTGGACATAATCTCACAACACTGAATACAATGCTTGTAGTAAAGTTGTGAACATCTCTCATTTATTATAATAATAATAATAATAATGAGTACTTGTATAGCGCCTAACCTCGGGTTAGAGCTCTAGGCGCTTAAAAACTAATTGTACAAAAATAACTAATTACAAAAACGCAATTTATGAAAGTATTTTTAAAAAATACAACGCACTCTATAAACAATCTATAAAGTCACCATTCAAAAATGCTAGGCTAATGGACTTGTACTCACACACGCGCGTGCACACACACGTGCGTGCACACACACGCACACTACTTCTAATAGAGATGACTTCAACATGACAGATTGGTGACAAAAGTCATTCATAGCAAGCAGAAAAAAAGATGAGTCTGTAGTGCTCGCCTGAATGCCTCTTTCGAATCCACATATATCTCATTTCGCATGGGAGATCATTCCAAACAACTGGGCTCTGGTACCCGAACGACTTTGTTTTGACGAGAGGGATACGTAGGACTCGAGAGTTGGCAGCAGAGCGCAAATTCTGTCTTGAGGGCATATACAGCTGGAGAAGAGAGGTGAGGCGAGGTAGTGTGGGCAGAAACAAGTAATACAACTGTGAGTCATGCATGAAATTTTATATTGAATCCTAGCTGTTACAGGTAACCAGTGAAGAGTAGATAGATGGGGTGTGATATGATCTGATCTAGAGACTCCAAGAATCAACCTAGCAGCTGAGTTTTGATCTTTCTGGAATTTAATATTGAATTTTCTCATTTAATATTTATTTCTGCAAAATGCCTCAAAAGGACCTAAGATCTGTCAGGTATTATGTTATTTAGATTCTGAAATCCTAGAAATGTGATATGGCCACATCCATGATAATCTTGGGCAAATTTTAACTAAATGATGACAATGCTTTAAGGATGGGAAGATTGGATGTTGTGATGTTACTTACAACCTTGGTTGAAACCTAAATCAGCAGGGGTGCAGTTGGTGCTTGATGAAATGCAACTATTTTGTGTACAATACTGATTGCTTTCATTCTAACACTTAGTGATCGAGAAGATTAAAATTATTCATAGTGTGTTGTGTACATAATCTTCACAACAATGACATTTTGGGTACCTCTAAAACCTTTTTTATATTGATATCCAAATGTGAAAGCATCAGAAACTTAGACTAATACCTTCGAAATACATTGCTAAGTCAGAAACCTTCGTCAAAATCAACAAAATGAAGAAGCTTACGTAGTTCTCTCAGCAAAACAGCAAAAGAAATACTTTTTTTGTTGGAGTACATAATTCATACAAGACGATTTACAACTATATCTTACCTGAATTTTCTCCTCCACCTGCAGACATTTTTCCATGCGGCTGCTCTGGTACAGAACATTGGCGGGAATGAATAGCCTGTGAGTGTAAAAATGTAAGAGTAAGTAGCCTGGTTCTGAATTCCGCCGCTTCCAAAAAATAGTGTATAACATTTTGATTACAACAGAACGCACGGGGCGTTGCTTTTTTGTCCTCTAAATGGCGAAGATTTTAGCTTTTTTACATTCTGATAGCTAACTAGCCTGCATCAGGTAGAACTTTGTGGGTGGTCAAACATTATTGTGAATATAGACCGATGATTTTTTTCGTATCGCTGGTGGATTATTACGACATTGAGTGACCTACTCATCAGGTCAGAAAAATCAAGCGTATCACGCCTTTTAAGCGACTCAATTTCAAAACCAAAGTATTTTCGGAAACTACAGACTTTTACTGTGCTGCTACAACCAAAAGCAATGCGGTAGGTACACAATTTTCATTGCTGTTGACTGATAAATCAGCATACCATTAACCATGTCACAAAATCAAGGGTCGCACGCGGTGCCAAAACCGCAAAAGAAAAGAAAATTCATCAATTAATAAAAGGTTTTGGGACAAGAAAAAAACCTCTGCAAAATTTCTACCTTTCATCTGAAAGAAGGCGTCAATAATTTTAAACTTTGACACGTCTAAATACTTTGATCTCGTCTGAAGTTAGCGGGTGCAGAAAACGGGCACTCTACAGTAAGTCTGAGCCAGGGCCATTTACAACTTCCATCCGAAACCTGGTACAGAGATACCTGATGGTAAGACCTTCCTATGCATGCTAACTTGGATGACATTTTTGGAAAGGTCAAGGGTCACAAGAGATCAGCAAATGATGTGAAAAATGTCTATATTTTGTAGAATTTTAGTTTTTATCACGATTTTTGCTAAACTTTTCAACCAAATTTGGCAGAAAGGTAGCTAATGATAATTCCTTTCTATGCATACTAATCTGGTTCACTACCTGTACTCAAAAAGGTCAAGGGTCATGGGAGATTGACAAAAGTGAAAAATGTGTAAATTGTGAGAAAACATGGATTTAGCGGGTACAAATGCCAACCCTTTCCTTATGTTATGTTACAACACTTGAACACTTGCTTATTTCAGTGACCTGTTGAAAGATCAAGGTCACAGGGTCATTAATTATGTGGATCGGTCATGCATGTGAGAATTGAGGGCTTTACCATTTTTGTTTGTTGATGAAATGTAAATTTAATTTGCACTTTTGCAAACATTTAAATAAAACTTGTCAGAAGTCTAGTTGATTGTAAGATCTTCATATGCATGCTAATGTGGCTGACCACTCATAACGGTCAAGGGGCAGGAGAAGTTGACGTGTGAAAAATGTACGTGTGTTGTCAAGTCACTGGGTTTTGTTGGTGCTATTACCATTTGACATTTTTTCAACACCAGCTCATGGGTGACCTTCAGAAAAGTCAAGTTACAGAGTCAGATAAATGATGCAGATCAGTCATGCACATGAGCTATGAGGGTTTTGCTGTTCTTGTTATATAATATAATGTTAAAAAAGGACACGTATACAAATTCTTGTGAAAATTCATGGATCTATGAAGCTGCAGATACTGGTATCCTCCCTTCTGCTTTGAGTTTGATGTGTTTATGCTGTACCAAGTGTCACAAAAAAATAGCAGATTTGGTTTTAATGTGATAGTATTGTCCATAATATACACTAGAAGTAGAAACAGTCCATATATAAACTAGAAGCAGTCCTAACATTTGCAGTGTTAGAACCAGTCACTCAAAAACTGTTTATAATTGTCTGCTTGTTCATGAACATATAGCAAGATGGCTGATCATAACACACCAACAGCAGTTTTGGCATATTTATGATAGCAAAAGTGAGTCTGAGGGCTGGGACAGTGGTCTTTCATTCATATGTTGTTCACCCTTCATATATTGCCCGTCATCCTTTGTAAACATTTTCAAAAGCTCAAGGTCACAGGTCAGATAAAGTTTGCAGATAAGCAAAACAGGTCCTTGACATTTTTGTTTTATGCAGTTTCTTGAAATGGACCTGATGCCTTTGGACTATTATGATGCGCTCATCACAGTTTGCACTGCAAATAATACGGTGGATCTGGTCTTCTTTTTTTTTTCCCTCCAGAAAAATGCTGATAAAGCAAGAGGATGGATTTACAACAGCCATAATGAAGTCGTGAATCTGTGGCCATGGTCATGGTCTCCTGGACAACTTATGGACTTGGTGCATCAGTGGTGTGTGTGTGTGTGTGTGTGTGTGTGTGTGTGTGTGTGTGTGTGTGTGTGTGTGTGTGTGTGTGTGTGTGTGTGTGTACAGAGGGAATGGGAGAATCATTGGATGTTGGTGGTTCCAGTGTATACTTTAGTCAGAATGTTTGCAAAAGCTGAAAAGTGTTGTATACAGACATTTGAGAATAAAACTGAGAAAGAAAAATAAAAAAGCCTTGTTGGGGGGAGGGGGGGTGGGGGGGTGGCTGATGTGTAAATGTGATGTCATCTTCAAGTAATTTATAAATTAACCCTTTTAACTTCCAAAATGAGTTCCATTCTGTAGATTCTATACATATTTAGTTCTGAGAATTAAAAGGGTTAAATATGTTAAACAATCTTTGTCATACATTTTTATGATAAAGTGGTCATGGGATTCAAGTCAGTCGCAGATGATGTGTGCGTGTATGTTTATACACGCACACATCATCTGCGACTGACTTGAATCCCCTCTATACAATTATGATGGGGGCTCAGGATTGAATTTATTTCATGATCTTTCAAATAAAGTTCACCCTGTTGTCCTAACCCATTTCACCCCAACACCATACAGCAGAAGATAGATTGACTATGATAATTCAAGGATAGTGCCAATCAGGCACCAAGCTAATCTGGCAGTGCCTTTCAATTATCATGGTTGATCCATCTCTTGCAGCAGGTACAAAGTCATTAGATGACACCTATTGGGATATGCGGCCATGGGGCTAAATTGGTTAATCCTTATCATTCAGAAATGAGAATACACCAGTGTGTGAAATAAGTTGGACTAAAATAGTTCAAGGGTAGTGGCAGAATAGCTTTCTAGGCGCCAAGCTATTCTGGCACCACCCTTGAACTAAAGCCATTGGTCTATGTCCATATCTGCAAGTACTATAATAATGTAGCTTGCATGACTGTACAAATTTAATAATAATAATAATAATAATAAGCGCATTAAATAGGCGCTTTATCCCAATTGAAAATCAGCTCAAAGCGCCGCCGCGAACTGAACCCAACAAGCACGCTCACGTGAATCACGCGCATTCACTCACACTGTACATAAACACAGAAAATTCACGTGGTGCTAAGGGCAAGCTCAAGCGAGCTACTGTAGTTTTTTGGAAATTCAAAATCGTTCGTATTTAAAATTTGATTAAGTGGGCTGAAACTGATACCAAAGTCGTGGGGGAGGAAGAGCCGGAGTACCCGGAGAAAGAACCCCCGACGGTCCGTCCGAATTAACGGTGACACTTACTAGAGGAGAAGTGGGTCAAATGGTTGTTGTGATGCGTCTAGTGTGGTAGTGTAGCGTCTGTGCTTGTCGCTCTCGCTTTCAGCTCCCACCGCTGGCTAGCAGTTTTGCGAAAAGGGGAGCAGAACATGTCAGTCTCTCCCTGCCAGTACACTTGGAGTTTACTTACTTACTTACTTACGCCTGTCACCCCTACCCGGGTATAGGCCGTCGACGAGAGACCTCCAGCAACTCCTGTCCTGTGCTTCTCCTTCGATTCTACTCCAGGTGGTTCCCAGTCTCTTGATGTCTGCTTGGAGGTCTCGACGCCAGGAGTTTCTCGGCCTACCTCTTTTCCTCTTTCCCTGGGGGTTCCATGACAATGCCTGCCTAGTGATACTGGAAGCTGGCTTTCTCAGACTGTGACCGATCCATCCCCATCTTCTTCGCCCAATTTCATTCTCTGCTGTTATCTGTTCTGTTCTCTCCCAGAGTCTGACGTTGCTGATCTTCTCTGGCCAGTGGATTTTCAAAATTCTTCTTCATGAAGGTCTGTACTCTGTTGACTGTGGTTTTTGTCAATCTCCAAGTCTCTGCTCCATATAAGAGAACTGCTTTTACATTGGAGTTGAAAATCCGGACTTTGGTGTGTTGTGACAGCTCTCTGGAGCTCCACACTTTTTTCAACTGGAGAAAGGCTGCTCTGGCTTTACCGATTTGTGCTCTGACATCTGCATCAGTGCCGCCTTTTTTGTCTATGATGCTCCCGAGATAGGTGAAGGACTCCACCTCCTCCAACGGGTGCCAGCAAGCAAGACTGGTTCTTCCCTGGTTGCGTTCAGCCTCATTGTCTTTGTTTTCTGTTTGTGAATGGAGAGGCCCACTTGGGACGAGATGTCAGCAAGCCTCGTGGTCTTGTCCTGCATTTGTTGATGAGTGTGGGACAGTAATGCCAAGTCGTCTGCAAAATCGAGGTCGTCAAGCTGTGTCCACAGTGTCCACTGTATTCCACTTCGTCTGTGCTCTGTGGTCATCTTCATGACCCAGTCTATGGCCAGTAGGAAGAGGAACGGAGACAGCAGACACCCCTGCCTGACACCAGTTCTGACCTGGAGCTCCCTGGTGAACTGCCCTTCGTGGATCACGCGACATGTCATGCCATCATAGCTGCTCTTGATCAGGCGGACGAGCTTTGTGGGTACACCGTAGTGTCGTAGGAGTTTCCACAGAGTCTCTCGGTCCACACTGTCAAATGCTTTCCCATAATCCACAAAGTTGACGTACAGCGGGGAGCTCCACTCCAGAGACTGTTCCACGATGATGCGGAGAGTGGCGATCTGGTCTGTACATGAACTTGGAGTTTAATGGCTCTCAAAATGAAATCTGTGGTCTTCCGTAGCGCCTCCACAGGCCCGTACAGTTTCTCTTGTAGGATGGCGGGCTTCGGCCATATCTCCTCCCTCAGCAACTGGCGGTTCCCACAGTCCTGGAGGATGTGCTCTGTGGTCTGCTCTGCTTCTCCACAAGGGCACAGGGGAGATGGCACGAGGTGGAAGCGTCTGTGCAGGTGGAAATTGAGTCGGTTGTGCCCGGTCCTCAGACGGAAGATGGTCACCTGCTCTTGTCTGGACAGCTGATGGTAACTGTCTAGGGGCTGTTGTGGTGGTCTGTACACCGACTTAATGATGGTCTTCATCTCTGTGAAGCTAACTCCATTTTCGTCTTGTTCTTTCTCTGCGCCCACTTTTGCCATTCTGTCAGCTTCTTCATTGCCGTAGATGCCAGTGTGAAGGGATCCACTGCAGCACCAGTCTGGTGCACTTGATGTTTTGCAGTGCCTCTTGTAGACGTGGCAGTTTGTTTGCTGTTGCTGCCTCAAGAACAGACATGGCATCAGGAAGACAATCTGGGCATCAGGGGCTGCAGTGCCACTCAGGGTGTTTGCAGCATGGACCAGGGCTTCCACCTCAGCTCTGTAATTTGTGCAGTGAAGGCCTGTTGGTATTGCCTCTGCCTGCCATTTTCCTTTTGGGTACTGAATGTACACCCCAGCCCCTCCATTCTGAACTGCATCTGTGGCTGATCCATCGGTGTATGCCGGTATCCATGCCTCCTGGGGATACTTTTCTTCGTGCAGTGTCAGGGCTTTCTTGTTCACAGTGCTGTGCTCATCTTTGGTGGTGATGTAGGGTACCGTGGAAGAGATACATGGTTTCCTTACACAAGGTCATCTAAGTAACAGAAGATCAAAAATGGGTAGGTTGCTTGAACAGTTGGTTGCCTCGACAGGTTGAACTATATTTGAAAGTGCCGTACACATCAGCATCAGATTTTGCAGATACAATTAACATGGCAGCAAGAGGCTACATTTAACCCTTATAGCCCCAACACCCTACAGCAGGAGATTGATTGACCACGATAATTCAAGGGGATTGCCAGATTAGCTTGGCGCCTACAGAGAGAATTGAATTATCATGGTCAATCCACCTCCTGCAACGGGTACATAGTTAAGTAACGCTTTCAAATTTTGGGAAATGCGCTGAAAGGGTGAAAGTGACGGAAAAGAATCAAAGCACAGGTCGATTTTAGTCAGACTACTAGCTGACTTGACTTTAAAATCCGATCTTTTTGTTACCTTAAAAACGCGGAGGTTGAATGGGTGCTGGAAAAAAAGGTTGTTTTCAATTAACAAAAGTGCAAGTCAGTACTTTTTAATTTTATTTTTGTACGCACAATGAAGAGAACAAAAGCTGGGGTGGAGTCTTCCCACAGAAAAGTTCACACTGATTGTTGTCTCCCTCGATTCGCACCCCACCCGGGTCTGCCCTGGGGGACTTGGGTGGGGTTAGGTATTTTTTAGTTCCCAGGGTCACCCTGGTCAGCCCCACAGGGTGGGGTTTTCTCTCTATTCTGGGGCATGTGTTTCAGTCTACCCTTTGTCCATTCACCTGTATTTGCCTTTTTAAAACCCTCCCTACTGTCTGCACTGCCTGTAGCTCTTGATATTGGATGTGTGTTGCTAAATGGTCTTAGCTTTATTTAGGCCCCATGTGTTAGGTTTATTTAACGTATTTGACCGGCTGGCGACATACATTTAATGTTCTGTTGTTTTTTTTTCACAAGCAGTGCAGGCACATCCTGAGAAAGCCTTGTTGCTGTCGGGACGTTAAGCAATGTACAATCAAACCCTCGATTCGCCACCGCTGATATCGGCGGTACTAAAAATCGAGGGATACAGTCAAGTCCCTGAGACATCTGTGCGCTTACTTACTTACTTACGCCTGTCACCCCTACCCAGGTATAGGCCGTCGACGAGAGACCTCCAGCGACTCCTGTCCTGTGCTTCTCCTTCGATTTTACTCCAGGTGGTTCCCATTCTCTTGATGTCTGCTTGGAGGTCTCGACGCCAGGAGTTTCTCGGCCTACCTCTTTTCCTCTTTCCCTGGGGATTCCATGACAATGCCTGCCTAGTGATACTGGAAGCTGGCTTTCTCAGACTGTGACCAATCCATCCCCATCTTCTTCGCCCAATTTCATTCTCTGCTGTTATCTGCTCTGTTCTCTCCCAGAGTCACCCCACCCGGGTCTGCCCTGGGGGACTTGGGTGGGGTTAGGTATTTTTTAGTTCCCAGGGTCACCCTGGTCAGCCCCACAGGGTGGGTTTTTCTCTCTATTCTGGGGCATGTGTTTCTGTCTACCCGAGGTCCATTCACCTGTATTTGCCTTTTTAAAACTCTCCCTACTGTCTGCACTGCCTGTAGCTCTTGATATTGGATGTGTGTTGCTAAATGGTCTTAGCTTTATTTAGGCCCCATGTGTTAGGTTTATTTAATGTGTTTGACCGGCTAGCGACATAGATTCAATGTTCTGTTTAGTTGTTTTTTTTTTTTTTTCACAAGCAGTGCAGGCACGTCCTGAGAAAGCCTTGTTGCTGTCGGGACGTTAAGCAATGTACAATCAATCAATCAATCTCCCAGAGTCTGATGTTGCTGATCTTCTCTGGCCAGTGGATTTTCAAAATTCTCCTAAGGCAACTGTTTATGAAGATCTGTACTCTGTTGACAGTGGTTTTTGTCAATCTCCAAGTCTCTGCTCCATATAGGAGAACTGCTTTTACGTTGGAGTTGAAAATCCGGACTTTGGTGTTTTGTGACAGCTCTCTGGAACTCCACACGTTTTGCAACTGGAGAAAGGCTGCTCTGGCTTTACCGATTCGTGCTCTGACATCTGCATCAGTGCCGCCTTTTTTTGTCTATGATGCTCCCAAGATAGGTGAAGGACTCCACCTCCTCCAACGGGATGCCAGCAAGCAAGACTGGTTCTTCCCTGGTTGCATTCAGCCTCATTGTCTTTGTTTTATGTTTGTGGATGGTGAGGCCCACTTGGGATGAGATATCAGCAAGCCTCATGGTCTTGTCCTGCATTTTCCCCACCCGGGTCTGCCCTGGGGGACTTGGGTGGGGTTAGGTATTTTTTAGTTCCCAGGGTCAACCTGGTCAGCCCCACAGGGTGGGTTTTTCTCTCTATTCTGGGGGCATGTGTTTCTGTCTACCCTTTGTCCATTCACCTGTATTTGCCTTTTTAAAACTCTCCCTACTGTCTGCACTGCCTGTAGCTCTTGATATTGGATGTGTGTTGCTAAATGGTCTTAGCTTTATTTAGGCCCCATGTTGTAGGTTTATTTAACATATTTGACCGGCTGGCGACATACATTCAATTTTCTGTTTAGTTTTTTTTTTTCACAAGCAGTGCAGGCACGTCCTGAGAAAGCCTTGTTGCTGTCGGGACGTTAAGCAATGTACAATCAATCATTGTCCTGCATTTGTTGATGAGTGTGGGACAGTAGTGCCAAGTCATCTCCAAAATCGAGGTCATCAAGCTGTGTCCACTGTATTCCGCTTCTTCTCTGCTCTGTGGTCCTCTTCATGACCCAGTCTATGGCCAGTAGGAAGAGGAACGGAGACAGCAGACACCCCTGCCTGACACCGGTTCTGACCTGGAGCTCCCTGGTGAACTGCCCTTCGTGGATCACGCGACATGTCATCCCATCGTAGCTGCTCTTGATCAGGCGGACGAGCTTTGTGGGTACACCGTAGTGTCGTAGGAGTTTCCACAGAGTCTCTCGGTCCACGCTGTCAAATGCTTTCTCGTAATCCACAAAGTTGACGTACAGCGGGGAGCTCCACTCCAGAGACTGTTCCACGATGATGCGGAGAGTGGCGATCTGGTCTGTACATGATCGGTTTTTCCTGAATCCTGCTTACTGATCTCTCAGCTGGGGGTCAACGGAGCTCTTCATTCTCTCCAGGATGATCCTGTTGAAGACCTTTCCTGATACTGACAGCATGCAAGGTGATTCCTCTATAGTTGGAACACTTGCTGAGGTCAGCTTTCTTGGGAAGCTTGATTAGGTACCCCTCCTTCCAGTCAGCCGGCATCACCTCCTCTTCCCAGATCTTTCCAAACAGTGGGTACAGCATCTCTACTGTTGGCTCTAGGTCTGCTTTCAGAGACTCCGCTGGGATGCCATCTGGCCCTGCTGCTTTGCCGTTCTTCAAAAATGCCACTGCTCTCCTGATCTCTTCCCGGCTGGGTCTGTCACAGCTGATGGGTAGGTCGGTCTCTGCTGGCTGGATGTCTGGGGGGTCGGGTGGGCTGGGTCTGTTCAGTAACTCTTCAAAATACTCGGCCCATCTGTCGAGTTGGTCTGCTCTGTCTGCAATAGGCTTGCCTTCCTTGTCTTTTACTGGTCTTTCTGTATGGCCATACTTGCCCGACAATCTTCTGGTAATGTCGTAGAGCTGTTTCATGTTGCCGCTGCCTGCTGCCTTTTCTGCCTCTGCTGCCAGGCCTGCTGCCTTTTCTGCCTCTGCTGCCAGGCTGTCTGTGTAGGCCCTCTTGTCTGCCCTGATACTCCTCTTCACCTCGCGGTTGGCTTCCGAGTATTCCTCCTGTGCTCTCGTGCGACTGTTGTTGACAACTGCTTTCTTCTGCTTCCTCACTTCTATCTTCTTCAAGGTCTGTGCTGACAGCCAGTCCTTGTGATGGTGTTTCCTGAACCCTACAGTGTCTTTGCAGGTTGAGTTCAGCGCCTCTCTAACTGCCTTCCACTGCTGCTCTGTGGTGACCGCCTCCTCTTCATTTACTAGCTCCTGTAGCGCTTGAAACCGGTTGGACAGCACCAGTTTGAACTCTTCTCTCACTCCAGTCTCTCTCAGGAGGCCTACATTACAGCGCTGTCTTCTTGTTGTCTCTGTGCAGCTTTTCTTTAACTTGAGCTTTATTCTTCAGGTGAGCAGATGGTGGTCTGAGGCGATATCTGCTCCCCTCCTCACTCGAACATCTTGAAGGGATCTTCTACATTTCTTGCTAATAGTAATGCAGATATGGTCTATTTGGTTCTCTGTAGTATGGTCAGGTGAGACCCACGTTGCTTTGTGTATTCTTCTGTGTGGGAAGATGCTACCTCCAATGACAAGTCTGTTTAGAGCACAAAAGTCTACAAACCTCTCCCCGTTCTCACTCATCTCCCCTAGTCCCTGTCTCCCCATAACCTCTTCGTATTCGGTGTTGTCCTCCCCTATTTTGGCATTAAAATCGCCCATGACGATGGTGGTGTCTCGCGGCTCCGCACATTTGTCCACGGCACTCTGGAGTCGGTCGTAGAACTCTTGTTTCTCTTCCTCGTCACTGTCATTAGTGGGCGCATAACACTGGTGACGTTCAGCTTGAGCTTTTTATTGGTTCTAAAGGCTGCTGTGATAATTCTTGGCCCAAGAGGTTCCCAGCCCATCAGCGCTCTCTGTGCCACTGGTGACAGCATGAATGCTACTCCTGTATGGGGGGCATTCTCCTCTTCATGACCTGAATACAGAATCATCTCCCCACTTAACAGCCTTTTCTGGCCAGACTGCGTCCATCTGGCTTCACTGATGCCTAGCAGGGAAAGGTTGTACTTTTGCATTTCCGCTGCTATCTGGGCGGCCTTGCCTCTCTGGTACATGGTCTTGACGTTCCATGTGCCCATGGTTGTGTCCCTGGATAGAGAGAGGCGGCTCGGTCCTGTGGCTTCCGAAGACTTCCGGCTTTCACCACAGGACGTCATATATCGTCTGGTAGAAGAACCTTCCTCCTCCAGGAAGGAATTACTGTTTGTCTTTTTTGTAGCTATTTCCTTTTTTGTAGGGTGGGGAAACTACCCCCACGCCCAACCCCCTTATTAGGAGGACCAGGGGTTTTCTGTCGGGGTCACCTTCCCTTAGACCATGTTGGTTCACGGCACCTTATTTCATTCGGTGCACCCCTCTCGCGAGGGACCCCCTATCCACCACCCAGGGGACGCGCCTCAACGCCATATGGTCCCAGCGCGAGAACATCTGTGCGCTGCTGCTTGGAATTCCCATGATGCGGCAGTTGCCACGGTCAACATCCTTATCTATAGAACGAACGTGGACTTATTTAGGGTGTGATGTATGGCCCTTCAAAAACACTTGGTTCATTCATAGAGTGAAAAGAGTATACGTGGCTTTGTCCACATGTGCAATACTGACACCATTTTCTTCGTGTCAACCTTCGTACACTCACTACACATAAAACTGCAGTCGTGAGTTCGTATCAGGCGCGGGAGGATTCACGCGGAGGAACTACATGTTGTAATTAGTGAGGTTTTATTTTAAACGAACGACTTGCGACAACGACAGAGATCATCGAAGTCGCCGAGACGGGCCACCTAGTCGTACCTCAGTTAAACCATTCTGCCCTGACGCACTACAACAGGAGATGGCCGGGTCGACCATGATAATTCAAGGGCATTGCCAGATTAGCTTGGCGCCGACAGGCGCCAAGCTAATCTGGCACTGCCCTTGAACTGAATTATCATGGTCAATCCATCTCCTGCAACAGGTGCATGACGCCCCCCAAATTAGGGAAATACATGCGCCGGGCTGAATGAGTTAAGAGCAGCCAACGCTCCAAGAGGCCTAGATCCTTATGCGGGCCCTCCGGGCTCATGAGGATCTAGGCCTCTTGGAGATCAGTGTGTGGCGCGTTGTCGGTACGAGCTGTTCTCAATTGACCGTCGATTCCCTCGGCTCGTTCAGTTTGTTGGTTGGGACGGGGTCGCTCGTTTCAAACGAAACGTCACTATTGTATTACATCAAGGTGACTGGCGCCTTTCGCTGTGACAACACTGCTGGCTCGCCGCTAGTTCGGTGGCAGCCGTCATTCGTTCGACACGTCAGTCAACTTGAGGGGTTTACTGAGGGGGCGCGTGATATGACCGTCACTCGAGCGCTTGCCGCCGACGCGAGTGTGGAAACAGCGTGTGCACGCACGTACACCGCATGTCATAAATTTACTTACCTGTCACCCCTCCCCGGGTATAGGCTGTCGACGATAGACCTCCAGCGACTCCTGTCGCCGTGCTTCTCCTTCGATTTTACGGCGGCTCCAGGTGGTTCCCAGTCTCTTGATGTCTGCTTGGAGGTCTCGACGCCAGGTCAGTTTCTCGGCCTGCCTCTTTTCCTCACCCTGGGGCTTCCATGACAATGCCTGCCTAGTGATACTGGAAGCTGGCTTTCTCAGACTGTGACCAATCCATCCCCATCTTCTTCGCCCAATTTCATTCTCTGCTGTTGTCTGCTCTGTTCTCTCCCAGAGTCTGAGTTGACATGTTGCTGATCTTCTCTGGCCAGTGGATTTTCCGGCAAAATTCTCCTAAGGCAACTGTTTATGAAGATCTGTACTCTGTTGACTGTGGGTTTTGTCAATCTCCAAGTCTCTGCTCCATAAATGACAGGTCACAATTTGTTAATGGTAAATTTGTTGGTGTGTTTGACAGTCGCCAGCCTCTTCGAGCCGTAAGGGCAATACTGACAATTTAAGACTAGGGTAGGTTATTGCTAGTAACCTGTCTCAGTGATAAAATCTGGATCCTGTCAAAACAGAACATCAAAAGTCTCAACCATTCAGAAAACAAGGCAGCAAACCGGAAATCAAAGATTTTTTTTTTTATCTCTAATGTCATGAATTCAAATTGTGTTTCGTCAGTCGTTCGCCCGCGGCTGAGGTATTCAACGACAGTCTGCCTTGGAGGTGGATTAAACGCTAAAAGAGGTTCACTGCTAATAGTCGCAAATGCCTATAAAAACAGTCGCAGCTGATGTAGTATATTAGTTTTGTATAAGTATACATTAATTTTGGATTTGTATAATTAGACATTAGGAACTTCCGGCAACGTGGTTATACAGCCGGTCATACTAGCAAGACTT
The DNA here is from genome assembly GCA_036245525.1 of Semisulcospira habei. NCBI lineage: Eukaryota > Metazoa > Mollusca > Gastropoda > Semisulcospiridae > Semisulcospira > Semisulcospira habei. The sequence goes on from BTPG01000003.1 coordinate 189,213,095, forward strand.
GTTCCAACCGGGGCGGAATTATTCCCGGACAAATTGAACGTTACCCTCTGTGTTTGGTGTATATATACATATATGTGTTGTGTTGTGAGCATGGACAAACACTACAATGGCGACGAGGATGGCCGTACGAGGAGCCGAAACAAGAGAAACTGAACCACCCGCGTGCGTACCCCTGTGAGAACCCCGTAGCGTGCCCGAAAAAAAAAAAAAGACAAGATGGCGTTTCTACCCTGTGTTGCTACTTTCGACCCCACTAGTGATCCTTCGTCTACCACAGCGAGATGGAGACGTTGGAGGAAAAGCTTCGAGCTGTACCTTGCCGCAAGGGGTGATGTGAAAGCAGAACAGAAAAAGCCGCTACTACTGCATTGTGCAGGCCAAGAGGTACAAGCCATTTTCGACACTCTTAATACCGGTGACACCTACGACCAAGCTGTGGAAGCCCTGGATAAGTATTTTCAACCACAAGTCAATGAAACCTTTGAAAGGCATCAATTTCGTCAGATGTGCCAAAAAGACGAATCGTCCGTTTCCTTCATTACAAGACTTAACCCTTTGAACCCGGCAAACCGCTGTAGCGGTTGGCGGCCTCGTATTCCGTTGAACCCGACAAACCGCTACAGCGGTGTTGGGTGTTTCGTATCGCGCGCCCGGTGACGCGCTAGCCTCGCTGCGTGTGTGGTGACCTCGTCCTTTGCACTGACATTTCCTGTTTACACTCGGTACACGGCACGTACGTTCGTCTGTGGTATGCGGTCAGTTTTGATGCGCTAGCGTGGGAATTACGGTCGGAATCGCGAGTGGATGTGTAGATATTCGGAGTGATACAATTTTGTGTTTGGAGACATGGTTTCAAAAGCAGATAGCTTAGATGTATAGGGACATGTGTGCCTACCTATCGCGAGGCAGCATAACCACGTGTTGGCAGTGTCAGTTGGAGCGATCGCCGTTTGAGTCACTGACAACGGCAATGACTTACAGCTTGATTCTAATGCTGAATTCGGAGGTTGTAATTCATATTCCGTTTTTTTTATGCCACACCTTGGTGCACCTGTAGGTAAGTCTGTGGACACCAAAGACACACACTGGTCACATGTGTAGTACGTGTATAGTCTTTACGACACTGGTATTTCCATCCGATCGTGTACGAAACACAACACAGACATACTGATCATCGATCGATGCCGCTTATTACATGTTGTCTAGACCATGGATATACCTTATCAGTGGCAGGTGTAAACATTGACATCTGGTGACAAGGTAGGGGCCTTACGTTGTATCGGCATGCTGGAAATGCATGGACACTTATGTGTCACACTAACACTGTAACAGACACCCTATTTAGTGATGCATGTTAAGTACCAGCGACCTGTCATGCAAGAAAGACATTTTTATTCAAGTTTATTGTCACCTGTCACTATTTTTGTCACCAGGCATTACGACACAGGTGACACAGTGTGGTCAAATCCATAAAACGGTAGTCCATCCAATGGCAAATCCGTGTATATATACCTATATGGGGATATCTGTTGTATTATTTACAAATATTTTACAGTGCACACCCATTTCCAACAGAAATTTCTCAAATAAAGTCAGGGCTGAAGGGTATAGACTTCTTATTTACTCAGGGTTCAAAGGGTTAAACAGAAAGCTGTCAATTGTAACTTTGGTGACAAAGTGGACGAAAACATTCGTGATCAATTTATCGATAAGTGCAGTGACCGCAGATTGCGAGGAAAACTACTGGAGCAGAAAGACTTAACATTAGACAAACTGATCACCATTGCGCAAGCCCACGAAGCAGCAAAACTACAAGTCAAAGAGATGGAAGGAATTCAAGGGACTGACCTGGCGGCGGCAGTATCAAACAGACAACCATGGAAGAAAAAGCAAGGCAACAAACCACACAAGAATTAGGGTTCAGTGAGTGCGAATAACGCCCAGGGTAAGACTAAGAGCAGTCAAAAGTGCTTTCGTTGCGGGAAAGGACATTTTGCCAAAGACTCGGTATGCCCAGCGAAAGGAAAGAAATGTACTAAATGTGGAAAAAACAATCACGTTGCTGTGGTGTGCAAGACAAAAACTAGTCTAAACAATGTACGTGAGCATGATGATGATGATGTTGTGTTCGTTGTAAAACATGCACAAACAAACATAAGCACTAAGATAGGAGGGGTAGGCTTAGACATGCTTATTGATTCTGGTGCAAGTTGTAACATAATAGATTTAATAATCAGACATACAACAAGATTGAGAGCACAGAACGTGAAGCACACGATGCAAAAAGGCCAAAGAACCAAAAACTTGTTTGCTTATGGACAGGATAAACCACTCACAGTAGTACATACGTTTCTAGCTGATGTTCAAATTCAGGGAGTTTCAAAGCGTTGCACAGAAGAGTTCATAGTCATTAAAGAAAAGGGAGCAGTTCCTCTCCTGGGGAAAACAACTGCAGAAAAGATGGGTGTTCTTAAGGTAGGAATACCTACATCAGAAACAGTGCGGTCTGTCTTTGAGAAACCAGAAGTCAAATTTCCAAAGTTGTTCTCGTCGCTAGGGAAGCTAAAAGACACGCAAATACACCTTCATCAGAAGAATGACATAAAACCAGTAGTACAATCCGCACGAAGAATTCCATTCAGCTTGAGAGAAAAAGTCGAAGAGAAAATAAAAGAGCTAGAAAAGCTGGATATAATCGAAAGAGCATCGGGACCTACTACTTTTGTGAGTCCGATAGTGGTCGTGCCAAAACCAAACGGTGAAATTTGGTTATGCGTTGATATGCGACGAGCAAATGAGGCGATTGAACGGGAGAGATTCCCAATACCTACCATAGAGGAAACACTAACAGAGATGAATGGAAGTAAGGTGTTCACAAAACTAGATCTTAAATGGAGATTTCATCAACTAGAGTTGTCTGAAGAGTCGCGATCAATAACGACATTTGCAACACACGTCGGGTTGTTCCGGTATAAACGTCTCATGTTCGGTGTTACGTCAGCACCTGAAATTTACCAATACACAATTCAGAACGTGTTGCGCGATTGCCCCGGTCAGAGGAATTTGTCAGATGACATAATCGTATATGGAGAAACAGTTGAAGAACACGACAGGCGTTTGGAAAAGGTCATGAAAACATTGGAAGAAAGCGGTATGACACTGAACGCACAAAAGTGTGTGTACAGACAGAATGAATGAGATCCAATTCATGGGTTTCCTGCTCTCAGAAAAAGGGATCGGCCCTGCAGTTGCTAAAGTCGAGGCAGTGAAAAATGCTCAAAAGCCACAAAATGCCTCAGAAGTACGCAGTTTTCTGGGATTATTAAACTTCAATGGGAGGTTTATTTGCGACTTAGCAACAAAATCAGAACCACTGGCTCGATTGACTAGAAAAGGTGTTCCATTCAAATGGGGTGAAGAACAAGAAAAAGCTTTCAGTCAGCTAAAAGCTGTCAAATGCAGCGGGCTAGAGACTCTGGGTTACTTTGATCCAAAAGCTGAAGAAACTCAGATTATAGCAGATGCAAGTCCAGTCGGTCTAGGCGCAGTCTTGATTCAGACTTAGAAAGGCACGAAGCGTGCAATCTACTATGCCAGTAGAAGTCTCACAGAGACAGAAAAGCGTTACTCACAAACAGAGAAAGAGGGGCTTGCACTTGTGTGGCGTGTGAACGGTTCCATCAGTATGTATACAGTAGAGTCCAGTTAACACGAACTCGCTTTACACGAATTTCCGGTTAACACGAACCGATTTTGCATTCCCGGCCGACGGCCTTCTTATTCTGTATTAAAATTTCACTGATAACACGAAATGCTTAACACGAAATTTCGCTTTACACGAAGCTGGTTTCGGTTCCCAAACAGGGCAATTTCACTATAATTCACCTGTTTAACACGAACACAGATTCCATTCACCGAAAACCAATTCATGTTTCGCTCCCGCGCTGTAGTACACGACAGATCAGAGCGAACTCTAGTCTGTGATTGGCTGAAAAGCCTTCGGCTGTTGTAATCCATCTTCTCATTGGCTAGCGTTTCTGAACTGTATTCATGTTGTTTGCATCATTACACAACCTTTTTACCGATGCGGGATTGTACTGTGTTGCTTTTACCTGATGGATTGTAACTTACTATGGATTTTACCTGATGGATTTTACATTAAATACGCGAGCTGAACACGTTTACGTGTGTTTTCCTAGCGAGCTGAAGGTATGCATATAAAGTACGATAATGTGCACTTTTAACCTCATACTCATTCACGCACACATCTCTTACACACTTTCTCCTTGAGGGCCGTGATCAATTTTGAGGCCATATTGGTTAACACGAAATACGTTTAACACGAAGTGATTTTCCGTGTCCCCAGAAATTCGTGTTAAGCGGACTCCACTGTATATGGCATTGAGTTTGTTCTAGAAACAGATCACCGTCCGTTACAAGTCATTTATGGCAAACGTTCAAAACCGTCCGCAAGAATCGAACGTTGGGTTCTCAGACTGCAAAGTTACAATTTTAGTGTAGAAAAAAAGAATATAAACCAGGCAAGCAAACCTTGCTGACTCATTGTCACGTCTCTTGCCAAAACATCAACCTGGAAAACAGGCCCGAAACGTAGCTGAAGAATACATTTGCTTTGTAGCCAAATCGTCTGTCCCAAACAAAATGAGCTGTGAGGAAATAGAAAAGGAATCAGCAAAAGATAAAGAGCTCACAGATCTCAGGAAGTCCATACTTCAAAATGATTTCAGTACATGTCCAAAGGAATTCAAAATTCTCAAAGATGAGTTAGCAGTTGTAGGCAATCTTGTCGTCGGGGGAACGAGGTTAGTGATACCTGCTAATCAAAGGACGCGAGTGATTGATCTAGCGGATTCTAGGTCACGAGGGGCATCAGGGAATAGTAAAAACAAAGCAACGGTTGTGTACCAAAGTGTGGTGGCCCAGTATGGATAGGGACATAGAGAAACGTGTCAGAACATGTCACCAATGCCAGATCGTAGGTCAGAAATCAGCTCAGAACCCCATGACAAGGTCAAAATTTCCAGTAGGACCGTGGGAAGATTTAGCAGTAGATATTCTCGGTCCATTGCCAAATGGCGAGTCGCTGCTTGTTTGTGTTGATTACTACAGTCGCTATTTTGAAGTTAGAGTGATGAAGTCTACAACCTCTACTAAAGTTGTCGAGGTGCTCGATGATTTCTTTACCACACATGGTCTGCCAAAATCTGTGCATACAGACAATGGTCCTCAATTCATTTCATTAGAATTTAAAGAATTCATGACAACAAATGGAATTGAACACAGGCATACCACACCGTTGTGGCCGCAAGCTAATGGCGAGGTAGAAAGACAAAACAGAACTTTGCTGAAAAGCATGAAGATCGCACAGCTCGAAAAGAAACAATTGAAAAAAGAGCTGAATACTTTCCTTCTCGCGTACAGAACAACTCCTCATTGTACCACTGGAGTTAGTCCTGCTGAACTCATGTTCAACAGAAATTTACGCAGCAAACTTCCTGATCTTGAACAGCCCATAGCACACTATAGGCAAGATGAGGAAATAAGAGATCGAGAACAGCTCAAGAAGCAAACGGGCAAAGAATATGCAGATACTCAAAGACGATCAGAATATAGTGAAATTGAGGTTGGTAGTGAAGTTTTGCTACAGAAAAGAAAGATTTAAGTTGTCACCTACATTTGAGCCTGAACCATTCAAAGTGATTGACAAAACAAACACAGAAGTCACAGTTCAGTCACCAGAAGGTGCGACATATAGGCGCAACATTTCACACACTAAACCATACCTGAGACGAGAGCCAGAAAAAGAAATGGATACAGGTCAAACAGATAAACAAATAAAGGAGAAAGAAGACATACAACCAAATCTCCCGGAACACTGCCCTAACACAGGAAATACAAATAAGAATGACGTAAGAAAGTCTGAAAGGGTGAGAAAAATGCCAGAAAAATACAAAGACTTTGTTCTCGCAGATGGGAACAAATGAGATGTGCTAGTATTATCATGTGTATGTTTATAACATTCTAACAAGAATTATGGATTTTTATGTGTTTATTTGTGTTAATAATTAAGTGATGTATTGCATTGAATATGTGCTTTGAATGATTATTGTTTATTGAAACAAATAAAAATAGATAAATATGGTATATTTGAGGAAAAAAAAGGAGGAAGGATATATGATGATTTTGTATTTGAAAAAAGGAAGGGATGTAGTATATTAGTTTTGTATAAGTAGACATTAATATTGGATTTGTATAATTAGACATTAGGAACTTCCGGCAATGTGGTTATACAGCCGGCCATACTAGCAAGACGTGTTCCAACCGGGCGGAATTATTCCCGGACAAATTGAACGTTACCCTCTGTGTTTGGTGTATTGTGTTGTGAGCATGGACAAACACTACAGCTGACACCTGTCAAATAAATTCAACTGACTATCTGTATCCGCTACTCTTTAAACACATCTCAACAAGAGGCATAGATCCTCATGAGCCCCCGCAGTCGCGGGGGCTCATGAAGATCTATGCCTCTTGCAGTGATCGCCACATGGCATGCCCTTCCACATGATCATCGCTATTATTATTTGACTTTGGCGTCAAGCATGCCGCTGTGGGCACGGTACTCAGCGCATAGTTTTAACTGTACATATTAGGATATTTTATAACATATACTTTTATAGTTGGATTTAGACATATTTTAAATACTATACATATGGTCCTTTTAACCTCATCTTAAGGATTTGAATAAAGCTAGATTAGCTTTTAAACTTAAAGGACTGTTGTCGTTGGGTGAGTTATACGGCATTGGTGCCCAGGACTCTATCATACAAAGATTATATATATGTCGTGCGACTTTGATGTTGCTGACTACACGTGCTTTAACCTCTTTTATCCCCCCCCCCCTTTCCCCTCCCCTTTACTTTTTTTTCTTTTTTTCTCACCATGCCAAACCCGTTAGTCCCCCATACCCCTGTAGGTCGTGGGGACAGTAAATTGGAAATAATGAATGAATGAACCTGTCGTCGTACGTACGGTCCAAAGGCATGCCTACGCTTAGAAAACGTAGAATGATGTAGCCTCATATCATCACAAGCGTCCCAGTAGGAAGGCCCTGGCTTGTTATAAACACTGTCAAACGCATCATTAGCAACTGATGGTGGGCACGCGCCGCACCCGAAATGTGATATATATGGCAATTAAAATTTTATTGCTGTATGTTGTTTAAAGTGAAATATTTATTAAAATGTTTCAATTAAACATTTTATTTAAAATCCTTAGAATAATCTACAGTTGATACAATATGCTTTGAGTGTATTGTATATTTTTAGTGCTTCACGTGGTGCGTGTGCTAGACCTTAAATTGTAAAACTGAAGTATACATGTAAAAAAAAACGTCCTTTGTCCACCACGAGGGTGATTTCAAAGACGGGGACAACGAAAAAGGGTCTGAGCAAATTTTGACCCAAGCTGGATTCGACCCCGGGACCTTTTTGTCTGGAGGCAAACGCTTTTACCACCGAGCCACCCAGCTCCCCCCTATACATGTCAAAGCTCCTACACCTTTTTAAGTAGCCTGGGACGTGGGAGTTGGAACTTTCGGCTTATACATGTGAGCCGCCAATCAAAAACGAACACGCTGCATTCCACGCGGTTCTGGCTGTGAGCCCGCTAGCCAAACACTTTCAGTTACGCTATTGCTAGAAAATAGAGCTAAATGAACCTGCAGGGAGAGCTTAGTCACTAAATGTTTCCGATTCTTCAAAAGAACATGAGAGTATTGGCGGCCAACACAGTATACACTGCCGCCGGTTTCATGAGGGCACTGATGTAGAAGGTAAGGAAACGCTCCCTGGTATGCCATTACTAGGGAATGGAACTAAATGAATGTGAAGGAAGGGTTTAATTACTGAAGATTTTGGAGTGGGCGAAGACTCCTGGAAATAATATAATGCCACCAACTGAACATACACACTGCAGTTCGCGCTGCGCTGTACAGTTTTCCATCGTGTCCCGCTTTGCCTGAAAGGAATAGATTCCCAATAGCCCCTGCAGTCACAGGGGATCGTGAGATCCTGCCCTAATGCCAAATGTAATTTTCTCCAGCTGTATTTTAATGTGCGGAAGGAGCAGGGGTGGGTGGGGGGGGGTGGTGGTGGTGATTGTTGCCAGCAGCTTCCAGATGTCAAGTCAAGTCAAGTAACTTTATTCTTCCAAATACATGTTGCCACGTACAGGAAAATTTGTTTCGCCACCTCAGGTGCAACTCGCAATCACCCAAACTCACACAACATTTACAACAACAAATGGACAATGGCTCGGGACGGGTGAAGCCCGTCGCCAAGGCGTCTCATGGCCGGCGCCAGCGGCCCCAACCCGACCTGAACCTCCCTAACACAAAGCAAACTAAAGACAGCCCTATCATAGTATCTCTTAAACACGTAATATAATGTTTTTACACTTCCTGCTTAGCTGAGACTAGTTTCACAAAAAAAAAAAGAAAAAAAAAAGACAAATTATACTTCCACAGTTGCTATCTGGGGGCCCGTCGCTATAGATCAGCGCTGGCTATTAGACATTCGCTCCGGCATAAAGGGTCACCACACCTTAATCATATGTATAACTTGTACACACCTACTCATTTTTGAAGCAATAATAATAAAACTACAACATTAACGTGAAAAGCACGTTGTTCCTAATCCACAGTACACACATGCACACGCTGTTAAGTGTTGTAAAAAACAGTCACTGTGTCGGGGAAGTGGGATGGCTTTGTTTATTAATAATAATAATAATACCGTTATTATATAGGCGCTTTTTCTCAATTTTTGGGCAAATCGACTCAAAGCGCGCGAACTGAAACCCAACACGCACACTTACGTAACAGACATGAATTTACGCCATTTAAGACAAACACAGTACATGACAGGCGAAGGGCCAGTTACAGAGATTTTTGATCGCTTGTATTTGAAATTTGTAAAGTGGCCTGAAACAGTACCAAAGTGTGGGGGATGAGGGGGTGGCTGGGGGGTGGAAGAACCGGAGTACCCGGAGAAAGAACCCCCAGCTCAGCTGGACTAGTTTCTGTCCGAAAGGTTTTACTAAGACACAGAAGAGAAACCCTTTTTCCATGAGCACAAACTCATTTCACGCAAAGATAAGGAAGTCTTTCTTGCCACTACAGAAAGAACATTACAACAGATCAAGCTGGATTTAAAAGGAAGGGGCTAGAGCTTATTTTGTTTGTCAGAAAGTAAAGTTCTCACAGCCCCTGCATATGCAGGGGCAAATGTGAATCTAGGCCTTTCAGGCATAATCGTGCAGATTGATAAACCACAAAGCCCTCTTATAATTCTTAAAACATTTTAGCAATGGAATCGATTATATATTCAAAATTATGTTACCTTATATTTATTTTCACACAAAAAAATATTTTGATGATTTTATAATACAACTGAACGTAAATTGTTATCATTGTTTCCTTTTAGAGTTTATTTAAATTTATATATCATACTTTACACACGGATTGCATGTGTCTCCAAAATCAGATTTTTATATATATGACTCGTGTGAACAAATTAAAAAGATCTGTGTAAATAAATAGATGAATAATATTGTTTGTTTGTGTGCTTGTTTGTTGTTGGGTTTGTTTGTTTGTTTGTTTTTCTCGCTGCCACATGCTTATAAAAAAATTAACCAGGCTTTTATGTGGTGCATTGTCCGTATTTCATGTTCAATCGCTCCCATTTTCATACCCATGCTGCGGCTGTACTATTTCTGTTGTCTGTAAATATGATATAAATGCAAACGTTTTTCCTTGGGACTTGAGACTGTTTTTGCATGATTCTGCAGGAACAATAGATAATACAAGTGTAAAAGGTTGGGAAGGGATATATGGTCCTAAAACTGTGCCGTCATTTTTAGATGGTTCAGTCAGTTATCGGGTCAAAGTAATTGTGTGTTGTAGTGTGAAGGGAGTCACATAAATGTTACTGTTTCTAAGAGTACTGTGGCTGAATGATAGTGGTTGTGTAATGATATTGTGTCTGTGGGTGTGTTCAGGTTGATTCTGGCTTTAGCAACAAAAAGAAACAAAACAAAAAAACAAAACTGAACCCCAGACTAATGGTACTGCCGAAATGCCAAGAAGCTGGAGTACACTGAACATAATAAACTGGACTGACAGGGTTTGGTACTAGACGTGGAACGTTTTTTCAAATAAAAACTGAGCAACACAACTTGCAGGGTCTTTCAAAGTACTTCATGAGCATAGTGTCATAAATGTGTTCAGAGTTTGGGTGAAAACTGTGCGAGAAAAATAGGTAGATAGCTTTTAGAGTTGGTCGGCTGCTGATACGTAAACTTGGCCAGTAGGGTTTCTATTAAAACTAGTGTTTACAATGTTTTATGTATGTTCATCGGATGCAGTTTCATGACCTGAACGTTTTGATGCAAGCTAAGTCTAGGTGTTGTGAATGGGAGGAAAATTATTGAATTGAAAAGGTGACCTGCAATTAAAAAAAAAAAAAATATTAACAAAAAACTATGAAGTATTTACACATGATTTTTAAAGATATCGATAAAAATAGTACAGCCGCAGTATGGGTATGAAAATGGGAGAGATTGAACATAAAATACGGACACGAGAGACGATAATGTGCTTTTCCCGCGATTTTTTTCAAGGGCGATAACACATGTTTAAATTGGAATACAAAAGTTGTATTTGCATTTCTGGACTCGGTACCACATGGGCTATCAAATGGCACCATAAAAAAAATTGACCAAAAATGTGCCTTACCTACCACCTTGGGGTTATAACCCTAGCCCAGATATCCAACCCTAATCATAGTGTGACTGTGATAAACTTTGACCATTAGGGTTTCTATATATAGGGTTAACAATGTTTTAAGTATGTCCATCGGATGCAGTTTCATCACCTGCTTAAATGATGTTGAAAAATGCCAAATCGCATGGAAACTGTACAACTTAAATGCATTTCCCTCTGCAAGTCATAATATATATAGTGATAAAATTGATCCTATTAACAACAGTTTTCAGTTTCTGCGTTTTTCGTCGGTTTTCTTATACAGAAATATACAGAATCTCCTCACAAACCATGATGTCAAAAAAGTGCACGTGAGAAAATGTTGGTAAATTTATTATAATTTATTTAGTGAATTTTGGACTTAGCACAGTTTCCAAATTTTTACACTGAAATTTTCTTTATTTTTCATGTGAGCGAGACATCACCATCGTCATGGGCGATTTTAATGCTAAAATAGGGGAGGACAACACCGGATACGAAGAGGTGATGGGGAGACAGGGACTAGGGGAGATGAGTGAGAACAGGGAGAGGTAGACTTTTGTGCTCTAAACAGACTTGTCATTGGAGGCAGCATCTTCCCACACAGAAGAATACACAAAGCAACTTGGGTCTCACCTGACCATACTACAGAGAACCAAATAGACCATATAGAAATTCTGCATTAGCACGAAATTTAGAAGATCCCTTCAAGATGTTCGAGTGAGGAGGGGAGCAGATGTCGCCTCAGATCACCATCTGCTTACCTTAAGAATAAAGCTCAAGTTAAAGAAAAGCTGCACAGAGACAACAAGAAGACAGCGCTATAAAGTAGGCCTCCTGAGAGAGACTGGAGTGAGAGAAGAGTTCAAACTGGTGCTGTCCAACCGGTTTCAAGCGCTACAGGAGCTAGTAAATGAAGAGGAGACGGTCACCACAGAGCAGCAGTGGAAGGCAGTTAGAGAGGCGCTGAACTCAACCTGCAAAGACACTGTAGGGTTCAGGAAACACCATCACAAGGACTGGCTGTCAGCACAGACCTTGAAGAAGATAGAGTGAGGAAGCAGAAGAAAGCAGTTGTCAACAACAGTCGCACGAGAGCAGCCAAAGCAAGGGCACAGGAGGAATAATCGGAAGCCAACCGCGAGGTGAAGAGTATCAGGGCAGACAAGAGGGCCTATACAGACAGCCTGGCAGCAGAGGCAGAAAAGGCAGCAGACAGCGGCAACATGAAACAGCTCTACGACATTACCAGAAGATTGTCGGGCAAGTATGGCCATACAGAAAGACCAGTAAAAGACAAAGAAGGCAAGCCTATTGCAGACAGAGCAGACCAACTCGACAGATGGGCCGAGTATTTTGAAGAGTTACTGAACAGACCCAGCCCACCCGACCTCCCAGACATCCAGCCAGCAGAGACCGACCTACCCATCAGCTGTGACAGACCCAGCCGGGAAGAGATCAGAAGAGCAGTGGCACTTTTGAAGAACGGCAAAGCAGCAGGGCCAGATGGCATCCCAGCGGAGTCTCTGAAAGCAGACCTAGAGACAACAGTAGAGATGCTGTACCCACTGTTTGGAAAGATCTGGGAAGAGGAGGTGATGCCGGCTGACTGGAAGGATGGGTACCTAATCAAGCTTCCCAAGAAAGGCGACCTCAGCAAGTGTTCCAACTACAGAGGAATCACATTGCTGTCAGTACCAGGAAAGGTCTTAACAGGATCATCCTGGAGAGAATGAAAAGCTCCGTTGACTCCCAGCTGAGAGATCAGTAAGCAGGATTCAGGAAAAACCGAGCATGTACAGACCAGATCGCCACTCTCCGCATCTTCGTGGAGCAGTCTCTGGAGTGGAGCTCCCCGCTGTACGTCAACTTTGTGGTTTACGAGAAAGCATTTGACAGCATGGACCGAGAGACTCTGTGGAAACTCCTATGACACTACGGTGTACCCACAAAGCTTGTCCGCCTGATCAAGAGCAGCTACGATGGCATGACATGTCGCGTGATCCACGAAGGGCAGTTCACCAGGGAGCTCCAGGTCAGAACCGGTGTCAGGCAGGGGTGTTTGCGGTCTCCGTTCCTCTCACAGCCTGTGAGCTGAGGTGTTTGTGTCACAACTTCCAAAGGCCTTCTTAAATTGGTGCCACTGACATGACATACAGTTTTGTATCCACAGTTTTGCAGTGACAACAGGCTGTTGCAGCAGCGGCTGGCCGTTTGTGAACACAGTCCGACCATTAGTCTGGTCAGTCAACCTTGTCTGTAAATCACTGAGTGAGGCGTGCCCGTTCGCCGTGTTTAATACCAGTATTTGCTTAGTATTCAGCATGAAAATCATATTTTAGAGTTTACTGTGTGTGTGTGTGTATTATATTAATCTTACTGACATCAAGACAAATTCCAATGTTTTTATTTATTTTTTTTACATGGAAAGATATGGCAATAAACTATCTTATCTTAAATACATATGGTCTATAACCGACGGTAGAATGTACTTGGACACCAATCCTGGTAGGTTTATTAAAGATAGAAGTGTGAAGTACTGACTGAATGAGTACTCTTCAGTTAGTTTAGTCTGTATGCTACTGTATGTCGAACTACACACCCACTGACACACACACACACTGCACGCACACACAGAACACAACACACGCGCGCGCGCGCACACACACACACGCACACACGGGAACAAGTCATAAGTACTCGGACTTAAAAAGATACGTTTTGAGTGAGCTTTAAACAAATGACTGACTGCGCGTAGCATATTTCTTGTGGAAGGCTGTTCCATAGCAGAGGACCCTGATACAAAAAACAGCGCTGCCCAAAGGACTTGGTTTATGCGGAGGGAACATGAGGAGTGAGGGTGTGAGATGAAGATCGTAACTGTCTGGATGGAGTCTAAATGTGAAACAGATCAGAGAGTTAGACAGGTCCACAGTCAAAGAGAGCAGTGAGAGAATTTTAATCTGTAGTCTAGCAGGGACAGGCAACCAGTGGAGTTGGTGGAGAAGGGGCGTTACGTGGTCTGTTTTGCAATCTGGACTTTTTGCAGTTCATCTATGAGGTACTGAGGACAACCAGCAAGCAAGGCATTACCATAGTCTAGCCTGGACAGAACAAACGAACACACCAATGCCGTTTGTGTGGCTTCTGTGGAAGGATCATGACTGGCGAACAGAGCTAATACGGTGCAGATCAAAGTACGCAGCCCTACACTGATGAGACATAAAGGACATGGTAGTTCATTGACAGAGCAGAATCTATGGTTGCACCTAGGCTTTTGGCAGTGGATGTGAAAGTAATATTAACTGTCAACTTGCAGGGAGGTCGGGAGTGGCTCCGCAGTAACTGAATAACGTGGGGAAGCTATATTACCGTCGTTCAGCTTCAGTTTGTTAACTGATGTCCACGATTGACTTCACATCAAATATACAGGCTTCTAAACGCTTAACACCCCACCCGGGTCTGCCCTGGGGGACTTGGGTGGGGTTAGGTATTTTTTAGTTCCCAGGGTCACCCTGGTCAGCCCCACAGGGTGGGTTTTTCTCTCTATTCTGGGGCATGTGTTTCTGTCTACCCTTTGTCCATTCACCTGTACCCCACCCGGGTCTGCCCTGGGGGACTTGGGTGGGGTTAGGTATTTTTTAGTTCCCAGGGTCACCCTGGTCAGCCCCACAGGGTGGGTTTTTCTCTCTATTCTGGGGCATGTGTTTCTGTCTACCCGAGGTCCATTCACCTGTATTTGCCTTTTTTAAACTCTCCCTACTGTCTGCACTGCCTGTAGCTCTTGATATTGGATGTTGATTGATTGTACATTGCTTAACGTCCCGACAGCAACAAGGCTTTCTCAGGACGTGCCTGCACTGCTTGTGAAAAAAACAAACTAAACAGAACATTGAATGTATGTCGCCAGCCGGTCAAATACATTAAATAAACCTAACACACGGGGCTTAAATAAAGCTAAGACCATTTAGCAACACACATCCAATATCAAGAGCTACAGGCAGTGCAGACAGTAGGGAGAGTTTTAAAAAGGCAAATGCAGGTGAATGGACAAAGGGGAGACAGAAACACATGCCCCAGAATAGAGAGAAAAACCCACCCTGTGGGGCTGACCAGGGTGACCCTGGGAACTAAAAAATACCTAAACCCACCCAAGTCCCCCAGGGCAGACCCGGGTGGGGGATATTGGATGTGTGTTGCTAAATGGTCTTAGCTTTATTTAGGCCCCATGTGTTAGGTTTATTTAATGTGTTTGACCGGCTGGCGACATACATTCAATGTTCTGTTTAGTTGGTTTTTTTTTTTTTTTTCACAAGCAGTGCAGGCACGTCCTGAGAAAGCCTTGTTGCTGTCGGGACGTTAAGCAATGTACAATCAATCAATCAATCCATTCACCTGTATTTGCCTTTTTAAAACTCTCCCTATTGTCTGCACTGCCTGTAGCTCTTGATATTGGATGTGTGTTGCTAAATGGTCTTAGCTTTATTTAGGCTCCCCCCCGGGTCTGCCCTGGGGGACTTGGGTGGGGTTAGGTACTTTTTAGTTCCCAGGGTCACCCTGGTCAGCCCCACAGGGTGGGTTTCCTTTCTATTCTGGGGCATGTGTTTCTGTCTACCCTTGGTCCATTCACCTGTATTTGTCTTTTTAAAACTCTCCCAACTGTCTGCACTGCCTGTAGCTCTTGATGTTGGATTGTGTTGCTAAATGGTCTTTATTTAGGCCCCATGTTGTAGGTTTATTTAATGTATTTGACTGGCTGGCGACATGCATTCAATTTTCTGTTTATTTTTTTTTTCACAAGCAGTGCAGGCACGTCCTGAGAAAGCCTGGTTGCTGTCGGGACGTTAAGCAATGTACAATCAATCAATCTAAACGCTTAACTACAGTACAAGCTTCTCTTGGCAGACTGTGGTCATGCAAACTGAGTGTCGTCAGCATAAGAGGCGTGAGATACAGAATGACTTTTTATAACATAATAATAATAATACATAGTTCTTGTATAGCGCTGTTCTCCAGGAAAACACTGGACTCACTGCGCAAAATGAGACAGTGGCTGTGTGTACATTACAAAAAGTAGCGGTCCGAGGACCGAACCTTGTGGTACACCGAAATACAAGGTGCATGGGTTAGACTCAAATCCACCCACAGTAACAGACCCCACCCGGGTCTGCTCTGGGGGACTTGGGTGGGGTTAGGTATTTTTTAGTTCCCAGGGTCACCCTGGTCAGCCCCAAAGGGTGGGGTTTTCTCTCTATTCTGGGGCATGTGTTTTTGTCTACCCGAGGTCCATTCACCTGTATTTGCCTTTTTTAAACTCTCCCTACTGTCTGCACTGCCTGTAGCTCTTGATATTGGATGTGTGTTGCTAAATGGTCTTAGCTTTATTTAGGCCCCATGTGTTAGGTTTATTTAATGTGTTTGACCGGCTGGCGACATACATTCAATGTTCTGTTTAGTTGGTTGTTTTTTTTCACAAGCAGTGCAGGCACGTCCTGAGAAAGCCTTGTTGCTGTCGGGACGTTAAGCAATGTACAATCAATCAAACCCACAGTAACAGTCTGAGTTCTGTCTTTTAAGTATGACTCTACCCATGAGACGGCAGGACCAGCAATACCAAAAACTAACTGAAGAAGCTGAATAAGAATCTTTAATTGTGATCAATCGTATCAAATGCACTCGAAAGATCAAGCCAATGGAAATTACAGAAATATGACCCTGGTCAAGTGAATATAGCAAGCCATCCATCAACTTCAGGAGATTGCTGAACCCCAAAATATCTATTGTTGTCACACACCTAAACCTAACATACTGAAACAATTGAAAGAAAATAATACATGCATTATCACTCACAGAGTCAATGCAGACACGTTTGATTTTCGTCTTCATGACACGCTCAATTCTTCTCTTCAGTTCTTACAAATATTGAATCTCTCGGTGCGACCGCTCGTGTAAAAATCGAGGACGGTTTCTTCTTTCCTCTACCCCACCCGGGTCTGCCCTGGGGGACTTGGGTGGGGTTAGGTATTTTTTAGTTCCCAGGGTCACCCTGGTCAGCCCCACAGGGTGGGGTTTTCTCTCTATTCTGGGGCATTTGTTTCTGTCTACCCTTTGTCCATTCACCTGTATTCTTTTGGGGGTTTGTATTTCTGTCTTTCTGGTCCATTCATCTGTATTTTTCTTTTGAAATTCTCCCTCCTGTCTGCGCTTCTTTTCTTCATTTAGCGCAGGCACGTCCTGAGAAGGCCTTTGTCGCTTGCGGGACCGTAAAGCAATCTATACTCACTCACTCACTCCATTCACCTGTATTTGCCTTTTTAAAACTCTCCCTACTGTCTGCACTGCCTGTAGCTCTTGATATTGGATGTGTGTTGCTAAATGGTCTTAGCTTTATTTAGGCCCTATGTGTTAGGTTTATTTAATGTATTTGACCGGCTGGCGACATACATTCAAGGTTTTGTTTATTTTTTTTCACAAGCAGTGCAGGCACGTCCTGAGAAAGCCTTGTTGCTGTCGGGACGTTAAGCAATGTACAATCAATCAATCTTCTTTCCTCTAAAATTTTTTTTTTTTTTTTTTTTTTTTTTTAAAAAAAAAAACGCCCCACACTTGAGCGGGCAACCAGGTTTCTCTTCCATCTCCTCGGCTTGTAACAAATCTCACGATTATTTTAAACGTCCTTCTCCGCCGAGCTGTTGAATTTGATTGTGTACTTGATAAATGATAAGGCAATGTGTGGCGGGAGTTTGTCGCCTTGCCGTCAAACGTTCTAAATGTTATTATTTTACTTTTCTGGTTACCCCCACCTGGGTCTGCCCTGGGGGACTTGGGTGGGTTTAACTACATTTTAGTTCCCAGGGTCACTCTGGTCAGCCCCACAGGGTGGGTTTTCCTCTCTATTCTGGGACAAATGTTTCTGTCTACCCTTGGTCCATTCACCTGTATTTTCCTTTTTGAAACTCTCCCTACTGTCTGCACTGCATGTAGCTCTTGATATTGGATGTGTGTTGCTAAATGATCTTGGGTTCATTTAGCGTATTTGACCGGCTGGCGACAAACATTGAATATTCTGTTTATTATTATATATATATATATATATATATATATATATATATATATATATATATATATATATATATATATATATATATTATATATATATATTTTTTTTACAAGCAGTGCAGGCACGTCCTGAGAAAGTCTTGTTGCTGTCGGGACGTTAAGCAAATGTACAACCAACCAACCAACTTTTCTGGTTTCTCGCACACGAGACACTAAGCATACGTATGTCGGGAACGTTTGACCGTTGACTTAATAAAAAAAAAAATAAAAAAAAGGCGGGCAACTGGGTGTTAGACACGTGTAAGTTACAGAAGCGGGCATTTGGGCATTGAACGCGGATGTATAGAAGTTGGGGTTTTGTATACAGACTTACATGTCACTGAGGTCCATTGGTCAGTATTTGGACGCTAACTTGCAAGTGACAGGCATTTGCGAAAGGTTGCTCAAAAAACCAGGCTTTGACAGAAATACCCTAAAAAAAACTACAGACCTGTATCCAACTGTAACGACGGTGTTTTCGTGTCGTACTTAACTAAATTAAATTGTTACATATACGTTTATGGAATGAGTGTGTGCGTGGGCTTTCTGCCAATCTGTATAAAGGTGGGTGTTCTATCTCTGTTTACTAGACTCTTTCATCCACCACACACGCGCTTACAAACAAAGGCCAAAGGCCACACAGTTATATCTCTTTGCCCTCTGGTTAACTTATTCTCATACACTCATAACATACATTAAACCACACAATTCACATCATATAAACCAATCTGCACAAATAACTAACAAGTGGCATATAGGTTATTCACAACTTCAGCGCTCACACATTCACTCGCTACCGTAGAGGTCGTTGTCTCTCTCGAGAGACGTCACTCGACTCCTCTTTATACTAGTGTCGACACAGTCAATATCACATTGACGACTTGACGGAGATTCCCGAACTGAATATTACTATTCAATGACTACTCACAGATTTAGAACATTCCTAGGCGTGAAATTAACGGCGCTAGGCGACAATAGCTACACTGACGGAACACTGCATGTGGTCCTGTAGCACGAATCTGTGGCTTACTTCGCTACCGTTGCTGCTCGTAGCACCAGTGATGGTAGGACGAAGGAGAGAGGAAGGCTTGATGTCCGCGTCCAGTCACGTACGTGATGCTCTCAGGACAGCTTCATCGGCCCTACACCAGGGGTGTCCGCTCCGTACCGGCCCCGCTGTACACAGCATTTATACACTCATAAATGTTCGCCCTTATACCCAAAAGTTTGAATGTGTCTTCGACACATTATTATTCTTCAGAGCGCTCTAGATCATTTCCTCTGAAAAATGTCTTCTTTATGCCACCCTACTACAGTCACTATTGTCATAATTCTTATGACAATTCCTATAGCCCTTTAACACAGTGCACACAATTCCTATAGCCACTTTAACACTGTACACACATTTTGCGTACCTACACACAATGAATTATGAGCCAAATATTACAATCACAGCTCATCCTCAATTCGTAACATATTACTGCACATTTCATCATTAGGTATACCTAAATATACACTGAATTCTATTCCTATTTCAGTCCCACATCTTCACATATGAATGAATACAACATGACATCCTAGTTATAACTACATCACATAATTACATGACTAAACAAGTATTGACACGAGCCATCGCATTTCCTTCAAACATGGCTCTTCTGCACTCTAATAATTCATAAAACAATACTTTTTTTTTCATCTGAATAGCGTTACAGGTCATTATAAATACCGGTACTAAAAGAATAAATACCTGTATTCAATATACAGCTATCGAATTCTCTAGCCAGAATTCTTCCTCAGAGCCCTAGCGAAAACGACCGCTCGACTCGACTGGTATAGCATCTCTAACTGGCAATTATTCCCGATACTACACTGTCACTCCCACACGTGACACGTGAACATCGCTCACCTACATTACCGCACGTGAACATGGGCTTATCTGTACATTACCGCTCGTGAACAATGCTTATCTCTACATTATTCGCATGTGTACATTCGGTCCAACTGCTAATGACGTCACACCATCGTCCGACCGAAACCTACACTAAAGGCGTTCGTTACACCAACCTACCATTCATTTCTAAGGTACTGGAGAAAGTTGTCTTACAACAGCTCTTGGAACACTTAGAGATGAATGGTCTGTTGGAAGTGTAACAGCCCGCCTATAGGAAAGGTCACAGCGTGGAGAGAGCAGTGCTGAGTGTTCTGAATGACTTGCTTTGTAAAGCAGATGAGAGACTTGTCTCCCTTGTGGCCCTGTTGGATCTCAGCGCTGCTTTCGATACGCTGGACCATTCCATTCTCATGAAGAGGCTTGAAATCACTTTTGGCCTGCGTGAAACAGTTCTCTCTTGGTTTGAATCTTACGTTTCCGATCGGTACCAGTTTGTAGGTGTAAAAGTCTCTAAACCTTCCATTCTGGAGTTTGGAGTGCCTCAGGGCTCTGTCTTAGGCCCTGTATTGTTTACGTTGTATTCACAACCGATGTCAGATATCATTTCCAGCCATCAGTGTTCTTATCATAAGTATGCAGATGACACCGAAATCTCTCAGAGTAGTCCACCTGGGGAATTTCACTTTTCAGTCTGTTGAAACTGGCATCAAGTCTTGTGTTGACGATGTCATGACATGGATGTACAGTAACAAACTTATGTTAAACCCAGAAAAAACAGAGTTACTACCCGTTGGCTCAGCATCCCGGCTTCAACAAATTCACACTGAGTCTCTACGCATAGATGACACTGATATTCCATTTCAGTCTTCGGTCAAATATCTTGGTGTCAAGCTCGATAAGGCTTTGAGTATGCAGGACCACGTCGGTGAAATCTGTCGTGATGCTTCATACTCTCTGAGACGCATCGCATCTGTCCGACACAGTCTTTCTGAATCTGCCACTGCAAAGTTAGTGAATGCTTTAGTCACGAGCCGTCTTGACTACTGCAATTCTCTGCTTTTTGGTCTTCCATCTGAGCAGATTAGCCGCCTTCAGCGAGTTCAAAATAATGCCGCAAGGCTTGTGAAGCGCAGGCGAAAACGAGACCACGTAACCCCTATACTGAAAGACCTTCACTGGCTTCCAATCCAATCCCGCATACAGTTTAAGATTGCGACTCTTGCATACCGCCACTTTGATGGCAGTCTTCCCTTTCCTCCAGTCTGATCACTTACCAGCCCTCTCGCTCACTGCGTTTATCGGGAGAGAAACTTCTCAAAGTTCCAAAGTACCATCTCATATCTGCCGGTGAACGCTCTTTCAGATATACTGCTCCTTTAATTTGGAATTCCTTACCGACTGAGCTGAGAAATGCCTCCCCCCTTACGCAGTTCAAAGCAAAGTTAAAAACTCACCTTTTCTCGCAGACTTTCGTGTGATCTCTACGGTTTTCTGTACACACACGCCCCCCCCCCCCCCAACCCCCCTCCCCTGCAGACTGTGTGTGTGTGTGTGTGTGCACACCAAACCACTCAATTGGGTTACTTTCTTTACCATCCTTATGCAAAATGGGTGTGTGTAAAATTCTGGGTGACCAAGTCAGGCACCCATTTTTTCTGAGGGTTGTTTCTGCATTATCTTTCATTCAAAAGTCAGAAAAAAATATCAAAATAGGATGTCCCCATTTCGCCAGATTTACTTCATGTTGTGTTTTGGCGATGCCCTGGGCCTGTGTGTTGACACGGAAGCGGAGTGTTTTCAGATCAACTTGATGATCGCTGATTGGTTAGCCCAACACCGATGAACGGAGTTGTTTCCCTTGCCCTTCCTAAAACGTCGTCTTTCGTCCCCAACAGTGGGCCATTCTTCCGCGTTTGCAGAGGTACTTTATGCAATATTTCTTAGTTAAGAGCACGCCCAAATGTACTTGTTCAGTGCAGTTATTTAACTGAGAGATGCCTCCAATCCCCGATACCCGTTTGGCCCAGAAAAATAAGGCGTCGGCTTCAGCCGTGGCTCGGTCCGTGTCTTCCTCTCTCTGACCGTTGAGTCTTGTAGTAAATGATAATAGAACCCCACGATTTTAACAAAAGCTTTCTTCTTCAATGAAAGGAATTCGTTCAATAACCCCATTACAAGGTCAATCTGCCACGCGATTTTGTTTCTTTTTTTTCTGACATGTGTGATTGTCAGTGATCGAAAAGTAACTTGCCACATGCATGCACAGTATCAATTGACTTTAAAAAAAAAAAAAAAATGGCGCCAGATTTCAATCCTCGTTCGCAAAACTGCCTCGCGATTCGAAGAACAAACGTCCACAAACAGGTCTTTCGGAATGTGCAACTGAAGTGTCGCTTTTTACTGTATTACCAGTTTTTAATTCTCAGGGTCACTCTGGTCAGCCCCACAGGGTGGGTTTTTCTCTCTATTCTGGGGCATGTGTTTTTGTCTACCCTTTGTCCATTCACCTGTATTTGCCTTTTTAAAACTCTCCCTACTGTCTGCGCTGCCTGTAGCTCTTGATATTGGATGTGTGTTGCTAAATGGTCTTAGCTTTATTTAGGCCCCATGTGTTAGGTTTCCTCGCGCTGGGACCATATGGCGTTGAGGGGCGTCCCCTGGGTGGTGGATAGGGGGTCCCTCGTGAGAGGGGTGCACCGAATGAAATAAGGTGCCGTGAACCAACATGGTCTAAGGGAAGGTGACCCCGACAGAAAACCCCTGGTCCTCCTAGTAAAGGGGTTGGGCGTGGGGGTAGCTTCCCCACCCTGCAAAAAAAGGAAATAGCTACAAAAACGCCGACGAAAAGACTAACAGTAATTCCTTTCCTGGAGGAGGAAGGTTCTTCTACCAGAAGACTTATGACGTCCTGTGGTGAAAGCCGGAAGTCTTCGGAAGCCACAGGACCGAGCCGCCTCTCTCTATCCAGGGATACAACCATGGGCACATGGAACGTCAAGACCATGTACCAGAGTTTCCCCCACCCGGGTCTGCCCTGGGGGACTTGGGTGGGGTTAGGTACTTTTTAGTTCCCAGGGTCACCCTGGTCAGCCCCACAGGGTGGGTTTTTCTCTCTATTCTGGGGCATGTGTTTCTGTCTACCCTTTGTCCATTCACCTGTATTTGCCTTTTTAACACTCTCCCTACTGTCTGCACTGCCTGTAGCTCTTGATATTGGATGTGTGTTGCTAAATGGTCTTAGCTTTATTTAGGCCCCATGTGTTAGGTTTATTTAATGTATTTGACCGGCTGGCGACGTACATTCAATGTTCTGTTTAGTTTTTTTTTTCACAAGCAGTGCAGGCACGTCCTGAGAAAGCCTTGTTGCTGTCGGGACGTTAAGCAATGTACAATCAATCAATCAGAGCGGCAAGGCCGCCCAGATAGCAGCGGAAATGCAAAAGTACAACCTTTCCCTGCTAGGTATCAGTGAAGCCAGATGGACGCAGTCTGGCCAGAAAAGGCTGTTAAGTGGGGAGATGATTCTGTATTCAGGTCATGAAGAGGAGAATGCCCCCCATACAGAAGGTGTAGCATTCATGCTGTCACCAGTGGCACAGAGAGCGCTGATGGGCTGGGAACCTCTTGGGCCAAGAATTATCACAGCAGCCTTTAGAACCAAGAAAAAGCTCAAGCTGAACGTCATCCAGTGTTATGCGCCCACTAATGACAGTGACGAGGAAGAGAAACAAGAGTTCTACGACCGACTCCAGAGTGCCTTGGACAAATGTGCGGAGCGAGACATCACCATAGTCATGGGCGATTTTAATGCCAAAATAGGGGAGGACAACACCGGATACGAAGAGGTGATGGGGAGACAGGGACTAGGCTTGGAGATGAGTGAGAACGGGGAGAGGTTTGTAGACTTTTGTGCTCTAAACCGACTTGTCATTGGAGGCAGCATCTTCCCACACAGAAGAATACACAAAGCAACTTGGGTCTCACCTGACCATACAACAGAGAACCAAATAGACCATATCTGCATTAGCAAGAAATTTAGAAGATCCCTTCAAGATGTTCGAGTGAGGAGGGGAGCAGATGTCGCCTCAGACCACCATCTGCTTACCTTAAGAATGAAGCTCAAGCTAAAGAAAAGCCGCACAGAGACAACAAGAAGACAGCGCTATAATGTAGGCCTCCTGAGAGAAACTGGAGTTAGAGAAGAGTTCAAACTGGTGCTGTCCAACCGGTTTCAAGCGCTACAGGAGCTAGTAAATGATGAGGAGGCGGTCACCACAGAGCAGCAGTGGAAGGCAGTTAGAGAGGCTCTGAACTCAACCTGCAAAGACACTGTAGGGTTCAGGAAACACCATCACAAGGACTGGCTGTCGGCACAGACCTTGAAGAAGATAGAAGTGAGGAAGCAGAAGAAAGCAGTTGTCAACAACAGTCGCACGAGAGCAGCCAAAGTAAGGGCACAGGGGGAATACTCGGAAGCCAACCGCGAGGTGAAGAGTAGTATCAGGGCAGACAAAAGGGCCTACACAGACAGCCTGGCAGCAGAGGCAGAAAAGGCAGCAGGCAGCGGCAACATGAAACAGCTCTACGACATTACCAGAAGATTGTCAGGCAAGTATGGCCATACAGAAAGACCAGTAAAAGACAAAGAAGGCAAGCCTATTGCAGACAAGAGCAGACGAACTCGACAGATGGGCCGAGTATTTTGAAGAGTTACTGAACAGACCTAGCCCACCCGACCCTCCAGACATCCAGCCGGCAGAGACCGACCTACCCATCAGCTGTGACGGACCCAGCCGGGAAGAGATCAGAAGAGCAGTGGCATTTTTGAAGAACGTCAAAGCAGCAGGCCCAGATGGCATCCCAGCGGAGTCTCTGAAAGCAGACCTAGAGACAACAGTAGAGATGCTGTACCCACTGTTTGGAAAGATCTGGGAAGAGGAGGTGATGCCGGCTGACTGGAAGGAGGGGTACCTAATCAAGCTTCCCAAGAAAGACGACCTCAGCAAGTGTTCCAACTACAGAGGAATCACCTTGCTGTCAGTACCAGGAAAGGTCTTCAACAGGATCATCCTGGAGAGAATGAAGAGCTCCGTTGACCCCCAGCTGAGAGACCAGCAAGCAGGATTCAGGAAGAACCGATCATGTACAGACCAGATCGCCACTCTCCGCATCATCGTGGAACAGTCTCTGGAGTGGAGCTCCCCGCTGTACGTCAACTTTGTGGATTATGAGAAAGCATTTGACAGTGTGGACCGAGAGACTCTGTGGAAACTCCTACGACACTACGGTGTACCCACAAAACTCGTCCGCCTGATCAAGAGCAGCTACGATGGCATGACATGTCGCATGATCCACGAAAGGCAGTTCACCAGGGAGCTCCAGGTCAGAACCGGTGTCAGGCAGGGGTATCTGCTGTCTCCGTTCCTCTTCCTACTGGCCATAGACTGGGTCATGAAGATGACCACAGAGCACAGACGAAGTGGAATACAGTGGACACTGTGGACACAGCTTGACGACCTCGATTTTGCAGACGACTTAGCATTACTGTCCCACACTCATCAACAAAAGCAGGACAAGACCACGAGGCTTGCTGACATCTCGTCCCAAGTGGGCCTCACCATTCACAAACAGAAAACATAGACAATGAGGCTGAACGCAAGCAGGGAAGAACCAGTCTTGCTTGCTGGCACCCCGTTGGAGGAGGTGGAGTCCTTCACCTATCTCGGGAGCATCATAGACAAAAAAGGCAGCACTGATGCAGATGTCAGAGCACGAATCGGTAAAGCCAGAGCAGCCTTTCTCCAGTTGAAAAAAGTGTGGAGTTCCAGAGAGCTGTCACAACACACCAAAGTCCGGATTTTCAACTCCAATGTAAAAGCAGTTCTCCTATATGGAGCAGAGACTTGGAGATTGACAAAAACCACAGTCAACAGAGTACAGACCTTCATGAACAGTTGCCTTAGAAGAATTTTGAAAATCCACTGGCCAGAGAAGATCAGCAATGTCAGACTCTGGGAGAGAACAGAGCAGATAACAGCAGAGAATGAAATTGGGCGAAGAAGAGGGGGATGGATCGGTCACAGTCTGAGAAAGCCAGTTTCCAGTATCACTAGGCAGGCATTGTCATGGAACCCCCAGGGAAAGAGGAAAAGAGGTAGGCCGAGAAACTCCTGGCGTCGAGACCTCCAAGCAGACATCAAGAGACTGGGAACCACCTGGAGTAGAATCGAAGAAGAAGCACAGGACAGGAGTTGCTGGAGGTCTCTCGTCGACGGCCTATACCCGGGTAGGGGTGACAGGCGTAAGTAAGTAATGTGTTAGGTTTATTTAACGTATTTGACCGGCTGGCGACATACATGGCAATGTTCTGTTTAGGTGTTTTTTTCACAAGCAGTGCAGGCACGTCCTGAGAAAGCCTTGTTGCTGTCGGGACGTTAAGCAATGTACAATCAATCTGATTCAAAATGTCAGTTGGTTTACATGGTTGTATTGGACATGTTTGCAGCAACACCGTTTTGGTCACACCGGCTCAGGACGTTCTGCACACACCCAGAGCCGGATGGCAGCAGGATGTCCAAACCCATCGGGATCTATGCTGCAGCATCATGCCCCCCCCCCCCCAGCCTCTGCCACAGAGGGTGCGTCTGGTAGGAGGGTGCATGGACGGCAGCGGAATGCTCCCAATTACAAACTGGTAAGTAAAGTGATTCTATGATCATCTTCATTTAATTGGCTGGCGTGCGTGTGAAGCAAAAGTGAGTTTATGTTCTGGGCCACTGGTCGTCCGTCCGTCGTCCATGGTAAACTTTAAATCACTCTACCCCAAAACCAAAATCCTTAAATTTTGCCCCTGTCCTCTCAAGACCGCCCCACCCGGGTCTGCCCTGGGGGACTTGGGTGGGGTTAGGTATTTTTTAGTTCCCAGGGTCACCCTGGTCATCCCCACAGGGTGGGTTTATCTCTCTATTCTGGGGCATGTGTTTCTGTCTACCCTTTGTCCATTCACCTGTATTTGCCTTTTTAAAACTCTCCCTACTGTCTGCACTGCCTGTAGCTCTTGATATTGGATGTGTGTTGCTAAATGGTCTTAGCTTTATTTAGGCCCATGTGTTAGGTTTATTTAATGTATTTGACTGGCTGGCGACATACATTCAATGTTCTGTTTAGTTTTTTTTCACCAGCAGTGCAGGCACGTCCTGAGAAAGCCTTGTTGCTGTCGGGACGTTAAGCAATGTACAATCAATCAATCAATCAAACCTCTCAAGACCGCATTGCAGCGCAGGACACAGATCGACCATGATAGTTCAAGGGTGATGCCAGAATAGCTTGGCGCCCATAGGCACCAAGCTATTCTGGCATCACCTTTGAACTATCATGGTCGATCCTTATCCTGCTGTGGTGTGTCTGGGGGTAGAATGAGTTAATGGTGGCATTTTTTTTCGGAGACTATTCAAGCCACATTCTTCAAGCTTGGCCGAAGGATACTTTGTGGCAAGACCTTTTTAAACATGCCAATTTGAGTGACCGCTCTCAAAGGGTCACGCAGGGTTGACAAATGTGTGAAAACTGCTTGCATTTTCAGAAAACGTAGATTTTGCTGCTGCAGAAGCCAGCCCTCGTCACCGAGGTCACACATATGTAAATCGGTCATACACGGGATTACTCTTTTTATTCTTGTGCAAGGCCCCTTAAACCAAAATTGGGCTGTTTCTCAGTGTCCCCTAATGCAGCTTTGGTTTCAATCTTTCTTTCTTTCTTTCTTTCTCCCGCCGTGAGATGGCCTTAGTCGCTTGCTCGGCGTTAAACCCAAATAACCAAATTTCTTTCTTTCTCCAGTTGGCAAATGGCACCTGGGATGGACCTGAGACTGAGAGTAGTGCCAGTGCATCGCAATACGAGGGCAGTGATGACGAGGAGTTTGTTCCTGGCTCGAGCTCACCGGATTCAGAGGGTGTGTCGGCATCAATTGCTGGGATCTCTGACATAGACAGTATTGTATCGACTATGTTAGATTTCATCAAAGTGGCAGGTTCGGGGTGGCCAGGTGTCGGTGACGCTAGTACCAGCAAGGTGCAGTGTGCATAAGGGGGTGGCAATGAGAATGTGGATAGGCAGGAGGAACATGATGCTGGAAAGAGTGGGGAAAGAGCACTTACAGAAGAAACATGTGTGCACGTGTCGCAGAGAGGGAAAGGAAAGTACAAATGGGACAAGAAGCATGCATGCAAATTGTGTGGCAAGCTTGTCTTGAAAATGAGCACGCGCTTACAAGATGTCCATGCAGATGAGGCAGACGTTGCTAAAATTTTGTCGATGAAAAAAGGGACCAAGCAGAGACGTCGAGCATGGATCAGACTACAAGGTGAGGGTGATTACATGCATAACGTTGCTGTTCTTGAAAACAAATCCGGATGTTTGATTCCTAAGTATCGCACCAAAACGAGTAAGGTAGATGACCTTCTCGCCTGTAGCCATTGCAAAGGGCTCTATCAAAAAAAGCTGATCTCTGTACACTCAAAACGTTGCTGTCAGAAGCCAGGAGGGTTTCAGATCACTCGGCGAGGGGACGCGGCGCGCCGTGGTCGGCTAATGCTTTCAATACCCTTAGACGTTGAATTTTCCTTCTATCCCAAGGTCTTGGCCAGCCAGAGAGATGATGAGATAAGCCGTCTCATCAGAACTGACCCCTTGCTTCTTGAGTATGGAAAGAGATTATTTGACCGCAGGGACATTGAAGAACACACGGCTGGACAAATCAGCTCCAGGATGCGGGAGTTGGGGAGACTGTTAAAGATTATCAGAGTGAGGTCAGAAATGAAAATCGCAAGTTCAAATGCTGTGATCAATTCAGCTAGCTTTGATCATGTTGTCCTGGCTGTAAAAGAGCTAGCAGATTTTGATGAGGACACACATCAGTTCAAAAAAGGCAATCTCGCAAAGCGCATAGGCCATGCTTTGAAAAAGTGTTCACAGATCAAACAGTCACAGGCATCCAAACAGCTTGGGCAGGGTTCAGACGACAGGTGGCGACAGGAGCTCTCTGAGGCGCAGCGGTTTGACTCTGTCTTCAACGGGGACTGGTATGATAGTGTGTCTGCTACAGCAGCCCAGTCGGTCGGGAAAATGACCATGAACAAACCCAAGCTGATCCCATCATGTGAAGATGTGAGGAAGGTCCAACAGCTTCTTGAGACAAGGATGGTTTCGGAAGATTATCCGACAGTGATTAAAGCAACTCATTGTGCTGTATCCCTTTTCAACCGAAAACGAGGGGGAGAAGTTCAGAGAATGAAGGTGTCAGACTTCCAGAATGCTAAGATTGGATCGATCACCAATCAAGATATCTTGAAAGGTCTCACAGAGGTTGAGAAGAAAATGGTGAATCATTTTCAGCGAGTGGAAATCAGAGGCAAGTTTAATAGGAGTGTTCCTGTTTTGCTGACGAAGAAGAAGATGACAACTGTGGACAGAATCCTTCAAATGAGGCAATCAGTGCCAGCTCTCGCTGATTCCCAGTACATCTTTGCCACACCTTCTGGTCAGAGGCCTTACAGAGTCCATGATGTTCTGAAGGCCCATGCCCTAGAAGCAGGGGTGTCATACCCAGCCATGTTCACATTTACTCAGTTACGGAAGCAGGTTGCAACTTTGGCTCAGTCAATGGCCATCTCGGAGTTAGACCAGGATCAGCTGGCAGATTTCCTTGGCCATGATATTCGGATACATCGCCATATCTACCGCCAACCTCAAGACGTCCTTCAAAAGGCAAAAGTGGCAAAGATTCTTCTGCCAGTTAACAATGGGATGACAGATTTTGAGAGTTGCATTAGAGCTGAGCTGGGCGATGATGAAGAGATTGACTTTGACAATGAAGACACATCAGAAACTGGCAGAGAGGTCTCGGGGGGAACAGCACCTGTGAATGAAGCAAGTAGAAAGTCAACAACACAGGAATCGATGAGCATGACGGAGAAAAGACGTCCAGAGCCTGATGACAATCTAGATAGTTTTGATGATGACAGTACTGCGTCAGCTCCTGTTCGAAAGAAAGCTAGATTTACCAGGAAACCATGGGGGGAAGCTGAAGAGAAAGCTGTTCAAACTCGTTTCAAGACACACCTCGTCATGAACAAACTTCCTGGAAAGGCCGAGATACAGCACGCAATGGCAGAGGAGCCCGCACTTAGACATAGGCGCTGGACAAACATTAAGGTTTACGTCCGCAACAGACTGAAAAAGTTACAAAAGAAATGAATTGAGGTTCCCCGCGACTCGCGGCATTTTCGGTTTCATACAGATTTATTACAAGAGAGTTATTATTGGGGTGGTTTCAGCATGTATAGCCTGCTTTTTTTTAATCTGATGGATGCCTGGATCATTTTGTATACTGTATAACCTTTGGATTTGCAAAACGAAACAGCCGGCTGGGGACAAAAGACAATAATAAGATAAGATAAGAAAACCATTGACAACGTAAAGATTGATTACAAGAGTGTTATTAGGGGGATGGGGCGGGGAGGGGGGGGGGGGGGGGGGGGGCCTTGATCATTTTGTAATATACTGCATACCATTTTTAAAACTCTGCACATGGAAGAATGGTTGGTTGTTAGGGACGAAAGACAATAATAAAGGCTGAAGTTTCAAGTGATTTCTTATGTTGTCAGTTAATTAATTAATGTCAGTGTTCTGTTCTGTCATTTTAACTCATTCTACCCCAAAACCGGAATCTCCAAATGTTGAAGTCGTCTTCAGAAGACTGCGTTGCAGTGCAGGACACGGATCCACCATGATAGTTGTAACGCACGCAGACTTGCCCACAGTCGTACGCACAGACTCTCACGCAACAGACGCATACACCGCCACTGACGGGCGCATTCATGCGGTAAAACACAACACACGGGCTCCCTTTCTAAAGTAACCTTTATACACTATAAATGAAAAGAACGACTTAAATAATTATCAACTATATACACTGTTCTATTATCACACCACACACGTATCACAATATCTTTGCCAGGTTAGGTCTTAGTCTCACATTGCCTCCAACCTGTTTGATGTTGTTGCCTGGTTACGTTGGTCCTTCTCACGTCTAGGCGTGAAAGTCCTTCGTCGTACGCTTATTGCCGTCCTGTCTCTTTGGCCCGGACGTCCTCGTACGGTACTCAGTTCTCGTTTTGACTTGGGTGTCTTGGTCCCAGTCAGACTCGCTCTCAGACGAGCTGGAGGGATGACCTCACGTAGGTCCCACCTGCGACTCGACGTCTCGGCGTCCGTCTTTCCACTCTCGTTACAAGAACTCTGAATAGACAAAAGTCCCAACGTAACACTTGCTAAACACACAACATATTGGATCAATGAGAAACGTCACGTAACCTGGCTGATACAAATAACCCACACGTTCATTCACACACACACCCGTGCTTCATAAACTATTTTCGTATCACCCCATCTCTGTCACTATCTTGAAACAGACTATAGCCTAACACTCTTGCTATACATTACTCTATACCCTGGAAAAGACTATGTTTAACCAACCACGTACTATCTTCATAGCGGCTTAGACATACACACTTCATATTCCT
This sequence comes from Semisulcospira habei, assembly GCA_036245525.1. Lineage (NCBI taxonomy): Eukaryota > Metazoa > Mollusca > Gastropoda > Semisulcospiridae > Semisulcospira > Semisulcospira habei. The sequence continues at coordinate 189,244,488 of BTPG01000003.1, forward strand.
TTAGTCCTCTAACTCGGTAAACAACTGTATACAGAAACACCGGTTACTTCATCGAATTCTAAACATACTATAACTAAACCAAACCGGAACACCGCTATACAACCACATTAATCTTACCACGCATACTGTCTTTAACTAAACAACTATCAATACTACGTTTATAGAAACATACCTGAAATCTAGGCTTCAGAGTCTTGGAATGCGGGCTAGGTAACTCAAACACAACCGTTCCATACGACAAAACAGCCCGCACTCCCGATCTAAACATCTGACAGTCACAGCTTCCGCCTAGAACTCACTAAACAGAACTCACTAATAAAATCCCGTGCTAACCATGTCTTACATATTCCACATGGGCAGCAGGCCCCACGGACTTTCGGCACAAACAAACCGTTAACAAAAACCGTACCGTACTAATCCTATTGTGCAAGCACTATGCACAAGCATAGAGCTTCATCACAATAGTTAAAGGGTGATGCCAGAATAGCTTGGCGCCCATAGGCGCCAAGCTATTCTGGCATCGCCCTTGAACTATCGTGGTGGATCTTTATTTTGCTGGGGTAGAATAAGTTAAGTGTTAGTTTCTTCGTCTGGGTCTTTTTCTATCTTTCATATTTTCCCACACTTTTTGACCCGCATCATAGTCATACTGAGGCTAAAAGCTTCAAGTTTGTTCACTGCCATAATTCTATGCAAGCTACATTACAGTACTTACAGATGAGGACATAGACCAATGGCTTTAGTTCAAGGGTGGTGCCACAATAGCTTGTTGCCTAGAGGCACCAAGCTATTCTGGCACTAACCCTTGGACTATTTCAGTCACACTTGTTGCACACACTGGTGTATTCCGAATGATAAGGGTTAATATTCAAAATGCTCTGTTGCTGTTTGTCTGAAACTCCAGAGTACCCAAAACCAAAAAAAAAAGTCCTTTAATTTCCAGAATACATTATGTTGATTCTCACATCAATGCCATGATAAACTGTTTTGCTTCAGAAGGACAAAACGCAGCAATGTTTAAAAGATTTCCTCTGTAAAAATCATAATCGAAAGGTTACGGGCCAGTGTTTATTGAATTTTGCACCATACAATGTTAAAAATGTTAAAGCACACATACACATTAAGTTGAAAAAACAACAACCCCCCCCCCCCCCCCAAATAATGTGAAACAGAAGTATTCCATGAACTTGACCTTATTACAGACGCCTAAAGTTGTGAAGACACCCATTTGGACTGTAATGCCAGTTTTTGTGTAGTGAGAGGCACCCACTTTATTGGATAGAAACCCATTCTTTTCCCATCTAGTGGCTCTGTTTCTAGAAAATGTCTATTTTATTTTAAGTTATAGAGCTTAGTTATAAGGTGAGTTCTAAACATTCGCATCAATTCCAGAGCCCTAGAATAAATAGAAATATGGGAACCCATTTTGACATAAAATGGTAGGTAACCCACTCTGACGCTTTTGTCTGCATGTGGGGGAGGGGGGGGGGGTGTGTGTGTGCGTCGTTTTCGCCTGCGTATTGAGTTATAAATATGAGAAATGCGCCATATAAATATCGTGTATTATTATTAATATGTTCGTGTGCTGGACTTAAATAAGGAACAAATTCTAGTTTTAACTGCTTTTGGATTTGATTTTACTCCCCGGAGGGAGTGGGCCGATCCTGGAGGTACTGCAATACCAGGCCAACCCGTGGCGAAGGCGGAGCAAGCCCCTGACACTTCGCCGAGTGCCAAAAATCAGTTTAATATCGAAGCCCCCCAATGGGGGGCGTATCAGATATTAAGCTGATAAGAACAGATACTACACTTTGATCTTAGCCAAAAGGCCGAGAAGCGATAACGTCAACGCGTTCAGGAACCCAACGCCTATTAAAGGCACTTCGAAAAATGACAGGGTGCTCAAAGCTAAAAAAATAAATCGTAACCGTTAAAAATTTATTTGAAATATTATAACAAGTAACTGGCACTAACGCACTTAATAAACTGTATTTCATATTTCTTATGTAGATCAATATGAAATATTTTTTAAATTGTTCATTATATTTGAAAAAGTATGTGACGGAGCGTGCTTAAACAAATTTCAAGGAACAATGACTCTACAAGAAATGTTAGCGGCCTTTCATTATCTCCCTTGAAAAAAAGCTTCGGTTAGCCCTGGATTACAACCCAGCCGCCAACAGTAAAGCCAGTAACTGCCAACTAGTATCGAGATATTGCGTTGGGCTAAAATAGCTGAAACAAACCCACTATAACAGTTAACCCTTTTAGACCCACGGGTGCATTGTGCCTCTGGACCTTCGATTTCCTGTCGGATGAGACCACAAGTCGCTAAACTTTGTGAAAATTGTCATCAACCCTCATTTTAGCCACGGGCACGCCTCAGGGGTGTGTGTTCTCCCCAATGCTATACTCCCTGTTTACTTATGACTGTGCTTCATGCCATGCCAGTACTAGAGTTCTGAAATTTGCAGACGACACCACAGTGGAAGGGTGCATTACAAACTTAGACGAACTGATCCGCCTACCGTAGTCAGGTTGAGACTCTAATTAGCTGATGTAATAACAACAACCTTGAACTGCACACTGGCAAAACAAAAGAAATGATTGTAGACTTTAGAAAATAACTGTACCACCCCCCTCTTGTGATCAATAATGAAATCATCGAAACAGTCCAGAACTTTAAGTTTCTAGGCCGCACTACCCTGTCGTGTGACCTCAGTTAAGTGGGAGGAAAACACTCTCCTCATCGTCCAAAAAGTACAGCAGCGCTTGTTCTTCCTGCAACGTCTGAAAAGTTTCGGTCTCGGTGCACACATGTTGGCAATTTTACCAAGCTGTGATTGGGAGCGTGCTCACCTTTTCGATCACGGTTTAGTATGGTTCCATCAGGGCCGACTGAAGAAAATCAGACTTGAGCCTCGCAGGGTGGTCAAGACCGCTTCACCGTCGAAAATCATAGGCAGAGATCTTCCTAGCCTGGACTCACTGTACCAGCAGCGTCTCTTACCGGCGTAGTGCAAGTCTTATCTCCAGTGATTCCACTCAACCCGGTAATGAGCTTTTCCAACTTTTAACATCAGGGCGTAGTTACTACAGGTCCATCAGTACCAGGACCAGCAAATTCCGGCGCAACAGCTTTTTTTCCCCTCTGGCTGTTCGCGCTCTCTCTGATCAACCGGACTGATTGGAGAGAGCGCGAGTGGCTAGTGAGAACTTGTCGGAATGTGTACAGTCAGCGGCTTATAACTGAATCGGTGAGGCGTGCCCGTTCACCGTGTTTAGTACCGGTATTTCTTAGTATTTAGCATTGAAATCATATTTTAGAGTTTACTGTGTGTGTGTGTGTGTGTGTGTGTGTGTGTGTGTGTGTGTGTGTGTGGCGGATTGCAAAACTGACCTTACATATAGTGTTCTGGACGTCACAGCGAAGCCTTTTACCCCCAAACATTACTCGTGAACAGAAATATTCAGACTAGTGTGTTCACTGTGTTTACTATTGGCTTTTTTTTGTTTATGAAATAATTTTGTTGTTGAGAAAGCAGCAAAACATTCTCTACATGTGGCATTGTTTCCCCTGGCCTACCTATGGCTTGGTGACCTGCACGCGACCTGGCCAATCCTTTGGGGGAATGTATGATGTAATAAGGTCAGGTAAATTACAGTTTCGAAGACCCTGTCCGTATTGGGGTTTATGCGGGGAGACTAAGCTCTACACTGGCAACAAGGACCAGACGCCACAAGATACATTTTGTTGTTCCTTCGTTAACCTTTTGGCCGTCGGTAGCGCTTTTTGTCGTGCTGATTCACCATGACAAAATGCACTACGACCGACATTTGAGACGTGTTGGTTCCCGGCGGATATGCGGTTTTATGTCGAGAATCTCATCAGTCTGGATGATACGCAATTTCCAAGTTTATGCCGCGGGTCTGGATTCCAGTAAGCAAAGGACCCTCGGGGCGGTGACGTCAGCCGCTGTGGGCCCCCGAGGCTGGCGTCGGCCCTAGGACCTTAGCTTACTGGGATGTGGCCCGTCTAATGAGTGAGTTAATATTGCCAGTAATTGATCTATGTGCACATTCAGTGATGCATTTTTACCAGTTGATCCACGCACGTACGCACGCTCGCACGCAAACACACACACACACACACACACACACACACACACACACACACACACACACACACACACACACACACACACACACACACACACACACACACGTAATTCGCACGCACACACACACATGGCTGGTCGTGATGCACGTGCTAAAGGGGTCAGTCGTGAACACTGAGCACTTCTGTTTCGCTACAGATACCGGTACTGTAGGGGCATAATTGTCACTTTCCTAACCATGCCACCACGACGAAGCCTACCGCCAGTAGATCAAGGCCGGGCCCTAGCATGACTGCAGGATGGAATTTCCGGACGAGAAGTTGGGAGACGTCTTGGGGTGTCCCTTTCAGTGATCTAGAGGCCGCTGCTAGCACGATTCCAAGAAACTGGAAGGGCAGAACGACGACCCTGCTCAGGACGCCCGCGCTGCACCAGCAGAAGGGAGGACAGATACCTCTGTGTGGCGCCTCTGCGCGACCGAACTGTCACGTCAACCACTCTGCGACGTCAACTGATGCGAGCTGCAAACGTTAACGTCAGCAGAAGCACAGTTTGCCGACGTCTGCGCGAATTTGGCCTGGCTTCATGCAGAGCAGCAGTGAGAATACCCCTCACTCCAGCTCATCGCTGAGCCCGGGTTGCCGGGTGTCGTCAACATGTGAGGTGGAACAGACTCCAGTGGACTCAGGTTCTGTTTACTGATGAGTCACGGTTCACTGTGTCCTTCAACGACGGCAGGGTGAGGGTCTGGAGACGCCAGGGCGAGCGATTCACGGATGGATGCGTCCAAGAGGTGGATCGCTACAGAGGAGGCTCAGTCATGATCTGGACAGGTTTGAGCAGGGAAGGCAGGACCCCCCTCCACCTCATCCGAGGCACCCTAACTGGACTGCGCTATCGGGACGAGATTGTACAGCCCCTCATCCAGCCAGCTCTTCAAGCCATAGGCGACAATGCTGTTCTGCAGGACGACAACGCTCGACCTCATCGCGCCCGTGTGGTGGATGAGTACCTTGAGCAACTGGGCATCATGAGGATGGAGTAGCCAGCTCGTTCACCTGATATGGCACTTATCGAGCACCTCTGCGACGTGCTGGGGCAACGTGTAGTCAGCAACCACCCCCCCCCCCCCCCCCACCTCAAGGCGTCCCCCAGCTGACTCAGTTCCTGCATCAAGAGTGGAGGGAAGCGATCCCACAACATGTTCTCCGAACCCTGGTGAACTCCATGCGTCAACGCTGCATTGAATGCTTGGCTGCAAACGGTGGGTACTGCACTCGCTACTGACTGGACTAGTCTTGTGTGACTTTTCAAATGAGGGGTGGGTGAACATTCTAACATACTTCTAACTGTCTAACTTAAATGAAATTGTTAGTGAATAAATTAGCAAAGTACTAACTTCAAGTATTGTTACATTATTTGTGTGGTGTTGTCGGTGAGTCTGCCATAAAATAAAAGTGGCCCTTAAATTTTGACCATTAGTATATGTTGATAAGAAGCAGTATGTAAGTATAATTATGTACTATGAAATATATGTTACGACGAAAAACAAAATGTAAGTACATCCTATCCTAGTATGTTATAGCGCTCATTTTTTAAGAAAAAAAAAATCAGTCAGTGCTCTACTATTTCCAATCATTTCAACATGCCATGAATTAATTGATCCTTCTATGCATTCGTTTATCAATTTTCTTTGTGACTATAACTGCAAGATCTATCAAATAATTATGGTCTCGTGATACTACTGTCAGCCCATTAAATATTCACAGGCAGCTTCTGAAAGATGGCACTCTACGCCTAGACATTTTATGTTATGACGGTAAAATGTTTAAACAGGTATAACTTCCATATCAGTCTGGTTAGTGGTGGCGGACCTTTAGGTTGACATCCTCCTGACTCAAACGAACACGACGGCGAAAATGAGTTACTCAGTCTTAACCCATTTAGCCCCGGGACCCTGCAGCAGGAGCAGGCGCCAAGCTAATCTGGCACTACCCTTGAATTATCATGGTCAATCCATCCCCTGCAACTGGCACATAGTCGTTAGGCAACACCGGCCTCCAAAATTTGACAAAGTGGACCTTGGGGCTAAATGGGTCAAGTCTATGTGCCCGGCCTTTGCCGAAGAAGAAGAAGAAAGGTTGCGCCCCTTTACAGTCGGGACTAAAGAGACCGTTTCGCCGCGGGATAACCCCGATCACTGCGGTATCGGTAAAGAACCTCGAGTCTGGCCAAGTCGGTGTGGATGCGGTCATGATCAATGAGGCAACTCCTTGCGGGCGGCAAGAGACATCCATGGGTGACAGTCTTCAGTCCTGGGGATGGATTCAGCTTTTGCAAAATCCCAGAGAGCTGAATTTAAGCTTTTGGGCTCAGAGAGAACAACTCCTCAGTCAGCCAGTTCCATCGATTTGCAAGGGACAAAAATTCTCATGAGAATTTATGTCTCTCGTTGACCATGGACATAGTACGTGGTCCATTTTCAGTCAGTCAATTACATTTTTCGTACTGCAGGGGCGGATCTGGGGGGGGGATCCTAGGGGTCCCGACCCCCCCCCCACACACACCCCTAAAAAAAAAAGAAAAAAAAAGAAAGAAGGGAAAATGCTATAACAATGTCTCTTTTTGGGGTGTTTGGACCCCGCCCCCCCCCCCCCCACCCCTCGTTTGATTTTTCGGCCACTAGAAGAAGGTCTAGCGTCGGGGAGGCCTTTTGTGTCAGGTGGAAGGTCCCAAACGAAAGGTTGGACCCCCCCCACACACACACACTCGACGTAACTGATCCGCCCCTGTACTGTACTTACTTACGCCTGTCACCCCTACCCGGGTATAGGCCGTCGACGAGAGACCTCCAGCAACTCCTGTCCTGTGCTTCTCCTTCGATTCTACTCCAGGTGGTTCCCAGTCTCTTTGATGTCTGCTTGGAGGTCTCGACGCCAGGAGTTTCTCGGCCTACCTCTTTTCCTCTTTCCCTGGGGGTTCCATGACAATGCCTGCCTAGTGATACTGGAGGCTGGCTTTCTCAGACTGTGACCGATCCATCCCCATCTTCTTCGCCCAATTTCATTCTCTGCTGTTATCTGTTCTGTTCTCTCCCAGAGTCTGACGTTGCTGATCTTCTCTGGCCAGTGGGTTTTCAAAATTCTTTTAAGGCAACTATTCATGAAGGTCTGTACTCTGTTGACTGTGGTTTTTGTCAATCTCCAAGTCTCTGCTCCATATAAGAGAACTGCTTTTACATTGGAGTTGAAAATCCGGACTTTGGTGTGTTGTGACAGCTCTCTGGAGCTCCACACTTTTTTCAACTGGAGAAAGGCTGCTCTGGCTTTACCGATTCGTGCTCTGACATCTGCATCAGTGCCGCCTTTTTTGTCTATGATGCTCCCGAGATAGGTGAAGGACTCCACCTCCTGACAATCTTCTGGTAATGTCGTAGCCCCTGTACTGTAACCCAGGTATATTCTGATGAGCCCCTACAGCCGCGGAGGCTCGTGAGATTATTTATCTAACACACAGATCCCCTGCCCCCTCCTATCAGGCACCCAATCGCCAGCCCACAGAAAAATACGCAGGTAAAGAACAAGACTATCATTATTATAATTATATCCCTTAGACATGGAATAGGCTAGATAAAACCAAGGAATATTTGAAGCCTGTGCTTTCAATGTTTATATCTTTGAATGTTTTACCTAACTCTCAGTGATTTGGGGGCAACCTCTGTTGGCGTTTGGTCCAGATCTCGTGCCTGCATTTGAGCGTGGGTGGTGCAGACCCGGGGCAAGCCGAACATTCAGTCCGGCTATATCGTTGCAAGAAGCATAGATTCTCATGAGCCCCTGCATATGCAGGGGCTCATGAGAATATATGCCTCCTGTGGTAAGGATAGGTCCAAATGCTTCATAGTCGGATCATTTGTATTAAGGGTGGTGTTGAGGGATGGATGGGTGGGTGAGGGGAGTTTGGAGGATGGGGGGGGGGGGATGGGGTGGGGGGTGGTAGGGTGGTTGCCAGTGATCAGTGCGGAGGGCAAAACTTGGACAGTCAGTCGTGATCCAGCTACCATAGTGACTTGGTGGTCTGAGCACAGGAGTAACTTGAGTTAATCATGAACACCACCTTCTGTTTCATCTGTATGCTGCTGACTGTTTCTTCAGTGTGCTGTCGCCCTATGGGTACGTTACATTTATCATACTGACCATTTTCACGTACATTAGTTGTTTTCATAATTTCACGTGTGTCATATCCATCAATTTCTTACAGGCACGATCAAGGTGATTGAAATTACTTCATGGTTATCATTTACAATCGTCCGTCTGTATTTCATTGATCGATCGATCGATCAATTGATTGATTGATTGATTGATTTTCCTCTCGTCAATTGTCAGTGGCCACATTGCCTGCAGAAGAAGGCGTGCACGGGAGAGGCGGAGGGGTCACGGATCTTGTGTTGCCGTGGTTCAGAGGTCGGGCAGTCAGCATGGAGGCTCTCCTTGACCCTGCCTTCTTTGATGACGATTCAGTCTCCATCACTTTTTGATGAAAGTGAGACTGACACGGTGACCCGGTGCCGCTGACAGCGAAATGACACAAGAGACTGCACAGAACAAGCCGAGCTGAAAAGTGAACCGAGTTTCCACCATCAGTCCGCTTACGAGACGCCTACTGCCGGAGTTCATGACATATGCTGATGACTGAAATTTTCATTATTTAATATCAATTTGTTTAGGTATCCTTTGAGGTGTACGTCGCAGTTCTGGAGACAGATCGACCATAATGCTTCAAATATGGTGTCAGTATAGCTTGGTCTCTATAGGCCCCAAGCTATTCTGACACCACCTTGAACTATCATGGTCGATCCTCATCCTGTCGTAGCCTGTCAAGGCTTTATGGGTTAAAGCCTCATTAGATTTGTGAGCGGTGAACTGAACTAACACAGTTCACTGCTGGAGGCTGATCAGTGTAGGCCTCAACACACTGTTTTCACATGAAAGTATGCCGGTAACCGCAGTGGAAAATAATTAAAAAACTGTCCGTTTTGTCAAACCGTTAGAATCTGTTATTTGTTTTTCCTAATGTAATATAATTAATCCCTTCACTGTCAAAAAAGCGAAGACAATCACTCAGTGAAAGTCCAACTGCACGAGACGTAGATCTTTATGAACCCTCCCCCCCCCCTCAACGGGGGGGAAGGGGGGGGGGTCACAGTGAGGATATATGCCTCTTGTAGCGGCGCCGTAATAACCAGGTGGGGGGCGGGTGGAGGAGAGGGGAGTGGGAGGGGTGGCCACTCAGTCCCCGCGGCCACTGCCGGAACTTAGTGTAAATAAGGGTTGCAGAGTATCCCTCTGGAAGAAATCATAACATTTTATTTTATTTTTGTCAGTGAAACAAATATTTGTAAAGAATAAAAAAAATGATAATCCTGATTTTGACTTTTACGAGGTTGGACTGTGCTTGCCGTTGCCTACCCCACCCGGGTCTGCCCTGGGGGACTTGGGTGGGGTTAGGTATTTTTTAGTTCCCAGGGTCACCCTGGTCAGCCCCACAGGGTGGGGTTTTCTCTCTATTCTGGGGCATGTGTTTCTGTCTACCCGAGGTCCATTCACCTGTATTTGCCTTTTTTAAACTCTCCCTACTGTCTGCACTGCCTGTAGCTCTTGATATTGGATGTGTGTTGCTAAATGGTCTTAGCTTTATTTAGGCCCCATGTGTTAGGTTTATTTAATGTGTTTGACCGGCTGGCGACATACATTCAATGTTCTGTTTAGTTGGTTGTTTTTTTTCACAAGCAGTGCAGGCACGTCCTGAGAAAGCCTTGTTGCTGTCGGGACGTTAAGCAATGTACAATCAATCAATTGCCGTTGCCGGCGTACTCACCCCTCCCCCCCCCCCCCCCCCCCCCCCCCCCCCCCCCCCCCCGCATGAAAAACGGAATCAGTCATTATCTTTCATAACGCTACTACCTTGCTGACACCACCTTCTGTCCATGTTCCTTGCCGGGACGGCTGGAGCTCTTACGTATGACTGACCGCCAAAATCACCAAACAGCTGCGGATCAGTCTCTTGATGGTCTTGGTCCTGGCGTTCAGTCGATGGAGGTCGAAGAGAGAGCCGACTAGTCTGTACTTCAGATACACTCCCTTCTCAAGGTCGCGTACTGCATGGGTCAGGACACACGTGAAGAACAGGTTGAACATCACGGGGGGCAAGAACACAACCTTGTTTCACACCGTTGGAAATGTCGAAGGGTGCGGATGTGTCGTCGTTTGACTGGACAACTCCTACCATTCCATCATAGAAGAGGCGGATGATGTTGGTGAACTTCCTGGGGCAGCCGAGCTTTTCGAGGATGACCCAAAGCGCTTCTCTGTTTATGGTGTCGAATGCTTTGGTCAGATCTATGAAGACAGCGTAGAGGTGCTGCTCAATGCATTTCTCCTGGTTCTGTCTCACAGAGAAGACCATGTCGACACTGCTGCGGCGGGGTCTGAAGCCGCATTGAGCCTCTGGGAGTGCTTCCTCAGATACAGAGCTGATCAGGCGGTTGAGGATGACTCTCGCAAGGATCTTGCCAGCAATGGACAAGAGTGAGATCCCTCGGTAATTGCCACAGTCTACTTTGCTGCCCTTGTTCTTGAACAGGGAGACGATTGTAGCATCTCTAAATTCCTGTGGCATGTTTTCCTCTGCCCAGATGCATGTCAGAATGTTGAGGAAGGCATCAAGGGTCTCAGGTCCAGCTGCCTTGAAGAGCTCTGCGGGGATGCCGTCCATGCCTGCAGCCTTGCCGGAGCTAGTCTGGTTGATCTCTTTCTTGACCTCGTCCAGGGTTGGCGGGAGGTCAAGGTCATCCAGTGTCGGCTTCTGGGGAATCATGTCCAGGGCCGCAGGATCGACAGTGGAAGGCAGGTTCAGCAGATTTGAGAAGTGTTCTCTCCAGCGCTCAGTGATGCTGCCTTTGTCCTTTAGCAAGGTGAAGCCGTCGGCGGAAAGAAGAGGGGTTGTGCTGGGTCTGGCAGGGCCGTAGACAGCTTTCATAGCGCTGAAAAACTCCTTGGAGTTGTTGGATTCAGTGAAGTGTTCAAGTTCTTTTGCTTTGCCGTCCCACCAGGTTGCCGTCCCTCCTGCATGTTGCGGAGCTCTCTCTGGGCTTTTCTCTGGAGGTGTTTGAAGCGGTCTTTCTTGGACAAGGAGTTGATGTCGTTCTGCCACTCTATGAAGGTACTGCGCTTTTGCTCTAGTAGCTTGTTGATCTCTTCATTGTTCTCATCAAACCAATTCTGGTGTACTCTCTGCTTGGGTCCAAGCACGTCTTTGGCAGACTCCGTCACCATCCCCTTGAACTGGTTCCACATTTCAGTTGGGTTGCCAGTCAACGGTCCATGGGGACTGGATGTTTTCCTTGACGTCCGGGCACTTCAGCTTGGCCAGGTTGAATGAAGGTCGGGTGAGCTTCGGCCTCTTCCTATGTGCTGGTGCAATGTGCAGGTTGAGGACAAACCGCACCAGCCGATGGTCGGTCCAGCAATCGGCTCCTCTCGTGGCTCTGGTGATTCTGACATCACGAGTATCCCGCTGGCGGACAATGACATAGTCTATGAGATGCCACTGCTTGGACCTGGGATGCATCCATGTTGTCTTGTACTTACTAGCCAGCCTGAAGAGGGTGTTGGTGATGGCGAGTCCATTCTCAGCGTACAATGTCAGCAGCAGCAGGCCATTGCTGTTCATCTTGCCAAGCCCGTGTGGGCCCATCACTCCTTCCCAGCATTCACATTTGCGCCCAACTCGAGCATTGAAGTCAACAAGCACGATGAGTTTGTCACTTGCAGGAGTGGACTTCAGGAGGGAGTCGAGGCTCTCATAGAACGCCTCCTTGTCGTCATCGGCGTTGGTTAGTGTCGGAGCATAGGCACTGATGATAGTGACATGTCGGGTGTGGGAGATGGGTAAACGGAGCTTCGTCACTCGTTCGCTGATGCCAGTGGGAAGAGAAGGCAGCTGTCGGAGGAGCGTAGTGCGGATGGCGAAGCCAACTCCGTGTATCCTGTCTTCGTTTTCAGCTTTGCCCTTCCAGAAAAAGGTGTACCCACCCTCAGGTTCACAGATCGAGCCTTCGTCAGCAAATCTGGTTTCGCTAAGAGCCGCAATGTCGATTTTATATATCGCCAGCTCCCTGGCTATGAGGGCTGTTCTTCTGTGTGGTCTCTTCGTCTGATCTCTGTCCAACAGGGTTCGTACGTTCCACGTCAAACCGAGAGCAAGTTTCTTTTTTTGTTTTTCTTTTCGACCGCATAAAAGGGTTAAACCGCCAGCCGCGGTAAGCTGACCGGTTTGGTGTAGAGCAGGCAATGTTTGGAACACCTTTTCTAGTTCTCTCCCTTACTAGGGTGAGCAGTGCTGTCCTGAAGAGGGCTGCTCAGTCGCCTGGGATGCTGCCGAACTTCCCTGCTGCCCCTGGTAGAGCGACCACTGGTCCACAGACCGCCTACGTGCAGGTTCGGAGCTGCGACTCCCAGTAACCTCTACCTGTCGTTTCGCCCGTTCCCCATCGCCGCAGGACTTCTGGAGGAGGCAGAAGAAAAAAAAGAAAAAAGAAGATGAAGTAGCAGATTTGGTGAAGGTGAAGGTCCATGCACAAAACCTGCGCGTGATGTATAATTATATACTATGAAATATATGTTACGACGAAAAACAAAATGTAAGTACATCCTATCCTAGTATGTGATGGCGCTCATTCTTTAAGAAAATAAAATTAGTCAGTGCTCTAATATTTTCAATCATTTCAACATGCCATAAATTAATTGATACTTCTATGCATTCGTTTATCAAATTTCTTTGTGACTATAACTGCAAGATCTATCAAATAATTATGGTCTCGTGATACTACTGTCAGCCCATTAAATATTCACTGGCAGCTTCTGAAAGATGGCACTCTACGCCTAGACATTTTATGTTATGACGGTAAAATTTTTAAACAGGTATAACTTCCATACGCGATCAGTCTGGTTAGTGGTGGCGGACCTTTAAACGAAAACGACGGCGAAAATGAGTTACTCAGTCTTAACCCACTTAGCCCCGGGACCCTGAAGCAGGAGATGGATTGACCATGATAATTCAAGGGTAGTGCCAGATTAGCTTGGCGCCTGAACGCGTGTTACGATTGTGGTTGTGTTGTTCTGTGAGAGCATGCATGTGTTAATCGTAGGAAACGATCCGATTTTTATTTGAGCTATCGTGGTTACGAATCACGTACCAAGTTTTCAGTAAGATTCTCTATCGTTCGCGCAGATAGCGGAATTGGTTTTGTTATGATACGCTAAGTTTAGTCCGGAAGCTTCTAGCAAAGTCGCACGGAGAACAGCGGTAGTAGAGCCGCTCTATTTTTAGTCATAGTTGTTTCCTGTGCGCGTGAAATTATCAGCCGTTCTTTGCGTGTTATGAAAGGTCGTGAACGGTCTACCATACTCTTATGTGACGTCATACTTTGGGATTTGGGGCTGAAATTAGCAGTCGATTTTTTTTTTTAGACTGTTGTAGTTATTCTAGAAAGTTTTTTTTTTTTTTTATTAATATTTATGAGTTTCAGTTGTATGTTCCGTTCTGATTGGTTGCGTTGTGTGAATTCGTTAGATTATTCTGGAAAGTTATTCTACTATAAAAGAAGGTGCTAGGAAGCACGTGTGTACATTGTCATGCATTGTCAGTTGTAGGGACACACAGTTTATCGTAGGTACGTGGCTCATATAGGGTGTACATTGTGAGAGACGCAGCGTAACAGTGGTGAGCGTTTTAAGAGAAACGCATTGTGTCGCCAGTGTTGACATTTGCAGAGGAGACATTGTATCAGTGTTGGTGCAGTCGGGAATGCATTGTGTGGAGATCGCATCGCTGAAATAAAATATTGTTGGAACTGTTACTCCAGTATTGTCTACAACCTTAAGCCACGTATGACAGGTTGCAGCTGATATGAATGAAGTTTCTTTAAACGAACATTACGTGCGTGCGTCTGGTCAGTGTGATATCATACTACGACTACGACTCAACACGTAACAACTGAAGGCGCCAAGCTAATCTGGCACTACCCTTGAATTATCACGAGTCAATCCATCCCCTGCAACTGGTACATAGTCGTTAGGCAACACCGGCCTCCAAAATTTGAGAATGTGGACCCCTTGGGGCTAAACGGCCGGTCAAGTCTATGTCAAAGACCCTTTGTGCCCGGCCTTTGCCGAAGAAGAAGAAGAAAGGTTGCGCCCCTTTTACAGTCGGGACTAAAGAGACCGTTTCGCCGCGGGATAACCCCGATCACTCCGGTATCGGTAAAAAGAACCTCGAGTCTGGCCAAGTCGGTGTGGATGCGGTCATGATCAATGAGGCAACTCCTTGCGGGCGGCAAGAGACATCCATGGGTGACAGTCTTCAGTCCTGGGGATGGATTCAGCTTTTTCAAAATCCCAGAGAGCTGAATTTAAGCTATTGGGCTCAGAGAGAACAACTCTTCAGCCAGCCAGTTCCATCGATTTGCAAGAGACAAAAATTCTCATGAGCCCCTGCATCCGCAGGGGCTCATGAGAATTTATGTCTCTCGTTGACCATGGACATAGTCCGTGGTCCATTTTCAGTCAGTTATTTAAATTTTCGTACTGCAGGGGCGGGGGGGGGGGGGGGGGATCCTAGGGGTCCCCACCCCCCCCCCCAAAAAAAAAAAAAAAAAAAAAAAGAAAAAAAAAAAGAAGTGTAAAATGCTATAACAATGTCCCTTTTAGGGGTGTTTCAAATTCAAATTCAAAACAACTTTATTTATCCCTTAAAGGGTAATTACATTTGTGTGGACGGGGGGAACAATCAAATTAAAGTCATTCAATAAACATTAATTAATATCAGGACATTCTAATATCCCAGTTGTACCTGATATTAATATGCTAAATCTGTAAGACTGAAAATACCAAATCAGACCACAAAGGTGACTGACAAGCGTGTAAAATGCAAAAAAGTACCGAATGATAAAGAAACACGCTTAGAAAAGACGGGGACAACACAATTTATTAATATTTCGGGTAAATACCCTTTGTCAAAATAGCCAAACAAACAGAGAAATCAGCCGCTACTTATCTTCTTTCGTAGAAGGGATGTGGCAACTGAAGCAGGTAACGTAAAAGAAAGGAAAAGGAAGAACAAAAGTGCGGAAAAAGTAAAAATGACGTCAACGAAAAAACTCATAAGAGAGAGACTTCGAGAGAAACAGAACACGAGAGACAAGAGTGTGTAAGCGCGCGCAGGAGCGAGCAAAAGTGAAAGCGTGTGTGTGAGGTCAGAGAGAGAGAGAGAGAGAGAGAGAGAGATATGATGCTTCAAATGTGGTGTCAGTATTATAGCTTGGTGTCTACAGGCTCCAAGCTATTCTGACACCACCCTTGAACTATCATGGTCGATCCTCATCCTGTCATAGCCTGTCAGGGCTTTATGGGTTAAAGCCTCATTAGATTTGTGAGCGGTGAACTGAACTAACACAGTTCACTGCTGGAGGCTGATCAGTGTAGGCCTCAACACACTGTTTTGACATGAAAGTATGCCGGTAACCGCAGTGGAAAATAATTTTAAAAAATGTCCGTTTTGTCAAACCGTTAGAATCTGTTATTTGTTTTTCCTAATGAAATATAATTAATCCCTTCACTGTCAAAAAAGCGAAGACAATCACTCAGTGAAAGTCCAACTGCACGAGACGTAGATCTTTATGAACCCCCCCCCCCCCCCCCCCCTGGAGGAGAGAGGAGTGGGAGGGGCGGCCACTCAGTCCCCGCGGCCAGAGCCGGAACTTAGTGTAAATAGGGGTTGCAGAGTATCACTTTGGAGGAAGAAATCATAACATTTTATTTTATTTTTGTGAGTTAAACAAATATTTGTTTAAAAAAATATGATAATCCTGATTTTGACTTTTACGAGGATGGACTGTGCTTGCCGTTGCGTACTCACCCAACCCACCGCATGAACAACTGAATCAGTCATGATCTTTCTCAACGCTCTTACTGACCTTGATGACATCACCTTTCATCCATGTTCCTTGGACAGCTGGAGCTCTTACGTATGACTGACCGCCAAAATCACCAAAAGAGCTGCGGCCGGCCGTTGCCAAAGCCCAGTATAACGAACCAGGGGTCAGTTGTATGAGCTGAGCGGTCATGCAACTAGCCCCAGAACCACACCTACACCAAATCGACTGTGACCTGGCTTCGCCACTTACTTACTTACGCCTATCACCCCTCACAGGGTATAGGCCGTCGACGAGAGACCTCCAGCGACTCCTGTCCTGTGGGGGTCTGGTGGGATGGGTCTGTTCAGTAACTCTTTAAAATACTCGGCCCATCTGTCGAGTTGGTCTGCTCTGTCCTCAATAGGCTTGCCTTCTTTGTCTTTTACTGGTCTTTCTGTATGGCCATACTTGCCCGACAATCTTCTGGTAATGTCGTAGAGCTGTTTCATGTTGCTGCTGCCTTTTCTGCCTCTGCTGCCAGGCTGTCTATGTAGGCCCTCTTGTCTGCCCTGATACTCCTTTTCACATAGCGGTTGGCTTCCGAGTATTCCCCCTGTGCCCTTGCTTTGGCTGCTCTCGTGCGAATGTTGTTGACAACTGCTTTCTTCTGCTTCCTCACTTTTATCTTCTTCAAGGTCTGTGCCGACAGCCATTCCTTGTGATGGTGTTTCCTGAACCCCACAGTGCCTTTGCAGCGTTCAGAGAGTTCAGCGCCTCTCTAACTGCCTTCCACTGCTGCTCTGTGGTGGCCGCCTCCTCATGTCATTTACTAGCTCCTGTAGCGCTTGAAACCTGTTGGACAGCACCAGTTTGAACTCTTCTCTCACTCCAGTCTCTCTCAGGAGGCCTACACTATAGCGCTGTCTTCTTGTTGTCTCTGTGCGGCTTTTCTTTAACTTGAGCTTTATTTTTAAGGTAAGCAGATGGTGGTCTGAGGCGACATCCGCTCCCCTCCTTACTCGAACATCTAGAAGGGTCTTCTAAAGTTCTTGCTAATTCAGATATGGTCTATTTTGGTTCTCTGTAGTATGGTCGGGTGAGACCCAAGTTGCTTTGTCAGTGTATTCTTCTGTGTGGGAAGGTCCTGCCTCTAATGACAAGTCCGCTGTTTAGAGCACAAAAGTCTACGAACCTCTCCCCGTTCTCTCACTCAACTCCCCTAGTCCATGTCTCCCCATCACTTCTTCGTATCCGGTGTTGTCCTAGTCCCCTATTTTGGAATTAAAATCGCCCATGACGATGGTTCTGTAGTCTCGCACCGCACATTTGTCCGCAGCACTCTGGAGTAGGCCGTAGAACTCTTTTTCTCTTCCTCGTCACTGTCATTAGTGGGCGCATAACACTGGATGACGTTGAGCCTAATCCTTTTCCAGGTTCTAAAGGCTGCTGTGATAATTCTTGGCCCAAGAGGTTCCCAGCCCATCAGCGCTCTCTGTGCCACGTGACAGCATGAATGCTACACCTTCTGCATGGGGGGCATTCTCCTCTTCATGTCCGGAATACAGAATCACCTTCCCACTTGTCAGCCTTTTCTGACCAGACTGCGTCCATCTGGCTTCACTGATACCTAGCAGGGCAAAGTTGTACTTTTGCATTTCCGCTGCTATCTGGGCGGCCTTCCTGCTCTGGTACATGGTCTTGACATTTCACATGATGCGCCCATGATTGTGTCCCTGGATAGAGAGAGGCGGGTCGGTCCTGTGGCTTTCGAAGGTGACTTCCGGCTTTCACACGACGTCACCCTGACGGCATAAATCTTCTGGTACTGAGAAGAACCTTCCTCCTCCGGGAAAGAAATTGCTGTTGGTCTATTCGTCGGCGTTTCTGTAGCTATTTCCTTATATGCAGAGTGGGGAAGCTAACCCCACGCCCAACCCCCTTACTCTAGGAGGACCAGGGGTTTTCTGTCGGGGTCTCCTTCCCTTAGACCATGTTGGTTCACGGCACCATATTTCATTCGGTGCACCCCTCTCACGAGGGACCCCCTATCAAACACCCTGGGGACGCGCCTCAACGCCGTATGGTCCCAGCGCGAGGGGCTACGCCACAGATGCCGCAAAATCAGACAAACCGATCGGCCGGCCGTTTTCTCAATATCATAAAATTTATTCAAGATTCAAGATGACTTTATTGTTGCTGTGATAGAACATACACAGCAAAAATTGTCTTGCCACCGCAGGTGCTGCTAACATTCACTCACAAGCTCAGTCATTCCACAAATTACAATAACAGAGCTACAAAATGGACAATGACTCAGGACGGGTAAGTCCGTCTCCAAGGCCGCATCTAATGGCCGGCGCCAGTGACCTCATCCCGACCCGAACCTCCCTGACAAAAACAGAATGCTAAGACTGACATCCCTATCAGTGTCTCCTGAACACACTAGTATATGCTCTTTTGTTAAATCATTCCTACTTGACTAAAGCTAGTTGACATAAAAATACAAGTTAACAACAGAAACACTAAATTACCGTCGAAAGGAAAATAATCCCCGGCCGAGGCAACATAAAACAACGGTCAAAGCTGCACCTGGAGGCCCGGTGTTCAGAGGGCACCGCTCCGACAAAGGTCCGTCAACATCATTTATAAAATGTCATGATGGTCAGCCGGGTCATGAGTTATTATAATGTGACAACAGCAAAGGTCGGCCAGCAGTACGTGATACAGGGCCACTGACATAAACACGGCCGCCGCGATGGTAGTAAAGCATATAATTGTAATATGCCTGCACTGACTGGCAAACCGTGGACTGTAAACATAAACTCAAAATCAGGCTTAGATTCCAACAACCACCCTACACGGAAGGTTCAAAACGCGTAAATTTATACTGTTTTGACGAGCACATAATAAGTTTCTTCGAGTAGTTATCGGGCGCTGGAACGGGGTATTAGTGGTCAAAGGGAAGTAATCCTAATTTGTATAGAAATCTGTCTCTCAAGGGATGCAACTGTAAATTTTACAGACGATAATTTGGTCTAAAATGGCTGCTAAGGTCGCTGTTGCTTCTGTTGTTCGTGATTTGGCTAAGCATGTGAAGCAGCTACTGCCCAGTGTGCACGTTGAAGACGTCCATTACCGACCTGAAGGTATGTAGTTCACATTTTGTTCTCATCTCTCACTCTGTCATTTCGTCTGCTACTTCACACAAAAAAACTACTTCTAAGCCGCTTGCACTGACTGGCTGGCGCGTTATGTAATACCAAAGGCAGTTCGCACACCAAGCATTATTTCTTCTGTACTAAAAGCAGTTAAGTACAGTTTGTCTACAGCAGAAAGGAAGGCAGTCGTTTTCAGCCGCGTCAGGCACACTCCTATTCGGATACTATTCTTTGCAGTGTTTGTTGTGTTTATGCGTAATATACAGGGGTTTTAGGAGTGACGGGGGTGGGGTGGGGGGTGAGGGGGGGGGGGGGGGGGGGGGGGCACGGGTGGGGTGGTGAGGGGTGGGGTGGGGTGGTGGTGTGTGTTGGCATTTTGAGTAGCCTTCCCAACATCCAGTGAAAAAATGTAGGGGGTGGGCGGGGGGGGGGGGGGGGGGTGGGGGGGAAGAAAGATTTTGGTTGAAGGTGAAGATTTTGACTTTTATGCTTGATTTTTTGGGTGTTGGACTGCTGCCCCCCCCCCCCCCCCCCTTCATGCTCATGCCCCCCTCCCCCATCCCATCGCCTCTTTCCCCATTGTTTGATTTTCAGAAAGCTGGCCTGTCACATGCCTTTGGAGGTTGAACTGTTTCTTTTTTTGCACCCTCAGTTCCCCCCCCCCCCCCCCCCCCCCCCCCCCATTGTTTTTGACTCATGTGCGAAGCAAAAGTGAGTCTATGTTTTGGGCCAGCGGTCTGTCCGTCGTCTGTCTGCCGTCCTCCGTCGTAAACTTTAACGTTGGCATTTTCTCGGACACTATTCAAGCCAGATTCTTCAAACTTGGCCCAAGGATACTTTGTGGCAAGTCCTTTCTAAACATACCAGTTAAGGTCACAGGGGATCAGGAAATATGTCAAAAATAGCTATATTTTGACATAATTTATTTTTTCTCAAATACTATTCACAACTTCAAACCCAAACTTGGTACAAAGATACCTGATGGTAAGACCTTTCCTATGCATACTAATTTGGTTGATCCCTCAGAAAGGTCAAGGGTCACAAGAGCTCAGGAAATAGGTGAAAAATAGCCATATTTTGACAAAAGATGTTTTTCTCAAATACTATTCACAACTTCAAACCCACATTTCTGAAGAACATTGGTTTGAACACTTCAGGAAAGTTCTTGGTGCAGATCTAATAGATGATACAAATGGGGATGAAAATGTATTCAGTAGTTCTGACATTTCAATAGAGAAAACTTAGATAACGCAGATATTTCAATAGAGGAAGTGAATAAGGCCATCGAGCACCTAAAAAACATGCAATAAAGCTTCTGGTCCTGATGGTCTCCTTCCTGAAGTCTTTAAGCATGCCTCTGATGTAAATGTCTCATTTCTTGTGAAGCTGTTTGATCACATATTCTCCACAAGTCTGTACCCTGAGTCTTAGTCAGAAGCAATCATCCATCCTATCCGGTCTCCATATAAAGGTCAATATGGATTTACCTGATAATTAGCATGGCATTTCACTACTCTCTGTCAGTAGTAAATGCTATAGTTTCATTTTAAATAAGCGTTTGACTGATTGGTTTGAAGGTCATGATGTGCTGGGTGAAGTGCAGGTTGGGTTGAGAAGAGATCACTGTACTATTGGTCATATCTTCACTCTATTTTCTGTGATTCAAAGATATTTTACCAGCAATAAAAAATTGTATGTTGCTTTCATAGATTGCTTGCTGTCTCTCTCATCCTATCTCGCATCGACTACTGCAACTCTCTCCTTTCCGGCCTCCCTCACTCCACCACTTTCACCCTCCAGCATGTCCAGAACAATGCTGCCCGCCTCATCCTTAGAAAGAAAAAATCTGACCACATCACTCCCCTGCTCAAACTCCTTCACTGGCTTCCCATCCCCCAACACATCCAATACAAGATTCTGTCTCTCTGCTACAAATCCCTGAACAACTGTGCTCCTGCCTATCTCTCCAACTTACTTCACCCCTACACTCCTCCCCGCTCTCTCCGCTCCGCCTCCGACCCTCTCCGCCTCCACATCCCCCGCACCAAACTCAGCACTTTCAGCCCCCGCTCCTTCTCTGTATACGGTCCATCCGCCTAGAACACTCTCCCACTCTCTCTTCATCAGAAACACTCTCTCTCCTCCTTCCAGTCCCCCCCCCCACCCGGGTCTGCCCTGGGGGACTTGGGTGGGGTTAGGTATTTTTTAGTTCCCAGGGTCACCCTGGTCAGCCCCACAGGGTGGGTTTTTCTCTCTATTCTGGGGCATGTGTTTCTGTCTACCCTTTGTCCGTTCACCTGTATTTGCCTTTTTAAAACTCTTCCTACTGTCTGCACTGCCTGTAGCTCTTGATATTGGATGTGTGTTGCTAAATGGTCTTAGCTTTATTTAGCCCCTTGTGTTAGGTTTATTAAATGTATTTGACCGGCTGGCGACATACATTCAATGTTCTGTTTATTTATTTTCTTTTTCACAAGCAGTGCAGGCACGTCCTGAGAAAGCCTTGTTGCTGTCGGGACGTTAAGCAATGTACAATCAATCAACCTTCCAGTCCGCCCTCAAAACTCACCTCTTTCAACAGTTCTAGCACTATATCACCACACTCCCCACCCCAAGTCGACTGTCATATTTTATTTCACTTTTTGTGGTACGCGAGCCGTTGTCTAAGCGTGCGCGTGCGTGCGTGAGTTGTGAGTGCGCGCTTAGAGTTATAATTATTATAAGATAAGCGCATTATAAATACCGTAATTATTTTTTATTATTATTATTTTTAGAAAGCTTTTAACTATATATCATGTTCTAAACTAAATTATGGGCAGTTCTTAATAAAAGGGGGGGTTAACCCATTCAGCCCAGATGCACTACAGCAGGAAATAGGTCAACCATGATAATTCAAGGGTAGTGCCAGATTAGCTTGGCGCCGATAGGCGCCAAGCTAATCTGGCACTACCCTTGAATTATCATGGTGGATCTATCTCTTGCAACAGGTGCATAGTCGTTGGATGACGCCTCCAAAATTGGGGAAATACGTGTGTTGGGCTGAATGAGTTAATGGCAGGATGTTGCAGGCATTTCAAAGCATGTACAAGGTGGTTAGAGCTCGTGTAAGGTGTGGTCAAAGTGTGACTGATCTCTTCCTCTACCCTAGAGGCTTCAAACAGGAGGAGATCACTTCGCCCGCACTTTTCTTCTTGTTTATTAACAAAATCGCTGCGGAAATTATGAATAGTGGAAACATGGTGTTCAGCTTCTCCCAGACTTAGTTGAAGTTTTCATTTTATTATTCACAGATGACATGTTACTTGTGTCAGATGCACCATGTGGTCTGCAAAATCAGCTTGATATTCTGATTAAAAATGCTGATGTTATGGACTTGTCTGTTAACCTGGCCAAGTCAAACATTGTTGTCTTTCATAAAGGAGGTACTTAGCACGCAGAGAGAAGTGTCTTAACTCTTATCAAAGGTACACACGTGTCAGTAGTTAATGCTTATAAATATCTAGGATTGTATTTTTCTACCCAATTGTCATTTTCCAGAGCTTTTGGTGACAAGAGTACGGAGGGGCACCATAGAAATATTTAAGATCTTGTGGAAGACTGGGGACTTTTCCTCTGCCATAATTTTCAAGCTGTTTGATTGCCAGATTAAGCCCATATTGTTGTATGCTTCAGAGATATGGGGTCTGTGCAGGCACGAAGAGATTAAGAAATTACATCTCTTGCTGTAATAAAGCTGCTTAATGTAAGTCCACATAAAATGACCTTGTTTATGGCAAAACCGGTGGGTATCCACTGTATATCTATGCCAGGGTTAGCTGTCTAAGGTATTGGTTTCATCTGTTGCACATGGAGTCTCACAGACTCCCTTCTAAAGCGTACAAAATGTTGCTAGCTTTACAAAATAGTGGCAAAGACTGTTGATTCACACGTGTTCATGATGAACTGTGCCAGTCTGGTTTTGGTTTTGTATGGGAGAACCAAGGTGTTGGTAATGTTGACAGGTTTCTGCTAGAATACAAACAAAGATTGATTGATTCATTTGGTCAGGTTCACTTGGCAGATAGTCAATGATTCAATGTTTATAAGCATTTTAAATCTTCTTTATATTTAGAAACCTACTTATATGATATCCACAATAAACATTTACGGGATCTTGTATGGTTTAGAATTGGGACTTCAGAAATTAATATGCACAAAATTAGATATGCTAGTGATACCAATTTGGGCTTTTACTTGCCCATTGTGCAGCTGCTGATTTGAGGATGAAATGCATTTTCCGTTTCATTGCAGATCACTTGAAGACCTTAGACAAAAGTTAATTCCTTTTAAGTACACCCTTTACGCCAATTATGGGTCCCTCAGTCGGCTGTTTAATGACAGAGAGTCAGTGCAGAATGTTGCCCAATTCATTTACTATGTACAGTTTAAGTTCGTGTGACTCACCAGCTTGCCAACACTGCCCAGTTTTGAAAAACGTGGCAGGCCCATTCCTGCCAAGAATGAACTTTCTTTGTTTTTCACAACCTGGTAGGACAAA
Organism: Semisulcospira habei; assembly: GCA_036245525.1. Lineage (NCBI taxonomy): Eukaryota > Metazoa > Mollusca > Gastropoda > Semisulcospiridae > Semisulcospira > Semisulcospira habei. The sequence goes on from BTPG01000003.1 coordinate 189,268,275, forward strand.
TGTGTGCCATGGTGTGTATGCATTAATTTCCACGCCTTATTTGCATTTTATAAATTTGTGGTTGTATGTTTTGTCTGTGTTTTCATGTGATGGGCCGATGGCCTAAACAATAAAATCATTGAGTCATTGCTATATGCCAGTGAGTGCATGAGTAGGGATTAAAACCCCCCAAAAAACAGGCAAGCCGATGAAGCATATTCCTTCGTACTCATCATCATTTACTGTCACAATAAAAGGACAATAAACAATAATTTTTTTTTTCTGATACAAATCAAGTTTATGCACTGCCATGTTTTACTGATACAGATGGGGTATCAGAGGAAATGCTGGGCTTTGTGAGGGAGTCTGAGATTTTGCTGTGTGATGGAGATGCAGTGTTGTGGTGTCTGAAGAACAATGCAGTACCTCAACTTAAATGGGCACAGTCCACCTGGGCAGGTACCACATAATAAATTACATGTTAGAGGGGGAGATGGACCAAACATAAAGTTTAAGGGTAGTGCCTGATTAACTGGATGCCATTTCAGGTGCCTAGTTAGTCAGGCACTACCCATGGACTTTCATGGAGGATACACCTCTTCCAGCTTGAATATGTTTGTACCAGTAACAATTACATTGTACATGGCACCTCTCATGTCAGCTTGAGGAACTAATGTATACATGCATTTGCACTGGAATTGCAGTGTATGTCCTTGGATGAAAGATGCGAAAATGAATAATAAAATTGTACCCTGCATTTTATCATTTCAGGTGTTGATTTGATAATGAAGGAATTGAACTTCACCAAGGTAAGTTATTGTCAACAAATTATGAAAGTTATTGTGGGGGCAAGAAAATGGCTTTTGCTACTAAATGATTTTCCTTTTTGATTCTTTCTATTTGAATGTTGGAGATTTGATTAGTTAAAGTAAATACATGATGCTGGTATGAAACAATGACAAATGTACAATACACACAGACATCAGTTGATTTTAAATTTGTTTGTGTGTTTGTAGCCAGCCAGAGATTTCCACCTGACTCGAACGGGGGAGGGATTTGGGACTTTGATGGCTGAATATGTGGTGGGGCACATCATTGCTCGTGAGCGCAACTTTCATGGGATAATGGAAAAACAGCAACAGAGGAAATGGACTAGGTGTGTGTGTGTGTGTGTGTGCGTGCGTGCGTGCGTGTGTGTGTGCGTGTGTGCACGCGTGTGTGTGCATGCATGTGTGTGTGCATGTATGTATATGTGCGTGTGTTTGCACACCTGTGTGCATGCATTGTGTACTTTAGTGTGTGTGCATGTGTGTGTGTGTGTGCACTTTTTGTATGTGTGCAGGGGTGGATCGGGGTGGGGTGGGGGGGGATCCTAGGGGTTCCGGAATCCCCCTCTCCAGACCCAAAATTCTTTAAAATGCTATAACAAAGTCCCTTCCTGGGATGTTTGTAAATCCCCCCTCCCCCCCACCTCCCCTTTCCCTTCCCCCCGCTCCCCCCCCCTGCTCCCAACTCCCGCTCCCCCCCACCGCCCCCTCCTCCCCTTCCCCCCCTCCCCCTCCCTGCCCCGGGTGTTTGATATTTTGGCGAATGGTCAGAGTCTTAGCACACGCACACACCTTTTCTCTCTCCCCCCCCCCCCCCCTTCTCCCCCCGCTTCTCTGCTTTTTGATTTTTTGGCCCTTGGAAACAAGGTCTAGCGTTGGGGAGGCCTTTTGTATCAGGTTGAAGGTCCCAAACAAAAAGTTGGAACCCCCTCCCCTCCACCCCTCCCCCTGAGGTAACTCACCCGCCCCTGGTGTGTGTGCACATGCAAGAGTTGGTGCCTGTTTTGTATGTTGCATTTAATTAATTTAAATGCCATTCTGAATGGTATTGAAATTGTAATCACTTATAATTTTTCTTGTGAAAGGAAATAATTTAGTCATTTGCAACAGTTATGTGGATGGAGAGATTGATTTTACCCCCTTTTGCATGAAGCAACCAGTCCTGTTTACAATTCCAGTGGCAGCATGCACAAGGGGGTTAACATTATTTGTGTCCTGCATTGTTTATTCACTTGTTTGTTTATGGGCAGCTCTGAATTCAAACACTTTCGGGCCCTCGACAATCTGTCCATTGGAATCTTGGGCTTTGGGGCAATAGGAAAGGAAGGTAATACACTTACTCATTACCCTTAGCTGCCAGTGATCATGAATTGCCGCCATGTGATGGCCTTGGTCGCCTGCTCGGCGTTAAGTCCAAATAACTAACTAACTGATCATGAATTGCACATCAGAGCCACTTCACACTAACTGACATTTGCTTGAAAAACATAGATGTAAATGAGACCAAATTTAGGCATCAAGAACACAGGACTAACAAGAAACATGAATCCTCATGAGCCTCATTGAATGCAGGGGCTCATAAGGATTTGGGGGTTAACCCTTTCTGCACCAGCTATTCTGCAGAGCAGATTTCCCTGCGCAAGTCATTTTTTGGCTGACTTCCGCTACTATACACCTCTCGTCTTTGAACTCTTGTATCTCCTAAACTACTATACTTATATACTTCAAATTGTTAGGGGTGATAAAGAAATCAATGAATTTTTAGGATCTTGTCTAATTTTGCTTTGAGTGACCCATGGGAATTTTGAAAACAATGTTATGTTCTGCAATAACAAAAGATCACACACCTGTGTAGAGTCCAATGTGTCGCTGTCTTTGCATCATGTGAACTGGCAACACATGCATCAGCCTCGGCTGTACATGAATGCTGTTTGTCCAAATCAGGATCATTTCTAGATTTAGTAGGTTTAATCTCCTCAAAACTTCTTCTCTACTGATGATAATGGTGCGCCAATCCTCGGGCGTGGTCTATCCACCATTTTGGACAATCACCCATGTCAAAAACGTCCAAACAATTGTAAAATTCTAGCTCAAAATGCTCAGACACGCACTGAATCCCCTGATCACATAGGGCTTTATTTAAATTGTCTTGAACTCCACACATTTGAGTCACTCGCAAGCATTCATGCTTAAACTGGTACTGTATAAAGTATTGATGCTGCATTATGAACATGATGGCTAATGCATTTCCTCTGATACCCCATCTGCATCAGTAAAAATGGAAGTGCACAATATGGTGGTTTTCTTGTCTCTGACACAATTTTTAACCCATTCAGCCCTGATGCACTACAGCAGGAGATGGATCGACTTTAGTAATTCAAGGGTAGTGCCAGATTAGCTTGGTGCCTGTTGGTGCCAAGCTAATCTGGCACTGCCCTTGAATTATCATGGTCGATCCATCTCCTGCAACTGGTGCATAGTTATTTGATGACGCCTCCCAAATTTGGGAAATAAGGGCCGTCGGGCTGAATGAGTTGAGCAAAAGTTAGTAGTTGAAACTGCTCTCCTTGGTTCTCTGGGTTCTTGGTCCTACAAAAAAATAATCTGTAAGTATAATTGTTTCCTCAAAACACATTACCGATGACATGACTAACTGGAAATAGTCTACTTGCTTACCAATTTTAGCCTAAGACCCAAAGGGTCCCCCCCAGGAGGCTCTCGGGGATCCCTGACAGGGACGAGAGAGCTTTCGGGGATCCCTAACAGGGACGAGAGTAGCCTCCCCTGCCCATCCGGTCAGGCGCCAGGTGGTGTCTCCTTTCTTTAGCCAGTTGTCTACTTCGCTGCTAGCGTTCGGACGCTTTTACCTGAGCCTCTGACCCTTGGAAAGACTGTGTACGGTTCGACCGTCCCTTACCGGCCTGCCTTCGCCTAGCCTCTCGGCTTCTGCTTCTGGCGTGGCCTCCGTCTTCTCTGCTAGCCCTCGTCTGTGCCTCGTGCTCTTGGCTGGCCCTGGAACCTTCTAGGCTCCCGTCGCGCGGTGGTTGTGCTTCGTCTCCCTGCCGTTCCGCCATGGACAGGTAAAGTCTCGGCCGTTTCCGACGTCTCGCCTGGCTGGGTCGGACGTCGGGCTTCGCTCGAGCTACTGTTGTTTTCTCTCCGCATTTCACGGTGAGTTTCGAGTGTTTCTTGATTTCGAAGCTTTAAATGGCGGGGTTCGTTACCCGCCCCCGGTCGCCTTCATGTTTGGGTATGGGCTGCAGTTACCTAGTGCGCCTCTCCCCAGTACGCCGACCTCCCGTGACCTATTGTCCGGTACTTTGTGCTTCGTCACTCTGCCGTTCCGCCATGGAAGGTGGAGTCTCGGCCGCTTCCTACGTCTCGCCTGGCTGGGCCGGACGTCGGGTTTCGCTCGAGCTACTGTTGTTTGTCTTTGCATTTACTGTCAGTTTCGCGTGTCTCTTAATTTTCGAAGCTTTAAATGCCGGGGTTGGTTACCCGCCGCCGGTCGCCTTTCATGTTTGGGTTTGGGTTGCAGTTACCAAGTGCGCCTCTCCCCAGTTCGGCGACTTCCAGTGACCTAGTGTCCGGTGCTTTGTGCTGCGTCACGCTGCAATTCCGCCAGGAAAAGGTAAAGTCTTGGCCACTGCCTACGTCTCCCCCGGCGGGGCCGGACGTCGTGCTTGGCTCGGACTTCTGTTTGTGTTCTCTCCGCATTTCACGGTGAGTTTCGCTCATTACTTACTTCGGAGCTTTACCTGGCGGCCTTAGTTGCCCGCCGCCCATCACCTTTCATGTATGGGTATGTGTTGCAGTACCAAGTGCGTTTCTGCCCAGGACGGCGGCTTCCAGTGGCCTGGTGTCCGCCACACTGTAGACTGGGTGCCACCTGCTCCTCTGTCATCGGCTGCGCTGGCTGCCCTGCTTGACTGGAGGTTCTTGGTCTCTACTCCGGTGTTCCACCGCCGAGCGACCCGCGACTTCCGCCTTCCTTGGGACCTTCTGCGACGCGGTGGGATTGTTCAAGCGGCCTTCCGACATGGGATAGCCACTCCTATCGTCCCTGGTAAGTTTGTAGCTCTTTCGTAGACGCGTTAAGCCCGCTGACTCCCCCGGCGAGTCGCCAAGCTGGCTACGTGCCCCCCTCCCGTAAAAAGGAGCCCCGGGCACCGCGACCACGTCGCCTTAGTTCACGCGTCGGCCCTCGGCCAAACCTCAAGCCCGCTGACTCCTCCGGCGAGTCGCCAAGCCGGCTACGTGCCCCCCTCCTTGAGCCCCGGGCAACGCGACCTTGGTCGCTAATTAAGCGTCGGCCTTCGGCCCTTCTTCTAAGCCTGCTGACTCCTCCGGCGAGTCGCCCAGCCGGCTATGTGCCCCCCTCCTTGAGCCCCGGGCACGGCGACCTTGTCGCCTGTTACATGCAAAAAAAAAAAAAAAAAAAAAAAATAAGAAGTTGACGCTCGGCCTCAGCCTAAGCCCGCTGACTCCTCCGGCGAGTCGCCAAGCCGGCTACGTGCCCCCCTCCTTGAGCCCCGGGCACCGCGACCTTGTCGCTAATTGGTTAAGCACCGGCCTTCGGCCCTCCTAAGCCCGCTGACTCCTCCGGCGAGTCGCCTAGCCGGCTACGTGCCCCCCTCCTTGAGCCCCGGGCACCGCGACCTTGTCGCTAACTGTCTACGCGTCGGCCTTCGGTTCTGCTCAGCCCGCGGACTCCTCCGGCGAGTCGCCAAGCCGGCTACATGCCCCCCTCCTTGAGCCCCGGGCACTGCAACCTTGTCGCCTATTGTGGACGCGTTGGCCTCCTACGCCTGCGGACTCCTCCGGCGAGCCGCTGTGCCCCCGCCTTGAACCCTGGGCACCGCGGCCTTGTCGCCAATTAGTTCACGCTTGGCCTTCGGCCCCAGCTTAAGTCCGCTGACTCCTACGGCGAGTCGTTTACCCGACTATGTGCCCCCCTCCTTGAGCCGGGCACCGCGACCTTGTCGCCTTGTTCTTACTTCGGCCTCGGTCCTGGGCCCGCTGACTCCTTTGGCGAGTCGCCTATCTGCTTGTGCCCCCTCCTTGAGCCCTGGGCACCGCGACCCTTATCGCCGGTTGGTGCCCTAGTCGGCCCTATGGCCTTCCTTCCTACCCTCTGACTCCTTCGTCGAGTCTCCCAGCCAGCTACGGTGCCCCCTCCTTGAGCCTCGGGCACTGCGTCTGGATCGTCTTTCATATACCTCGGGACTTCGGGCCGTTTTCCCCTGGCGCCTACGGCCTTTCCACGTGTTCACCGATTCTCGTCTGTTCGCCGAAGTGAAGCTACTTCGCGCTCGGTTCGCGTGGATGGGTGCCCCTTGGGTACACCCAGTGCAAGTGGGGATCGACGTCTTCGCCCTCGTCGCCTAGATAGTTGCGGCGCCCGACGTTCGTCGCCCGCCCGCTTGACGCCCTCCTGTGTCCCTGCCGACCTTCGCCTTCTGCTCGGCCCTGTCATTCTCCGCGGGACCTCCTCTTCCCCTCTCTCTGCACCGTTCGCCTCCAGCGTCTCCCCGACCCTCTTCGGTGGATGACTCGGCGTCCTGCGTTCGCCGCTGGCCTGCTGGCGTTTTAGCCTTCGGCTCCCCGGTTCGCTGGCCACTTGCTCCTCTTCGTGCGCGCTGCCTCTGGTGGTTCTGCCGGCGCCCGTCCTTGCGGTTACACCTCCCAGCTCTAGTGGATGGCTCCTTCCCTGACCTTCTCCCCTGATGCGACGTCGCAGCTGTACCGTGCTCCTGTGGCTTCCCACGCTCTTCGGCCCTGCCTGGTAGTCTCCTTAGGACCCCTTCTAGGCCTGTGGGCCCAGCGCCACCCGTGTGGTTGAGTTCCCGCCCGCTCCGACCAAGGCCCTCGCCCTTCGCGCGCAGGTCTCCGCTCTGCCTTGAGATGTTGCGTGGTGCTCGTCGCTCGGCGCGGCTCCCCCCGCCTCGGACCCTTCGCTTCGCCTTCGGCCCTTGGTCGTCGCCGCCAGCCGGGATCTGCCCCTCGCTTCCACGCGTCCCCATGCCTCCCGCCCCCGCTGTTGTCTTCGCTTGCCGTTGACGGGTCCGTTTCCAGCCCGGCCTCCGGTGTGGTCTCTCCCTCAGCCCTGGGTCCTTGCGTGGATCGTGGATGCCTTGGTTGCCCGAGACCTTGTTCTTCCGTCAGCCGTTCTCCTCCTTGGTCGACCTGCGTCTGCGGTATCAGTCAGCGGTCCCACTTCGTAGGGCAGCGATGTTCTCCTCCTCCGGTTGCTCGCCTGGGCGCCCTGGTCAGCGACTACAGTCCGACCTCTCGCCACTCGTTCACCTGGGTGTGGATTCGGTGACCGACCGCGACTTGGTGCGTCTTCACGAGCCTCGGATCCAGTCCTTGCCGTTCTAGCCCGAGGGTAGCTGCGGACGCGGCGCTCCCCACCTAACTGCGGCTCCAGCTCCTCCTCCTGGTGAGTGCGGCGGCTGATTTCCTTCCCTCGGTCTTCTGTACTCCGCCTCTGGAGGCCGTCCTCCGGCGATCTCTCTACCCTGGTGCCGATCTCTCCTGTGCTGCGCCACGTCGGCTTCGCTGGACGGACATTCTTGGCTCGGCTCCCGGATTCCCCCTGACCTCGCCGCTGCCCGTCTCTCTCTCTGCGTCGTTGCCGGTCTCGACCGTTGGGGCGCTCTCCTTCTCCCGAATTCCGCTCGTCCGCCGGCCGCTGGCCCGCGAACCGGACTTCGCGGCACGTCATCCCGCTGGGACTGGTTGCAGTTGGCAGGCCCTCTGCGCTTGGCGATACGATCTTCGGACACAGGACCTCCTCGTCCTTCCGACAACCCCTCTTCGTGGCTTGCCTTCAGACGCAGGAGGACCCCGCTCTCCCGACCTCTGCTTCCTCCTCTATCGCCCCTTCGCTGGTGCGAGGACAGCGTCTTCTCCCTCCCAGCCCGCCTCAGTCCACGTCGCCTGTTCGTCCTGACAGTCTACCTCTTGCGACGGTGGCAGCTTCTTCACACGGATTGCGCCCTTCGCTGGGACATCCTTCGCTGGTTCTGCGCCCGTCGGGAGACTCCCCCCTTGTTCTCTTCGCCACGAGTGGAGCCTCCGGCTTCCCCGCTTCATCTCCCTGTTCCCGACCTCTGGCCTGGTCAGTCGATGCCCTTCGATCCCTTGGGGCGGACTGGTCGTTTACACCTACCCTCCGGCGGTCCTGGTCCTCAAGTCCTGCTCAGCCTCCGGGGATGCAACGCAGTCCTTCTCCTGGTGGCCGGTCGCCCGGACCGGTTCGCGGACTTCCGACCTTCTCAGTCTCGCCACAGGTTCACCCTCCCTTTCCCACCTCCCGCCGATGCTCTTACAGCGCCGATAGCCGCTCTTCCACCCCTGCCCCGAGCGACTTCTCCTGCACGCCTGGCGATTGTGTGGCAAGCTCTCTCTGCTGGAGGCTTCTCGAGTGCAACAGCGGATGCTATCGCTTCTGCCCGCAGACCTACCAGACGTGTCTACGAGGGAAAGTGGCGTGCTTCGTGCCTGGTGCTCTGACCGCCGCCTCTCCACTGTCGGCCTGACGACTCCTCAGCTCACGGACTTCTTCTCTGGCTCGTCCAAGACCTAGGTTGGCTCCCCTCTGGTGCAGCAGCTCTTGAGGGGTCTCTTGATCGCCGACGCCTACCGTCACCTCGGCCGTCCTGACCCAGCGCCTGCAAGGACCTGCCCGACCTTATGGCGCGTTTCGGCGTGCAGCGTCCGGTCTCCCGCCCACTTGGCCCGCGCTGGGACCTCCCTGGTCCTCCCCTGACTGACTTCGGACCGTTGAGCCGCTCCTTCTGGCCCGCTTTGCTGACGTGACTCGGAGGCCTGCTTCCTGATGACCCTCGCCACGGCGCCCCGCGTCACCGAGCTCCACGCTCTCGTCTCGCCCCGCCGGCCTGCAGTTCCGAGTGGATGGCTCCGTTCAGCTACTCCCGGATCCTTCCTTCTCGCTCAGCCTAGGTCTCCCTTGACAGCGCCTCCGGTCCTCGCCGCTCGGCCGCTTACACGACCCGGTTCCTCGGGGCACTCCGCAGCAAGATCCGGGGCAGGCACTTCGTATCTACCTGCGGCACTCCAAGTCCGTGCGGAGGGGACGGTCTCGTCCCTTGCCGCCGACCGCTGGCAGAACCGGCTTCTCAGCCCAAACGTGCTCCTCTTCGCTCCGCTGGGTATTCTGGTCCGCCTATCGCGACCTCTCCCCACAGGGAGCCGAGGCACTGAGGATCCGCGCCCAAACAATGCACGCTAGGGCCGCACGTCTCGCCTTCGCCGCGCCGGTGTGGTTAAGGACACTGTGGCGGCGGTGGGTTGGCGGGAATCTACCATTGCCGCTTCTGCTCTGCGCCCTTACAGTCCAGCGCGACAACCTTACGCTGGTGGGCAACTTCTGCGGCGCGACACTCCCTCCAGGCGCCCTCGGCGCTTAGGCGGCACTTCGCTAAAATTGTCGGGAGTGGGTGATCAGGAGTGACGGGCCGTCTTCGTCCCTGAAGAGGTTTCTAAAAGGGGATTGTGCGGCACCCTCCTCCTCTTTGCCATTCTTCCAGTTAGTCATGTCATCGGTAATGTGTTTTGAGGAAACAAATTAATTTTTCTCTAAAATGTATTTTTTCGAAAAATACTTACCGATGACATGACTCGGAGGTCCCTCCCTCCTCCCCGCTTGCCGCTGGTAACTCCGTAGACAACTGGCTAAAGGAGACACCACCTGGCGCCTGACCGGATGGGCAGGGGAGGCTACTCTCGTCCCTGTTAGGGATCCCCGAAAGCTCTCTCGTCCCTGTCAGGGATCCCCGAGAGCCTCCTGGGGGGGACCCTTTGGGTCTTAGGCTAAAATTGGTAAGCAAGTAGACTATTTCCAGTTAGTCATGTCATCGGTAAGTATTTTTCGAAAAAATACATTTTAGAGAAAAATTAATTTTGCGACCAGCACAAAGCTTATCAGAAACTGATGATGTAATCTTGAACTATCATGGTCAAGCCATCCTTTACTGGCTTAGTGCTGGACAAGTGAATTAGTCCCATGTGTATACAGCCTCTTGTAAACTGTAGCAGTGGCTGCAAGCACAAGGGGTTAACCCTTATGGCTGTCAGTAGTGCTTGTAGTTCCAGGTGGTTCCTGCAGGAGTCCCACTGACAAAAAGTGCTGTTGACAGCTAACAGGTTAACCCATTATATCTGGAGGCTGATTTTTACAAAATTTGCATATTGTCCTATGAAGGCTGCATTCCAGATTAGGAGATCGATCAACCGTTTAAGTTCAAGGATGGTGTCAGAATAGCTTGGCGCCTCACGCGCCAAGCTATTCTGGCACCACCCTTGAACTATCATAGTCAAATTTATTTCAAGCAGTGGGCGTATCAGGATGAAAAGGGTTAATAGTGCCTTTATTGAATACTATGGTCAATATAGGCAGACTTATGATGCAATTTATTTTGTTGTTATTGTTGGCAGTGGCACGTGTTTGCAAGTTGATGGGTATGAGTGTGTGGGCCGTGAGTCGCACGCCAGGAAAAGATTTGCACCCTGTTGTGGATCAGTACAGGTGATGTCTACAATGATGCATTCATTTATTTCCTCAAAAACATTACCGATGACATGACTGTGTGGAAGTGTCTACTACTTACTCAATTTTAGCCTAAGAACCCGTTGTGTTACCACACAGCCCGGGAGGCACTCGGGGAACCCCCAGAGGGACCGAGAGTTGTCTCCCGTTCCTGCCTATCCGGTTCCGAGTCACGTGGTGACCAACCAGTTATGCTACTTAGCTCACGCTCTTGCCTCGTCGGTTTGGACTTCTGTTTGCGCCGACTCTGGCTGTGCCCAGTCGGGCTGCTGCATTCCCTGAGTGTTCAGCTACTGGCCTTTTCTGCGTCCTTGGCTTGCTTGGACTTCACGGCGCTGTCTGGCTGGGACGCCCCCCCACTTCACTGAGGGTGGTATGGAGGTTCCTTCCCCCGTCCCCGCTCCTACTGAGAGGTAAGGTAGCTGTGCTAGCTCTCGGCCGGCTCCCGGACTGGGCACCGGTTTCGATCAGTGGTACTTTCTTCTTCGTCTTCGTTCTATTCTCGCGCCGAATGCTCGGCTTAGCTTGGCAGGGCCCCACGTGCCCGTGCCCGCTCACTTTTTCAAGTTGATAGGTGTGGCTGGAACAGGCGCGTACTGGCTTGCTTGTACCATTGTTGTTTCTTTCTTGTACTTTTATTCGCCGATGGCTCACTTAGCTTGTGCCACACGCCTTTCATGTTGATAAGTGTTGCAGTACCAGGCGATTCCTGCATGCTTGTAGTTGTTGTGCCGTTCTGCGCCGTATACTCGCCTTAGCTTGGCGGGGCCCCACGTGCCCGCGCCCACTGACCTTCATGATGATAGGTGTTGCAGGACTAGGCGCTTACTTGCATGCTTGTACCTTTTTTGCGCCATTATGCGTAGAAGACTCGCCTTAGCTGAGCGGCGCACAACGTGCCCTCGCCCGCGGGCCTCCATGGGTGATTGTGTTGCAGTTGCCAGGTACTGACCTGCACGCAGTGCGGCGAGTTTCAATGGCTGTCGGACAACCACAAGGTCTGTCTGCCCTGCACCGGATGCTCCGCCGACCACGTTTGCTCCACCTGCTCCACCTGGCCTGAGCTGTGCTGGTCACAGTTATGGAGCTTTTACAGGCGCGAGCGCCCGGCACCGGTGTGTGATCCTTCTACAGTCGAGGCGTCCCCCTCCATCTCCGGAGCAGTGAACGCTCGAGACCACACCGACCGTGTGAAACGGACGCCACGCTGGACGCGTGAGCCCAGCGCTCTTAGCAGGACTGCTCTCAACGCGACCGCTTCCAGGAGGGAACCCGCCCGGACAAAGCCCACTGGTTCCTACAGGGAGCCTAATTGCCGGCAGAGCGCCCGCCTCACTGAGCCCGGCCTCTTGGGACGTGCCACGCGCCGTCCCGTGTCCACTGTCAGTCCTCGCTCGTCTCTATTGGAAAAGCCCACTGACTCTTACGGGGAGTCGCCTAGCCGGCAGAGAGCCCGCCTCACTGAGCCTGGCTCGAAGAGACCTGTGTCCACGCATCCCAGAACTTCGGGCAGTTCAGAGCCCTCACGCTACTCCAGCTCTTCCAGACGCTCGCGCTCCCCTATTGTTGATCGCAGGAAGGACCACGTTACGCGCCGCACTAGCGGGCGCAACCCCCCCCCCCCCCACCCCCACTCTTCGGCCTCGTTGCGCTCGACCCACCCTCAGACGTCGTTCCCTCGACCGGCCTCCCGCTCGTCTCGTCCCTCCCCTCCACGCCTGATGCGCTGCCCTTCGCCCTCTCCTCGGTGGCGACCAAGTAGGAGTCCTCTCCCCCTCGGGTTTATTAGCACCGTTCCCGTGGTCGTAGCCGCAGTCGCTTCCCCCGCTCCGGATGCCCTTCCCGCGTCGTCTGGCCTTCTCCTCATTGTGTCTTGCCGTGGGCACCTCCCCATCCTCGCCGGCAGAGCCCCCCTTCAGACTGGCCGTTTCCCCTCTACCTCTTCCAGCCGCCGGGACTTGGCCGTCGTCTCCGCTAGCCCTCGTCAGCACCACCGGGTTTCCCCTCTTCTCCCACGTGATGATGAGGCCCTGAGCCTTCTGGCCGAGGACTCCGTCTCTGCCCTGCTGGGTGGGCTTAGCCGCTTCCCTTCTCCTCGGTCTCCCTCTTCGGACGCCTCGGACTCCCCCAAGCCGGCCTCATCTTCGCATGCGGACACCGTGCTCGCCTTGGATGAAGCTGCTCGCCTCATCTCCGCCGCGCTTCCAGCGGACGCCTGTCTCCCGTCCCCCCCGCACAAGAGGAAGGTCTCGCGTTTGTCGATGCTGGACGGCAGGTGAAGAGGTTCAGGTCACTTCTGCAGCCCTCCGGCTTTCGTGACCTGCGCGATGCCTTCTCCGCTCACCTCCTAGCGGGTTCCCGGGGCGCCAAATTCTTCTCGGACCATAGCTGGCCAGCTGGTCGCGACATTGCTTTTCATCAGAACTGGTACTCGGGCCATTCCCAGGCGTTCACCTGCCCTCTTTCTGCTTTGGACCCTCCCGCCTTGGTTCAGGCTGGCGGCGCCGCCCTGCTGAAGCGCTCCCTTCCCCGCGGACTGGACAAGACTGCCTCGCTCATCTGTAACACCTTGGCCTGCTTGGGGTTCCAGGAGCTGCTTACCCAAGCCTTCGTCTGCCGCATCGAGGACGCCTGGCACCCCTCATTGACGCCCCTCCTAGGAGACCTACTAGCTCTCGCGGCGTATCAATCTTCAGTCAACGCCATGGCAGCCGCCTCCAACTGCGACCTGTTGCGTAGGGTTGCCGTGTTGCTGGCCTGCCGCGGAATGCCCCCCGACCTGAGGACTCAGCTGCGCCGTGCTCTCCTTGGTGGCCCCCTTCTCTTCGGTGAAACCTGGCAGAAAGTGAAGGACGCAAACTTGGACCGTTGGCCTCGCAGGACAGCTCCACCTTGCTATCACGCAGCCCGCAAGGCAATGGGTCGCGCCCTGCGGAACCCCAGACCCCGGGTGGGGTGCCCACCTGCTGCTGTGGATTCTCACGACGTCCGGCCCCTGGCCTCCAGAGCTGGTGGACAGACACATCAACTGGCTGGAACTGCAAGCGGTTTGGCAAGCCCACATCGCGTGGGAGGTACATCTCAGTCACCAGGAGCTGCTCGTCCTCTCCGACAACGCGACAGTGGTTGCCTATATCCAGAAGCAGGGCGGGATGCGCTCCCCCGATCTATGCATGCTCAGCTACCGTCTGATGCGCTGATGCGAGGACCGCAACATTTCTCTCCGAGCTCGACACATCCCCGGCCACCTGAACGTGTTGGCCGACTCACTCTCTCGGCGCGGCCAGTTGCTACACACGGAGTGGACGCTACGCAAGGACATCTTTCAGATGATCTGCGCGCACTGAGAGACGCCTATGATCGACCTGTTCGCCACGAGGTGGAATCACCAGCTTCCCCTTTTCGTCTCCTCGATTCCCGATCCCCTGGCCTGGGCAGTCGACGCGCTCTCCATCCTGTGGGACGGTCTCATCATGTATGCGTACCCCCCCGACAGTCCTCGTTCCCAAAGTCCTCCTCAAGCTTCGAGGATGCAATGCGGTCATCTTGCTGGAACCGGTCCTGGACAACCGAACCTCCTCAGCCTCGCCACGGGGCCACCCCTGCTGCTACACACGCCGAGCACGATGATAAAGCAGCCCCGCCAACCGCTGTTCCACCCGTGCCAGGAGCGCCTTCGCCTTCACGCCTGGAGATTGTGCGGCAGGCCCTCTCCTCTAGAGGCTTCTCGAGTGCAGCAGTGGAAGCGATCGCTACAGCCCGCAGACCCTCGACCAGGCACACGTCTACGAGGGAAAATGGCGAGTACTGTGCTCCTGGTGCGATGACCAGCGCCTCTCCCCCACCGAATTGACTAATCCCCAGCTCGCAGACTTCTTCCTCTGGCTCTTCGGAGACCAAGAGTTAGCCCCTATCACCATCAGGGATACCTGTCCATGATTGCCGACACCTACCGGCACCTCGGGCCGCCCAGACCGCGGTGCCTGTAAAGACATCACCAACCTTATGACTCACTTCGGCCTGCAGCGTCCAGAGCCCCGCTCACTCATTCCTCGCTGGGACCTACCCTGGGTACTGACGTGGCTGAACTCTGCCAGATTTGAACCGCTGCCTTTGGCCCGCTTCACAGATGTGACTCGTAAGACATGCTTCCTGTTGGCCCTTGCCACGGCGGCCCGAGTTAGCGAGCTACACGCGCTCTCAGCGTGCCCTGCCTGCCTGCAGTTTAGAGCGGATGGTTCTGTGCAGCTGCTTACGGAACCTGCCTTCCTTGCTAAGATGAGGTCTCCTTTGACCGCGCCACAGGTGATCACCTTACAGCCGCTGTGGGATACAAACTTTCCCCGGGAGACCAGGCAACAAGATCCTGTGCATGCCCTACGCGTTTACCTATGCCGAACCAAAGCCGTCCGGAGAGGACGCTCACGCCTCTTTCTTCCTTTAAACCCTGGCAGAACTGACATAACAGCCCAGACGATAGCTTCCTGGCTACGCTGGGTCATACGGCCTACCAGGACCTCTCCCCACAGGGAGCGAAGAGGCTTAAGATATGCGCACACGAGGTACAAGCCATGGCCACGAGCGTCGCGTTCGACCGGAACCGCGCTGTCAAGGACATCGTGGCAGGCACAATCGACCTTCGCCCGCTTCTACCTCTGGGATCTGGCAAGCCAGCGAGACAACCTCGCACTGGTGGGGGACATCACTGCGGCGCAACACTCCCTCCCGGCGCCTCAGGCGCCGTAGGTACGCACTTAGCTAAAATTGTCGGGAGGTTGCGGCAGGGATGATGGCTCTAACTATATCCCTTGTGGGGGTGTTTGGGCGTGGCACCCTGCTCCTAATCACAATTCTTCCACATAGTCATGTCATCAGTAATGTTTTTGAGGAAATAAATGCATTTTTCTCTAAAAGGTATTTTTTCGAAAAATACTTACCGATGACATGACTCAGAGGACCCTCCCATCCTGTCGCGCTTGCCGCTGGTGAGCTAAGTATACTGACTGGTTGGTCACCACGTGACTCGGAACCGGATGGGCAGGAACGGGAGACAACTCTTGGCCTATCTGGGGGTTCCCCAAGTGCCTCCTGGGTTGTGTAAGAACCCGTGTTCTTAGGCTAAAATTGAATAAGTAGTAGACACTTCCACATAGTCATGTCATCGGTAAGTATTTTTCGAAAAAATACCTTTTAGAAAAAAATGCATTTCTCTTACAAATCAGCCTCAGTATATCGTATGGTACCCAGTAGCCATACATTCAGACTGCATTATTTGTGATTGTATTATTGTAGTGCTGAATTTACATAGACTTGTGAAGACTTGATATGATCACTTGGTAAGCAAAAGGTCTTTTGGCTGACATTAGCCTTAGCTAGCCCATGCACAGCAGAGGAAGGGGAGGAGAGGGAGTGGGGGAAGGGTGGGGGGTGGGGGTGGGGGTGGGGTTCGAGTAGGACAACTCCAAACTTTGGGAATTCTTACTTAGGGCTTAGCCCATTTAACCCCAAGGGCACATTTCTCAATTTTTTGTTGCTGTCGTCTAACAATGGTTCTAGTTGTAGGAGATGGGTCGACCATGATAATTCAAAGGTAATGCCAGATAAGCTTGGCGCCTGATGGCGTCGAGCTGATCTGGCACTACCCTTGAATTATCATGGTTGATCCATATCCTGCTGTAGGCTGTGTCTAGGCTAAATGGATTAATGTGTTGGCGCCTGATGGCGTCGAGCTGATCTGGCACTACCCTTGAATTATCATGGTTGATCCATATCCTGCTGTAGGCTGTGTCTAGGCTAAATGGATTAATGTGTTAAAACATTTTCATTGTTGCAGTTAGTTCCTTCCCTGTAGCTAAACCAAAATTGCTCCATTTGTGTCTTGCAGAATGATGTCTGACTTACCTGAGGTGCTGAGTAACTGCGACTACATCTGTAACATTCTGCCCTCCACACCAGCTACCTGTGAATTGCTGTCCGGGGATGTCCTCAAGCACTGTATACCCAGGGTCAGATGTGTAGCAATCACTTAATTAACCTCCTTATGCATGCACTCACCGGTACTCTTACACAGTAGCGGGGGCCTCATACAGGTGCCCCAGTTTTTCTTGCTGTTGGATCTGGGGGGGTTGGGGTGGGAGGGATGGAGGGGGGGGGGGGGAGAGAACCATCACCCACCACCCACCACCAGACCGAAAAGTGTTTAAAATGTTATTACAAAGTCCCGTTCTGGGGAGTTTGCCCCCAACCCCCCCCCCCCCCCCCCCCCCCCCCCCCCTTCCCCCTTGTCGTTTAATATTTCGGTGAGTGGTGAGAGTCCTGACATGCATGTCTAGCGTGCCTAGCCTACCCCCATCCAGATTGTTTGAGGTTTTGGCCACTGACTGGAAGCAAGGTCTTGTATCGGGAGGCCTTGTGTGTCACTGAAGTGGACACCATACCCCATTTACACTGTCCAGTGTTAAACTGTACCCGAGGCACACTGTCTTGTGTTAAACTGTGCACGGTGTACACTGTCTGGTGCCAATTTATATCAAGCTTTTCAAATCTCGCTTCCTACTACAGAGCCCACTCAATCAACGTGCCACGGACTCTCTGGTTGTGTGGAGAGTTGGCATAGATCCACATTATCCCACTCAGGGCCTAATGGCTCATGACAATTTTTGAGACTTGAGGGCGTATTCTTACATTTGTATGGTCTTTCACCATGTTAAATTTTAGAAGGCTCGTGAGGATCTCATGTGATAGCAACATGCATATGTCAGCTAGTCTCCTTCGACTATTTAAACTTTATGAGACTCATGAGGAAGGTTTGTACAGGCCCATTATAATCTAGGCCTTGGGAAATTATGGTGTAAGCACGGTTATTCTGAGCACAAAACTACTCTCAGTGAAACACAGATCCTCATGTCCAAACTCATGACGTGGCTGACAGTAACTGAGTATTGCACAGTGCATATGAAGATCTATGTCTCCACAGGCTAATGGAGTTAATCAGATAATTTGCATTAGCCAGTCTCAGTAAAACAAAGCCAGCCGGTCTGAGATCAGACTGAGTTTGCGTAAACAAAGCGAGCCGGCAAGGGACATCCTGCCAAAACGGCTGAAGCGTGATTTCTCTTTGTGCTCTGCCATGTCTGTGTTGAACCCCACAGGCCACTGTCGGAGCACAGATCCTCATGTATTCTTACAGCCTTAGCAAATCTCATGAGCCCCTGCCATCTAAGTCAGATCACGAGTATCTGTGCGTTTCGTTGAGACTGAGAAATTTTGTTTCACACGCGAAGTTGCGCTGAATGCAAGTTTGCAAAGAGCATAGATCTGCATATATCAAAACCACTAAGCCACCATGAACACACAACACGAAACGCAGAGCAGTAATTTTACACAAACGATAGTTAATACATTATCACAGAAATTCACCGGTGTCGAACTCCTTATTGGCTGCTTCTACAGTCACTTGGATTGAACACGCTCTGAAACAATCACCAAACATAAAGAGATTAAACAGTTGAACGAGTGACACATATTTTGAGAAATGAGTAAATCTTGTTACGTTGAAGATCGTTTTGGATTCCTCAGTGGGATTTCATCGTGTGTATGAGGAAATGCAGTTTTGGCCATTGTTTATGCTGACAGGCGTTTCAGTTTCGATATGGACAACCGTGAAAGATACTCCAGATCTCCACAGTGAAGCTAGTCCATGAGCATCTATTCATCTTGTGAAAGCTTGACTTTCATTCTTATATATGATCATTCAGCCAATGCCATTCACCAGTGTAGGAGGCAACAGATTATCATTAGCATTTGCAGCCAAAAAGCCCTGCATGAACCCTGCTGAAAAAAACACTAATGGGTAGCTGTATTTGTCTGTTTGCAATCATTAATCGAAATTCAGCAAGCACCATACAAATGTAAGAATACACCCTCAAGCACTTTTGATGTCTCAAAGAGTGTCATGAGCCCTTAAGCCGTGTGTGGGATTATGTGGATCTACGCCAACTCTACACAACCGGCGGGTCCGCGTCACGTTGAGCGGGCTCTCTTTTAGAAAGCGAGATTTGAAAAGCTTGATATAAATTAACACCGGACAATTTACACCGTGCATGATTTAACACAAGACAGGGTACAGTTTGACATCAGACACTGTGCCCAGGGTAATGTGTCCTAAAAAGTATATACTATAGTGACCACTTCAGCTTTTTTGTCAGGTTGAAGGTTCCAAACAAAACGTTGGAACACACCCGCTCCCCCAATCCTTCGAGGTAACTGATTCACCCCTGGTTAATGGTATGTTTAAATTTTGTTTTAAGTAGAATCATTTCACAAAGAAAAATGTATGATCACCTCTGAAATCCTTACCGGTATATTCATATCCATGCAACCTTCTTGTGAACAGAGTTCTTACTGTCTATACAAGTAAGCATGCATCCCACATATTATTTGACAGTATGAAGAGAAGGCTGATTATTTTCATGTAACTTTGAGACATATTGTTCCACAGTTAGTCTTATTAAGGCAGCTTTAGCCATGGTAGTTCAAAGGTCGTGCCAGATTTGTTTGGTGCCTGGGAAGGTGCCAATTAGCTAATCTGGCACAACCCTTGAACTGTTGATGCCGTTTACTTGCAACCTGGGTTGGACCTGAGTGGAGTTCAACCCGGGTTGAACCCGGGTTGATGCATTTACACTTGCATTTGGAACCGGGGTTGACACTCCCACATAATATGCCAAAGCATCTTAGGAATGCATCATGGCGCCCTCCACGAGACAACACATTACGTGTCTCATGATGTATTTTAGCTCTTGCAGCTAGATGGTGACCGTCTTTCTTTTTATTTTAATTATTTTTTATGTACTATTTATTGCAGCATAGAAAGATACGATCTCAAACATGAGATTCAAGCTACTGATACAGCAAAGTTTGGAAGAAAAGAAAGGTTTTCTTAGTACAGGATCATGAACATTATGACAACTTTTTTTTTTTATTAACAGCATTCTTACATGGTCATGCAGTTCGATTGTCAACCACTTATTTATTATCAGAAGTGTGTGTTCTCTGCCACATTCTCAAGACTGCTGGAGGCAAATTGTGCTGCAAACTTATATAATGAGCATCTTAATCACAGACATGGATGAAAAAGCATAGAATCGTCTCATGTTCACTGTTGATGTGCGCAGTTGACTATGAAATCTGTTATGTCAACGGTACTGAAATCCTGCCAGTGACGTCATTTTCCCGATTTTTGGGCAACGTGCATAGTGATAATGCAGAATGGAATGTGGTTTAGATCCAACCCCGGTTCAACCCTGCATCAGACCAGGGTTAAACTCTACCCGGGTTGGGTCAAGTGTAAACGCTCCAACCAGGGTTATACTCGGGGTCAACCTGGGTTGACGTGCAAGTGTAAACAGCGTCATTATGGCAGACTCATCTCTTGTTGTGGCATCTTCTGCCAGTTGGCCACATTTGGTAAATATGAAGTGTTAGTACATGGCCTCATTATGGCAGACTCATCTTGTTGTGGCATCTTCTGCCAGTTGGTCACATTTGGTAAATATGAAGTGTTAGTTTCCTTTTTACTGCAAGTCAGCATTTGTAAAATACTCTTTGCAGAAAACTGTGTTGATCAACATTGGACGAGGCAACGTTATCAGTGATGACAGCCTGGTGCAGGCAATCAGGTACCTATTAATGACTTCCACAAATTTGTAGGGCATCTACCAGTATGAAACTGTGGTTGATGGTCCAGCTTCAATCACCTTGAGATGGCCTTAGTTGCCTGCTTGACGTTAAACCCCAATAACTAACTGCAATCTTCAAGGGAGTAATGCCAGATTAGCTGAGGCGTGTGCCTTCTGTATGTTTCTGACTCATTATGGCATTCGGCATCAGTAGCTGCAAAAGTGTTGTATAGCATTGCCTTTGGCAACGCTATGCAACACTTTTTATCTTTTGAAGTGGGGCGCCTTGAATGGATTATTTTTTATTTCTTCAAAAGCATTACCTATGGTATTACTGATAGGAAGACATACTTAGCCTGTCAATTTCAGCCTCCAAAATTGTGTGTTGCTACACAACCAGGGATGTAACTCTAGTAAGCAGTTACCTAATCCCCTGAGTGGCCTCCCTCTCCTCCGAGTAGCCTCCCTTCCTAATCTCGCGAGAGTCCGTTATTGCCAGTTCCTTACTTAGCTTCCATCTTGTTTGGTTCCCTCATCATCAGTCTCCATGTTTTCTTCATCTTCCTTGTTTCTCCTTTGGTTTCGTTAGTCTTGACATGGCCAGGTAAGGCCTCGGACATTGCCTCGCCCGACGATTGTGGCGGACTGGGGCAATTTCCGTGGATTTGCGGCATTTTGCCGCTCGTTTCGACTTCACCTTCGACTGTCGGTTACAACGGTCGTGTGCTCGGTTACGTAGCCTCTGGGCTACGCGCGCTTACTTCCTTTCTGTTCCCTGTTGCAGTACTCAACTTAAAACGTGCCCCACCTGTAAAAATTTCCAGTGGCCTAGTGATTTACACCCTTGCTGTCTGCCTTGTTCAGGCTGTGCATCGGACCACACGTGTGTCACTTGTGCTACGTGGGAAGAGGACAGCTGGTCCGTACTTTGGTGATTCTATCGTCATAAGCGCTCCATGCAGTCCGACGAGGCTACAAATCACCTGGCCACTCCCAGCTCTTCCGCCGTCGGTGTTTCTTCTCAGCGCTGTCGGTCACTGGACCCCAGTCGCATACTATTACCATACTCCCGTTCTTCGGAGACGGGACCATTGCGGCTAATTTCCACCCTGGCCAAGGTGATGGACGTTGTCCCTTTTGCCGCGGGTTGTGTTGTACTGGGCGAGATTTTACGTCCCCGCTCTCTCGAGCGTATTTGTTTTCTCAAAACACATTACCGATGGTATTACACTTAGGAAATGGCTCTTAGCTGGCCTAATTTTAGCCAAATTTTGGTTGTGTCCGTATAAGGGGGTGTTGGCAGGAGTGGGGCGCCATAGACCATGCCAAACCCGAATAGCCTCCCCTTACTCACATCCGGTACAAGATTACCCAGCATACCCCAGTTTTAGTTCTTAGCTGGCAGAAGTAGGTTGTGTCTGTTCGAGCTCCGCTTTGGTTCTTGGCCGGTCGTTTTCGACCTTGACTGTTCGTTCGGTGGGACTTGAACTGTGGAGATGGTGGCGTGACTGGGGGTAGTAGTGCTCACGCTGTGCCGCCTCGTCGACCTGTGTGTTCTACGTGCCTACGGCTTGTACCATGGAGACTGTGACTGGCGGCTTCCGGACGCTGCTTCGGCCTGCGCTCCGAACCGGTCGGGCTGTGTGGCGTGCTGTTACGATATGGTGATACGTGGGTTTGCTCCTTTTTTTTTTTCCGCCATGGCCAGGTAATATCTCGGTGAATGCCCTCGACCGGCGCCCTTGGGTGGGAAGGAGCGCCGAGCGTCGGCACGCGCTGTACACTCGTTTGATTCGACTACATATTCAATTATGTCCGATTCGCCAGCGCGCGCGCGTTGTTATTGCGTGACCTTAGAGGCCACGCTCGCTCTTTCATCTTGTACCCTCTTGTTGCAGTAACTAGGTTCGGATCTGCACGATGTGTGGCGACTTTCAGGGCCCCTCGGACGAGCATGCGGAGGGCCTTCCCTGAGCAGGAGGCGAGTCGACCCGCACTGGTGAGGTGTCCGCCTCATGACTGGAAGAGAGATGGTTAACACTGGGGGGCTTACCTCCGGTTGCATCCTACTCTATCAGAGGTCGGCCGACAGTGATGTCCAAGCTAACAAGGAGGGACCCACGTCAGGAAAGGGGTCCCGCACAGAGATAGGGACTTCGTTGTCCCGCAGAGAACGTTCGACGTCTCAAGTCAGAAACAGGGACTTCGTTGTCCCGCACAGAGATAGGGACTTCGTTGTCCCGCAGAGAACGTATGACGCCTCAAGTCAGAAACAGGGACTTCGTTGACCCGCACAGAGATAGGGACTTCGTTGTCCCGCAGAGAGCGTACGACGCCTCAAGGCAGGAACAGGGACTTCGTGGTCACGCACAGAGATAGGGACTTCGTTGTCCCGCAATGAGCGTACGACGCCTCAGGTCAGGAACAGGGGCTTCGTTGTCCCGCACAGAGATAGGGACTTCGTTGTCCCGCAGAGAGCGTACGACGCCTATCCGAGATCGCCGGGCATTGATGTCCGAGTTTACAAGGTGTGACCCAAGTCAGCAGCAGGGACTTCGTTGTCCCGCAGAGAGCGTACGACGCCTATCAGAGACCGCCGGGCATTGATGTCCGAGATGAACAAGGTGGGTCCCAAGTCAGAGGCAGGGACTTCGTTGTCCCGCAGAGAGCGTACGTTGCCTATCAGAGATCGCCGGACACTGATATCAGAGAGCGTACCACGCCTATCAGATCGCCGGGCAGTGACACCTGGCAGGGACAAGCTGGGACCCAAGTCAGAGCAGTGGCTTTGTTTCCCCACAGTGAGCGTACCACGCCTATCAGATACCGGGCAGAGACGCCTGACAGCCACAAGGTCGGACCCAGGGCACAAGCAGTGGCCTTGCTGTCCCACAGAGAGCGTGCGACGCCTATCGGAGATCGTGGCCACGGAAGCAGTGGCTTGGTTGCCACTTCCCTCATACGAAAGTAATAAGTCGTGGCTGATTCTCTGTTTGTCTATTGACAAGGGGTATTTACCTAAATATTACTAAATTGCGTTGCTACCTTAGTGGCTTGGTTGCCCAGACCTGTTTACCATACACATTCGGCGTATTGAAGTACACTATTTTGCTTGGGGTACACATACATGTGCACGTTATACACAAATACACATTTTGGAGAAACTGACAACTCACTCGCTTGTGAATAACACACTTGTGAGTCCAAAGTACACTTTTAGTCAGTTGAAAGTACACTGACTGCACCCAGGGGGTAACCAGGTCGGCAAGTTGTCACTCAGAGAGCGGTCGGCGTCTTTCAGAGCTCGCCTGTCAGAGACGCCCAAGAGTAACAAAGGGGACCCCAATCAGAAGCAGTGCCTTGCTGTCCCACAGAGAGAGTATGTCGTCTGTCAGAGATCGCCGGACAGAGACGCCCAAGTGTTTTAAGGTGGGACCCAAGGTGGTCCTGGACCTGTAAAGCACAAGATACCTTGTTCTGGGCTCTGGGCAGCAGGAGAGGTAGCTGACAACCTCTACTTGCATGGCTAAACCAATGATTCTTCCACCGGCCCGGGACCCGGCCTCAAGAGTGACCCGCTCCACTGTCCTTCCGCAGGCCAGAGTGGACAAACAGCAGGTGGACAGAGCATCAAGGTGGGGCCCATGTCAACGGCAGTGACCTAGGCGCCCCGGCCCAGTAAGCTTGTAGTCACTGACTGCGGAGGGCTGGCGTCGGCTACCGTACCTACGATGCTTCCAGTCCCGGGCCAGACGACAAGTCATAAACGGACATGCAGAAGCGACTGCTCGGCTTCTCAGGCGCTGGACAGTGTCTAGTGTCTGTGAGAGCATGTGGGCGCGGTAGCAAACACGTATGAGTATGTACGTTTATCGTGGTGCGCGACACAGGGGTTAAAAGGTTGCTTTCCCAGCGGCTCAGCGGTTCGCCAGGCCGCTGGGGCGCGACACCTCTTATCCTTCCAAGGTTAGGTTCCTGGAACCTCTAATCCGATTTCTTTGCTTTGGGCAATAGAGATGAGAAAACAGAGGGGTATTCTGTCTCCCATATTTTAATCTAATTCAATAACTTGATTATCCCTTAAGGGCTATTACAATCGAATTGTGCTCATGCATTAAGCATTGATTAATTTAAATTTTCTTATTAGGTTGCGCGCCCTCGCCCGGGCTGCTCACCAGTTTTTTTTATGGCTTGTGGCGACCGCAAGGGCTACAGGACCACTGCACTTCGCACTGCAAGATCCCGGCTCGGTGATGTTGGGCCACGCCTCGCGCCGACCATGCAGACGAGAGCCGCTCTAGATGCAGTGCAGAAGAGACGACCTCACGATGGGTTCCGGGTTCCGGCGTTCGCTCATGATCTTCAGTTCCCCTTCGGAAGCAGGGACTCGCCTCACAGAAGCCAGGGGTACGAGAGGAACAGGAGACGCCGTCCCAGTTCCATGGCTCGCTACGCAAGGGAAAGACGGGCTCTCCGAGTTTTCGCCACCGTTCGGGGGAGCGGCCCCCTGAGACTACGTTGTTCCTTCCAAGTGCGGGGTCCGCCTTCGTTGGATCGCCGCCGGCCGGAGTTCCCCGGACTTCGGAGGGGTTGGACATCCCTTCGCCTGCGGGCGGAACATACGGTTCCCGCTGGACGCCAGAGGACGTCATTCGCCGTGGCTGGACGAGGTTAGCTTCTCTACGTCGCTACGCTCGCAGTTCCGAGAGGTCTTGCGTTCGCCGTCTACTGCGAAGATTTACAGGAGAGTCTACTCGGGCCGGGGACTACGCAGGTCCCCTCATCGCGTCCAAGCATTCAAGTCCCTGCCCCTTCTGGTCGGCTTCTGTCTCCGCTTCAGGGCGCCGGGGGAGGCGCTGGTGGCTTCAGCTGGATCCTACTTCTTCCGCTGCCAACGGTTGCTGCGTCCGTCCTGATCGATTACGCGCGGCTGAGTGGAGAGTCGGCCACGCAGGGCACCGCGCAGTGGAGAACTTCTTGGCCCCCTGGGCAGACCGACAAGGAGGCTTTCAAGGCCTGTCACTCAGCTGATTCACGCTGCGGGCGCCGCCGGATGTAGCAGCCTTCTTAAAACACTGTGGACCGTCAGACAGGATTGGCAGGGACCACTCTTCCGCGGAGGCGCGGTTCGTCCGATGCACCGGATGGGGCGACTTACATCCGAGAGACGGAGGCGGCGACGGGACGCCAACGGCACACTCCTGTGAACGTCAGGGACAGCATACTCCAGGCGCGCGAGGGATAGAGGTCAGCGCGGGTGGAGGACTGGTCCGACAGACTTCACTGCGGACGCCGTCTTCATCGGGGGTATGCACACAGTTCAGATTAGCTCCGCCTGAGATGACTTGCGGCTAGTCGCTTCGTTTCCCCGACGGGGTGCTACTCTTCGCTTGGGCCTGGCCGTAGTCAGCGGTGACCAGGCACGCTTGTCGCCTCCTTAGACGACGGCTTCGGGACCTAGCGGAAGCGTTCGCTTCCCTGGGTGGCGGCGACTTGGAGTTCCGGCAGGCTGCAGCGCCGGACCGGAGCGGATGGACTTACCCTCGGTAGCGCCTTCAGGAAGTTACCCATTCGGCGCTGTGGATCCTGCGGCCGGGGGCGCAAGTACAGAGAGTTAGACGGGACAACTTGGCAGGAATTAGTTCCTGAGAGGTCGTTGCGCTCGGGCCTGTGGCAGTAGGGTCGACGCAGCTCTTACACTAGACGGTAGATTGGAGCACGATCTTCGTCCTTCGACTCGACACAAGTGCCTCGTCATCTCGGCAGATACCAGACAAAGGCCTGAGAGCAGCGGTGCGTCTCCAGGACCTGGGACAACTCGAGTTTCGAAGTCGTAACCAGTTGGCAAGCCGGGCGGTAGGCTGGGATCATGCCCACTTCGCCGTCGACTAGAGGGCCGACGCTACGGGACAGGTACTACGTGTTTTCTTCGCCGGGATTCCGTCGAGGATGGAGTGCGTGGTCGTCCTGTTCGAGTGGGACTCCCAGTAGACGGGAGCAGGGCAGAGTAGGAGGGACTCTCAGTCCCTTCTTCAGCTCTCTTAGGACGGATGACTTACTAGGGGATCACCGTTCAACCTGACACCTCCTCTGCTTGGAGAAGGAGGGCGTAATTGGGAGAGGCTAGTGCGCTGGAGGCCTGCCGCGCGGGGAGGCGTCGCTGTGGCCAGATCTTCCAGCTCCACTGCTCGCCATCGAGATTGAATGCCGAATTATACGCTTGGTTGTCCGCCATTACTTGTGTTGCAGGTTGGTGGATTTAGGTGCGCACCCGGAGATTGGGCAGCAAGCCCTCTTCCACAGAGGCTTCCTACGGCGGCCATGGGTGCTACCGAGACAACCCGCAGACCCTCAACCAGTCGAGTTGCGAGGGTAGATGACGAGCGCTGTGTGACGGGAATGACAACCTTCTTCCTTCCAAACTGGACGAAGCCCCAGCTGGCAGGGTGCTTCCTCGGGGTTTTTCATCTCCTAAGGACGGCCCCCTTTCACCGTTCAGGACTATCTCACCATGATCGCCGACTCCTACAGGCGATTTCGCTCATCAGACCCGGGTAGCTGCAAAACCTCACTTCAGAGGCTCCCTTCGCTTGGAATGCCCCGCTGTGCTGCGCAGGGACCAAGTTCTACCTTGGGGGCTTACGGGATCTCAACCTCGTCTGTTGGAACCCGACACATGACGCGCCTGACGGATGTTTCAAGGAGGAGAGCTTCAGGGCAGTCCTTGACTCAACCTCCAGGCTCAGTACTATGCACGCTGTCCACACACCCGGGTGGCTGGCAGTGCCAGTCGACCGGTTCATGCTACAGCTACCTGACACATCTGCCTGGACGAGACGCGGCCTACATGACGGCGACAGTTGTTTCGCCCTGCGCGTGTTGGGTGCCACCCGGGAGAACAGACTTCAAAACCCGGTGACAGCCTTACCTCTTCCAGGGTCAGTATCCGTACGCGCTGTCGTCACACACACACAGATGGCTGGCTGTTACGGACGGAGGGCGCCGTGCAACTACTACGGTACCAGCCTTCAGGGCCAAGTCGTGGTCGCCTTGGCAGCCCTACAGTCTGTCTGTCTGCCCGTACGAGTGTCAGATTCCACTCAGTAGCCCAGACAATAGGAACCGGTGAGAGTCTTCCGTGTGTACCTGCGCCGGACCAAGCTGGCGCAGGGGGACGCACACACCTGTTTTCTCCCTCTGTCCACAGGTAGACGTGGTATCTCAGCCCAGACCTGCTCCTCCTGGTTCCGGGGAGTTATCCGCCCGGCCTTCCAGGACGTTGACCTGTTGATGCCACATGTTGCACATCGCGGCGCACGAGGTCAGAGCCATGGCCGCAAGTTCCGCTGCGACAGCACCGGTGCAGTCAAAGTCTTGTGGCGGCTATGAGATGGCGAGCGGAGTCCACTTTCGCCCGCTGCTACCTGAGGGACCTCTCCTCCCAGGGACAGATCCTCTCGCTGGTGGGAGACACCGCAGCAGCGCAACACTCCCTCCCGGCGCCCTAGGCGCCGCAGGTATCTTAGCTAAAATTATCGGGAGTGTGCTGCAGGAGGGCGAGTTTGTGGGCAATGTGGTTGGCAGTAGGGGCGCTATAGCGGCACCCACCTCCTCTTTGTGATTCTTCCTAAGTGTAATACCATCGGTAATGTGTTTTGAGAAAACAAATGAATTTTTCAATTAAAATGCATTTTTTTGAAAAATACTTACCGATGGTATTACTCGAAGGTCCCTCCCTCCGGCCCCGCTTGCCGCAGTTCGCTAAGAACTAAACTGGGGTATGCTGGGTAATCTTGTACCGGATGTGAGTAAGGGGAGGCTATTCGGGTTTGGCATGGTCTATGGCGCCCCACTCCTGCCAACACCCCCTTATACGGACACAACCAAAATTTGGCTAAAATTAGGCCAGCTAAGAGCCATTTCCTAAGTGTAATACCATCGGTAAGTATTTTTCCAAAAAATGCATTTTAATTGAAAAATTCATTTCACAGCCAGCCCCACGCACCCGATCTTTTTAGACGGGTCTCTCGCGGATGTACCCCCATCTCCCTCAGGGGAGGAGACATCGGCCCCCAGCTGTCCCTGGCGCGGCTCTAGACCAGCCAGACGTGACATTGCCTACTTGCGCTTTTCCGCCACCGCATCGCCATCTGTCATCACATCACGACTTGTTGCTCGGCGCTTCAGGGCTCCCACCGTCTCCTCGCGCCCTGACTAGAAGCCGGTCACCGCGCAAACGTATTACACACGGTACGTCCGCTAGGCCGTCTCACCACTCGGATATCTTCTCCTCCGACACCCCCTCCTCCGGATATACCACTTCGGGGTCTTAAACACACACACACCAGCTGCCGCCGTGATCTCTGCGCTTCTCCCACCTTCCGTCGTTCGCGGCACTCCTCTCATGGACGGGTGGATCTGCTTCCCGCCGAGCGGCCTTCCCCCCCACGTCGCAACTGCCGTCATCACGTCCCAGAGTGGGGACAGTCTCGGCCCTGTTCCCGTTCTCCTTCTCGCCACAATTCTCACCGATGCCCACTTCTTCAGGTGAGCCGCCGGCGCGCTCCCTCTTCTGTGCAACGCCATTCTTTTTCTTCTTCTTCTTCATCCGCTGACCGTCGGAACGCTCGGCGCCCTTTGCACCAGGCCTCCTCTTCTGTCCTTCAGCGGTCTTCCCCACAGTCACAGCGCGACCATAGCCCTCTCCACGGACCCTGTTCTCCCTGGCGCTTGACGGCGACTGTCGATGAGGAAGTTCTAAGCCTCATCCTGCGGATTCCGCTTCCTACTTTGACACTTTAGAGCACCTTTCCGCATCCATGAGTCCCATGCCCGCGGACTCTCAGCACAGCTGTTCGGCATCTTCGTCCCACTCCGCTCCGGGTATCGAGACTCGGCGGTCACTTGAAGAGGCCACGGGTCTCATTCTCAGATTTTCTTTCTCCGGAGGCTTGTCCACCTGCCCCTCCTCTGAAGCGGAAGGCTTCGGCCTCGGTGGATGTTACCCATCAGCCTAAGCGTTTCAAATCCCTCCCGCAACCACCTGGCTTCCAGGATCTGGCGGACACCTTCTCGGCACAGTTACCTGTTAGAAACTCAAAAGAACCTCTCTTCTTTTCGGATACCAAGTGGCCTGAGGGCATCAACATCCGCTTTCACCAACGTTGGTATGCAGGCGTTTTCGTGCCCTTTACCTTCTCTCGATGACGCAGCAGATTTGCAAGCGGGTGGTCGCCATGCCGCCTTTTTCCGGGTTCCTCACGGTTTTGACAAGACTGCTGTCCTGATCCGCAACACCCTGGCCTGCTCGGGTTTCTTAGACCTCGCGAGCCAGGCGATTGTCCGCGCGCTCAAGGACAATTGGGACCCTCAGTCTACCGCTCCGCTGTGCGAGGTGCATTCTCTGGCGGTTGTGGCTAACCGGGCGTCTTGCCATGCTTCTACCAACGCGATGGCTGCCGCCATCCACTGTGATTTAATCTGGTGGATGCGGTGCTTGATGCTTGTTCTGGGTTACCTTCGTCAGTCAAGTCTCAGCTCCGCCAGGCTCCCATCTGCGGTCCCTTAATGTTTGGCTCCACTTGGCAGGCCGTGAAGGAGACTCACAAGGACATCTGGCCTACGTCTCGCCCAGCCTTTTCTCGCTTTCGTGCGACCCGCAAGGCCGGGGGTCGCACCCTGCGACCCTTCAGACTCGCCTCCCGCCCAGTTGCCAGTGTGCCTCTTGGCCCCTCCCGTCACCCCCATTTTGGCCGTTCCCGCTCCCTCCCGACCCCGGCCTCCGCCTGGCCTGGTCGTGGCAGGCGGCCAGGGCGGGGGAGGGCCCACTGACTCTCCTCCCACACTGCCCCCGCTGATTTCTCTCGGGTCCCTGGTCGGCGGGCGGCTATCCCAGTACAGCGACATGTGGCGGTCGCTGTTCCCGGATGACCCTTAGATCCTTTCTACCATCTCGGTGGGTCTTCAACTCACGTTTCTACGCCCTCCTCCTCTTCGACGCTCCCCGCTTTGGACTCGGGTTCCGAGCGATCGCGTCAAGGCGGAGGCGTTGCAGGGCAAGGTGGTCTCTTTGCTTCACAAATCCGCCACGGAAGTCATACGGCGACACGATTCTCTGGCTTTCTACAGTCGTCTCTTCGTTGTCCCGAAGTCGGACGGCAGTTGGCGTCCGGTGATCGATCTCTCGGCTTTAAACAAATTTCTTGCGGCCCCTTCCTTTCGTATGGAAATGACTCGAGCCCTTCGTGCCGCCGTCCAGCCCATGGATTTTGCTGTTAGTCTGGATCTTGCCGATGCCTACCTTCATGTTCCTATGCACCCTTCCGCTCACTGTTACTTACGCTTCGCCTTCCGAGGGGTGGTGTATCAGTTCCGGGCCATGCCCTTCGGTCTCAACCTCAGTCCTTGGGTCTTCACCAGCATTATGGATGTGGTGATCACCCGCGCTCAGCGGTCGTTTCTCAGTCCGACCTCCCACTACCTCGACGATCTTCTCCTCCGGAATCCGGATGAGACCTGCTTGTCCGCCGACAGGGACGCCCTGCTCTCCCTTCTTCACTAGCTCTGTTGTCTGATCAACTTCGGCAAGTCAGACCTATTGCCGTCCCGCCGTTTTCTCCACCTTGGGATAGAGTTTCAGACTGACTTGAACTTGGTGCGCCTTCCCCAGGCTCGGATCGACAAGTTAGCTGCTTTGGCCCGGCAAATGTATCATGCAACCGAGGCGCGGATGTGGTTACAGTTGTTGGGGCTCATGAGCGCCGCGGCGGACTTGCTTCCACTTGGACGGCTCTACTCGCGGCTGATTCAACTCCATCTCCTCCTTTGGAGGCCATCTTTGGGGGATTTGGACGTCCACGTGCCTGTGTCTCCAATGGTTCAGCCACATCTCCTTCGGTGGACGGATCCCGTTTGGTTAGCGTCGGGTGTTCCCCTCGTGTCTCCGCTACCCTACATGTCGATCTGCACGGATGCCAGTCTCTCCGGTTGGGGCGCTCACCTGCTCCCGGACTTCAGCGAGACAGAGGGCCTTTGGCCGCCGGATTTAGTGGGCAAGCACATCAACTGGTTGGAGTTGAAGGCAGTTTGCCCTTATTGCCTGGGAGGTGCGCGTGTCACACCAGGAAGTCTTGGTTCTCTCTGACAACACGACGGTCGTCTCCTATATTCAGAAGCAGGGCAGGACGTGTTCTCCCTCACTTTGCATCCTTCTGTTCCAGCTTCTCGTGTGGTGCCGAGATCGGGGCATCTCGCTACGGGTGTGTCACATTCCGGGACGGCTGAATGTGCTGGCGGATTCCCTGTCTCGTCAGGGCCAGTTCCTCCATACCAAGTGGGCTCTGCGCCCCGACCTTTTTCGGATGATTGGGAGACGCCCATGATCGACCTGTTTGCGACGAGGTGGAACACACAACTTCTCCTCTTCATCTCTCCTGTTTCGGACCCCCTCGCGTGGGCAGTAGACGCTCTCTCCATTCCCCGGGAGGGTCTCCTGGCTTACGCGTACCCTCCCTCTGTGCTGATACCCAAGATTCTCCTCAAGCTCAGAGGCTGCCAGGCAGTACTGTTCCCGGTAGCTCCGTTCTCTTGGAACAAGAGCTGGATCACAGATCTCCAGAGTCTTGCCACGGATCCCCCTCTGCGGCATCCCACGCCACGCACGATGCTGAAACAGCCACTGCAGGATCTTTTTCACCCTTGCACGGAGAGCCTCCTCCTACACCTTTGGCGATTGTGCAGCGTGCCCTCACCGCTCGAGGTTTCTCGGATGCAGCGGTGGAGGCTATTGCTTCAGCCCAACGGCCTTCCACCAGGAAAGTCTATGAGGGAAAATTTTGGGTTTTGCAGTCTTGGTGCGGGACTCGACACCTCTCCCCCACAGCTTTGACTATGCCCCAGCTTGCCAAGTTCTTCTTGTGGCTCTTTGAGGATCAGCACCTTGCACCCATCACCATTCGGGGATATCTTTCTATGGTGGCTGACACTTACCGCCATTTGGGTCGACCAGATCCTGGATCTTGCAAGGACCTCGCTGACCTCATGGCTCATTTTGACCTTCGGTGACCAGTGACCCGCTCACTGCTCCCATGATGGGACCTTGCGTGGGTGTTAACCTGGCTCAACACTGCTCGTTTTACCGCTACCCTTGGCACGGTTCTCAGACGTCAAAGAAGATGTGCTTCTCGAGTAAGTGAGCATGCTCTCTCCGTGCACCTGTCTTGCCTGCAGCTCCGGGCCGACGGCTCGGTTCAACTACTCACTAGTCCTTCCTTTTTGGCTAAAAACCGGCTCCCCTCAGCCACCCCAAAACCGATCACTATTCGTCCACTGCGGGGTCCTGACACGCCCCAGGATGTCAGACAGCAGGATCCAGTCAGGGCATTAAAAATCTACCACTGCCGGGGTCGTTCACACCTTTTCCTGCTCTTGGTTCTGGGCCGGCACGAAATCTCCGCCCAGACGATCTCCGCTTGGGTGCGTGGAGTCATCCGTTTGCTTACAATGACCTCTCGACTGAGGGAGCAAAGAGGTTGCTGATTCGGGCGCACAAGATCCGGGCTGTCTCCACGAGCATCGCGTTTGACCGCAACTGCATTGTGAAGGACATTGTGGTGGCTGTGGGCTGGCGGGCCGAAACTACTTTCACCCATTTTTACTTAAGCGACCTCTCCAGCCAGTGACACAACCTGGCTCTGGTGGCGGACATTGCTGCAGCACAACATTCCCTCCCGGGGCGCTGGAGGCGGCATAGGTAACACTTAGCTGAAATTGTCGGGAGTGTGGACCAGCATGGGACCTAGCTAAGCAGTTACATGGGGGGTTGAATGTTGGGCGGCACCCTCCTCCTCTTCGCATTTCTTCCCATCAGTAATACCATCGGTAACGTTTATGAAGAAATAAATGTATTTTTCTTTAAAATAAATTTTTTCGAAAAATACTTACCGATGGTATTACGCAAACTTCCCTCCCACCTTCCCCGCTTGCCGCCAGTCAGCTAAGTTCAAACTGGCAATAATGGACTCTTGTGAGATTAGGAAGGGAGGCTACTCGGAGGAGAGGGAGGCCACTCAGGGGATTAGGTAACTGCTTACTAGAGTTACGTCCCTGGTTGTGTAGCAACACACAACAATTTTGGAGGCTGAAATTGACAGGCTAAAGCATGTTGTTAATTAAACGAACTTTAGTTCTCGAACTCTGACGAACTACAGCTCACGATCTCGGACGAGCCCCCACCCGGGTCTGCCCTGGGGGACTTGGGTGGGGTTAGGTACTTTTTAGTTCCCAGGGTCACCCTGGTCAGCCCCACAGGGTGGGTTTTTCTCTCTATTCTGGGGCATGTGTTTCTGTCTACCCTTTGTCCATTCACCTGTATTTGCCTTTTTAACACTCTCCCTACTGTCTGCACTGCCTGTAGCTCTTGATATTGGATGTGTGTTGCTAAATGGTCTTAGCTTTATTTAGGCCCCATGTGTTAGGTTTATTTAATGTATTTGACCGGCTGGCGACATACATTCAGTGTTCTGTTTAGTTTTTTTTTTCACAAGCAGTGCAGGCACGTCCTGAGAAAGCCTTGTTGCTGTCGGGACGTTAAGCAATGTACAATCAATCAATCAATCAACGATCTCGGACGAACCAGGTTGGTTCTTAATTGGATGATCTAAAGATACGGCGAACCTAGTTTGAAGTAGTTCACGAACCTCGGCAAACCATAGTTCGCTGTCGGAAAAGGTTCGCACAACGTGTTGAGCAAACCAAGGCGAACCTTTTCTCTGATTGGTCAAAACGTTTACCCTCTTCTGCGTTGGAGATAAGAAGTCACCTATACAAACAAATATGTCGGACGGCGATATTTCACTCGTGCGAAGAACAAGACCTATTTTTATTGATTTGTTGGAGGCTGTTTGTGGGGTCGCTACTGCAAGGAGTACAAAAACAAACATCGTTCAAATCGGGAAGCGGCATAGCGGCAGCCAGTTTGAACACCTTCGCAGACAGTAAGTACGCCGAGTCAAGCACTTCAGTTAAGTGAAGTTCGCCTAGGTTCGTTCAACCTCAATTAAGAAACAAATCAAAAGATCGCCGATCTTCTCTGATCTAGGTTTGCCGATCAAAAGTTTGTCCAATTAAGAACAGCTCTAAGTATGTCTTCCTATCAGTAATACCATCGGTAAGCATTTTTGAAAAAAGTTATTTTAAAGAAAAATACATTTTTTCTCTCATG
The DNA here is from genome assembly GCA_036245525.1 of Semisulcospira habei. Taxonomy (NCBI): domain Eukaryota; kingdom Metazoa; phylum Mollusca; class Gastropoda; family Semisulcospiridae; genus Semisulcospira; species Semisulcospira habei. Next base: position 189,302,556 of record BTPG01000003.1, read on the forward strand.
CATGTGTGTGTAACAGGGAGGGTTGGATAGGAGGAGCGATACTGGATGTATTCAACATGGAGCCCTTGCCTGCAGACAGTCCTCTGTGGTCACTACCCAATGTTACTATTACACCTCACGTGTCAGGGCCATCGATGCCTGATAAGGTGGGCTGCCATTTTTCTTACAAGATTTAAATGTTATTTTTTTATGCTTTTGTTATTACATGGTCCAGCTGAAAACTGTCTTGTCAGATGGTGTGCCATTTTGCTTACAAATTTCAACATTTAATTGAATTGTTCATTTTTCATGGCATTTTATTTTGCTACTTAGCTTTGCTGAAGATAGTCCTGTGCCAGCAAAACCATGTAATCAGTCTCAGATTTTAACCCATCTCGCAAAGAGATGTAAACCCTCATGAACTTCAGCAGACACAGGGGCTTATTGTATACCTCTTGCCGACCCTGTTTTGTACCCAATTCCACTATCCTTAGAACAGAACAGAGTAAGTGACACAGATCTGACCTGACTTCAGAAGCAACTCATGGCCACACCTGTACAAACCATTTTTTTTTGTCTGTGTGTAGGTTGCCAAAGCATTTGCTGACAACTACCGACTATATGAAGCCGGCCAACCACTGCAGTATGAGGTTGACTGGGACCAAGGATACTGATTGAGACAGCGTGCAAGTCTGCTGTAGACGTCCATTACTGGAAACTTGGATCCTCATGAGCATGTGAAACATGTCTACAGCAATTCCCATCAACGTGAGCCTCACACACTGGTCAACTCCCTTGATTTGGTACAGCTAATAGCGGTAGCGAATCGAGGGAGACAACCTGTGTACAACCCGCAAAGTTTCCATCTGTTTGTAGATTACAACGTTTTTGCAAGATTCCTGGAGTGAACACCATTTTATAGTTGGCAGGTGCTCATAAGGATATATATGACTCGCTAGATTCTTTTTAACCCTTTGGCTGTCAGTAGTGGTTTTTGTCATGACGATTGCAGCTGGAATTATCATGACAAAAATCGTTACTGCCAGCCAATGGGTTAATCTGTATTTTGCAGGGAAAGTGTGTGCATTGGGTGTATTCTGTGTGCTTTTTGAGGTACCAAACTAGTCAGACATAACCTGAAAACATCAGGGTCAGTTTATCTTCTGCATTTGGTGCTGTGAGTGACAGACTCGACAGTATTGAATAATTTCATGTACAGCCTCAGACTCGGTATTACTCGCACTAGTATATTGCAAAAATGGATTTATACTGATGAGCAAAAGAAATGTGACAACATTAGACTCATTTGAAACACCTCAGTGTATCCTATGATCCTAGTGGTGTCGCATTTCTTTTGCTTGTCAATATATAACAGGGACAAGTCTGAGGCTCCCATATGGTTAGCAGAAGATCCTCTAGCTGATGTCAGAGGTCCTCCAGCTGATGTCAACACTAGTTAGCCTGCACCCAGCTTTAACTCTTTTCATCCTGATACACTACTGCTTGAAATTAATTTGACTGTGATAGCTCAAGGGTGGTGCCAGAAAAGCTTGGTGCCTGAGGTGCCAAGCTATTCTGGCACCAACCTTGAACTAAAATGGTAGATCTATCACCTAAACGGGAATGTAGCTGTCATAAGACAATAAGCAAATTAAAAAAAAAAATCAGCGTCAGGATGTAATGGGTTAATGTGTAGGTCAGCTGATGCTGACATCGGCCAGAGGATCTTTCACTATGTGCGTACATGTATTTCATTTTCACATGTCTATTGAACTTTGGGGTCACCATAAGTCTATTACTATAATAGTAATAGACTTATGGCATCACGTGATTATATGATAATCAACTAATGCAGCTTTATTTTGCAGGTTCCTTTATAATTCCTGTATTTATTCAGACTGTGTGCCATTTTTCAAATATGTCATATTGACATACATGAACGTTGTGTATGTATTTGTGTGTAAGTATGCAATGCGTATGTATTGGGCCACATAGGTTGAAATTAAAGCGATCTGCTCCATCCTGGCTTTGATTGCTAACATTAGCTGAAACCAACTGGTTATCAATGTTGTCTTGCCTCAGCTAAAACTTTTTTGCCCTTCTTTTCGCAATCAGTGTGAGTAGACACACACACACACGTATTTTTCACTGACTTTTGAGCTTAATGGAATGAAATCCCTTGCGCGCAAAAGAGACAGAGGGCAGAAAAGTCTTTCATTTTACATTCAAACTCCACATTTTAAGTTAGCCTTATTATCCAGCATTATTTAAGACATACTAACAACATGTATAAAAGCTTTACTATCTTTACTGGAGTAGATCGCTTTAAGTGATTAATTTCTCCCCACTACGCAAAATAAACCAGCAGTCCTTGATCAGTTTGACTGAGAGAATGTGAATTTAACACATTCTGTCCAGGTCCGAAATCCTCACATTTTGAAGTTGCCCTCTGCAGGACTGTATTACAATTCTAGAGACAGATCGAGCATGATAGTTCAAGGGACATGCTCGATCCATGTCTTGCTGTAGTGTGTTGGGTCTGAATGAGTTAATGAGCCTTTTGCTAGTCGACCTGAATATCAAATGGTTAGTGAGGGGTAAACAATCAGTAGTTTGTATGTTATTTTATGTAACAAATTTTCATCAGATTTTACTTCCCAGCGGTGTCGTTATCTTGAAAGTTGCTCACAGATTTTGGGAGCAGACCAACATGTCTGTGATTGCTTTGATATCGTACACCATTAACTCATTACATCCTCAGGATGAAATTATAATTTTTGTTTAGATATCTTTTGAAGTCTGCATCACAGTTCTGGAGACAGATCAACCATGATAGTTCAAAGGTGGTATCAGAATAGCTTGGCGCCTAAAGGTGACAACGTACGTGTCAGGGCTTTATGGATTAGTGTTTTTCTTGAATTACGTGGTCAGCTGCCGTGGCAGATAGTTCAGTGTAATGCATGTGTGATGTGAACAGACAGGTTGTAACGCATGTGTGATTTGTTATGGACTCGTACCATGTGTCAAAAAGCAGGAGTTCATGAAACAGGGAAGAGGCGCTGAAAACCTTGTCTTGCAACGTACGCTTTTATCAAATGTGTGAGCTGTGGAGAAACAGTTTATATAATTGTGTGAATGCACCACAGAGAAACGGTTTATATAATTTTGTATGTGCAACTGTCATTGCCTGTTTAACTGTAAATCAGAAATAAAAGCAGTATTTAACTCTTTGCTTGTCGGTGGTGTTCTTTGTCACGATGATTCTTATAGAAATCATTGCGAAAAAAACGCTATCGACACGCAAAGGGAAAAAAAAGACGTTTGACTTTTGTTGTGAATGTTGAGCCTTGTCACAGTCTCAGTCTCACTGTATCAACGTGAATGTCAGAAGCCGTGCGTATGTCAGAGGCCGTTTACACTTGCACATTAACCCGGGTTGAAGCGTTTACACTTGACCCAACTTGGGTTGGAACAGGTTAGAGTTCAACCCTGGTCTGAAGCACGGTTGAACCGGGGTTGGATGTAAACCGCATTTCATTCCGCGTCGTCACTGTGCACATTGCAAACAAATCGGTGACGAGACGTCACTGGCAAGAATTTCCGTTGACACAACAGATTTCATTGTGCACATCAAAAGTGAACACGAGATGTTTCTGCAGTTTCTCATCCATGTCTGGGCTGAAGATGCTAATTATAAAAGTTTTCGGCACAATTTGCCTCCAGCAGTTTTGCGAACATGGCAGAAAACAAACACTTCTGATAATAAAATAAGTGGTTGCCGAAGTGACCATGTAAAAATGCTGTTAAGAAAACGTTTTCATACAGTCGTGAAATGTAAGAAAAAACTTTTCCCCCCCAAACTTTGCTGTACTAGTAGCTTGAATCTCATGTTTGAGATCGTCTCTTTCAAGGCCAAGAAACGGTAACAAAAACCAAAACAAAAAGACCATCTAACTGCAACGGCCAAAGAAAATCATGAGCTGCCCAACGCGTTGTCTCGTATAGGGCACCATGATGCATTCCTAAAATGCTTTGTCGTGTCATGTGGGTGTGTAAACCCCAACCGCATCAACCCGGGTTCAACCCAGGTTGAACTCCACTCGGGTTCAACCAGGGTTGCAAGTGTAAACGCTCTCTCAGTCTCTCTCCGACACGCACACGCCGCTGCACGCACGCACGCACGCCCACACTGATTAACCCCTACAGTGTCAGTCGCCACAGATATAAATGAAACCAGCCAAAGGAATTGATTTTTATGAGCCTCCCCCTCCCACCCGTCCTCCTCTGCGGGGCTTGTCACAGGTCTCTTTCATATCATGGGCTGATGTTCATTGTGCGCCGACATTGAAGGTGTTGAATAAAAAGCACGCTTAGCATTGTACATCTATGCTTTGTTTCAGGACTGTGCACATCAGGAAACAAACGGCACAGTGGCCCCACAGTTCTCATTGCAAGTCTGTTGCAGATGTCATGGTGATGTCAATGTACTGTCCGCAAGGCACAAGTTGCTTGAGTGAGCTTAGTCCTGCGTGGAGGGCGCTATAGCGGAGTACCTTAGTGGCTGGCACAGGACTAAGCTCACTCATGGAACTGACCCCAGGACACTAGTTTAGTCCTGCGCCAGCCACTAAGGAAGGTGCTCCGCTGTAGCTGGCGCAGTTCTAAGCTCACTCATGCAATTGGCCGCAGTTCTTCAGTGATTTCGGGTCTCTCCTTCACAGATATGTTTCCTGCGAAGTGTCTTTTGTTGGCTGAACGGACCAACTGAAACAACAAATACAACTCGTTCACAATGACTAACTGTCAAGAGATGGATTGTTGAAGATGTATGTCTAACAGGTTTGAGAAAAACGGTTCGCTCTGTGCATTAGTGTACTTCTTGTTTGTTCCCCTTTAGTGGAGTAAAGATAAATACGAATGGCAAAGCCCTTAATGCTCACGAGCATGACAGATCCACATAATTAAGCTGACCTTTGGGACCTTGGCCTTTCCGACAGGTCACAGAAATAAGCAAGTGCTCTAACAAAAGTAGAGGTTTGGCTTTTGTACTTGCGAAATACATGTTTTCTCAAAATGTATGCATTTTTCACTTTTGTCAACCTCCCGTGACCCGTAACCTTTGTGAGTAGTGAACCAAATTAGTATGCATAGAAAGGTCTTATCGCCAGGGACCTTTCTGCCAAATATAGTTAAGATGAGAACAAAAATGTTGCAAAAATAGACATTTTTCCGATCATTTGTCATCTTTTTTTAACCCATGACCTGCCCCCGAGCTGTCATCCAAATTAGCATGTATAGGAAGGTCTTATTTTCATCAGGTACCTCTGTACCAGGTTTGTAAACAGTAAACAGTATTTGAGAATTTTTTGGGGGGTAGAAAAATTGCTAAGTCAGAAAAACAATTTTGGACAAAATATGGCTACTTTTTACATACCATTCCGAGGGGTCATCCAGATTAGTATGCATAGGGAGGTATTTTTTACCTATTTCCTGATCACCTGTGACCTTGACCTTTGCGAGAGGTGACTGAACTTGTTATGTTTAGAAAGTTCTTGGGCTAAGCTTGAAGACTGGCTTGAATAGTCTCCGAGAAAATGCCAAAGTTAAAGTTGACGGCGGACGGACACACGACCACTGGCCCGTTACATAGACTTACCTTTGCAGTCGCACATTAGCAAAAAAAAAAAAAAAAAAAAAAAAAAAATCTAACAAAAGCACTCGTGTTTCTCTCTGTACCTGAGCTTCTTGAAGTCTCTTGTGATTTCTCGCACTTCGTCGTTTAGAATCTCAGCCGTATTGCCGATATTGTCTAGAGTCCTGAAACCAACACATCTGATTTAACCCTGAACCAAGGACGGATCGTGGGGCGGGGGGGGGGGGGGTGTTCCCCCTCTCCCCCCCCCCCCCGACACAAAATCCTTTAATATGCTGTAACAAAGTCCCTTTTAAGGGTGTTTGGACCCCACCCCCCCTCTCCCTGTTTGAATTTTGGCGAGTTTGGACAAACATGGTAACCCCCCCCCCCCCCCCATCTCCTTGTTTGCTTTTTTGGCGAGTGGTGAGAGCCTTGACACGCGCCTTCTCTCTCTACTCACCCCTCCCCCCTCCTCCTCCTCCCCCTCCCCCCTCCTCCTCCGTTGGATTTTTCGGCCTGACTGGAAGGTCAGGGAGGCCTTTCGTGTCGGGTTGAAGGTCTCAAACAAAAAGTTGGAGTGACCCCCGCCCCCCTCCCTCGAGGTCAGTAACTGATCTGCCCCTGCTAAACCCTTTTCCACACTAAACCTAATGGCGTTGAAAACAAAAGAAGAGAATCGTGATTCTGTCACAAACCACTAAAGCAGAAAATGGTACAAAGTTATCAAGTCCTTTTACTTATTTATTTTGTTTATTTGTTGGGTGCTCTTTCTTACAGTCTGTCGTATACCGTCCCTTTTACTTATTTATTTTGTTTATTTGTTGGGTGCTCTTTCTTACAGTCTGTCGTATACCGTCCCTTTTACTTATTTATTTTGTTTATTTGTTGGGTGCTTTTTCTTACAATCTGACGTATACCGCGTGATAGTATACTATATTGAGGCACATTTTGTTTGCCGATATATAGTGCCGATAACCCGGCAGATGTGATTACGTGACCCGAAACAAAATGTCCGAGTCGTTAGACGAGGACATTTTGATTTGGGTCACGTAATCACATCTGTTGGTTATCGGTACTACAGCAGGCAACAATTGGCTCAATATAATGTATGTATCCAGTCCAAAACAAAACTTTAACTCGCATTCTTCAGTTTGCGGCTGATTGCGTTGTTCAGACAAAATATGATTGGCAGACGACTGTGTTTCGGACTATCAACTGAGCGCACAGATTTCGTCTGAAACAATCGGTGCTTTCTACTCGTAATAAGTTCACGGAAAATGACAGAAAATACCAGCAGGTTTGTTTTATTTTTGCCTTTTTCTCTGGTGGTCGCTTACGCAATCGCTAGCGGGCGTCTTGTTGGCAATTTCACTCATGCAGATAATTCGTTTCAGTTCGCACACATTCTGGCGTCTGCTCTCCGTTCATGACTGTGTATGGAAAATAAATTTCAAGCGTACGCTGTTCACTAAGACATGAAGTTTTCATCACTGCTGCATATACGGAATTCGTTGATGTTGCAGTATGAGCATATTCCGCTCTTCCGTTTTGACAAATGCAAGTATGAAGATTGATTTGGGGGGCCTGCAAAGAATTTTGGCGGGACGGAAAGTATATCAAGCACTGAAGTTCCGGCATAAATATTAATTTAATTGTTATACAATATCTCAATATATGTGTCGAAGAAGGAAAAACTTTATGGAGTGGATAAGTTGGATTACAGCATTTTTATGTATTCGCCTATTCAACACCTTTTACGGCAGTTTCTTACAATTCGTTTTAAAGAGTTACCTCCGCAATGTCTGCATCTCTTCCGAGACTTCTTCCAGGCGGGCCCGTAAGGATGCCACTTGCTCAGCCTGGGTCTGCTCTTTCGGCGACTCTCCCAACGACATCCACTATGAACAAGCGAAACATTTGATTTCTACGTCTTTTTTGCTACCGTGAAGGGTAATTTCGTCAAGGTCATAAAAATTATCAGCACTATTACTTTGTTAATTAACACATTTAATCCCACGGCCGCATTTCTCAAACTTTGGAGGTGTTACCTAACGACTACCAGTTACAAGAGATGGGTTGACCATGATAATTAAAGGGTAGTGCCAGATTACCTTGCCTTGGCGCCAAGCTAATCTGGCACTACCCTTCAATTGTCATGGTTAATCCATCTTCTGCTTTAGGGCGTCAGGGCTAAATGTAAATGGGTAATCAGACTGTTAAATAAATCCGAGGATGGAGGTGCCTTCAAGCGCCAAGCTAATCTGGCACTACCCTCCAAATATCATGGTCAATCGGCCATCTCCTGCTGTAGGACGTCGGGGCTAAATGGGTTAATAGGCTGTTAAATAAGTCCGATAGTTAACCCATTCAGTCCCGACGCTCTACAAAAGGATATGGCCGACCATGATAATTCAAGGGTAGTGCCAGATTAGCTTGGCGACAGTCGGCGCCAAGCAAATCTGGCACTACCCCTGAATTGTCATGGTCGGCCATCTCCTGCAACTGGTGAATCGTCTTTAGATGACGCCTCCCAAATTTGGGAAATACGGACGTCGGGCTGAATAAGTTAATGAATAGTGCAGACATTTCACTTATCTCTCGAGAAGACTGATGTCCTCCACTTCCTTCACTCAAATCATCTTGGACTGATCGGGATACGTTTAAGGACGAGATGCATTGCGCAAACGCCTCGCGGAGACAAGGGGTCGTAAACATGACCAGGGAATGCTAGTTCCCTGATAGCACCTGATGCTCGTGCGAGAGAAGACAGGCAGGGATTGCGAAAATCCCTAGTTGGTTCTGTTATGCCAACGTTGTCAGATATTAGGGGACTTTTGCAACACCTTGCCGACCTTTCTCTAGCGCGGACAATGGGTGAAAAAATACAGCACACCGCAGTGTGAAGTTCTTCAGTGATTTCGGTTCTCTCCTTCACAGACACGTTTCCTGCGAATGTCTCATTCATTTCGTTAACCGCCTACCTGTCTGTCGATCGTGCAGACAGCTGATTGCAGTATCACAGTGCGCAAAAGAACATCGGGCCGACGTTAGCCCCCGCACGGCCATGCGCGGGCCTACGGCGGCCGCCGTCGGCCCGATGACCTTTTGCGCATTGGGATACGACCTGGTGCGGCGCGAGCGAAGGACGGGCGGGCGGTTGCGAAAATCCCCCGTTGATTCTCTATCATACCTACATCCTTAGACATCCACGAGGAAGGTGAGCGCGAGCTGCCGCTGCGTAGGATGCTGGGTAGGGGACTGTAGGTGTCGTCAAACGGCATCTCGGCAGAAATCTTTCGCCTGCAACCGACGATGCCACTGCGTGCTGCCGTCGTGGTCGTGGGCAACCGATCTGCAGCGGCGTACGTCTGGGGGGAGACGAGCTGGGAGACGGAGCGTGCGTTCAGGATTGAGCGAATGTCCGGCTCGCACGATAGGTCGGACCTGATGGAGGTGCGGGGAGTCGAGCCGAAAACCCCGCTCTTTGCCGTCATGGTAGAGGCGGTCCTGGTGCGTGAGGGTGCTACCCACTCCGCCTTCAGCAGGTCGTCCTCGTCAGAGTCGCCCGATATCAAGACGTAACCCAAGTCCTCGCCCAGTACCCCGCTCCGCGTCGTGTACATGGACCCAGTTTTGAGACGCTCTGGGCGGACGTAGGACTCGACGGATAACTCCGACATCCTACTCCTGCTAGATGCCTGGCTTTGGTCGCTATTCTCGGCAAACATGCTAATGGTGGGTCCCCACGACAACGTCCGAGATCTGGTGCTGCAATCCGAGGGTTCTATTACTTTTACTCGAGGAGGGCGCAGGTCGCATTGAGGTGATGGGTTCTGGCCTGTTGGTATTGTCTTGTCATGTTTCTGCGGAACAAATTTCAGCGATTTATCGCACGTATCTTTCTTCCATCCATCGTTTAACCCCTTAACTGCTACTGACGATGCCAATCGGGGGAAACGTAGTTACGTGTGTTTTCCGCCGAGCGGAATAGTCAACATCAGTCAAGAGGTTAAAGAGCTATAACCCAAAAAGAAAGGAACGCGCTTCTGAAGAATAAGCAAAAACAGTCAGGGCCGGATCCAGGGGGGGGGGGTAGGGGTGCTTTGGTACTACAGGACCCCTCCGCCCCCCCCCCCCCGCCCCCCCCCCCCCGGCTAAAAAAAAAAAAAAAATTCACTGCCAGTCCACAACATGGTCCGAGAAGGAGAGGGGTGCTTTAATTTTATATCAAAAACGTCAGAAGAACAGTTTCGGTTGTAGTGTTTTGATATATACTAGACCCTGGAAATAGAAAAAAGAAAAATTGAGCACCCCCCCCCCCCCCCGCTTGAAAACTGATTGATCCGGCCCTGACAGCGTTAACTCATTCAAGACGTGCCGTATCCGGATACGCGGCATAAGCGGCACGTCTCGAATGAATTAGTTATTCGCATTAGACATGCTTAGCAGTTTTGGTTGACATGTAAATAAGCTTGTCGTGCAAAAGCATGTCGTATAAGAGGGCGAAACTCCAGAAGAAATGAAAAGAGCATGCGTGGTAATGAGCACGTCGTCAAAAGAGCATGTCATGTTCCTCGATACATAAATTGAACAGGGCTTTCAATCCCTTCCCACCCAGTGTACGCGGATTTTTTTTTTCTGAAATCCAAAACTCCAAACTATCCAAGAAACATGAATACAAATCGGTCTCAGCAAGAGACAGATCCTCATGAGCCCCCGCAGTCGCGGGGGCTCTGAGGATCTAAGTCTCTTGCAGTCGGATCGTGTTACTTTTTCTCGTCACTGAAGGGGTTAATAGAGTAGGTGCGCTTTTGCGCGAATGTGTTTTTCTGCGCATGTTTGCACAGGATGTTTTTGTGCAGGTAGACACAATAGTCGATTTCTGGAAATCAAAATTAGGCCAAAATTGCATGTGTCTGGACGAAAAAGGTGGATTAAAAGCGAGATCGCATAATTTTCTAGGCATTTAATACACGTTTTTTCGTCCAAACGCGTGCAATTTTTACTTATTCTGACTTCCAGAAATCGTCTATAACGCGTGTATTCGTATGTTGTGTTTGCGCAGGTTTGTGGTGGGGTCTCAGGGACGGATCAGTTGCCTCTCGAGAGAAAGTTTCCAAATTTGTTTGTTGGGACATTTTTGTCCCGAGACATCAAACAACGGGATGGTGGTTGCGAAGACAATACCTTTCCACTAAAACCAGATACAATGAGGTGACTGCCAAGCTTTTCAAATTAGGCCTACTCTTTGGGGTTATTATGCTTCATAAAGACACACTGAAAGGAAAAATGAACAGTTCTAACAGCCCCCCCTCCCCCCCCCCCCCCAGTAAAACAAACAACACACACACACACACACACACACACACACACACACACACACACACACACACACACACACACACACACACACGCACGCGCACCAAATATACACACCGTGCACGCGTGCACACACACACACACACACACACACACACACACACACACACACACACACACACACACACGCACGCACGGCGCACACACACACACACACACACACACACACACACGCACGCACACACAGAGTGATATCCACAATAAAGCTAAATGCACGTGTGATGATTTTGTATTTCATTTTATGAACTTATGTAAGTGCTTTGTAAATAGTGCTAGCGAAATATTTGATAACATCTTCTAGGATTTGCACAGCTGTTCAGCGTGTTACTCTCGCAGTGTATGCGGAATGGACTAGAGGTGTGTCAAAATGGAATAGGACAAAATAGTACGTAAATAAACAATAAAACAGTACGGTTGTCTATGACCTTAACCCCTTCGGATCGGGGGTTCTTAAGTGAACACAGAAACGGACGTATATGGCCGCCTTTGCCTTGAAATGAAGTCAGCATAATATTAGGTAACAAAACTTTCTAAGATATATATCTTTAACAGCTATTAAATAAAATCAAAATCTCTCTATGTACAAATCCTGACTAGTGAAAGGATATAAATAGATGACATGTATAATATACATAAAGATAAAAAGCTTTTCTTAAACACAATCAAGTCAGGCGCGTTAGAGTGAGTACGATAGGAGAAGAAGCCTGACTATGTTGTTTTGTGGCACAACAATTAAAACCAGACAAGTTTGCCTGCACGTTTTGATTGTATAGGTGGATAAAAGCGGCACTTTCCTAAAAATGCAAAAAACATTGGGTCATTCTTCAAATGCAAACATTTTGAAGCTAATGGACATAATCAAAGAAGTACCCAACGGAGAAAGAAACACGCTTAGAAAAGACGGGTACAACACAATTTATTAACATTTCGGGTAAATACCCCTTGTCAAAATAGACAAACAAACAGAGAGATTAGCCGCTACTTATCTTCATTCGCAGAAGGAATGTGGCAAATGAAGGAGGTGACGTTTCTTTCTCCGTTGGGTACTTCTTTGCATCTTATACGATTGGCAGTCACCTTTTTGGTCTGGATTGCTTAATGGACATATCGTTTTGAATATTTGCAAGTGCACTTCTTTAAACCCATACTTCAGAGTGTGGCATTTGATTAGTGGTATTCCTTTAAACAGTTTTTTTTTCTTTTAGTGGACCTACCTATTACAACACACAGGCATAAATTGTGTAGAGTGGCAGCAAAGTATTTTTTTCTCCAGTAATCGTGGTTCCATTTCTCTGTAGATGTCCTAAAATTTACCTTCTTACGGCTGAAACACCTCTTAAGAGCTTTCATGTCATGTCGATCTGTCTATAGGTGGATGCCGCCACTGCCGAAATGGAAGTGGATGCAGCTCTTGCCACAAGTCGATGAGTCAAACAAATCGCAAAACATTATTGTCTTCCATTATTACAGTGACGTCATTTGAGAAAATGACGTAAAGTACAATGACATCACTCATTCCCGGCATTACGATGTTTAGACCAAAAAGATACCCACAAACCAGATAGGTGAGGCTAGCGCTGGTAGAATTGTACACATACCAAAGGGAATTACTCAGCGCTGGACAGACAAACAGTTAGATCCCCTGCACCCCCCCCCCCCTCCACACACACACACCTATCAATCGCCAGCCCACAACAGAAAAATACGCAGGGATTTTTATGATGGTCTTGTTCTATACCTGCGTATTTTTCTGTGGGCTGGCGATTGGGTGCCTGCCTAGGCGGATCAGGGCATCTAACTGTTTGTCTGTCCAGCACTGAGTAATTCCCCTTGTATGTGTATTGACCCAAAACAGGGCCGGATCACTTAGCTCCAAGGGGTGGGTGGGAGGAGGGGTCCGAACCTCTTGTTTGGGACCCTGAACCTGATACAAATGAGCCTCCACCACGCTAGCTCTTCTTTCCGCGAGGGCCATAGAATCAAACAGTGGGGTGGGGAGGGGGGGGGGGAGGGGGGGGAGGGTGGGGGGAGAGGTGGTGGGAGGGTGGCGACAGACTTTGCTTTGCTTCCAGGCGCCGAAAAATCAAACATTGAGGGGGGTGGGGGGGGGGGGGGGCGAGGTTTTGCGACTGACTTTGCTTTGCTTCCAGGCGCCGAAAAATCAAACAGTGGGTGGGTGGGTGGGGGGGGGGGGGGGGGGGGGGAGGAGGCGACGAACTTTGCTTTGCTTCCAGCAGGCGCCAAAAAAAAAAAAAAAAAAAAATCAATATACGAGGGGGTGAGACGGAAAAGGTACTAGTCCTTGCTTCCAGGGGCTAGAGCTTGGCCGTTCCCCCCAAATATCAAACGACGCGCGCGGGGGGGGGGGGGGGGGGGGGGGGGAATCACCCCCGAAAAGGGACTTTGTTATAACATTTTACATTTTAACAAATTTGGGGTCTTGGGGAGGGGCCATTTATCCCCCCCCCCGGATCCACCCCTGAAAAAGATGACTGCCAAGCATAATAATAATAATAATAATAATAATAAGCGCATTAAATAGGCGCTTTATCCCAATTGAAAATCGGCTCAAAGCGCCGCCGCGAACTTAACCCAACAAGCACGCTCACGTGAATCACGCGCATTCACTCACACACTGTACATAAACATAGAACATTCACGTGGTGCTAAGGGCAAGCTCAAGCGAGCTACTGTAGTTTTTGGAAATTGAAAATCGTTTGTATTTGAAATTTGATTAAGTGGGCTGAAACTGATACCAAAGTGGAGGGGGAGGAAGAGCCGGAGTACCCGGAGAAAGAACCACCGACGGTCCGCCCGAATTAACGGTGACACTTACTAGAGGAGAAAAATCCGACGCCGGAACCCGTAATCGAACCTCGCACCTTTAGCATTGGTGGCAGGCGCCTTAACCACTGCGCCACGGACCGCCCCCATCATGATGGAAGAATGAACCCTTTGTGTGTCGGAAGCAGTTTTTGTCGCTGGTCCGAATCATCACTGTAGGAATCATCGCGACTAAATCCGCTACCCACACGCAGAGCGGGTTAAAGATGATGAAGGAGTGCACCGAGTCCTACACATTTTCACTTGCATTGATTTCCAGTAGCTTTGTTCATAACGTAGGCCTACTCTGTGAGTGGGAATTAGGTGCTGGGGTCAGTTGCACGAGCGAGCGTGGTCCTGCACCAGCTTTAGCGGCGCACCTTGCTTAGTGGCTGATGCAGGACTAAGCTCGCTCATGCAACTGGCAGGGGCTGATTGTTTGAGCTAAAATAAACCTACGAGTTCAGTTCAGTCAAGACGGGATCTGTGCGCCCGGAAAGGCCCATACGCGCTCCACCCCACTCTTCAGAAGAACCTCATGAAGCCCACAGATCTTTGATCCTTACAACCTTTCTTGTAAGAGTTTGGCTGGCCAGATTTTTACCCTCCCGCCGTGAGATGCCTTATTTGGTTAACTTGTTTCGTGACTGACACAGTCTTAATAGGACCCCCCCCCCCCCTCGCCGTCCGTTAACGTTTAATTATTACTATGCTACGTTGAGTCCGGTCGTGGTCGTCATGAGAGTGGATCCGTTATTCTTTCTTGTTTTTTGACCGCACGAGAAGATGCCCGTTGACCGCGGCTAGCCAACTGGGGTTGCGAGGGGACGAGCTTTGGTTAGGCCACCTTTTCTAGGCCCCTCTCCGTGTGGAGCAAGCAGTGCTGTCCCTAGAGAAGGCTGCTTGGTCGTTCAGGGTGTGCCGAGTGATGTTGTCATCCCCAGGTCAACATCAGGCGACCAATATCCTGAACCGCCTGCATGCAGGTTTGAGACTGCGGCTTCCAGTGACATCTTTCACCTGCCGTTTCGCCCCTCGCCCGTCGCTACAGGACTTGGAATGGTCAGTGTCATGGTCCGTGGAGCGGTGGAGCTTTTTGGTGGAGTGCAGTGTGCGCAGTACTGGCCCCATCCTTTAAACCCTTGGTTCATCTGCCATGGCCTAGCAAGCTGGGACGATGGCATCGAGGTCCTTGGGTCGTAGGTTTTATATCAGACTGTCCTTGTCCTAGTCTCTGGCTCAAAAGCCTTCCCCGGAGACACGGGGGCTTTGATGTCAGGGGTTTCCTCCCTTAGCCTTTTCGCAGCCAAGCGGCCAGGCCTGCAAGGCAGCAGGCGACTCGTGGAGGGCGGGGTCGTCTATGTCCCGTGCAGATGTGAACATCTGCCCACTGCCCACGTCAGAACCATGCTCGACAAAGCAGACAGCGGACGCCCTGAACGTCGCTCCGCCCTCATTGCCCATGAATTGCGGAGGTTAAACATCGACATCGCCGCACTCTGCGAAGTACGCCTTCCGGACGAAGGCAGCCTCCAAGAACTTGGTGCTGGGTACACCCTCTACTGGTCAGGCAGGCCTGCATCAGAAAGACGGCTCTCAGGCGTGGGTTTCATGGTCAAGACATCCATTGCGACTAAGCTGGAAAACCTACCAACGGGCCACTCAGACCGCATCATGTCCATGCGCCTCCCACTGAGACACCAGCAACACGTCACCCTTCTCAGTGTGTACTCCCCAACCCTCCTGGCAGAGCATGCTGAAAAGGACAAGTTTTACACTGACCTGCGCAGCCTCCTACAGAGTACCCCTGCAGACGACAAAGTCATCATCCTTGGCGACTTCAACGCCAGAGTGGGCCAGGACTCTGAAGCCTGGAAAGGAGTCCTCGGCAAGCATGGCGTGGGGAACTGCAATGACAATGGCCGCCTACTGTTGGAGTTCTGTGCGGAGCAGCAACTGGTCATCACCAACACTACTTTTCAGCAAAAGGACAGTCGAAAGACCACCTGGATGCATCCTCGCTCCAAACACTGGCACCTTATCGACTATGTCCTAGTGCGTCAGAGGGACCGCAGTGACGTCCTCCTCACCAGAGTGATGCCCAGCGCAGAGTGCCACACTGACCACCGCCTTGTCCGCTGCAAACTCAGGCTCCACTTCAAGCCAAAACCCAAGAAATGGGGGCCCCCCAAGAAAATGCTTGATGTTGCCAGCCTTCAGCGTGACGATGTGAAAGCTGCCTTTCAGACAGATTTACAGCGCAGGCTCAAAGACACAGCGGACCCAGTAGACTCCTCCCTTGAAACACTTTGGGAACAACTAAAAACTGCTATTGCAAAATCCTCTGCAGAAGTCTTGGGTTTCGCCAGAAAGAAGAACAAAGACTGGTTTTACGAAAACGATGTAGAGATCCAGGAACACCTAGCAAGAAAAAGAGCTGCCCATCAGGCCCACCTAGCCCAGCCTTCCTGCCCTGTGAAGAAGTCTGCCTTCCGCCTCGTCTGCAGCAGTCTCCAGCGCAAGCTCAGAGATCTCCAGAATGAGTGGTGGACCAGACTTGCACAGAGGACCCAGCTTTGCGCTGACAATGGTGACTACAGGGGCTTCTACGAAGCACTGAAAGCAGTGTATGGCCCCAGGCACCTGGTACAAAGTCCCCTGCGAAGCGCGAATGGCCAGGCACTCCTCACAGATAATACCTCCATCTTGAACCGCTGGTCGGAATACTTTCAGAGCCTCTTCAGCGCTGAGCGCACTGTTCAAGAAGCAGTCGTCCTACAAATCCCACACCTCCCAGTAAAGGTTGAATTGGACGAACCGCCCACCGCTGAAGAGACCCTCACAGCCATCCACCAGCTCAAGAGTGGCAAAGCAGCAGGCATTGATGGAATACCGCCAGAGATCTGGAAACATGGAGGCACAGCACTGCACAACAAGCTCCATGACCTCTTTCTCTGCTGCTGGGAGGAAGGAACACTACCAAAAGATCTCCGTGATGCAGTCGTTATCACCCTGTACAAGAACAAAGGCGAGAAGTCTGACTGTTCCAACTATCGGGGAATTACCCAGCTGTCCATTGCTGGAAAAATCCTTGCAAGGCTGCTCCTGAATCGGCTGGTACCTGCCATCGCTGAAGACCAACTCCCAGAGGGCCAGTGTGGCTTCAGAGCAAACAGGAGCACCACCGATATGGTCTTTGTGCTGAGACAGCTACAGGAGAAGTGCCGCGAGCAGAACAAAGGGCTGTACGTAACATTTGTCGACCTAACAAAAGCGTTCGACACTGTGAGCAGGCAAGGCATGTGGCAGATCCTGGAGCGACTTGGCTGTCCCCCAAAGTTCCTCAACATGATTGTCCAGCTACACGAGGACCAGCAAGGCCAGGTCAGACTCAACAATGACCTCTCAGAACCATTCCCTATTTTCAACGGCGTAAAGCAGGGCTGCATGCTGGCACCGACCCTCTTCACCATCTTTTTTAGCATGATGTTGAAGCAGGCCACAGTGGACCTCGATGATGACGATGCAGTGTACATCAGGTATCGTCTCGATGGCAGCCTGTTCAACCTCAGACGACTGCAGGCCCACACGAAAACCCTAGACCAACTGATTCGTGAGCTGCTTTTTGCTGATGATGCTGCCCTCGTTGCACACACAGAGAGAGCCCTGCAGCGCATCACGTCTTGCTTCGCAGATGCTGCCCAGCTCTTTGGACTCGAGGTCAGTCTGAAAAAGACAGAGGTCCTCCATCAGCAGGCACCCAAGACAGTGTGTCGCCCTCCTCACATCACCATTGGCGAGTCTGAACTAAAGTCAGTGCACCAGTTTACTTGGCTGCATTATCACGTCGGACGCCAAGCTGGACAAGGAGCTTGACAGCAGGCTGGCAAAAGCGAACAGCGCTTTCGGGCGACTTTTCAAGCGGGTGTGGCACAATCAACAGCTGAAAACAGGCACCAAGATCAGCGTGTACAGAGCTGTGGTCCTCACCACCCTGCTGTATGGTTCCGAGTTCTGGGCCCTCTACCGCAGCCAACTACGACTCCTCGAACGCTTCCACCAGCGCTGCCTGCGTACCATCCTGGGCATTCACTGGAGTGACTATGTCACCAACGTCGAGGTCCTTGAACAGGCTGAAACTGTGAGCATCGAGGCTTTGCTGCTGCGGACACAGCTCCGCTGGGCGGGGCATGTCTCCAGGATGGAGGATCATCGCCTACCAAAGATCACCCTGTTCGGCGAGCTTGCTACTGGACACCGTGAAAGAGGGGCACCAAAGAAGAGATACAAAGACTGTCTCAAGAAGTCACTTAGTGCCTGCCAAATCGACCACCACCAGTGGTCTTCGCTTGCTGCGGACCGTGACACCTGGCGCTCCACAATTTACAAGGCAGCTGTCTCCTTTGAGGACTCTCACAGAGCTAGCCTTAAGGACAAGCGGCTCAGGAGAAAAAACAGAGATGCCGCAGCTCAGAACCCTGGCCATACCTTCCCCTGCAGCCACTGCGGTCGAACCTGCCTGTCTCAGATTGGCCTCCGCAGCCACGAACAAGCCTGCAGACGTCGTGGGCAACTCCTATAAAATCTTCGTTCGCGAAGTCAAGCCAAGAGAGATTACTATGGAAAAGAGAGAGAGAGAAAGCATAGGGGCCTGGATGATGGTGCTTTGACAAAATGCAGTCCGCTGCGCCACCGCATCTAGCTCAATTCGTAATGAGCTAGATGCAGTAGCGCGCACGCCGCGGTCGGTGGCCGCGAAGCGGATTTGCATTGAGTCAAAGCACTATAAATCCCTATGCCGCCGGAACTGAATTGAAGCCGCAGTACAGTGTGTACAAATGCAAGAGACACAGATTCTCATGAGCCCCCGTAGGGCCTAGGGCCGTAAGGTTCAAAATCAGAGACCAGAACACAGATTGAAAACGGATCTTTATTTGCACACAAGGTAATAATCCGCCTCCAGCAGGCTTCGTGACATAGTATTTTTTCTTTGTTTTTGTTTTCCTCTGCATGAGTTGCGTTACTAACCAACTAACCGATCTACTAACATGTCCCCCTTGGCAACCGCCTTCACGTGGTGGGGTGTGTGCGTGTTCGTTCCACTCTGCCCTAACCCTAGTCAGTCCATAGGGGGACGACCCCCCAAAGTTTTGTTTTGCCCCTGGCCGTCTCCGAACGTCAAAGACTACTACCTTTTCCGGTCTATTGACGCGCGCGGAGCTGCTCAGTCAGGACACGCAGCTCTTGGCACCAAACTCTCGGATTTTTTCTGCTGTGGTCAGTCTGGAAAATGTAACTTTGGTGTCTTGATGGTAGCGAAGGGTTTTTCATAAACTCAGTGGTATGTCGTACTGCTGTCGTGCGGCACAGAAATGCGTTTTTTCCGATGTGTATCCTACTTATTCATTTGACCAAATGCGCAAAAGGCCATGGGGCCAACGTCGGTTCCATGGCCTTTGCGCACTGTGAACTCATTCGACATCCTTTACTACAATTTGGACGCGGACAGAATGTGAGAGACCAGGGATTGATACCTTAAGGTGCCTATGTTCGAGTAGATGATTACTATTTCGATAATTTGGGTATCGTGTCAGTTGAATTTGTGCCCAGTGGGTATTGTGGAAGGAACCAGCTGAGAGTTGCCACTAACACGCATTGCCCATTTTACAGCGACCTTTTCCAGAAGATAAATGTTTAATAGTTCATACTGTCAGTCTCCTTAACACATTCTGCCCCAGGACCGAAATCCGCAGATTTTCATGTTGCCCTCTGAAGGGCAGTATTACAATTTTAGAGATCGTTCGAGCGTGATAGTTCAAGGGTGGTGCCAGAATAGCTTGGCGCCTATGGGCGCCAAGCTATTCAGGCACCACCCTTGACTGACTATGGTGCTCGATCCATGTCTTACTGTGGTGTGTCGGGGCTGAATGAATTAATGTTTTTGACCGATATTGCGTGTAATAATGCTGCAAAAGTGCTAACTTTTTAACGTTTGTTTGACAATGCAGTCTGAATGTCGTACAATAAAAGACTTTTCTGGTCTTCTCCTTTAAGTACAGTCCCAACAGCCACGGGCAACAGAAACCTGTAATGTGTGCACACTCACATGACTTACCATAAGAGAACGGTAGAAAAGTCATAATTGAGGCAGGACAATATTGAGAACACGTTGTATTGGCGGATTTTTGCTATGAAAGCCCGCCCTGGAGCAGATCGCTTTAAAAATACAATTCAGTTATGTTACTTACCCACTGACAAAAGGCGTTCGTCAGTCGGTCATGCGTTGACGTAGTACATTGTTACGGTTTATGGTCAACGCATAACTGATCATGACTGGCGACTTTGCCTAATTATTATTATTATTATTATTTTTGCAGCGGTGTCTACCACAGTGTTGTGAGCAGAACCTGTTTTAAGCAGACCACGCTTATGTGAGATCACCTGTCATTAAAGACATTAAATGTGATTGTAGCCACCTAAATGATGGTCTTCGATGAGAGATAGATAAGTAGACAGTTGAAACCCACCTAATCAATAATCGATCAATTTATTTGATCCTCTCCGTATTTAGACAAACGAACTCCAGCACTTACCACCAATGTCTTAATCGCCTAGCCATTTTAGTTCCACTCCAGAAATCATTCAAGCTACGTTTTTTGATCAGCTACCAACCCGCGAGTATTAAGGCAGATCCCCCACCCAACCTAAATTATTAATGCTGTCATTGACTTTTTAAAACAAAAATATTATATTACATTATAAAATGAATCAAGACGAATTACTTCTTCTAAACGATATCAATGCTGTAGAAAACAAAGACTTAGACTCGAAAAAACAGCGTCTTTTGTCTGTAATTGTCTCAGGCAAGTCAAAGACTTATCTCGGGAAACAATACATGACAGAGGATATTGAATCTCTTACGGCTGACGAACTAATCAAGCTTCATTCAAAATATGAAAACCACATCGCTTCACTAATGACACGTGATTTAAGTCGATCTCTAGTATGCCTATACACAAAAGCAGTGAGTCACTTTCTACCTGTGGATAGTGACAGTCTATCACACGACCTTGAAAGCAATCCTATTGTTTCAAGTTCAATTGGCAAATTAGCATGTGTCATGTTTTACAAGTTCGGAAATTACCTTGCACCTGTTGTAACCCTTCTTGTTACTGGGAGTCATATTGATTTTTCGAAAATAAATTTTACTGCAGAAGAAAATGGACGAAACCCAGACGACTCCACAACCGAACCCCAGTCCAGTTTTGACGCAGGTTCAAACTGTGACTAAGGTTAAAAGTCAAGGCAGGGTTGATGCAGGAAAACGATTAGTTGAATGGAATAGGCAGAAAAAATTACAGCTTCGAGCGCAAACAGAAAAGGCTCATATAACTGACCCACCATCAGGACTGTTAGAACCATTAACACCGTCAGGACCATCGGGACTGACACACCCACATCAAAGTGAGAGACAAACAACTAAGCCTGACCCCAAACCTCAAACAACAAAATATATAGTTGCTGGATTTGTTGTCGGATTTGGTTACGTAGGTTATCAATTATACAAAAAATACAAACCAAACACTCGAACAGTGTCCAAAAAATCAAACACTCCAAAAACAAAAGAAGAAGTCTCCACATTACCAGCAGTTTCAAAACCTTTGGACCCATTTTACATGCAGTAAATAAATTTATTATTTTAATTTTTATGGTATAAGAAAATGAGCGACACAAAGAACTTAATGAACCTTGTTTATCACTCTGCCGTAATAAGTGGACTATCAGTAGCGTATTCTATGCTGGGAAAAAGTCTACTCAAAATGAAATCAGCAGACCTTAGTAAATTAGACTTCGAAGACAGTGCTAAGCTAGTAGTTATTATAACAGCATCGATTGCAACAAAAGATTTTCTAGTCAAGCAAGGAATTATTCCAGAAAATATTTCTATGTAAATAAAAATATGGCAACTATAGCTGTCATGATTGGTGGTGCAGTTATTAACGCATTAGCTTTTAGTGGATCAAACTATTTCTTTTCAAAAGTTAGTAAAGAAGAATCAGCAGAAGAAATGAAGCGACACAATGAGGCATCTGAAAAACTAGCTCAAGCTCAACAAGATTATGAAAAGCAAAGAATTGAGAAACTTGATTTTATTAATGAAAAACTAAAACTTGAGGGTCATGCACAGCATACATTTTCAAACGTCGATGACGCGATCAAAGAATATTTTCTTGTTACTGGCAAAGACATGACCATCCCACAACCAAAACTTAGCGACTATTACCAACCAAGCTCAGAACAAAGAAATGGAGAAATAATATTTGTTTTAGTAGGAATGACATTAGTATATTTTACAGGAGTTTATATTGCTAGAAAAAATGGCAGACGCTAAACTATCAAAAATATATTACTCCCCAATTGGCTACTGGAAAGGGAATACTGCAATAAAAAAATTACATGCTGCTGTGGGTGGAGATGTTAACCAAATAAAACAGTGGCTTAAAAAACAGGCAATTTGGCAAATATATCTTCCTGCTCCAAGAAAAATAACAAGGCCTCATTTTGAAAACACATCACCTAATGACACACACCAAATGGACCTCCTGTTTCTTCCGCATGACACAATAAGAAAGAAACGATACAAGTATGCATTAACTGTTGTTGACATAGCTTCAAGGTATAAGGATGCAGAACCCATAACTGACAAAAAAGCTGTAACAGTGGCCACTGCATTATCAAAAATATATAGTCGAGGTCCTTTAAAATACCCTAGGCTTGTGCAGGTTGATGATGGGAGTGAATTTAAAGGGGCTGTTAATCAATTATTTGCAAAGCATGGCGTACTGGTTAGACGCGGTATTCCAGGCTTGCATAGATCACAGGCAATTGTTGAAAACTTTAACAAGCAATTATCGGAGAGACTTTTTAGCTATCAGTATTCTAAGGAACTCATGCATGACGCACGTAACACTGAGTGGGTTAAAAGATTACCTTCTGTGATAAAAGCAATGAATAATGATGGTCACCCTAAACCTGTTGATTCTATTAAATTGAAAACAATACCGTCAGAAATAAAAGCAATAACACCTCCAGACACTAACTTATTTACAAAACAGGTGAGATATTTGTATCAACCTGGTGAGGCTGAAAATGACGTTAGACGTAGGGCAACTGATCCAATTTGGTCTACATCTGTTCATAATATAAAAAAAATAGTTCCTTCAGCTAATGCAACAATATATTATCTGTATGAGCCTGCACCAAAGAGGGCATTTGTCAGAGAAGAATTACAGATTATTCCCCCAGACACCGTTACTCATTTCAGTAACTAACTCATCAATTAATTCATCAACCAGTTCGTCAGCTATTTCTTCAGATAACTTGAGTCTGTAATGACCAGGTGCATAAGCTTTTTCCTTACTGTGAAACACTCGTTTTGTGTCTCCAACTGCCAGAGACTTCTTATGTGTTTGGATCATTTCAAGATTATGTTTGTTTGATCTCAGTGACTTGTTTGGATAATCAGGCATTAATGCACCATCTAACACTTGCTTGTAATGTTCATGACGAATGTCTTTATTTTTTATCGCTGTTTTCTTGATACCTTTGGCTTTTGACTGACTACCCTTCTGGTGCAGTATAGAATACATTTTTGATCTCAGTCCAACGTACTCAACTATTGGCACACCATTTAGTTCATCCTTAAACTTTCCAGGCACTTTCTTTTTTTGTGTGCTAAACAGTGGATGGTCTTTAGGGTAATCAGACGTGTCATACATGTGTAGTTCTGTTTTCATGTCTTCATAAAAGTCTTCAGTAGGCACATCAATGATCATAGAGTCAGTGTCAGTGTATAGCAGACGACACTCAGGATACTTTGGTTTGAAGTAATCATAATAAAATTCAAGCATTAATAATTTTGACAACTCCAGAATAGCCATACCTATAAATACTGGCTTGTCCAGTTTAACAATCTTTTTTTTGAGTGACACTGCATATAATGATGAATGAAATTCTTTATACCCTGTGTACTGAGGCTTACTTGTAAGTTTAATTGCACCCGATTCAGTTGTGACTAGTCTCACATCTTTGCGGTGATGAGGATTTTCCATAGTCTTACCAAAACAGGCATTATTCATAAGCTTAAAGAAGTCTTTGTCAAATGCAGTGTTGCCATCTCTTGCACGCAATGTTGTGTTTTTCATTATATAATCTTTCATGAAAGCACTCTGATCAAATTGAATTCCTCTATGAACTTTTTTTAGTACTAAACCATGTCTGATGTAAAACTGTAACAATCGATAGTGGCAAACGTAATTAAATTTGTCATTCAGATTGGGTACAAGTTTGGTGTCTTCTTTTTTCCCCGTTAAACTCAGTTTCTCAACTGCTAATGGATAATCATTATGGTAATCATGTAGATGGTGTGGGTACTCCAAGTCTACTTCAAAAATCCAACCCTTTTCATCATTTTGACCTCGATCCATAATATATTTTGTTAATTTTTTTATGCCATACTGTGACAAATCATACAAACAAAAGTTTTTTAATGGCAACAATTCACACATTGCAAATCCATACAAATTATTAGCATCCAAGTACGTAATAAATGACCTTGACATTGAGGGGTCAAAGTCGTCAAGATATTTATTATTTGCCTTGGCATAATTATTTGCTGCAATAATAATGCCACCCCTCAATCCACGTTCCACCATTTCACCCATCGTACGATCAGACAACAGGTCTATAGATATCTTACTGGATTTCAAAAATGCATCCCATGTCATGCCATGACTAGTTATGTAACAAGCAGGGTCAAGCTTGTAGTGTAACAAACCCTTTTCACGGTAACTTTCAAATACATCTGCTAGCAAACAGACATCAGCCTTTAAGTACTGATCGTGGTAATCACCAATTGTCTGACACCCTAGTTTTTCCCACGCATCAAGTGCATGCTGGTATTCAGAGTCAGAAATACCTTTACCAGTTAGTGTAGAATAAAATTTCTCTTTTGGAGGCAGTCTCCTTTCCTCAAAAACTACCCAGTCACTGATGTACTCATATGGATAAACACCTTTTTTAATCAAGTCCGGCTCAAAATATTTACTTGTTATTGGATACTCACTCAGTCCTTCTGCCAGACTAGCAAGACCTAAAGACAAATGTTGCATGGAGTCATAAAATGCTAATTTGTCCAATCTAAAAGTCAAGTACTTCTCAGTTGTCTGGGCAATGCAACTAATTTTTCTGTAAGACTCATCAACAGCCTGCATGATGATGTGTGAATCATATCCCTTCAGATTGTGAAAAAAGATTGGTAACTTATATGTCTTAGGATCTATTTTTAATTTCAAGTTACAATCACCATGTGCAGCACCTCTGTAACGCCCAGTTATGTGATCGTGGTCACGAACTTTATCACCTCCCAGAGGCTGTTCACAAATCCAACACGTCTCTGCTGTATCAAATTTTAGTTTGTCTTCTTCTGTCATCACCAAAGGCATCTGACATGTTGTGAGATATTGTACTACCTGACTATACAGTTGTCTCATTTCTGTTAAAAACAGGCATGCTGCATTTTCACCCCTGTAGATAACAGGTTCTGAATGCAAACCGTCTGACCTAACAAGAATGTATCCAAAAGAACACACCACTTGGTCACTCAACTTTATAGTCTTTGGTAATGACTCTGGAACAGGACCCTCATATGGTACAACCAATGATTCAAAATCTGCATACACTACAAACGGCAACTTTTGCTGATTCCCATAGTTCTTAAAATACACTTGACTACCAGGATCTGGATACCTCAGTATTGTTTGAATGTCATCAGCCGACCTGCAGTGCTGCACATGTTTGTGTGCTACTTTAATAGAGGAAAACCTCTGTAAACATTTTTTACAAAATTCCTGTTTACCGTCATGTTTTGTTGTATGATGAATTAGTCTTGACATACTTCTGATAATTGTGTAGTGAAAGTTATCACCAGATCTTATTAGCAACATGTCAACATGTCTATCTTCTGACTGCCCATAGGTTGGGGCAATTGGAGATACTCTAATTGGCTGTAACTTATTCTCAGATTCATTTTCCCACACAAACACATTCACAGATATACCAGGATTTAGTTTTTCAAACAAGTCTATATCCTCTATTTTAACAGGGAACTCAATGCCACTGAAGTTGAGTTCGTTTACAAATTTTGTATAGTTAGATACACGATCAGGTTTTACTCTTACAAAATGAAGTTTAGCAAGCACACACCACATAAAACATAAATTATCATTGTTTTGAATATTGACTACAGCCTTTTTGTTTGCAACCTCAGTTGGAAGTGGTATCCATGATTTACCTAGTATAGGATGATATCTTGACTGCTTCAGTTGTAGTTCATGTACAAGGCCTTCATGCCAGCCAGACCCTTGCATTTCTGCTCTGTCAATTGCTTCATGGAAGTCTGGTAACAATCTTTCTCTAAACACTTTCTCTAGTTCTCTTCTCGAATTAACTGTGTGCTGCCTTGTCGAGATATACGTTACAATAACTTCACCAACATCTCTGGCAAATTCTATTTTTGCAACAATCTGAATCTTTACACTATCAGAAAGAAGGTTATTTTGTATGACTAAAAAAGATCTTTCTATTGATTCATAGACATTGTAAATATTAGATATAGGTAAGTCAGTTGTGTGAAACACGTTTCTTAATCTTTGACGGTTGTCCATCTTTTTTATTTGTCCGACAAAAAAATAAATAGAAAATTATATAATGAAAATGGCACTTTATTGACTGTAACTCCTACAAAACAGATTTGTTTACACACTGACTCAATCATCATTATTGGTTTTGTATGTGCAATACCATTTTATTAAATTCAATAACGTTAAAATACAAATTTATTTTATATAGCTCTTTTTCTAAATTACTACACACTTTACCAAACCAATTACTGCAATAATTGATAGTAAATGATTGTGTATTAATATCAACAGTTATTTTTTTAATAAATGGATTATCAACATATAAAGTTATATTACCAGTCATATACACTGTTGTTGGTATCATAAATAAATTACCTAGTGTCTCTCTATTATAAAGCTGGCTTACATATTTAATATTTTTAAAATAGTGTGTAATATCTATTATTTCACTAATAGGCCAATTTTGTCTGTCTGTCATTTTTATAGACAAACCCAAAAGATAAATTAATTTACTAATCCATACCCAGTGGGCTGATCTGTTTTTAAAATAAGCTTTAGGTGCTTAGTCGATTTCAGTTTATTTTTTACACAGTTTCGTTCATGTTTATTTGGGATGACATCGTTTTCTCTGAGACAGTCTTCGAAGCTGTCACGATCCTTACAGTAAAACAGACATATAAACTTTAGTTGTTCACGAAAATCTTTCAGTACAGCATTATATTTCTGAGTGAGAATCCATACACTTATGTTTGCATGTGTGTTTCTTTTCTTAACAATGTCTTTCTCTGCAGAACAGTCATCGACTATGAACAACGTTGGCTGTCCTTCAAATTGTTTGTAAAAATACAGCAGGTAGTCATTCAGTTTTTTCTCAGGGTCAACTAAATAGATATTACTGTCAGTCCAAATGAATAAACGGTTGTGATAAGCTTTGTTGTGTTTGATTGTTGGACAAAATATTACAATGTTTTCAAAATGATGGATGTATCTTGTTTGTAATAGATCAAGTACAAATTCAGTTTTTCCACAGCCTGTGGCACCACAAAATAAACCACAGTGTGGATCGAGTGTCATTAAGCTACGGTTCATTTTAATACACAATATAATTTTAATATATGTGTCCACTCAGTCTGCTTTCTGCAATATTGAGTTGTGCGTCATATATCAGGTACAAATATATATTTATGGCTGCAGCAGTTTCAACCTTCTTTTGTATCTGAATTGTAATCCCATCACTACCATTCTCAACAGTTCGTCCTGACCCATGAAGATAGTCATCATCTGTACTACGCAGGTCTAGCCACAGTGCATACTTGTTTGTCAGGTATTGACCAATCCTAACGTCATACAGATGTAGATCTTTGCACGCAATGTTTGCTGGTTTATCTCTAATCCTTCCTCCTGCAAAATACTTTGTGATCTCATCGTAGTGCTGGTATGGTAACATTCCAGATGCGTACACTTGATTAGGACGGCCTTCGATTGTACAGGACAAATGTGTAATCTTAGGATTGTAGAATTTTTCTGAATCCCGTTTGTATGGAGCCGCTGGTTCAATAAACAACATAAAAATACCTTTCAGTGTGACCTAGCAGGCGTGTTTAAGTTTATGTTCCACATTGGGTCGCTTTTGTCTTTGGGTATTAAACTATGTCTAATCACCCTGTCATAATAAATTGGTAGTCTTGACTGATACTGATTTTGTATGAGTCTGGCTAGTTCAGTGTGTGTGACAATTTCATATTCCAAGGAAATGTTAGAGATCTTATATGTTGCACTAAGATCAGATGATTTAATAACTTTGGAGTAGTCATTGAAGGTTAGTTCAAAACTCAGACGGTCATTCAGTGCTCCTTGATAATAAGGCAGATGAGCTGTTAGGATTTCAAACTCAAGTGGAATGTAAAACCTGGTTCCATATGTTTCTGCTATAATAACATCATTGGCTGCTGACGTTGATTTATCTGCTGCATCGATTCGAAGTTTACCAACATTATCAGACTGTATGCCTTGGTAAATACGATCTTCTCGTTCTTCTCTTGTTAGCCAAAGGTCTTTGTAACAGTAGAATACATCTGAGTCATCAAGACTAAACACTTCCTGTCCTTCAAGTTTTACTTTAATAGTTCTAACAATTGCTCTGCCAAGATTGTTAACTAGTGTTCTGTTCACGTCTGCGTCTGATGAAAGTTCAATATTAAATGCTAGGCGTGCAGTGCCAGGAACAATAACGTCACTGGGTCCTAGGTTTGGAAACTTGACTGTAAGTGTTTGGTTCTGGTCTATGGTACTTGGATTGTTTGTGATGACTATTGTTTGTTGAATGCCCTTAACACCCAGGGGCTCACGTAGTTTTCTAAATGGGTCTAACTTTGATCCGTAAGACTGTGTCATTTTTATTATGCACAATAAAAAATAATAAATTAATAAAACAATGGCAGCGGGAGGATTTAATCATGAAGATTTTGAAATGGATGACATGAATGACTATGATACTGGTGCAACAGATATGACTGGAATGGTAACTAGTTCTAGTATGTATCACGAACTATTAAAAGACAAAGTAAACTCATTTTATGACAGTGTTGGTGTCCACCCAGATGTAATAGATCCTAATCAGTTTGAATATGATAAAGGACACTTATTTGTAAATACAGACAGAGGGAAAATAAATCTAACACATAAAAATAATCCTTCTAAGTTTAGGGCTTTAAGTACAATTAAAGGTGAAGTCGGTGGTAACTCTGGGTTGGCAAGATACCTTGGTATTGGTGGGTCTCCTGTCACGCCAAGACTGGCTAGTGTTCTTCATGACACGCAAACAAAGTTGCCAACAGGGCAACAAATTGAAATGGCACCAGTAACAAGCCTACCAGAAATAGCAAACACAGTGATACAAGAAACTTCATTTACTGAAGGGCAAATAAATGACGCTTTGAAAACAATAAATGATCCACCTTTGTCAATGAGGGAGATTATGGGATTGGATAAATCACTGCAGACAATAAGAGGTGAGATGGTAAATAATTTAGCCAAACTAGAAGAGCTTGATAAACACATAGAACGAGAAAAAAAGAAACTGGCTACCGCAGACAATGGAAATCTTGACACAGAAATGAAAGAGAGAATTCAACACAGATTAAATGATTTACAGATAGAAAGATCAGGAAGGTTAGAAGCGATTAGTATTGGGAGACAAAAACTGAAAACACAAGTCAACAGGATTAGAGAAACTATTCAAAAAATACTTCACGAAGACACTACTCTGGCTCAGAGACTTAAAACACTTTTCATAGAACAGGGTATCACAATTGCCAGTTTAATTACAGCTCTGGGGTTTATTATCAGTACAGTTGTGTTGGCTGTAACAGGAGGCGGTAGTAGTCCAGCACCTCCATCTCCTCCAACTCCATCAGACCCAAAAGATTTACAGACTTGGGTAAAAAAACAGTTGTCTCATATATCAGACTTGCTTAAAAAATTAGCTGTAAAAGCAGCAGATGCTTTGCCAGGTATTATAGGCAGTGTTGTCAGTTGGCTTATTAGTACTACGGCAAAGGTAGTAGGGTTTATGGCAGAGCACGTGTTGATCTTTTTGGTGACAGTAGGAGGGTTAATAGTAGGTTATTTAATGAAACAGGTAAAGAAGTAATACCCCTAATCCAGTGAGACCTATTACCAATGCAGTTCTCTCTGACTCATGTGTGTTTTCTTTGTCTTTTACTGGCTGTACTGGTGCCGGTTCAGGTGTCGGTGCCGATGCTGGGGCTGTTATTGACATTACTGGTGTTACTATCTGTACAGGTGATGATGATGTTACTGGTGTTACTGGTGTTACTGGTGGTGTTACTGGTTGTATGTGAGAGGTTGTTGGACTCAAGTTTACAGATTGATTGAGTCCTAATTTCTGATCACTCCCTGCAACAACTATTTCATTATTATAATTTGTTATTGATCCAATTTGGAGTTGAAGATCAGAAGGCAACATGTATAACCCAATTCCAACTACAAAGTCAACTTTTGATCTAGCATATCTAAGTACGTCTTGATAGCGTTGTATGCTTGAT